>OV651813.1:71728057-71905471 GCA_927349885.1 Psylliodes chrysocephalus
CCACCAGAAACAGCATTATACATGCGGACATGTAATAACAATGGGGTGCTTATACTTATCCAGCTCTAAGAAAGGCAGATTTCCAGAAAGATATGACCCAACGCGTAAGAAAGAGCAGAAAAGAGAAAGGCCTAAAAGCAAGACAAAAAGGTAAGCATATAAATATAAATGTAAGCCTACTTTATAATTTAAGACAGGTTAGTTACTCACCTCAGTTGTAATGGGGCCTCAAATGTGTATAATATTGTTTCTCAATCTGGGAGATTAGAACGAATCCAACAAAGTGATTAGTTTTCCTTTAGAAAACCACTTTCTAATCTATTTCCCTACAAACTAGCTGGAAATCTGAAAATCGAATATGCACTCACGTGCAGCATGCAAGTTTCTTGATCAAAAAAATCGCGGGAAAATCGGAAACGAAATAAGAGGTTATTTATGGCAGAACTAACTTTAACTAGAAGGTTTCTAGCCAGCGATCTTAACTAGTGGAATAGTTACACAGACTAAGTTTAAGAATCTCAAAGAAAAGGAAGACATTTCCTGTTTGTTAAACACTTATTTAGAAAAATTTATTGTTATATTAAAATAATATCTATTATTTATTTTAGAGGCTGCTGTAGATGAAGATTGACAGAGTTCTAGTACACAATAAAATATAATATATTGTATCCTTTTACTTATTACAATTAATGATTTTTTTTAATTTAATAATATAAAATGAATTTACACACGTAACAAATTACCTAAAGGGGATAGTTAAAACTGGTTTCTCCTAGTAAGATCGGGTTTTATCGGACATCGGGTATTTTGGGTAACATATATATTATTTTATCTCATTTGGTCTTAGTTACCTTCGTTACATGGTTCACATGGTACCATTTTTTTTAATCTCTCTTCATCAGCTTTTTCTATTGCACAGGTGCACGTGTTAGATCCAACAGAAAACAGATCTGAACCAGTCGATTCGTCTGATTCCCTTCTGAACGATGAAATATTATCAAAATTATCTGGTTTTTCAACGCAAGGACACACTGGTTGACAAGCTGGACATGGATCCACACAATAATCTACTGGCTCTTCTGGTTCTGGTGGTTCCGGAGGTTCTAGAGCCCTGTTAGAGTAAAAATTTATTGAAACATCATAAAAAAAGAAAGTTTTTATATATAAAGTAGAGGAATCATGATTTTTTCGTCGTCGGGTTTCTGACTATTTTCGCGATGATGTCTGTTATTGTTTTCGAGTGTTGAAACTGGTGCGCACTTTTTGACACTCGGGTCAGTATTTGAATTTTCGGTTGGAATCAGTTGAACTCAAAAAAATTAACCGGTGCGCCCTTTTGTGAACCGAGTGTAGAGAAAACTTTTCAGTTTCAGTTCAGTCGTAACAAATATGGCGATGGCAAATGAAGAGTTGTTTCTAAAATATGTAAATTATTGGAAACTACCTGGATGACTGGATGACTCCCAGGTAGGTACCATAAATATTTTTTTAAGTCCTGTATATGCACAATATACGTTGACATCTTAAGAATTTAAACATATGTAAGATTATGTTAACCTGTTGAGAAAATACATTATAACAATACTAGCTGTTCCCGCAGCTTTGCACGCATGTAGCCGTGTTTATAATATCAAAACATCTATAATTATTACTTTTTATTACGTTTTATTACGTTTTATTACTTTTTATTACTTTTTATTACTTTTTATTACTTTTTATTACTTTTTATTACTTTTTATTACTTTTTATTACTTTTTATTACTTTTTATTACTTTTTATTACTTTTTATTACTTTTTATTACTTTTTATTACTTTTTATTACTTTTTATTACTTTTTATTACTTTTTATTACTTTTTATTACTTTTTATTACTTTTTATTACTTTTTATTACTTTTTATTACTTTTTATTACTTTTTATTACTTTTTATTACTTTTTATTACTTTTTATTACTTTTTATTACTTTTTATTACTTTTTATTACTTTTTATTACTTTTATTACTTTTTATTACTTTTTATTACTTTTTATTACTTTTTATTACTTTTTATTACTTTTTATTACTTTTTATTACTTTTTATTACTTTTTATTACTTTTTATTACTTTTTATTACTTTTTATTACTTTTTATTACTTTTTATTACTTTTTATTACTTTTTATTACTTTTTATTACTTTTTATTACTTTTTATTACTTTTTATTACTTCTTTTTATTACTTTTTATTACTTTTTATTACTTTTTATTACTTTTTATTACTTCTTTTTATTACTTCTTTTTATTACTTTTTATTACTTTTTATTACTTTTTATTACTTTTTATTACTTTTTATTACTTTTTATTACTTTTTATTAATTACTTTTTATTACTTTTTATTACTTTTTATTACTTTTTATTACTTTTTATTACTTTTTATTACTTTTTATTACTTTTTATTACTTTTTATTACTTTTTATTACTTTTTATTACTTTTTATTACTTTTTATTACTTTTTATTACTTTTTATTACTTTTTATTACTTTTTATTACTTTTTATTACTTTTTATTACTTTTTATTACTTTTTATTACTTTTTATTACTTTTTATTACTTTTTATTACTTTTTATTACTTTTTATTACTTTTTATTACTTTTTATTACTTTTTATTACTTTTTATTACTTTTTATTACTTTTTATTACTTTTTATTACTTTTTATTACTTTTTATTACTTTTTATTACTTTTTATTACTTTTTATTACTTTTTATTACTTTTTATTACTTTTTATTACTTTTTATTACTTTTTATTTCTTTTTATTACTTTTTATTTCTTTTTATTTCTTTTTATTAATTTTTATTAATTTTTATTAATTTTTATTAATTTTTATTAATTTTTATTAATTTTTATTAATTTTTATTAATTTTTATTAATTTTTATTAATTTTTATTAATTTTTATTAATTTTTATTAGTTTTTATTATTTTTTATTAATTTTTATTATTTTTATTAATTTTTATTAATTTTTATTAATTTTTATTAATTTTTATTAATTTTTATTAATTTTTATTAATTTTTATTAATTTTTATTAATTTTTATTAATTTTTATTTATTTTTATTAATTTTTATTAATTTTTATTAATTTTTATTAATTTTTATTAATTTTTATTAATTTTTATTAATTTTTATTAATTTTTATTTATTTATTTTTATTAATTTTTATTAATTTTTATTAATTTTTATTAATTTTTATTTATTTTTATTAATTTTTATTAATTTTTATTTATTTTTATTTATTTTTATTTATTTTTATTTATTTTTATTTATTTTATTTATTTTTATTTATTTTTATTTATTTTTATTTATTTTTATTTATTTTTATTTATTTTTATTTATTTTTATTTATTTTTATTTATTTTTATTTATTTTTATTTATTTTTTATTTATTTTTATTTATTTTTATTTATTTTTATTTATTTTTATT
The DNA here is from genome assembly GCA_927349885.1 of Psylliodes chrysocephalus. NCBI lineage: Eukaryota > Metazoa > Arthropoda > Insecta > Coleoptera > Chrysomelidae > Psylliodes > Psylliodes chrysocephalus. Next base: position 71,731,513 of record OV651813.1, read on the forward strand.
TATTTTTATTTATTTTTATTTATTTTTATTTATTTTTATTTATTTTTATTTATTTTATTTATTTTTATTTATTTTTATTTATTTTTATTTATTTTTATTTATTTTTATTTATTTTTATTTATTTTTATTTATTTTTATTTATTTTTATTTATTTTTATTTATTTTTATTTATTTTTATTTATTTTTATTTATTTTTATTTATTTTTATTTATTTTATTTATTTTTATTTATTTTTATTTATTTTTATTTATTTTTATTTATTTTTATTTATTTTTATTTATTTTATTTATTTTTATTTATTTTTATTTATTTTTATTTATTTTTATTTATTTTTATTTATTTTTATTTATTTTTATTTATTTTTATTTATTTTTATTTATTTTTATTTATTTTTATTTATTTTTATTTATTTTTATTTATTTTTATTTATTTTTATTTATTTTTATTTATTTTATTTATTTTTATTTATTTTTATTTATTTTTATTTATTTTATTTATTTTTATTTATTTTTATTTATTTTTATTTATTTTTTATTTATTTTTATTTATTTTTATTTATTTTTATTTATTTTTATTTATTTTTATTTATTTTTATTTATTTTTATTTATTTTTATTTATTTTTATTTATTTTTATTTATTTTTATTTATTTTTATTTATTTTTATTTATTTTTATTTATTTTTATTTATTTTTATTTATTTTTATTTATTTTTATTTATTTTTTTATTTATTTTTATTTATTTTTATTTATTTTTATTTATTTTTTTTATTTATTTTTATTTATTTTTATTTATTTTTATTTATTTTTATTTATTTTTATTTATTTTTATTTATTTTTATTTATTTTTATTTATTTTTATTTATTTTTATTTATTTTTATTTATTTTTATTTATTTTTATTTATTTTTATTTATTTTTATTTATTTTTATTTATTTTTATTTATTTTTATTTATTTTTATTTATTTTTATTTATTTTTATTTATTTTTATTTATTTTATTTATTTTTATTTATTTTTATTTATTTTTATTTATTTTTATTTATTTTTATTTATTTTTATTTATTTTTATTTATTTTTATTTATTTTTATTTATTTTTATTTATTTTTATTTATTTTTATTTATTTTTATTTATTTTTATTTATTTTTATTTATTTTTATTTATTTTTATTTATTTTTATTTATTTTTATTTATTTTTATTTATTTTTATTTATTTTTATTTATTTTTATTTATTTTTATTTATTTTTATTTATTTTTATTTATTTTTATTTATTTTTATTTATTTTTATTTATTTTTATTTATTTTTATTTATTTTTATTTATTTTTATTTATTTTATTTATTTTTATTTATTTTTATTTATTTTTATTTATTTTTATTTATTTTTATTTATTTTTATTTATTTTTATTTATTTTTATTTATTTTTATTTATTTTTATTTATTTTTATTTATTTTTATTTATTTTTATTTATTTTTATTTATTTTTATTTATTTTTATTTATTTTTATTTATTTTTATTTATTTTTATTTATTTTTATTTATTTTTATTTATTTTTATTTATTTTTATTTATTTTTATTTATTTTTATTTATTTTTATTTATTTTTATTTATTTTTATTTATTTTTATTTATTTTTATTTATTTTTATTTATTTTATTTTTATTTATTTTTATTTATTTTTATTTATTTTTATTTATTTTTATTTATTTTTATTTATTTTTATTTATTTTTATTATTTTTATTTATTTTTATTTATTTTTATTTATTTTTATTTATTTTATTTATTTATTTATTTTTATTTATTTTTATTTATTTTATTTTTATTTATTTTTATTTATTTTTATTTATTTTTATTTATTTTTATTTATTTTTATTTATTTTTATTTATTTTTATTTATTTTTCAATTATTTTTTATTTTTATTTTTTAATTTAATTTATTTAGTTTTTGTATTTATTTTTATTTTTTAGTAATGTCTTATTTTTAATTAATTTTTTTAATTTTAATTCATTTTTTTACTTTTACTCATTTTTAATTAATTTTATTTATATTATTTTCATTATTTTTTATCTTTATTTCTATTATTTTTAATCATTTATATTTAGTTTTTTTTTTGTCGCAATGTCTTTTTTATTAGTTAGTTACTCATATTTTTTGTCAGACAAGCCATATAAGTTCACTCCAAAATTTATTTTACCATATAAAGTCGTATAATATTACTATTAAAAATTTGTAAATTTAAATTGTCATAACTTAAAAAAAGCCAATGAAAAAAATTATTAATCTGAAAGGAAAGTTCATATTTTTCTAAGTAAATAATAAAATGAAAATAAAAAATCATTGAATTTTTAGCTCACATATATCTCCTTTTAACTTATAAACACCCTAACTCTGTTAGTTTTAATAATTGCAAAAAATGCTAAATATTATGTAAAACTTTATGCTTTACAATTTTTATTAAACTTTTTTATAGCACCTACCGTTTTTAAATAACCTTCAAAAATACTTTATTTTCTTGGTTTTTGCAATTTGCCTGGGCCTAAAAAATTTTTTTTACATATCGTTTTCAAAGTGACATATCAAAAATTCCTGTATTTCCTCAAAAATTTTGATTAGAAGGTCTATTTGATTGGACAATAAACGATGTTTTATACTTAGCTCAAAAATATAATTTACAATTTAGGTTAGATAAATGCAAATTTATGTATAACAAGATTACCTATTTGGCTAGTTATTTTAGGAAATGTATATAAAATTTTGCACATATTGCTGGACCTCTTTATAATTTGATTCGAAAAAATGTATAATTTACGTTTTGCCAAAAAGAATTTGATGCTTTTCAAAAATTAAAAGAGCTATTAGCTAGTTATCCGATTTTGAATATTTATAGCCCTGAATTACCGACTGAGTTACATTGTGATAGAAGTAGTCATGGATTTGGTGCCATTTTCTTATGCAGAAACAAAAAGATGGTTATTTCAAACCTGTTTCATATTATAGTCATCGAACGACATCAGCAGAATCAAAATACCATAGTTTTGAATTGGAAACTTTATGCTATTAAAAGATTTTACATTTATTTGGCATCCCTTTCAAAATTATTACTGACTGTGCTAGCTTTCGATTGACACTAAACAAGCAATCTATTAATCCACGTATGGGCTATGTTTTTGCAAAGTTGTGACTATACGATAGAACACAGAAGTGGTAAGAGAATGGGTCACGTTGATGCACTCAGTAGGTGTCATCACATAATGATGATTATAGAGGGTAGTACTTTTGAGCGCGTAAACAAGATAGGGATAGTGTAATCGTAAAAATTCGCGAACAATTAGAAAAGGGAGATAATAAATGTTGAGTTAAAAGTTTACCGAAAAGAAAAAAGTAAGTTACTGTTTTATGTCCCCAGTAGTATGGTATCTAACGTTATTCGAACTTGTCATGATAACCTTAGTTATCTAGGAATAGACAAAACCATGCATCAAATAAAGATGGTGTATTAGTTTCCCAATATGAATGCTATAGTTAAAGAATATATTTCTAATTGAAGAGGTTGAGTGGTGTGTACACACTGGGTAATAAGAAATGAATCGAAAGTATTTAAAGTTCCTCTACCTACACACTTTAAATACTTTCGATTCATTTCTTATATTTCTAATTGTTTGAAGTTTAGAATTTTCACCCATAAGTGGCAATCGTGAAGGATTTTTAAATAGTATTCTAAAGGGAAACATGCCATTTATAGTTTTTCACATAGATCATTACGGTCCGTTAGCAAAGACAAGTAGAGGTTATAAGTTCATGTTTGAAATAATTGATGGTTACTAAATTTATCAGGCTTTATCCATGCACAAGTACAAAAACACAAGAAGTTATAAAACATTTAGTAGAATATTTCCGAAATTGCAGTAAACCAAAGCAAATAATAGCTGATAGAAGTTCATCTTTTGCGTTTCAGGAATTCAAGGAGTTCTTAGATAATGAATCCATAGGTTTAGTATTGATAGCAACAGGTACGCCACTGGAAAATGGCGAAATTGAGCGCTTTAACCGTGTAATTACTCCTATGCTTTCAAAATTAACAAATTCAATTGATAAATGGGATCGTGTATTAAGTAAAGTAGAATTCGCATTAAATAATACCATTTGTAGAGACACCCGTCACAGTATTATTTGGAATAAATCAAACAGGGAATGTTAACGACCCACTTAGAGTTTTATTAGAATCTCACAACTCCTTAAACCGTGACTTACCACAAATACGAGAAAAGGCCAGTAGGGCCATTAAAAAGTCAAGAAGTAAATGAGAAATACTATAATGAGACATAAGTTTCCCCGCGTTTATAAAGCAGGTGATTACGTTTTCGGAATGTTGATGTAACTCCGGTAGTAAATAAGAAACTCCTTCCGAAATTTAAAGGACCGTTAGTCATTAAAGAAAAATTAGATAGCAACCGGTAAATAGCAACGGATATTGAAGGATTTTAGTTAAGTCAACGGCCTTTTGAGACAATAGTTGGTCCGGACCAAATGAAACTTTGGAAAAGTGACCAACAACCAGAATGTCTTTCTGATGTTGAATAAGATTATTTTATTTTTGTTAGTTTTAGGTGTTTGCTTAAATCGTAAACTGAATTTAATTTTAACACATTTTATTCTATAAGTTAAGTACTGTTCTCATGAAAAAAAAAAACTTACATAATTGATAGATACCCCTTATGATTATGTTTATGTTTATGTCATTTATGTTCTTATGGTAATTAATGGTTTATGTTATTTATTTCTTATGAATACTTGTCATTTATGTTCTTATGATTATGGTTTATCATTTATATCTTATGAATACTTATGTCTTATTTCATTTACTTATAATTATGGTTTGACATTTATACCTTATGATTACTTATGTCATTTATGTCCTTGTTTATTTATGTCTTATGTACGTCATTTAAGTTCTTATGATTATGTCTTATGTCCTGTCTTTATGATTATTTATTTTATGCCATTTATGTTTTTATGATTACTTATGTTTTATGTATATTTTTCATGTTTATGTTACACCCTTGTTTTATGAACGTTTGTAGTATTGTCATGTATGTGTGGGTATCTGATACATTTTGATTAGTAGGAGGATCGGGCCGATCCTCTAGTCAGGAAGGCCGACTGTAGTAGTTTCTCTGCTAGCAGTATTTTATGATCATTACCAAAAAAAAACGAAGAGAAATTGAGGTCAAGAAGAAAGAAGAAAAAGCTGTTAAGTGTTCTGTAAGGACGCCTTGTTGAGAGTTTTATGATTTTGTATCTTTTAGGTTGAAATATATTGTTGAAAGTTCGCTATTGTTTCGAATAAAATACCCGGAGGAGCCCTTCATATTATTTTTTTTATGTGTATTTATTTATTTTACGATATTCCTCATTCCCCCCTCTATGAAATGTAAAAATCCAAAAAGCCTGAAACAGGTCTATTTATGTATGATGAGTAGCTACAATTCCAATTTTCAAGTTTCGCTTGTAGAAGAAAAATCATCAATATAAGTTTGTCTATAATTTATGTTTCATACATAATTTTCCTAAAATGATCGGTATTCCAGATATTTAAAAAAAAGACAAAATTAAAGTTTTTAAGAAAATTCTTTAAAGAAAACTTGTTTGCGATATTATATATAAATGCGGAAGTTTGGATGCATGGATGTTTGTTGCTCAGTCACGCCAGAACGGCTCAATGGATCGGAATGAAATTTAACACAGATGTAGATTATAGTCTGGAATAGCACATAGGTTACTTTTATTCCGGAAAATGTTTTTCACGGAGCAATCGTCGACATGATTTTTGCATATTGGTAGAGAAACATGAAAATTTTAAATACAGCTAACGTTAGAAACATATTTTCAGCTGTTAATAAAATTTTTCCTCTTAGAACGGCTCATATAACATTAAAGATGATATGACAGTTTAGAAAACTTACTTTAATTTGGCTTCTTTCTTTCGTTGCCTTTCTCTCTTCTTAGCCTCTTCCATTTTTACAGCTAAAATGTCATCCATTGTTTTTTTCATATATTCCTCAAAATAGTCCATGCAATTTTTGTGTTCTTCTTCGAAAACCTAAATAAATAATCAATAATTTTGTATTAGTCGAACGGCCAATAGTCCCTTATCTGATTGCAAAACGTGGCACGTCATATTTTTGCTTGCTCTTTGTGGTTGAGTACAGTGGAGAGGACGAACAACTATGTCCTGGTGGTGGGCGCGGTCATGTGACCTATGAAATTCAAAGAAAACTTGGTTATCGACAGATTTTTTTGCTAAAAGTGAAATATATGATTGTAGGCGTCAATAACAATACAAAAATCGAACTGCAAGCATTTTTAATTCGTCCGGTTTTGCTACTGCTGGTGTACGAATTTCGGCAACGTGACCGGATATTTACTTTTTTCAGCGAAATTTGTTTTTTTTTTAAATCTAAGATGATGTAGCAAGAGCATTTCTTTGTATACAAAATGGTTAACATGCAAAAATGTAGTGTAAAATAAAATAACTGTAAAAACGGATCGAAAAATGGAAAAGTGGTTTAATTGCTCTCAAAATGTTTGTACGACTCTCAAATAGTAGTTCTACCCCCAGCCTTTTTACTGAGTATCGGTCGGACCTGTATGCACATAAATAGAATGGAATCTGCTGCATTGTTGTCGCTGTTATGAAAAAACCTATATGGTTTAGAATGCTCCCGTAGTTCACATTGCTATAACCTCCCCTACATGTTGTTCACCCCCTCCCCTGTACACAACTACAAGGATCAAGCAAAAAGCAGTTATAAATAACGAAGTAACGACCACTTAAATTTCAAAAACTCATTAAAATAGGTTATAAAATATGCGCATTATATCAACAGGTTAGTACGCAACATATAAACCAGTCCGTTTAACAATAACAAAATGATATTTAAATTTAAAGTACACTCAATAATTGAATAATTCAAAACATATCACTGTAACACATGGAAATTTTTCAAATTTATATAAATACTACAATAATTATTTGAAAAACGTGAATTTAACATTATTTCCCAGGTAGCACACTACATCTTAAAAACGTCCAGTTCATGTCTTACTTTGGTCCAAACTTCCTGGTACGTAGGACGGACGTTTTAAGACGCCCTGCTCAGGACATGTTTAAAACGTCTTTGTTGGGATGTTTTCAGGACGTTTTAAATATGTCGATAATGTGGACGTTCAACTCTTTTTGCTATATTTAAATATGGCGCCACGACACCGTTCATGGCGCTGTCTGCAGTGCATGTATGGTCGTCATTCGTCATTGTCGTTGACTGATGGCAGTCTCGCGCGTGCACGCGCATCGCGTCGTATTCTTCGTCTGGCTGCCTTCTCGAGACCAATGAACTGGAGTGGGGTAGAAAGCCAATGTGCATATTGTATCAATAGAACAATATGCGACTCTATGGGCGCAGCCATTTTTATTTCTCATCTCACTCGGGAGTATTTATGATAACCATTTTCTGTTTCACTTTGTTATTGTTCAATCCACATGCTGGTGGATCAGACAATAACAAAGTGAAATAGAAAATGGTTGTTATAAATACTCCCGAGTGAGATGAAAAATAACCTGTCTTTGCCCATAGAGTCGCATGTCAAGCCTATTGACAAGCATTCTACCCCACTCCAGTTCATTGCTCGAGACTCGAGACTGCCATTGTATAATATTTTTAGCGTCGGTCTGTGGACATTGTCATTACTTTTTGGTGGTTGTGTGTTTTTATATATTGTCTTTTTATATATAGTAAACTTTTAGTTTTAATTTATTTGTCTTTTACTTTCATAACATTATCCCAGCAGCCCTACATTCGACAAACTATCCAGTTGCCTCGTCATCAAATCAACCCTGCTCCTCATATGAACCTCACTTAAATAATGTCTTATCTTTTAGAAAAATACCGTAATAGAATAATTCAAGAAAATTATATCCTGCGGGGACATTAGTTACGCTTTGGCTAAAATCAATACCATAAAAGAAGTTTTAAAGCGACCAAACTGGACAAAGTAGAATTTCCGGGAGTACTTGAAGTCATTTTTACTTATGAAGACGAGTATGACAATGAGAAAAAACCTAATTATTTTATGCAACACAGTAAAATAATACCTACTCTATGTGTCAGTTTTAATAGTTTAATAATGTATATTGAACATTGTATTAAATATAGTAGACAAAGATTAATTTATTTTTCGATCAAGTAGACAGTTTAAACACGTCCGATACGGTTTGTCTTAATGATGTAAAAACTGAATGTTTTAAAGACTTACAAAATTGGAAGTCCTAAAGACGCCTTGTTTTGTAACAATGTACGTCCTATAGACGTCTTTAAAACATATTTTGGATATTAGCGTACATCTTTAAAACGTCATGAACGTCATAAACAACGTCTTTAAGATGTCTTTAAAACGGGTCTATGATATCTGGGTTGTACAATGTAAATCATACTTTAGATTTGCTGCTCGATGGGACCGATCAGGGGCTGGTAACTCAAATGGAAAAACATGAGGATGGTAATTTAGTACCACTCCAATTAACGGAATGGCGCTCGTATCGAAATGTCATGTCAGTTGTCAGCTCGTCAAAACTTCAAACGTAGAAACATTAAAATGGTTGTTGCATTTGAAGGTGTATTGGATTTTGATTCATCTAGATTTATTTTTTAACACCTTCCAATTTTAAGCATGTTTTCAAAATATGGGAAGATGGATTTCAGCAACGAACAATAAAGCACTCCCAAATATTGGTGGTAGTGATGCAATTTATACCACATATTAAATATGCGGTTCTCATATTAAGAATAACCAAACAATTTGTAATAAGTGTCTTAAGAAAAATGCATCTTGCACTGGCACCAGCGGTAAGTACTATTTACAAACTTGTTTTTTATTCAGTGTCAAAATAATTGGTTTGTTATTTAAATTTCTTTTTGTTTTCAGTTTTTAAATGATCATTGTTGTGAAGAAAATGTTGGCCCTCCAAAATACCCTGTCGATCGATGAAACATTTGAGCCTCAGCCATTGATATCAAAAATTGATTCAAAGCCATTGACATCAAACAAGAAAACTCCCCAAAATCTTCAAGGGTCCAAACGTGTGTAAGTTTAATTTAAGCTCGAAAGTTAAATTCATTTATCACAGTACCCAGATGATGAATAAGAATTTGATAACTACAAGTGCTGTACAAATAAATCAATAAAACCATTATCGGATGAAGAAATGCTCCTCAACCTAACTAGTCAACTCAATAAACATATGGCAAATTTTATCCACACTCAAATTCGCCTTGATAGTAAGACACCAAAAGGATAATGCTTCAACTTCAAGTTTTTCAAACTTATTTGCCACTCCAAGTTGCAAAACTTTTATAAAGGTCTTCAGCACTTAAATATACCGATTGTGTTAGAGAAAACATTTCTGATAGGTTTGTTTTATAAATATTTAATTATATAAATGGTGTAAATGCATATTTGTTTGAGTATTTCCATGTTTAAATAGACAAATTATATGATGCGACGTTAATTTACTGTATTAAAAAATAATAAAATAAATTGCATTTTATTTCAAGTTTGAAATTAATGCAAAAATATGAAATAAAATCAAATAAAAATATAAATTGGCACAATATTTGACTAGTTTCAAATCACAAAACAGTCAATTTGGTTGTTTTATGATTTGAAACTAGTCAAATATTTATCCAATTTATTTTTTTTGTTTGATTTTCTTCATTATATGTTGCGCGGCTAGCAGAAAGTTAAATTTCAAAAAGCCATCGCTAAGCGGCCATATTGAATTTAAGTACCATTCCAATTTGATAGATGGCAGCACATCGACTCAGAATATTACCATTGAGTTTCCCATCTATTCACTTTACCTAATCTATGGGACCGATACAATAACAAAACAATATGATTATGGTTGCTGATTAAAACATGGTGAGTACTTTTATTTAATTTTAGTTTTAGCATTGTTTGAAGAGTCTACTCATATAAGTTATATTTAAAATTAAGCATAGGTATTTTGATTCATTAACATGTGTTTACTAGGCCCTATTCATAATAAATTATTAATATTCAATTGTAACAGCGTTGTCTGTATAAAGATAATTAGTAAATTTTACTATCTAATTAATGCTCTAAATTTTAAGAATAACCATATTTTTTTTAAATTTCCTTCTAATATTGAACAACGAACAAAATGATGCCACAAGTTTACAAGCCTTGTATATAATTGGCTTTGCCTTTTTTACCCTTAAAACCTTAACTAATACTAAGGAATTATAATACTAAGTAATATTTTTATCATATATCATCAAGCAAATTACCTGTGAAAAGAAAGAAAAATTTTAATAATATATAGATCAAAATTTCATCCAATGAAATAGAGTTATTACCTAGAAAACAACGATTGATAATGGATATTTAAATGAATATTTATTTCCTAGAAAGAAAAACTTTTTATAAATAGAAAACAGAAAAGTAACATTTGCAACTCAAAGGAAGGCCTCAAAGCTTGATCCCGCAAGCATGGTTTTTTTTAAATGTACTAAATCTAATTAAAAAAGACGAGGAGTATACTATTATTAATTAAAAAATATAATGATTTTATAAAACTGTGACAATGTCTAAAAGAAAAATCAAAATCAAAATGACATAAAGTTAAAGTACGGTGGCGTTGAATTTTTTCTGTTTCAGATTATATGGATAGTTCTCCTTCATGTGTTTTGATACACAATTTTACAGAAAATTAAGTTTTATTTGTTTTATTGAAATGTCATTTATTTATAAAATATATTATAAATTAGTTTTTAATGATATAAATATAATTATTTAATATTACACTTATTTTACCCTTCCTAAAATTATATGTCATAAAATACATTTTGATTGGCATTTTCTTTACATCTTGCACTTGGTCTTTGTTACAGAAAATGCCAATAAAAATGTAAAATTTTATTTATAATTATTAAAGTAGAGCCCGAGAATAACAATTACCGAGAAGCGACAAAGCCGTTCCCGCAAAAAAAATGGGGTGGGGGTTAAACCGTCATTTCAATTTCAACATGCTTGCCACAAAGTAACTTGCCAACTGGCCAGTTTAACTAGTTTAGTCGTAATTCTTGCTATTTGGTGATTCGTTTTGAGTTAAAAATATATTTTATTTTTATTAAAAACTGACAATCCACATTTTCCGTTATTCGACAATTTTTACATTACTCATTCTCGAAAATAGCACGGGACCTTCGAATCTAGTAATTTTCCATACAACCTCTATTTTTTATCTCTCTCTTATCTCGCCTTATAACTGTTGGGTTAGCTACGACGATAACCCTCTGTCATCGTCATTTTAAACAAATGTCATCTAGTCTATATTATAGGGAACCCCATGGCACTTTTTTTGGTACACATTTGCACAAGACATTATCTAAACATACTGTTACACTGGCTTTTGGTATCACAATTTATTTCAATTCAACTTTACAATAACTCAATTCAACTTTAACAATAACGATACAACTTATAACATTAACATGTAACGTCTATCATAAAACTGAAAACTGACGTCAGGATCATCCTTGTATAGCTGCTTTTGACCCTTCTCGAACTGTCGTCTAGAATATTCTTGACGGGTAATGACATTTCCAGTAATTTCTGGACTATTCTATCTTATTTTACTTGAACTTTTACTTATGACGACCGCAGCACACTGTAGGGCAATTATTAACATTCCACTTCTTTTTTCTATCTGTACGTTTCTTATAATAGCCGCAGGCTACTGCAGGGTGCTGCGTAACATTGCTTTCTCTTCTTTAGTTATTCGCCCCGAATAACTTGATTACTGGGACCTGGTTGGAGCCAACGGGGAGGATCTGGACCACGATATGGCGCAAACTTTTCAACATAAACTATCTTGGGTTTACTTCCCGCTGACAACTGAATGCGGTATATCAGGTCGTTAATTTTCTTGAGGACAGTGTAGGGACCTTCCCAGTTCCGTTGCAGTTTCTGACAAAGTCCTTTTCGGCGCTTGGGATTGTACAGCCACATTGGATCGCCTCTCTCAAAATGTGTCCCCGTGGCATGCATGTCGAGCGAATTCGTGTACCTTCTCTAAGTTTTCTCTTAGGTTCTGTATGTACGTGGGATGTGTACGGCCCTCTTCTTCACCAGGAGGCTGCCTTCTAAAAAGAAGATCGTGGGGAAGTTTCATCTCCCTTCCAGTAATCATCATGGATGGAGTATAATTCGTCGTTTCATGTTCACAACTTCGGTAGGCTAGCAGAAATAGAGGAATTAAAGTGTCCCAGTCTTTTTGATTATCAGAGACGAACATTGAAAGATACTGGCATATCGTTCGGTTATGTCTTTCTACCATTCCGTCGGACTGTGGGTGGAGAGGCGTAGTGCGGGTTTTCCTGATACCTAACAGTTTCATCAATTCTTGGCATAACTCGGATTCAAAATTTCGTCCTTGGTCTGAATGTAATTCCAGGGGGACTCCGTGTCTTGCAATGACGTTCGTCATAAAGGCTTCCGCTACCGTCGTCGCTTCCTGATTAGGACTAGGCACTATTTCAGGCCACTTTGAAAAATAGTTCATAAAAATCATTAAGTATTTGTTCCTCTTTTCTGTTAAGGGAAGTGGTCCGAGGATATCTATGGCGATTCGTTCGAAAGGCTCTCCGGAAAGGTACTGTGCCATCTTACCTCGACTTCTTGTTTTAGGCCCTTTTCTGCCATTACAAAGGTCACATTCCTTACACCAATTTTCTACATCCCGTCGGCAGTTGACCCAATAAAATCTTTCCCGAACTCGTGCAAGTGTTCTTTTAGTACCAAAGTGTCCTCCTGAACGGCTGCTATGAAGCTCCTCCAACACACTTCTGACCTGTGATTTCGGCAGAATCACTTGGCGGACTACATGTACTCCATAGGGCCTCTTCCACTTCCGGTGCAATAAGCCATCGTGAAGATACAGGGAATCCCACTGAGTCCAGTACCCTTTAATGGTTCCACTATATTTTTCTATCTCTTGCCATGTAAGTCTGGAGCGGCACTCCGTAACTAGAAATATGAGGAAGGCAAGAGATCTTTTCTCTATCCCGACTTCTTTTGACGTTTTTCTACTCTGTAACTCTCTTCAACCACTTACGATTGAACCGAACATGTACGATTGTTTTGTTTTGACATTTTAGGTTTACTATGTGGATTGTCAGTTTGTAATTAAATATTAATAAAAATAAAGAAAAAATATTGATAAACATGAGTGGAAGAGTTCCCAGAACACACCCTTCCCAATGGTCCACTCTCGTGGATGCCTGGAAAACCATCCTTTTGCATGAACATAATTTTTAGGTGGGTTTTTGTAATTTCTGTACTTAGAAATTGAATCCATTCATTAGAAAGTAAAGCAACCATTAGCTCTGCCACTTCCTGCAAACATCTACTTACAGTCTGCTCGCTTACAGACAGTAAGTATTCCTCACCCACTCCTCTTTGGTATGCACCAGTAGCAAAACACCTTAAAGCAATTAGGATACGGCTTTGCTTTGCAATTTTTGTTACTCGTACTGCTTCCTGCATATTTGGTACCAATTGAATAAACAAATTCTGAACTAAATCTTTAATTAGTCTAAATAATTCTTTGAATCTAACATCAGGAAGGCCGAGTGAATCACTTGCATTCCTCATTACCCTTTTAGCAATGCATAGTTCATATTTTTGTTGATCATTTTGGGCTTCTTGCATCACATGTCTTATGACAGGATTCATCTTAAAGTTAAAATATAACTATTATACATAAATAATTATAAACTTGTTTTCATTAAATAAAAAGTCAAATTACTGGTATAATCTGAAATCACTTTTATTTTCTCCACTTATCTTTGAACACAGGGTCTGCTTTGAACTAGCGGTAAATAAAAATATTAAAAAGCAGTCGAAAATGAACTTTGATCCAGAATAATCAATGGAGTAATATTATTTTAAGAAATTCCACGTTCAAAATAAATCCAAATTTATGTAAAAAATTGGGTTAGATAAAATTCTTTCTTTTTTTATTTAATGTGTCAAATAGAAGTCAAGCCAACAGTTTTAGGACGAGTAGTTCGTTATTTTAGAAATTTCTCTTCGAGACGGAAACTCCCGATTCACTCCGAATTAAATAGAGAAATTGCTACAGAGTACAAATTTCGATACGGAAAAAGGAGAGGAGATTTTTTCTCTTCCCTTTCTCTGTCGTTCTCTTCATTGCAATTTGATACGGAGTGTCACTCCTGACTCCATTTCTGAGCCATTCTCGGACAACTTTCAAGTCATTGTCTTTCTTTTGAGTCTTTCTTAGGCTTTCAAGGGTGATTTCGTCTTCGTTATCCTCTGGCTTGATAGTGGTCGCCCGTAGACTAACTTCTTTAACCAGCTCCTCCCGTTCTTCAATCCTTTTACAGTACCGGCATTGTCGTTCTAAACAGGGTCGCCTGGAGAGAATATCTGCGTTGCTATGGAGACGTCCCCTTCGATGCACTATCTTAAAGTTATATTGTTGCAGTCTTTCTATCCATCTAGCAACTTGTCCCTCAGGTTTTTTAAAATTCATCAGCCACTGCAAGGCACTATGGTCACTTCTAATGATAAAACTTCTGTTAAAAAGGTAAGTATGGAAGTGTTCAAAGGCTTTGACAATAGCTATTAGTTCTTTCCTGGTGACGCAATAATTCTTCTCAGCTTTTCCCAAGGTCTTACTAAAGTAAGCGTTTACTTTCTCTTCCCCCTCTTGTTCCTGGGATAGCACGGCGCCCAAGCTGTGTTGGGATGCATCATAGTCCAAAATAAATTATCCTTGTTCTCGAGGATAGGCTAGGATGGGTGCTGTGGTCAATCGCTTTTTCAACTCGGTGAAGGCATTTTGGAAATCCGGCGTCCAGTCACTAGTACACACCAACAGGTTAGTTATGGTAGATTTGCCCTTAACAAATCCATGTTGTTCATTGGGTATAATTTGATGTTCTGTTAGAAATTCGGAAATTGCATTAACCATGATAGGTTCCATGACCTTAGACGGAACTGATAAAAGATTAATGGGGCGATAGTTTGAAGGTTCCAATTTGTCGCCTTTTTTGAAAATGGGTGTGACTGATGCTATTTTCCACTGACGTCGTAGGGTTGATGTTTGAAATGATAAATTCATAATTATTAAGAGGGGCGTACTAAGAAAATCATGCTTTTTTTAAAAAAATTAATTCAATCGATCCAGTCCGGGTGAGGAGTGGTTTTTCAGTTCCATAATGTGCTTTTTGACAATTTCGGGGGTAAACGATACATCGCTTAAGGTGCTATTTAAACGTGGAGCTACAATTTCTGGAATCGTATTGCTATTTGATTCGTTTGTAAAAGTTAAGCTAAATGTTTCTGCTAAAATTTCTGCGGATTCGAGGTTACTGGAACTAAGATAACCATCAGCTTTTCGTAACAAAGGAACGCAAACTTTTGAGTTTAGACTACTACGGATATATTTATATAGTTTTTTCGGATGGTCAGAGTTTGTAAGGGTCTCTTCGTATTCAATTCTTGCCGAACGGATTGTAGCAGAAAGTATGTTAGAGAAGTTTCTGTGTACTTTATAGTCAGTTAGGACATTTGATTTTCTATATTTTATCCTAACACGTTTTTTTGTGATGAATTAAGGACATTATATCAGCGTTGATCCAGGGCTTGAGAGGATTTTTGCGAAAACATTTTTTACGTGTGTGTCTATCAATCGTTCTAAATATTATTGTGTTAAATGTATTCCACATACCATTAATATCTTCTATAGGATTTAGAAGCGGCAGCCAGTTTATTACGGAGAGCTTAGAATAAACAGAGTCATAATCGGTTATTGAGTAAGTGTTGAGGTTATTCGTTTTTGAGTTCTCAAAGGTTATTTGTACAGATGCTAATATAACTAGGTGATCCGATATATCAATCGGAGGGAGATAGTTAAGTTCTGAAATAAGTTGTTGATCGTTGGTGATGATGAGATCTAAGTTAGATGGTTCATTATTTATTCGAAATCTAGTTGGTTGATTAATATGTTGGTGTAAGTTACTTTCTAAAATAAGTTGCATAAAATTGGTCATAGGATTGTCTAGGTCAGGAATGTGAGTGATTGGCCAAGAAATGTCACGAAAGTTGAAATCGCCAGTAATGACGAGATTTTCATAGCTGGAAATGCGTTCGAGTTGTTGAATGAGTAAATAATTAGCTTCTATACTAACGTCATTTGGTCTGTAGATACATGCCATATTAACAACAAGATTGTGTTTCGATAGCCGTATGAGTAATATTTCAATATCAGGAATAACAATGTTTTCTTTTACGATACAGAAGTTTTCACAAATGTCGTTATTTAAGTAAATACAGATACCACCCCCAACACGATCAAGTCTATCAGCTCTGAATAGTGTATATCCATTAATGTTCACGAGAGAATCAGGTATAGATGAATTTAACCAGGTTTCACATATAAAAATTATGTCGGGTGAGTTATACTGAACAAAACATAAAAAATCATTAAATTTAGCGTTGAGCGAATCTAAGTTGGTGTAGAAAAATGTCCAATTAAAAAATGTGGAAGATGGCGAACTAGTTACGAAAATTTTAAATAATTTTTGGGACACCTTTGATGTATTTTATGGTGAGATCAGTTTCTTCTAGCTGTTTTCTATCCTCAATTTCTGCCTGGAGATCCTTTAAAACTTGTACTTGGTTGGTAGTTTGATCGCTAATAATGGTGAATTTGTTTGTAGAAGGATTTTCTACAAGTTTTATTTTATTTCGCAGAATATTGCGAGCCTCAAATTCATTTTGCACAACAAATTTTATCATACGGGGAAATTTACGATTATCTGTCGGTTTTCCGACACGAAAGAAAACGACTGGATTAGCTGTACAGTTAACAGTATTCAGAAGTTCTGCTATCTTGCTTTTATCGTGATCTTTCTTTACAGTTAAATCCTCAGCTACATTGGGAATTCCTCGCATGAAAACGTTTTTTGCTCAAATCATTCTGTCTACGGCCTCATGTGCTACTTGGTCAGTAAATGGAGCAGAAGATAAGTGGTCAATTACCGATAACTTATTAATAATTTCTGTGAATTTTGATCTAAAATCATCTAGTTCCTTGAGCATTTCGTGTTTAAAAGTTTCGAACAAATTTTTAAAATCTCCAAACTTTTCCAGGATTGCACTGCAACAGTTACATAAATTTTTTAAACATTTAGCCCGCTGTCTAGTAACACGATCGTCAGCTGCTAGTTTAGTATAGGCGATATGAATGAGCTTCTTGCATCCATCGCACTGGAGTTTTGCTGGGTCTCGATCAGCGACAGTTTTATTACAATTAGCGCATGTGACCGCTGGCATGTTGACGATGGGTGATAACTTGAAACTTAATAAGATGGTAGGTATATGAAAAGAAGTGACCTTACTGGTATTCAGCAGAAATATACAGGGTGTTATTGAAATACACGTACATATTAAAATGGGGAATAGTATGTAATGACCAAAAACGATTAGCACCAATTTTAACTTCAAATTCTAAAATTTAAATATTGGGGAAGAGTCCCCTTTTCCGACCTACTAGTTTCCATATTTAAAGAAGTAAAATAAATCGAAATTGAACTTACCCATAGAAATTGCACTGTTGCCGTAGCAAAACCAATTAATTCAAAATAAAGTTTATTACAGTAATTGTTCAAAATGCCGTCCATTATTATTTACACACACTTGCAATCGTCTTTCCAAAGAACTTTGAACATTAGAAATTAGTCTTGGATTTTGTCGTAGTTCCTCGGCTACCGCATTAACTTTATTGGTTAATTGTTCAACACTATTAATAGGTTCATTATAAACCAGTTGTTTCATGTGACCCCACAAAAAGAAATCGCATGGATTTAAGTCCGGAGATCTCGGAGGCCACTTAGTAGGTCCATTTCTGCCTATCCACTTTTGAGGAAATCTAATGTTCAAAAACTGCCTAACTTTAAAATCAAAGTGAGGAGGAGCGCCATCTAGTAGGTACCACATCCGTTGCCTTAATTGTAACGGTATCTCTTCTAGGAGTACTGGCAAAATATCTTCTAAAAAGTGGAGATATCCTGGCCCATTTAATCTGTTCGGGAGAACATAAGGCCCGATTAAATACTGATCTATTATGCCAGCCCAAACATTTATTGAAAATTTTCTTTGATGCCCAGTTTCCCTAATGGCGTGAGGATTTTCATCACTCCAAATATGCGTATTGTGCATATTGAACACGCCATCACGAGTGAATGAAGCCTCGTCAGTATACAATAATATTTTTAGAAAATCAGGAATATCAACACATTTTTGAATCATCCATTCACAAAACTCCACTCTCTTTTCTTCATCACCTGGATATAAGGCCTGGACTTTTTGGATGTGATAAGGATGTAAACCTTGTTCTTTAAGTGTCCGCCACACAACAAATGAGGACACTCCAATTTCAAGACCTAGTCTTCTACAACTTAATTGAGGCCGGTTTTCAACAGCTTCCAATATTTCTTCTTCGGCCGCCAATGTTCTTTGTGTTCTTGTTCTCCCTCGATCTGCATTGACACTCTCAAATTTTCCATGGTCTCTTAGATGCTGAACAGTTGAAATAAACGTACGACAGTCCGGAATTCTCCGATTTGGAAATCGTTCGCGATACAGGATTTGTGCTTGCCGAGAATTTTCTCCAGCTGCCCCATAAACCAGCACTATATCCGTTAGTTCAATATTCGTAAATAGTGGCATCGTAAAAAAATATTTAAAAGTAATCGTAACAACACTTTTTACCAACTTGGAAATGACGCGCTCGTGTTAGCCAGATTCGTAAATCAACTAAAATTTTAATAATCTATAGTTTCAAAAATGTATAGTTTAAAAACAATCATTTATCAAATATTCTAGTTTTTTGATAACGAGGGTAGTAAAAACCAGTCTTCGGAAATAGAAATTAATTCGAAAATCTTGGCAACATGGTTATTTCTTACAAGACTAGTTTTCTTATCATCTGACAAAAACTTGCATATTAATTACTGTTGATGTTTAAAATAGGTAAATAAACCTAATTTATATAGGTCATCCTCAACATATCAGTGAAGTATTTTTAAAAAATAATATTTTTCTACATTCAGTGGGGATCTGCGCAATACCCAGTTTTAATATGTACGTGTATTTCAATAACACCCTGTATTTAAACTAATCAGTTTTTGTGTCCTAGAAAGTCACTTTAGGCTTCACTATATGCAACAAAAAGTGTTCACTTAGTAGCGAGTATCTAAACAAATTTTCAAAATAAACACGAAATACTAGTATATTTAGTAGGTAAATAGCGGAGCAAAACTTTTGCGTGTTTACACTATCGATACTCGACTGTCCCGACACTCGACTGTCATATGAAAATATACAAATTTTTAACAAATTGATAAATTCAAAATTTTGCCGCCTGCCATAATAACATGATGTAATTAATCTACGACGTTTTGTTTCATCCATTTTACATTTATATAATAAAGAAAGCGAATGGACTTGGAGTATTTCCCAGACTTTATCAGCTGCCACATACATCGCAAAAACTCACCTGAGAGAGTCGGTATCATCGGCGGTAGACAGAGACAAGCCGCGAGACCAATCCAATAGGAATCACCATGAATGGGTAGGCATATTGTGAAATTCTACTGTTAATCTTGTCTTAGTTTACGTATTAAACTCATTTGACCATAAGATCTTTTTTATTATTGCTAATTCTTTTTGTTTTCTCATCAACAATTATCAGGCAAACTGCTACACCAATTGAAAAACATGGCTCATTAGAAGGTTAATAAGAAGACGCCACAGTAAACGCCAATAGCTGACAGTAGACCACAATCTACTAAAATCTCAAGTGGTGAGACAACCATCATCGTTAGTGGACCGTTTTATGTTCTCTGGCGCAAGATATCACTCCCATACGATGACACAACTAATACTAGCAAATACTTGATCTAATTTAAACAGACTTGTAGTGACAGCCTCTATGGTTTTTTATCTTTATCTTTATATTTGTCGGTTATAAGCAGGTAGGGTTATTTTTGGCCCAGAACACTGTGGCCTCTTGGGTCTACTTAATTCCCCTGCTTTCCTCGTATTCAGTTACTATCTTTGGAATAGTCCTGAGCCTTTGGCTGGTTTTACTAAGTTTCTTCCTCTTTCATGCACAGTCTATACGTGGTGGGATTATTGTGTAATCTCATCACATGAAGGTGTTTCAGTAAGCAATGTCCTGTTATTAATTCACAATGGTGTATATCTGAGGCCTTGCGAGTTGTAGTAACCTCAGTAGTTGTGCGTTGGTTTAGTCCCCTTAGCATGAGCTTACTGATTATGTTCCCTCTTATCTGCTGCCAGAGAATTTTGTGTTTTATGGTTATTCACCTGCTTACTGCCTATCGAGCAGAAGTTTTGCTTATTCCAAATATGGGTTCGGGTCCTGTAAATAGTAGTTCTGATCCCTCTTTGGCTTTATGGTTAAAACATTAACAATTTTGGCGCCGATTACTCGCGGGTTAAGTAAGATATATATGAGTATTTAGTTAAATCTGAGAGAGGGTGAAACGAACGACGATAGGAGTTAGCCGTTGCTAGATTACTATTTCTAATTATTAGTGAACTCTATAGCTTTATCGAGTGACCAGAAGACTAAACAAATCTGTCATAGGACCTATAATAGTTAATGGAGAAGTGAGAATGGAGAACTATCGATGGATATTGATAACAAACAAATGCAACGTAAAATACAAAACATTTACTAAATTATCTGTTCTCTATTTATAGTTTAAGTAAATAATTAAAGCTCACCTCATATAATTTGTGACATTTGCAAGGTTTGTCGCCTAAAGCAGACGATAAAATAAATAAGTTTTCACCCTCCGGTATACCCGCATCCGCTGCACATGTGCCGGCATAAACGCCACCGATTGCGTATTTCGTTCTTCCAGTGGGGGGCATATTGGGCATTCTTTTCCTCTGTGCTTCTTCTTCTCGCATTTCATTATCAACTTCTTCGCAAATGCATTTCAAAGGAGTTCGTAAGCCTTGTATTTGATAAACGGGTCCGTCTTTGGTTTGAGTGACGCCACCTTTATAAAAAAAATTAATAGTACTGGAAAAGACAGATGACAAAAAAGTATAATAATTGGAAACAGAGAATTGGACAAATTTAATTGAATTTTGGAGGCGTGGATGGCTCTTTGGTTAGAATCTAAACCACGGGATTTATCTGATAAAGATTCTAATCCATCCAGAGTCGGGATTTTTCCAAATAATAATTAATTAAAAATGTATTCCAATGCCTGTATATCTAGGAGCTAGATAAAACAATGAACATAATAAAGGGTACCAAACTAGTCAATCAGTTATTCAACGTCTTAAACAGAGCATTCTCGCAATTTTACCATACCAACTAACAAACTCTATACCTACGGGAGGGACTGAACTTACGAAGCTCCTTGAAAATATAGAGGTTGTAAAATACATTATTTAATAAAAACGAAATAACAAGAGAAAGTTATAACATAATTATAATGGAATATTTATAAGGTGAGATAATAGTAAAAGAGAAAGAGTTGAAGAAACCAGTAGAGGAAAGAACTATTAGTAGTTGATGCAGTGGAAAAAACAACAAACGGGCGAAATACAATTACTATAAAAGTACGTAAACAAGTGATAGATGCATTCAGGGTTTTAAATAGTTTTAAATAGATCAATCCTATTTCAACTTTTCAAAAAATTAAATAAAATTAGAAGGATAAGAAGTGATTCATTTCCAAAATACACTTGGAAGTGACCTAGAGTAACTTGATCTACATCGACAATAGAACTCAAATTTACCAGGTGACACTCGACACTTGTCTCTATGAGGATATGGTTGAATAAAAATGTCGAAAACTATAAATTTTAAACAAATTAATAAAATTACCTTAAACAATTACCAAAAAATGGTGATTTAGTAAGGTGGTATTCTCGAATATTTCATTAGAGAAACGGTGACAACTAATATTAGTGAATGTATTTTGCTTGGTAGTATGCACAAAAAAATGTTTTCTCTTAGATTTCATAAACAGTTTTCAATTAGGTTTTTCGTATTCGCCATATTCACACTTTTCCAGTTTAATATGTATTTTAACTGTAGAGACAATTCATTTAGGCAGTATTGGTTTGGTCAGCATTCCTTCCCACACTCAAGCCTAGCTTCTGGGTTTTCCCACTTTCGGTGCAATATGTCATCGTGAAGATACAGGTAATTCCACTAAGTCCAGTACCCTTTAAAAGCTGTATTTGTATTTGTCTATCTATTGCCAAGTAGGTGTGACTTTATTTTTGAGCCATTCTCGGACAACCTTCAAGACATTGTCTTTCCTCTGTCCCTTTCTCAGACTTTTAAGGGTGATTTCTTCTTTGTCGCCCTCTGGCTTGATAGTGGTTTCCTGAAGAGTAACTTTATCAACCAGTTCCTTTCGTTCTTCGAGCCCTTTACTGTACCGGCATTGTTGTTCCAAACAGGGTCGCCTAGAAAAAATGTGTGTGTTGCTATGGAGACTGTCTTTTCGATGCTCCATTTCCAGGTTATTGCCAGCTAGGTGTGGGTGTTCAGCTTCTCCGGGATGCATATCTGCTGTAATTATTTTTTGTTGGACTTTGTGACTAGCTTTGGGAGATTCAACTATGTGACTTCCTGTCCTGATTTCTTGATTTTCGAATTATAGAACGAGCCCTGCTTCTGCAGCTTCTTTAAAGGTGTCCAATTATTTCGAAATTGAAGCATTTCCTGATCTCATTTTGGCTATTTCGTTGCATATTTTGTAGGATATTTAGGAGATTTGTGAGAGGAGAGGTTGGGGAATAGTATTAGTATTGGTCTCCTCACTTTTCTGGACTCTAATTTCTCTCACTTTTACAAGAGAAGATCTGAATATGAGTTTTACCACTTCTTATTCCTGGGCTGCAATTAGTTTCTCCCTCAGCGTCTTGTAAAATAGTCGAAGGGCTTGCTTCATTTCCACATCTTGTATTTTATCAATGAATATCCATATGCTGATTTGTTCTTGGAAATCTTTGGGCGCCTGTGGATAGGCCGGACGATACAATCTTTTTATATCGGCCTCAAATTCATTATGTTTCTGACTACGAACCTTTAACTGGCTTTGGAATACCCGTTTCAAATGCTGCTAGCCATACCTTGTCTCCAAAGCTTGGACGTGAGACGAATAACTGGGTTCCCCTGAAGGGAGAAACTGCAAGACAGTTGCTGCCTGTTCTCGCAGCGACACTATCAATGAAGCCGCCATCTCTTTTTTAGCTCAGCCATTGGCTCTAGCTGCAGCTTCAAATTGGAGTCGATACGTTTCCCATATTGTCTGACCGTCAAAAGTGGGTGGCTTAATAATCTTACTAGTATAGCTTTGTGAAACTGGGTTTTGGATATGGCTTGGTTCAGTTATAGATGAGGACGAGGTAGTGTTTGCAGTTTATTTGTTGCTTACCGAAGACAGTCTACGAATTCTTCTTTCTTATTCCACTATTTCAGTCCTAATTTGCCTTTCCAACTCCACTCTAGCCTTTTCTTTTGTCACTCTAAACTAGCTTTTAAATTATCTTGTTGTTGCTCTAAATTAGCTTTTAAATTTTTTTGTTGTTGCTTTGGGGGAGCTATTCGACTTTTCAGTCAACCTACATCTTGTCTGAAGTTTTATTGAATTTGTAGCAATCCATTAATAATTTCCACCTTTGCTTTTCTATGCCTCTCCTTCCTCTCTTCTCGCCTTTCCCTATTCTCTTCTTCGACCTTCCTGCGCCTTTCCTTTTCCTCTCTTCTTCCTTCCTACACATTTCCTTTCATTTTCTTTCGTATTTTAATTTTAAAAAAATGCTATGAAGTACGAGTATTCTTTGCTTTTCCAAAACATTAAAAAAAAGAAAATTTGAAAGCTCAATCCTACACAATTTAAGGAAATCAGAATATAGTTATAGAATGACTATTTAAAAATATTGAAAACGGTACAAGCGTAGTAATCAGAATTTCAATACTATATAATACCTACTGTTAATTCTACAAAATGTGTCTGTTACCTATAGCGTATTTATGTTCCCGTGCTTTTAAAACAATTCTTGCTTTCACCCTCTGCTTATATTCTTCCAATTTCTTAAGATGCTCTCTATATTTTTCAAGGCACTCACAATGAAGTTCCTGTACACCTGTAAAAATGTATTTCATTAAACCTTTATAAATAAAATATTTTAAATAAATTCAAACTGAAATGTCAAAGATCGATATATGTATAACGTGAAATTACTTAAAGTAGTTAATTACTTCTGTTAAAAAATTACTTCATTTTTTAACCGATCATTTAATAGTAGTTTACGTTATAAGCCCGTTACTTGATCTTTATATGGCAGCATGTTATATGACCGTGTGAGCACTTAGAGATCAAGTAACGGGCTTGTATCGTACAAGGTATTACTTTTTACAATCTAAAAATAAAATAAAATTTTATCATTTGACACCAAGTTTCCGAATGTGACTTAAAATAATGACAGTTCAGTTACAACTGACAGTTCAATCATAACTGTTGTTAACATTTTTACTGGACTAGCCCGTTATGAGTCCCTTAACAAGCATAAACAAAGGTTGGTTACCACGCTATAAAATTGCAGTGTATCATAAACCACATGCCGCCTTAACCCGTATATGTTGTAAAAAATAATGTTTAGTCAAACCCCAGTATATATGTCAAACTCTCTGCTTTCTGTATAAAAATTAAACTCTTTCATAGTTTCTAATAAAATTTGTAATTAATGCTGTGTCCTAGTAAATGATATGCGCATAGCTCTAATACAATCTAAATAAACCTAACCCATTATATTATTAACAATATAAATTTCCCTTAACGTAACAATACATTTAAGCCCGTATTTATAAACAGATCTCAGCTGAGTCGGACTAGACGTCCTTATTGAACAAAAATCGAAGTTTGGTTATAACTTCTCTGATTTTCAGGTGGTTCCGGTGTTGCACAAGAATTTAAAGATGGGCAGTAGCAAATCCGCAACTGTTATATACATTTACAAATTTGTAACTAACCATCTCTAAGTTCACACGATATAACCGAACTTTGATTTTCGTTCAAGGACGACTCAGCTGAGTCGGACTTACCTGGGATCTGTTATAAAAACGCCATACTACCAGACTTTCACTACTCTATACACAGGTTCAGGTTCTACAGTATTTTTAAATTGTGTATTTTGTATTTAAACTATTTTGGAGAAATTTTCTTTGATCTATCTAAAATGTATAGTAGAAAATTAGGTTCAACTGACAGCTATGGGCTCTAGGCTTTGGAACCAATCTTTTTAAACATGTATATTCTGACAACATACAAATAAAACAACGAAAAGCAATGAATCAATAAATGTATAGTTTCTTTCGTAAATATGGCTACTTTCAAATCTAGCTATCGTTTTGATGTCACCACTAAAATAATCGGTTGTAAGCCGATTCCAAGGTTGTGTCAAATGAAGATTATATTAATGATTTAGATTTAAATAAAATGATGTTTCCCCTTACGGTGGCGGGGTTGATTGTAGTTTGGCCACTGCTTGTAGCTTAGATTGCCTGCTTGTAGGTAACTCTGTCTGCATGAGGCATGGATTCAATGGGGTAGTGGTTAAGTGGTATCTTCGCTTCTTCGATCAGGGCATAACACCGGAGGAAACGAAAAATAAATATGTGGAGCATAAATCCAAGGAATATAGAAGTAAAACCAATCCTAAGGATCTGAAAAGAAAATAGGACGGGAATAACACCACACCACCGCAAAGGAAAGAAATGAAAAGTGGCCGCTACCTATGCTTCTGGAAGTTATGCAACTGTCGTCAAGACGGAGCAAGTCACGATCCTACCTAAGGGGTTCCCTGAGACTATCCTCAGTGCGAACGAACAAACTTTGGTAAAGGAAGCCACAGTAGAAGAGATGATCGCTGGATAGGAGCATAAGCTTCTGGCCATGAATAGTTCTAATCGACTGTAACACCCCACAGTCAGCAGAATGGATTAGGGTAAAACTCCTACACCTGAGCAACTGGAATGGAGTGGAGTTGGATATATGTGCAGAAGACGACATCCCGAAAGCACATACAGCCATGCTCTTTCTCCCAAGAAGTCAAGATCAGCCTGTAGAGAAGCTTTGACAGTTAATAGAAGCGCAGAATGTGGGGCCATCGACCACACTGTGGAAAATCATCAGCAAAAAGACGAGGGCATAGGCCAGATCCTTAGGTTAAGAATACCTATCCTTCCGAAGGATCAAGGCTAATGGATGGACTATCCACTATCAATTTGGGAAAATCTCCGTACACGACCTTCAAAAGAAAGAGGAAATAAAGAAACCAGGAGAAGATACACAACCAATTCCCAGTACTTCCAAAGATGAGACTTAACCTCTCAAATCTCTGCGTAGACTCATCTGAGGATGTAGAAATAGATGAAGAAGCAGAAAAGAGGATATGGAACACACCATCAACGATGGGGACGGCACCTCCATGAAGGAAAGTAAAATAGTGGGCATCGACATCGCCCAAATGAATGTCCATCACGCCAGGACATTCACTAAAGACTAATTATGGATCGTACTGATCCAAGAACCGTGGGCCTATGAAAACCAGGTAAGAGGACTTGCATGTAAGGATGCAAGGGTAATTTATCACACTAGTGATGTACCCAGAACATGCATTATGGTAAGAAATAATATAAAATATTATTGTCTTTCAGAATTCATGACGCGTGATCTTGCCGCAATTCGAGCATACCTCGAATTTGGGATGAAGCAGTAAGACAGCTTTTAGATATTTCGCCGGAGATAGGCCTGTACCACCTCCGGAAGTATAGAAGCTAGTGGAGTACTGCCAGAGAATAAATCTGCCATTACTTCTTGGATACGACGCCAAAGCGCACAGCACCGTATGGGGAAGCAACGACACCAATCAAAGAGGTGAGCAACTTTTAAAATATATTTCTAATAAGAACCTTATTGTGTAAAATATTGGGAAATTTTCCAACATTTGTAAGGCAATAAGTGAGATAGGGTCCGGTTACAATTAGAAGAACACCGCTACGTCATAACCATTACTTCGAATTTAGAATATATATTATCTATAACCATCAATAAATTAAAAATAAGTAAGGTGTTATAAAACAATATATCCTATATTCCTATAATATCAACACTTTACTAAACCCCCAGTAGGTGGCAATAACCAATTAATTACTTTCCCAAATGATAACGTAGCTGTGTTCTTTTAATTGTTATCTGACCCTATTAGATATCACATTAAGTACTCCGAGCAATAAAGATCGTTACAAACTGGAGATTATCGAGTGAATTTTCTCTATCTGATCATTAATAATTGTGTTTACGTTAGAAAGCGACATTTTTGAGACGATTTCAGGAGGAATCCTAGAAAAACAGACTGGGATAAATACAACACCATTCTAAAACAAAATTTAGCACGTATCCAGACAAAAAATGGGACCAGGCACTTGCTTTGGAAAGCGATCTCGGAGAACTTAATGGGACAATACTTGAGGCATATGAATCATGTAATAGATCATCCTGTATACGATGTCTTATAGCGGTATCCAGGGAAATAGATTAGAGGGACGTGTGATGAGAATTGTCATTGTATTAAACTTGATCTAATAAAAATATTTATTCTGAGTATTATTTAGAAGATTTCTAAACAATTCCTTACAATATGGCGCAGTCAGAGCAAAACGAACCAATTATCCAGATCAACTATGAAAAAGGAGATGAAGGTACCCAAGACAACATTATTTTTGGAAAAAATGAGTTGGATCAGCTAATGACAAAATGGATGACGTTTGCCACTTCAACTAAAGCAGATCCCATAAAAATTTCTCAATACGACGGTCAAGGTGAGAATCCTTCTTCTTGGCTCAGTTCGTATGAATATATCTGTTCATATAATAAATGGATTACTGATAATGAGAAAATTTTTAATTTGAGAAATCAGTTAAAAGGCATTGCATTAAAATGGTACGAAGATAAAATCCAAGATAGTATACTAAATTAATATACATGGGAAAATTGGAAACTTAGTTTTATCAAGATATTTGATGAAAATGTTGTTTTAAAATGGGAGAAAGCTTTGAATTATAAATATTATAATAGTAATATCCTGGAATACTTTTACGAAAAACAGAAATTAATTAAATGGGCAGATAATAACATTTCTGAACTTTCATTAGTGGCAATGATAATTCTGGGTCTGCCAGTTAATGTTCAGAAACAGTTAAGAGGAAAAATCATCAACTCCAAAGAAGAACTTCTTCAGCTGCTAAAATCCTTAATGATTGGTGAATATCCTGATAAACAGTGGCCAAGAAGAGATTTTCAAATGCAAGGTCAGCCAATAAGTACCAATAAAAAAGACATTAAATGTAAAACTAAAAATGTGTTTAATTCTAGTACTGTTGAATTTGAAGATCAAATAAATAATATTGAGATGTATTCTAGTTATTCACTAACAAGTGGAGATAATTTTGAGTATTTATTTTTAAATGGCCAAAAAGTGAAAGTACTGTTTGATACTGGATCAGATATTAATCTGATAGATGAGGAATTAGTTAATAAAAACAAATTTCCTATTCATGAAGTAAATATTTGCATAAGGAACTTAGCTGGAATAACCAAATGTTTTTTTAGTGCTGAAGTAACTATTGAAATCAATAAACTGCCCACAACTTTTATGGCCGCAGTAGTGAAAGATTTGAATTTTGACATACTTCTAGGACGCCATTTACTAAATAAATTGAAAATATATAAACTGAATTTGAACTTAGAAAAAGAAATTGAATTTACAGAAGATAATATATCCAAAAGATTTCCGAATTTGCTAAAATATAATGATGCGAAACCATCAATCTTTGAGATAGATTTTAATTTAAAAGAAAATGCAAAAATTATTAAGCTGAAACCTTATCGATATTCAGAAAACAAAAGAACATGGATAAAAAATAAGGTTAATGAGTTGCTTAAAAACAAAATAATTACAAAGTCAATATCTCCTTTTGCTTCTCCATGTGTTTTGAACACAAAATCTAATGAGGATTTTCGCCTGTGTATTGATTATAGGAAAATTAATGAGGAAACTGAATTAGATCCATTCCCATTTCCAATCGGTGATGAAATCATTCAAAAATTCGGTGGATGTAAATTTTTCTCAAAATTTGATCTGAAGGATGGTTTTTGGAATATAAGTATATCTAAATTAACGCAGAAGTATACGGCGTTTGTAACAGAAGATGGGCATTATGAATTCACAAGGCTTCCTTTTGGATGGAAAAACTCAAGTGCACATTTTCAAAGAATAATGCAGGAAGCTTTAGGTGAACTACTCGATAAGAATGTAGTAGTCTTCATCGATGACATAATGTGTGGAGGTTTCACTTATGACGAGTGTGCTAAGCTTTCGACAGAAGTTATGGAAAAACTTAATAGATACAACTTTAAAATAAATCTAACGAAATGTAAATTTTGTGTTCCCAAAATTGTGTTTCTTGGTAGGGAAATTGATGGTGATATCAAGAAGATGAAAAATGAATCTATTGAAAAGGTAAAAAATATGAAAAAACCCTATGATTTAAAATCTTTGCAGTGTTTTATTGGATTAACAAACCATTTTAGGCATTTTATAAAAGACTATGCGAAAATTGTACGACCACTTGACAGATTAAAATGTAAAAATACGAAATTTATTTGGACTGATGAATGTGAAAAATCTTTTATAACATTGATAGAATTGATAACATCAGAACCAATTCTAAGAATACCAGATCCTAGGTTAAAATTTGAGCTTAGTACTGATAGTTCTTATTTTGGTTGTGGGGCTATTCTATACCAAAGAGATGAGGAACAGATAAAAAATAAACAACTTAGAGTAATTTCCTACTATTCCTACACCTTTAATAAACATGAACAAAATTATTCTGTTACAGAAAAAGAATGTCTTGCGGTTGTAAAAGCAGTAAAACATTTTAGAACTTTGTTGGAATCAAGAAAATTTGTAGTACATACTGATCATCGAGCATTAAAATATATTTTGTCAACAGGTGCTTTAAGAGATAGGTTAGCCCGATGGCAAATATTTTTAAGCAGTTTCGATATGATAGTGAACCACAAACCCTGCAAAGAACTAGAAGACAGTGATGCAATTTCCAGATTGTGCGTGGATTTTCCTGAAAAGGTGAAGGAAACATTTTGGTGTAATTTGAATATACACGATTTGGAAAAACAAGAGGATGGAAGGTTTTTTGTAAAGAATGCAGATATAAAGACAGACATTTTACAATCTTACCACGATGATCCTGATTCTGGAGGCCATGATGGATATTACAAAACATACTATAAGATAAGTAAGCGGTTTGTTTGGAAAGGATTAAGTAAGGATATTAAATACTACATAAAAACTTGTGAAATATGTCAAAAAGTAAAATTTAAATATTATCCCAAACCAAATTATACACATCTAACATCCTGTTCGCAGAATCCCTATGAAAAGGTTCATATTGACTTTGCGGAGATAGAAAAAAAATCAGATTTAAACAGAACTACAAAATCATTTATTATTCTGATAGATGAAGCCACTAGACATGTAAGTGCCAAGGCAATAAAAGAAAGTGGTGATGCTTTGAAAAGCTATTTTAGTAAACTTCCTTTCCTAAATGATATGAAAACAGTCGTCACAGACTGTGCACCTGCTCTAACATCTGGAACATTTAAAGAATGGGCTGTATTGAAGGGGATAGAACTAGTCCATACTTCTCCTTACCATCCGGCTGGAAACGGATTAGCGGAACGAACTGTTAGAGAAATAAAAACATACATGCATTGTTATAAGGATTTTAGGGGTGGTTGGAAAAAATGCCTTGAAGCCGCCGTGCGACACCACAATTATTCCCATAATGAATTCCTGGGATGTTCACCTAATTACAAATTGTTTGGAAAGAGTACAATCCTAAATGCTGATAAAAAATTTAATATAAATGGACCCCTAAAAGAATTTCCTAGATCTTTAGAAGAACAATTAAAATATAAAAAAAACATTCAGAAACAAGCAAATAAAAATAAGAAAATCCTTCCCCCGAACGTGAAAGTGAATGATTTTATTTTAGTAAGAAGTCAAAAAATAGGGAAAAATTTTGTCGTAAAGGGACCCTTTAAAGTCATAGGTACAAAGTACATGGAAGGAGTTTTAACTTATGTCCACTACGTAAATGACCAAAAGGAAGAAGTTGCCCATGCATCAAACCTAAGAGTATATCATCACAGGAGTGATGAATTTTTGAAGGAGGGGGCGTGTTGTAATAGATCATCCTGTATACGATGTCTTATAGCGGTATCCAGGGAAATAGATTAGAGGGACGTGTGATGAGAATTGTCATTGTATTAAACTTGATCTAATAAAAATATTTATTCTGAGTATTATTTAGAAGATTTCTAAACAATTCCTTACAAATCAAGTTGTCCCATTCAAAGAAATAGAACTAGTAGAGATGCTCCGTGGTGGAACCGTCATCTGTCAAACTTACGAAGCTCTATTGGGAGAGCTACACCGAGGCACTTACCACTTACAACAAAGAAATCAGGAAAGCTAAACGTAACAGCCTCAGAAAATTCTGCGAGGATATTACACCTGCGGCAGCGAGACTGTACAAGGCCCGGGCAAAAGGGAGAGTTTATACAGTTATGGCATTAAAAAACCAAATGGAAGCTTCAGGAGAGTGAGGAGGAAAGAGCTCGCTTCTTACTCGAAACTCACTTCACTGGAAGCACATATTCTGTAATAATGGACACAATTAAGGTAAGCAAACCCCAAAGAGAGGCCGCAGCAGCAACACTTTTAAACGGTTTAAGTCTCCAGGTGTGGATGGAATATTTTATGCCTTGCTTCAGAGGGCATAGAAAGACATACTACTACACATAATCTGGATATCTCGGAGCAGTCTGGAACTGGAGAAAGTCCAGAGTCACAGAGTCACCTTCACTCCAAAAGTAGGGAAAAAGGGTCCAAGTTTAACGCGTTGTCTATGACAAGCCACGCGACGTTTTTTTCACAAAAAATACAGCTCCGAACGATAATATTTTATTGAGGCATCTGTCGCCATACCAACTTGGCCCACGACAGCTTCTTCATTTCACTTATTGACGCTTTTTTTCCTCGTTGTGCTATGAGTGTTCCGCACCCTGTTTAAAACTGCTCTGGGCCCCGAGGATTCGGCGCCTATGGATATAGTTAATCATAATTGAGTTTAGTTTCCCATGAAGAACTTTACTTTGTAGAAATGGATGATCTTACATTTTTTAGACGACTTTAGTTGATAAAAGAAACCGTTTTAAGAAATCTTGAACTAATAATGACTTCTTTTTTTTATTTATATAGACAATCTTTGTTTATAGTATTGTTTTCTAATGAAGTGATATAAAATTCTGCAATTATTGTATTCCAAGTTTCTTTTTGGTTATTAAATTTATTTATTTATTGTACTAGGCACTAAAGTAATAAAATTATATTATTTAAAAGCAATAAATTTATTTTATGCTTATGTTTTATTTTTGTGGTAATTTTAAGATTTATGTCCAGTACGGATTTATTTTATAAACTTTTAGATTTAGGGTAAAAGTAGATATAAATAAATTAATATTTTTTTTATTTTTACAATATCTAACACTTTCTACCCAAAAAATACTCGAAGTAGATATAAATAAACTAATGTTTTTTTTTTATTTTTACAATATCTAACACTTTTTACCCAAAAAATACTCAATTTTGAAAGAAACTATTTGTTGTTTTTTTTTGTTTTAATTTTCTTAAAACTTGTGTTTTAATATATTCAATAACTACCAATTTTTTTATTTAGTTTTAATTTACAATTTCTGTTTAAATAGTTAAATTGTTTTTAAGTAGGTAGTTCTCCAAAAGTTGATTTTGTATAGTTCTGAAACAAAATTCACTGAATCTAACTATATAAACAAAAATTATATTATACTAATTGTTTATATCTGCTTTCGACTTAAATCTGAAAAAAAATTTGTATATACTTGAGCATTCTATCCAGATTAAAAAAAAGTTAGTCTGGAGCTGGTACAACCGCCATATTATTGCTTTACTTACGTCCACTTAATCCCGCCCACCAATATAATTTTTAGAAGACATGTTTAAGTGAACATAGCATCTCCTTTAGTTTCCATAAGTTGGACATTATTTGTCCTTGTTCACCGCTACCTTTTCAGATCTATTGTAGGACTCCGTTTTTGAAGTATGTCGTCTAGCTTGGTCTTTTTTATTAGACTGTAGCTTTGACAGTGGCTCCCGCATATAGTTGCATGCGTTTGGCTTTTCTTCGCCTAATGTTAGAAACATCATTCTGGCCAGGCCTTCACACTGGCACAGGACGTAGATTTTTCTTCACAGAACCTCCAGAAATTTGCTTTTTTTGCTGGATTATGCGACAAAGACCTACTGCAGTCCTAACGATTTGATCTATTAGGTCTTTCGTGAACTTGGGACTTGGGCGATGAACTGTTTGGCCTGTCTCAGTCTTGGATAGTTGTTCCACCATTCCTGAGACTCTTTTTGCGTCCACTGTTTGATGCATGCCTTGAACAATGCAACTCCACAGAAGGGTTTGTGGCCTGCCAAGGCCTTATCTTAGCCTTATCGGGCTAATTCGTCGGCCTTTTCGTTGTCCTGACATCTCTCGTGGCCTAGCTCCCAGGCTAGGGTCACCTTCTTTTGACTACTTAGCTCTGCCAGGTCTTCTAGGCAGTCTTTCACCAGGTGATTTCTGGTAAGAGAATTGCCTTTAGAGTAGATGGCCTATATTAATTAGTTTTAATGTGCCTTTTTTAATTGATACTGCTACCATATTTAAAATTAAAAAAAAATTCAAAAAATTACATAATTTTACATCATACCTTGGACTATCGGAATACTAACTGCGTATTCTCCCATACCGCCACCAGAATCTTTACAAATAATTTGTTTGGTACCGCCAAGAATCATATCCGGATTGGCTAGTCTTTGCTGTTCTTCGCAATCCGGACAATGACACTGCAATGATAAAAACTTCTGTAATTCTTCTTTGCAAGTGCAATGAGTTAATTCCCAAGGCATGACTGGAGAAGGACGAAGTTCTGGAATCGGAACCTCCTTTAAAGTTTTGGGGCGCATTCTTTCTAATTCTTCGCAAATGCAAATTGCTTGACTGCACGGTTTAAACTCATCGTCCATTCCACCTTTGCGTCTAGAATCGAATATATTATTTAAATTAATTTTCTTCGTATATATGTTAAATAAAATTTTAATTAACTTATAGTAACGATTCTATTTACCCATCTAGAGGTACAACAGACTGCACGATAAAGAAAGCACCAGCTGGCGTATAACAAATTCCAGATATGCTAAATTTAACCTTCTCAGTTTCCATCTTCTGAGCTTTATCTAATATTTGCCACCTGGACTGATATCTCTGCAAGCACAAACATTCCTTCTCTTTATAAAATCCACCGATTATAGGTACCACAGTTCCATCCTCCATACATCTACAACCATTCATTACTATTCTTTGCTTGTACCTCTTTTTCATAATGCATCTCTTGCAGAACGATTTCATATGTGTTAGTGCTAGCGCCTTGCAATCACATTCTTCTTCTGGACATTCTCCACAAGGAATATTCTGAGGCAAGCCTGGAAGTAAATACAAAACGTCAATGTAAACGAGTTTTGAATTCAAAAATTAAAGTATTTTTTATTTTTATTTTGATATGACGATGATTTATTTTGCTTTTAAATTTTCGCCACCCACGTCAGAGTAAGGGAGGCAAGATAGGCTGAATATTTGTAAAAACTTACAGAATGTGTGATTTTAGAGATGAACTTTCTGGAATGTTGAAATTAAAATCATTACTTCTGTTAACTGGTTTATATAAACATAACAATTTTACATATTTTGTTTTGAAATTTTCCAACGAACATGTAGGTTTGAACAGTGGCAAGTGCTGACAAAAAATGGAGGTATATCATCCACATTTTGGCCATTATGCAGCTCTACAGCACTTATAAATCAGCCGCTACTGGGTTTGAAACATCTTTTTGTTGTTTTAAAAGAAGCGAAGTGCACGAAAAACAAAAGGTGTTGCTCTGTTAGAGGTTAAAAACGGTCTCACCGAGAGTGAATTGAGTGTCGTGTGGAAAAGTAAGCATTTTTGTGTCACTGTTGTGATTGGTCCAGAGAACGTATCATATGTTTGGACACTGTCTACTGATTGGTTATTGAGAACGTGGCAAAAGAGTTTACCATATTAGTGTGGACAGAGATAGAGTGAATGGTGTAACTGTTAAATAAATATATATGTTTTTAACGATTTATTTTAAATATACCGATACTAGAGTGAATTAAATAGATTTATGAGTCTGAGAGAGTTGGCACCTGTATTTAAATTACTTAAAATTTTCGATTAGAGAAAACTATATTCTGCGCACGTAAATAATAGTAAATGTGCTGCAGGTGTGCAAAGAATGTTTTTCTTGAAACTTTAAATTCGGATGCATTCTTGGTCTACTAAATTGAATAATAAAATGTATTGTTGTTCTTATGTTTATTATACTTTATTTATACGGGGTAGATCATAAAAAGAGCAACTAAAGTATCTGTTAAAAATACTTATCATTTTTGAACAATTGTAGTTTGCGAAGCAAGAGTGAATATGATGGCCATGTCGTATGAGTACGAAACTGAAGCACGACGCTTTTATTGGGGTTTAATAATAAAAACGGGACTAGCTACGTCCCAATGAGGTACTTAATGATAATATAGATACTATCAATAGTGAAAACGCTTAAGAGTATAAAAGTTTTGCGTTTAGGGTATCATGCACCTCTGTAAAAATACTGACGGAAACAGTTTTCCTAAAACAAATACCATTTTTGGTTTTTTAAAAATTTTTACAAAACTTTACAAAAAGTAAAACTATATTTTTATATTTTTACAGTATAAAGGTTGAAATGTAAAATCTGCAAAATGCTGGCAACGATCTAGTTTTGTTGCCGTTATATCTTGGTGGGGCCTTATCTTGGACATGCCGCGTCTACATAATTATTCTACTTGTATTTGCTATCATTGTATTATCGTAACTCTTCCACCCTTAGAGGAGAATCAGAGGGCTAGTCTCCGAATTTTCTTTCTGGGAGCTCTTCTTCGATGAATTCTTTCTATATTTTCTATATGAATAAATGCAAAATAACAAACAAAATGTGATAAAAATATAAATCAATATAGTCCAAACACTGATATTATTAAAATGGATTGGATTGTCAAAAATGTGTTTTACTTTTTGTTTTTAAAAATTTAGAGTCTTTTAGAATGGTTAATTGTTCTAACTCAATACTGTTCTATTTAATAGGTTTAAGGAAATAGGATTTTTATCATTAGAGTTTTTAATATTAACTTTAATAAGTTTTATTTTTTTTTGTGTGTGTCATCGGCTTCAACTGCTATGGTTATTTCGCCTCGTGTTCTGTGTAGGCTTTGTTACTATTTTCTAGCGCCACTTTAGGAACAGCACTGTTATTTAGAACCCAACAGTGAATGGTCGTGTGGAGAATCCTACCAAGGCATCATACTTAATTTTAAATAAATAAATTAAATAAAAAAATCCCGGCCAACGGTGGGATTCGAACCTGGGACCCTAGCTTGGGTCCGCAGGCAGAGACTCTACCATTGAACCACCTACAAATTTACTTTTTGGCAGTTCATTGCTACGAAGAACTATTTTACCTTTTCTAACACTACACTTATTGATTAATTCTAAGAAGAATATTTCTTCTAATATGACATTGTCTTGTCCGCAGGTTCTTTCGGCCACTGTGTTCTGAGGTGAGATGATCATCAATTTGTTTTGAAGAATTTTCAAATTTTTATGTCTACAATGTTGAGAGGGATGGTTTAGCAGTTGGTGAGGTTCTTGAAAAACCTCAACAATGAAACTTCGCAGGTAGCGTTTTCTTCTACTAGAGCTGGTACTGATTCGTGGAAGATAAACTCTCGGTCACCAATTTCTTGACATTCTAAATCAAATGATATGAAATTTTGCTTGTTTAGGATTAAGAATTTCGAATTTAGAATTATCATTTGAAAAATGTTGCTTTTAGGAGTAGGTAAAGGAAAAAGTTGATATAAATCGTAATTTTCTCTCTTTACAATTGGGATTTTTATGACAAAAATAATTTTATTGTTTTTACTATAACTTTTAATGTGCATTATTTTTTTGAATTCAAGCATATTGTTTAAAATTGGTTCAAATGTAATTTGTTGTTTAGTAAGTTGCTATCGATTAATTTATTATGATTGATTAAATATTTAGGATCTATTATCGAATTATGGAAAACATTTATTTTGGAAAATGTTATAGCAGTTTCAATTTTTTTCCAGTAAATCGTAAATATTTTTATATAAAATTGATATTTGATTTGTGACTCTCAAAAGTTTGTTTATTTTGGATTTGAGCGTTTTCTAAAATGTGTTCTATTTTGATTATTTGAGATTTTAATTTTAGTTGATTGTGAGCTAAGACATGACTACTTTTAATAAATATATCTAAAGAATTTTCAACTAAGGTAATTTATTCATTAATTAAAGATATAATCTTATTTTGATTTTTCGACAGATTTTCTATGGCTTTGTTATATTTTTCGGCGTCGTTTTGATCTAAATTAATACATTTGATTTGTTTTGGAACTTTTTCTGAGGAATGTTTTAAATAAACTTAAGTGAAACATTTGTATAGCTAATCAGTATGAAAATACATGTCATTAATTTTATTATGAATAGTATAATCTTTTAAAAATTCAAGAATTATTTTTTTATTTTATGGTTTTCGTAATTCTCTTGTTTGATAGTGAATTTATGATAAATTTGGCCAAAAACTAGGATTTGATTAATTTTGTTATTATTTCATAGACTATTTTTATTCCGCCATTGGCAGTTTCGATTGATAACTGTCATTACCTGATGGTTTATCAGGAGATTTAACTTGTATGTCTACTAATATATTTATTTTAGGTTGATTAGGCTATTGTTAACGTCTTCAGGGTTATTAATAAGTGATTCGTTTTCTAGAGTATTTATAGAAATTATTGATAATTAATATTAATGTTTGTTTTTGTTTTTTTATTCCCACTGGTCTTATTGACTTTTCAGAAATTACAATTTTATAATTTTTTATTTTTTAATTAGATTTAAATTTCATTAAATCTTCAGATTCGAGAATTATTAGCATTTGAACTGATGGGGTAGTAATTATTTTTTTATGAAAATCAACTGATGCATTTAATTGTTCTAGCAGATCAATTCCGATAAGACTTTCGAAATTTTTATTAAAATCAGAAACATGACATTTTTGTTCTTCTTCTACATTAAAAATGCTAAAAATGGGAATTTGAATTACTTCGTTATGATGACTTATATTATGCACTGTTTGTATTTTAAAATCTTTGTTAAAAATATTTTTCCATCATGGCCGAGATCTCTCATCGCTATTTCGTGGTCTAGAACTCTCAACACAGTACCTTGGTCGAGAACTCTCATTGCTATTGCATGGCCTAGACTGCATGGCCCAAAAGTCTCAATACACTTCCATGGTCGAGATCTCTCATTGCTATTTCGTGGTCTAGAACTCTCAACACAGTAACTTGACTCAAAACTCTCATTGCTATTGCATATGCTAGACTGCATGGCCCAGAATTCTCATTGCACCCCCTTACTGGCTAAGTTCTCTCTTAGTTCTACTACTTATGGGCTAATCCAAAGTTTATTAAACTTCTAATGCTACCAGTGTCTATTAAGAAATTTGCGTTTATTTCTGGTATAAAAATATAGGGTAAATTTGGTCTCACCATGTTCGGTTTAATTGCATCTTTAACTTATGTTAGAGCTCCCACACGAAAATATAAAACTTTATTATCAAAAGTATCATAAGACAGCCCTTGAGAGGGTTCATGGAAGTGTGTCAGCTATATTACATTTGTGTTAATTTCTCAAAGATTGTTATTAGTTGTGTTGTGAAATCATTATTTTCTTGGAACTGCCATTCACCGTTATTATCTTGGTTATTAAATGAATTTTCGAATTGGTTTTCTATTTGCTCAGAATTTTGCAAGTAAAGGTTATGACTATTTGATCTATTATTAAAATTGGTATTTTTTGAAATTTGACTATTTCGGTTGAAATTAGCCGAATATGGATTTTTTTTATATAAATTTTGATTTTTGAAATTATTTGATTGGTTAAACTGGGGTCTCTGAAAGAATTGATTTTGATTTTGAAAATTTCGATTTTGGAAATTTTGTTTACCTTGTCTTGGAAAATTATTACAGTTTGAATAAAATCTGTTAAAATTATTAGAATAAAATGGTTTTTGTAATTGTTGATTTTGCTGATATTTTGAATAGTTAATTTGACTTTTTACATGTCTATAACTTTGGGAATCTGAAAAATTACCTTTTTTATTCGACTACAAAGGCCATTACTTGTTCTAAACTATCTGTGTTTCGTAAACGAACATTATTTTTATTTACCTGTGAGGCCGTGAATAAATGTTTTAAGAGCCAAATCGTTATAATTTTGAAGTCGGATGCGTTTTTCTTCAGGCAAAAAATTTGACGCGTTTATTTTTGATACAATTAAAATTCTAGAGTCTTGGCAACGCATACCCTAACGGCATGGAGGTTCATTTATAAAAGGATGTAAAGCAATCAAGTCTTGTACATGACAGTTTAAATTTTTCTGATCACCGAAGCCTAATATTAATAAATTTTTTAAATCTATCCAAACAGTTAATTCACTACCTAAAACTATTTTTTTTTTAATTTGGTGTCATCGGCATCGACTACTAAGACCATTAGCCTCGTGTTATGTGTAGGCTTTGTTTCTGTTCCCCAGCGTCACTTTATGAACAGCACTGTTAATTAGAACCCAACAGTGAATGGTCGAGTGGAGAATCCTACCAAGGCAACCTAAGCCTATTAAATTCAAAGCTCTGCCAGTTAATTTGGCAATAATATAAGCATTAATTGTAGCAGCATTATTTAGCAGATCAGAAAATTGTTCAATCAAGCTTTTACAAGCATCTAAAAATACAGTTAATATAAGGGGGTTCCCATCAAAATTTGGAATAGTGGAATAAAAATGAAAAAGGAAAGCAAAATTTTATACGCAATTCTCAGGAATATTTTCTTCATTTTAGGGTCGCAAAAATCGGTAAAATAAACTGACCAAAAAGTGTACATTAAAGCAAAGAACCAACATTGCCGAAGTTTGGCGATGCTGGACAAGGACCACATTGCCAAATCCAGCTAGTTTAAGATCCTGAACGAGGACCACATTGCCAAATCCAGCTAATTTTATGATACAGAATCGCTCGATGCAATCCATATATCTTACACTTCTCCTGAGATATTTCTCGAGGCCATGTTGAGGAATTTAATTCATATGCTTCCCTAATCTACAGATTTTCTAATCTTTGAAATTCAAACACTACTTTGTCAATGGCATTTTTCAAATCAGTAACAATAGATGAAGTTATTGTTCTCCACATTTTTAAATGAACTGAATTTTACAGATTTATCAATATCTTTTATAATAGAGAAGGTGGGGACTTCCTTTATTTAAATGGTGGAATTAAACAGTTATGAAGAAATTTAATGGAAAGGGTAACAGTTCTATATAATTATTTTGTTTTGCCAAATACTATGTGTTACATTTAAAATAGAGTCTAATAATAAAGAAGATTGTTGAATGACCAAGTATGAAGTACATGGATTTTATTTAACTTTTCTTTGAAAGTCACTTCCTTCATTTTCACGTTTGGTTAGATAAATACATACAAACTATTTATTACAATATTCCAGTTTCTTTGTTAAAATCAATTTATTGCAGTTTTCATCCGCGTAATGATTTAAATCAATTTTATCATACTACTTGGGTTCTTTCTCTGAAGTAAGGATAATTATAAGGTATTTACTATTTAAAATGTAGACATAAGTCTTAATAAAATAATTTTATTAAAATAAATACACCTATGTTATATTTATCCACGCATTGTAAAAATAGCTGATTTCAAGAAACTTGACTATTTTTTAATAATAATGAGTAACAAAAACCGAGAGGATAAAACCATTGTATAACGAGCTAATAGTAGTCTCACCTTATGGAAGTTTCATTGAAGCGAAATGGATACTACCAATAGATGGCGCTAGTGAATATGGATAAGTCAATATTCGTTTGCAGTGGGCGGAGTTGAGGGTCCACCTGAAATTTTAGTGAATGACGGAGACCGATCGATGGATTTCTATTTTTAGCTCTTGGATGAAATTTCATTCACTCGTGATTTATTATTTGGATCATTTTCTATCTAATGTTTGTTATTGTGCGTTGTTAGTGCGTTTACGGGTAGTAGGTATTGTGAATGAGTTGTGTTTATGTTTTATTACTGAATTATTTTACTGTT
The DNA here is from genome assembly GCA_927349885.1 of Psylliodes chrysocephalus. NCBI lineage: Eukaryota > Metazoa > Arthropoda > Insecta > Coleoptera > Chrysomelidae > Psylliodes > Psylliodes chrysocephalus. The sequence continues at coordinate 71,773,223 of OV651813.1, forward strand.
AATAAAGGACGAGTTCCCAACAAGAGTACCTACATGATTTATGTAAAAAAAATTAAATTATAGTTTAAATTAGTTTTTGGAAAGTGTCAAAAATGTTTAAAGTATTATAGCCATTAACACTTTTTGAATTTTCAACTTTAACACCCTGCATTTCGAAAACGGGTTTTTTTTTTAAGCATATTTCGTTTAATAGTTTTATTTTTAATCAGATAATCTTTAGTTGTAATATGTCCCATTCAAGAAAACCAATTATTTTAATTATAGAGAAAATTTAAAAACCCTAATAAAAGCAGCAAAAAAAAATTATTACAGAAATGAAATTACGAAAAATAAAAATCACTCTAAAAATTTATGGAATATTGTAAATAATAAGTCAAATGAAAAAAACTCTCAAAAAATAGTAACAGAATTACAAACTCATAATGGCAGCGGCCGCTCAGTAGACAAATATGACATAGCGGAACTTTTTATTGAACACTTTAGTAATATTGGTAAAAAATATGCTGATAAAATTTCGAAACCACAAACAACACCCCCAAAAAATAAAAACAATGTAAATTCTATATTTTTATCTGACACCACTGAAAACGAAATCGGAAGCATAATAGATTCACTTAAAAATAATAAAGCACCAGGCGTAGATGGCATAAAGGCTGAGATTTTAAAAAATATTAAATATGAAATAATACCACAAATAGTTCATCTTATAAACTCTATATTTCATGTGGGAAAATGTCCCAATCAGTTCAAAAAGACCACTATCTTGCCATTACATAAAAAAGGCGATAAAAGCAATATGTCAAACTACAGACCAATCTCTTTAATAACAAATTTAACAAAAATATTTGAAAAAACCATAAAACAAAGATTGATTACATTTTTTAAAAAACATAACTATATTTCAAAATGTCAGTATGGGTTCCAAGAAGGTTTATCTACCAGCGACGCAATAGTGGAATTAACAAATACAGTCTATCGGTTAGTTGACGACAGTAAACCAAGTATCTGCGTATTTCTGGATCTAGCCAAGGCGTTTGATACTGTTTCACATGAACAGCTAGTGGATGCTCTGGAGGATGCAGGAATACGTGGCCCAGCACATGATCTTCTCAAGGATTATTTAAAGGACAGGCAGCAACAGGTAAAAGTTAATGATGTTGTCAGCCAATTTCACACCACAACTTATGGTGTCCCTCAGGGCACCGTATTGGGTCCACTTTTATTCAGTGTATATATTAATGGTCTTTTCGATGTTGAAGTAGAGGGCAAAATAATCAGTTTTGCTGATGATACTGCTGTCATATACAGCAGTGACACATGGGAGAATTTAAAAACAAAAATAGAGTCAGATTTTTCAAAAATTATCGATTGGTTTAGACATAAAAAACTAACAATTAATTTTGACAAAACCTATTTTATGCCTTTTAGTAGTTATAAAAATTCTTTGCCACCATATAACGAAATTAATATTCCTAGCTTGCAAAATATTATTATAAAATACACCCAAGAAATAAAATACTTAGGTATTAAAATCGATTCTCACTTGAAATGGGATGCACATGTTGGAGACATTGCGAGGTGTTTACGATTGCTACTTTCAAAGTTTAAATATCTAAAATCAATACTAGAAATTAACCAACTAAAAATAATCTATTACTCACTCGTAGAGTCAAGATTAAATTACGGGATTCTTGGATGGGGTGGTATTTTACAAACACACCTAAAAAATATAGAAGTACTTCAAAGAAAAATTTTAAAAATCATATACAATAAAAAAATGGACCATCCCTCTGACTTACTATTTTTGGAGAGTAGGGTCATGGATATCAGACAACTATATGTTTATTCTATTATATTGAACATCTATAAAAATAAAAATATATTACGAAATATAGAACACAACTACTCTACTCGGTTAAAAAATAAAAATTTCGTAGCTACTGATATAAGTAAAAAAACAATTGGACAAAGAAATATTCTATATCTACCTTCTAAGATATTTAATTACTTGCCCAATATGTATAAAATCTATATAACAACCATTAATTCATTAAATATGATTAAAAGCATCTTTAAAAAATTTGTGTTAAATTCAAACAGACAGGACTTTCTTGCTATTATTGACCAAAAAAATAATTAATATATTATAGATATAAAAAAAAAAAAAAAAAAAAAAAAAAAAAAATTAATATACAGTTGTTAAACTTACCTTTACACTACTCACACGTTTTACCCTTTTTATAATTAGTTAATTACCTGCTTACTTACTCTCAACTTTTAGTTACATTTTTACAAGATTGTATAGTATTATTTTCTATATTTTTATAAAATCTAAAGAAATCATAATTATTAATAATTTTATTGCTCGTGCACGACCACATCGGTTTTAACGAGCTAAAATTAATTAATCTGTCTTTTGTTATGTTAGTTTAAACTATCTCTAACCTTATATTTATTCTTAATACTATCTTTGTGAAAAAAAAATTGTAAATTGTAAATTAATCTGTATGTTATGAATAAATATTATTATTATTATTATTATTATTATTATATATATTATGATATAAATTAGTTAACTATTAATTAATGTTTTAAAATTAGAATTAAAAATTTGTGTATTTATAACTGTTTTGAAATTAATAAAATAGAAAATATGCTTTTGTTTCTCTTTTCCTTTACAGGTTTTATCCGAATTAATTTAAAATAAATTATATAATATTAATAATAGCAATAATAATAAATTTCTTAAGTGTTGAGAAAAATTGTATTTTTAATTCAAATACATATACCTATAGGTAGGTAAGGTACCTACCTAAGTACTTAGCATAAGTAATTATATACAACAGGTTATTTCTTTAATCTGGTGCGTAACAATGTAATAAAAAAAACCCTTAAGATGGTTGGTAAATAATATAAATGAATTCTTAATATTGAAGTAAACACAATGGGTTCTATAAAGATTATTGGTTGGGGTTCGGCTCTGGGGGATAGGGCATTTAGGATCGAAATATTGAAACTAAACTTAATATATGGATGTATTATCCCATGAAAATAAAAATCGCTTTAAAAAAATTCACCCCTCCCCACCCCTGTCTGATATGGTGAGGGTGGCATCCCCAAAAAATTAAGTTAGAACTTTTTAAATTAAACAGTCGAAGTCTACGATTTTTTATACACAAAAACCCAAAATTACAATTTTTTTGAAAAAATTTTTCCAAATTTTTTTTTACTTAAAAAAATTTCGACTTTAATCTTCATAGTTCGGATGTGGGGGCTGGCATTTAAAAACAGTTACAGACGACATACAAATCTTATTTTTGACATATTTTTAATATAAGTGATTTGCAACATTTTTGTATAAAAATCTTACCACCACCATCATCCCCTAGAAGGAAATTGAGGGGGTGGCTTCCCCAAAAAATCAAGTTAGAACGTTTTAAATAAAACAGTTGGAATCTACGATTTTTTATACATAAAAACCCAAAATTACAATTTTTTTTGAAAAAATTTTTCCAAATTTTGTTCTGAACTTAGAAAAAATTTCGACTTTAACCGTCATAATTCGGATGTGGGGGTTGGCATTTAAACATAGTTACAGAGGACATACAAATCTTATTTTGGCATATTTACAATAGAAATGATTTGCAACATTTTTGTATAAAAATCTTACCACCACCATCCGCTAGAGAGAGATAGAGGGGCGGCATCCCCAAAAAATCAATTTAGATCTTTTAAAAAAAAAATAAAATTTACGATTTTTTTTACATACAAACCCAAAATTTCAATTTTTTATGATAACATTTTTCAAAAATTTTTTTTTGGACTTTCTGACAAATTTGATAAAAAAATTGAAATTTTGGGTTTGTATGTATAAAAAATCGTAGATTTAACTGTTTTGTTAAAAAGTTCCAACTTGATTTTTTGGGGATGCCACCCCCACCATATCAGATAGGGGTGGGGAAGGGTGAGTTTTTTTAATGCAATTTTTATTTTTATGGGATAGTACATCTATATACCAAGTTTGGTCTTAATATCTCGACCCTAAATACCCTAGCCCCCAGAGCCGAACCCCAACCGGATTATTTTTGTTGGTATTTCCAATGGTTGGTTAGTTTGGAAAATATAAGTAATTTTTATAAATAATTCTTGTTAAAGGTAGATTGAAGTGATTATTCTCAGGTGGTTCGTCAGTCCAAGCTAAAAAATTTTTTCTTTAAATAATATAACTTAAACTATTTTTAAATTATTTTTTTAATTTCTTTATTATATTTAATATTATTTCTACTTTTTCTAACAATAATCAATTTAAGATATCTGCTTTGATTGAGCCAAAATATTTACAGTGCCGCCGAGAGCCAGACTGGGCCCCAACGACAATTCTCTAGATCATGCCCCGTGACAAAAACAGCCTCTTCAAACTTTTCGTGTTCTACTTGAATTGAATTTTCAAAAAAAAAAAGATCAAGTAAATACTTTTCCACCAAAAACTTCCCTCTCTCGTCTTGTGCCGAACTTCTGATACAAACCAACAAATATCCGGTTGCCGTGCCCCCCTTATACAGCTGGGCCCCCATTTTAGTCCGGGCCCCGGGAATTGGTCCCGGCTACCCCCCCCCCCTAGTCGGCCCTGAATATTTATTAGGGGAAGTTTTTAATATTATATAAACATACTGTGTGTGAATTTGGCTAAGCAGTAACCTTTATTTCTAAAAACAGGAGGACAATGTTACTTGAAAAATGTATATTTAGAATTAATATTTACCACCATCAAATCCTAGAAGTGACATTTTTGCAAATGAAATTAATTTCAACAAATTTATTTGAGATCATGTATAAAATTATTTATTATTAAAGACACCTTTTATAACCACTATTGCATATTCAAAAAAAGCTTTAAATAAAAGTTTGTGGATATGACTGACTTTTTTTAAATATACCATAAAAACACGTATTCAGATTTCACGGAATACAACACAAATAAACTTTTTTAAATGGGATACCCTCTATGTTATTAAATTTCTGGGATATTTTTTTTTCTAATTTCACAAATGTATATTATACCGTCTGTTCTCGAGTAATTTAAATATGATAATGTAAATATGAAATAGTTAACATTATTAAAGTAAAAGCTATGAAAATCACAACTGTTATATTTGATAATAAAATAATCCAAATATAGGTAGTTTACAGTGAGGAAGAAAAAGTGTAAATATTTATAAGATATTCGACGTTTAATTAATCAGGAAAGAATTAAAATCATTCCGAAAATTGAATAAAATATATATGTATGCTATCCCTATTAAAAAATATTCATGTTAAATACTGTGAAATATTCACGCCACTGATATGGTCATTTGATGACATTTTTACAAAATTCTGTCAATGTAAACATTATACAATATTAATTATGGCATAAAGGGAGGGTAATTTATAATGAATGTTAGGTACCTAATAATTTTCACTAGTAATACCACTAGAGGTCAAAAAATTTCCTGATAATAATTTGACCTCGCGTGGTATTCGGTAAGAAAATTCCACGCCGAATTATGGTTGAAAATAAAATATTTTTAAAATTTATTTTTCGTTTCTCAACAATGCAAATTATTTTCTCCAAGTCACCAGTGAAACATAAAAGGTGTTGTCGCCTTGATTGTTGAGTTGTCATGGTAACTAAGTGAGACCCAAACCTCGAATATAATTTCAGTTTTGAAGTTGTCAAGCGGCCCGACGTAAAAAAATGTTTCGCTGCAATTATTTAGGCCTTCAAATTGCTTATTTCTACTCATTGTAGTTGCATGGGAATACCATTTGAAAATAGTATATTCTTTAATTTTACGTAAGTTTTGAATAACTACAAGTGGTAGAAAATTGTTTTTCTGCGTTTTTATTAACATGCGTTATGAGCGCTTTAAAATGGTATGAAATTCATAACCAGCGTCAGCAAGCATCAATCGTAGGAGGCTGTGATCATTGTATTTTGACAGTTCAAAACATTAAATAACTCGCGTTTTGTTGCGATAAAGAATATTGCACAGCAAGTAAAACCAACAAAATTACCTATTTGTTTAAAAATGAATCGATTTGAAAATCATACGCTATGCAAAATATGCGTGAAATTGTCTGATGTAATGATCAATCATTGCACCATGACTTACTTACTCGGATTAATAGAGGATTGTGGCTCCAACTTGAAAAACGAAAATTTGTTCCGAATTGTCCACGAATATTTGCACCTAAACTACGCAAAATTCAAAGTGCTGAATGGGAAAAAGGTGAATAAATTAGTGTCTAAATATTATATATATTTTATTAGACATAGACACATAATTCAAAGCATCCAAAGTCCTGCATTTTTGCCATTAAGAAGAAAAGAAGTGGCCGAAGAATATAGAAAACACCTTAGCATTGTAACTAAAATGTATCAAAACTAAACCTATTATGTGAACAAATAAAAACCAGTCTGTCAAAAATGGTCTGTTATTGTAAACGTCAAAAAATTTCCAGTATAATTCGCTGTTGGGTACCCCACGAGAAAAAAATTTCCACTAAAATACCTCCGTTGCCATGGTGATCTGTCAAAAACACGTATTTTGATTGGTTCAAAATTACAGGTGTGGAATTTTCAGTAAAAAAATTTTAATTCGCACTTTTTTACGTAGATTAAAGAAAAATGTAATTTAGTGTTTTCTTAGTGCAGACATTTTGCGAGACACTGTATATTCTAATCCAAAATGATGTATTTTTTTATCACATACCTAATACAAATTTATTAGCAAAATTTAAATTCTTGTTATTTTCGGTATATTTCTTCTTAGACACACACATTTTTAGTTTCATTGTCAAAAGATTTAAATAAAATTACCGGACCTTATAATATTCTATTATAATTTGATGATCCCGAGTGGCCATAGCAATAAGACGAAATTTGAGCATGATGTCTTTAACGTAAAATTAATGTTTTGAAATTAATTTAAGCTTTACCAATTTAGAAAATAAAATTAATTAATAAAAAAAAAAGTGTCTTATGTCATTAACGTAAAATTAATGTTTTGAAATTAATTTAAGTTTTACCAATTTAGAAAATAAAATTAATTAATAAAAAAAAGGGTTTGAACTCGGAACCTTTCGATTCATAGGCGAGTACTCTAAATATTCGTTATGGAGGCTTACGAAAAAGTTTTACTTTTTAACGCTGATTGCTTTTGGTTTCATTAAAATCTCAGTTTATTTTTAAATATAGACGAATATCTTGTGGAATGCTATTATTTATTGATTCTTCACAAAAATCACTAATTTTTAATTATATTTAATCTTAATAACTAAAAAAATATATATTGACAATTAATTTGACGGAATTGTCACTTATAAAGTTCTAACATCTGACGTAGAGGGCGTATCTAACCAGTAAATAAAATCATTAGTTCAATGATTGTACCAATAGATATCGGGCGCGATTGCCTCCAATAACTTTTACATGGCGATTATCCTACTATAGTTCTTTATACAATGATAAAACGATAGAGGGAGCTTGAATTTTGTAACGGTTGGAACCGTTTTCGTTATTTTGACACAAAGATCTCTACTCAAATGTCATTTGTCGTTTATGCATTGCGTCAAAAGTTCCTAATTCATTCGATTTATATCTGTCAACGAATCAAGTTGATTTAAATTTTAAATTATCTTGGACATCCGATGTACTAATTGTCTTTTAATATTCTAATTGACCGTCTGATTTTTATAAGGTAATCTTTATATTGTTGAAAATATATATTTTGTACAAGAATTTCTTAAATGAAATGTAAAATTTTAAACATAATCTCAATACATGAATAACACATGGATAACACGTTTTATATAATTTTATATATTATTTTGTTAGGAATTACATATTATGCTTTACTATATTTAAATATGTTAAATAAGATTTTTCCTTTTCATATTAATTTTAGTCTCTGTGAAATTATTCACTTAATAGTTTAAATTGTTAAATTATTAGTTAAAGGCATTTTATCTGGTTCCTGTGCAAATTTCCTATTTCCTTTCTTAATATTTTTACCTTTTCCTTTTAGCCTGGCTATATCTAGACGGTTTAGTTCAAGCTGTATCTAAGAAGTTTAGTACGAGTTTTTTTTTTTTTTTTTTTTTTCGATATATGGCCTAGGTGTATATACCTAATATGCCAGTCTCAAATTTGTGTTTAAATTCTTAATCATGTGTGTTCTGTGTAGGCTTTGTTACTGTTTCCCAGCGCCACTTTAGGAACAGCACTGTTAATTAGAACCCAACAGTGAATGGTCGAGTGGGGAATCCTACCAAGGCATCAGAATTAATTTTAAATAATTAAATTAAATGAAAAAATTCCGGCCAACGGTGGGATTCGAACCTGGGACCCTTGGATCCACAGGCACAGGCTCTAACCACTGAGCCACCCACCCCCCTAGTACGAGTTATATCTAAAGAAGTTTAGTACGAGTTATATAACTACCTCCTGTTATATCCACTGAACTGTAACTGTTACTGGAACGCCAGTAAATAATACATGCGCGAGAAAATTTTGTGCCATCCATGCAGCGTCTAAGGGAGTATATTTATTTTGAAAGTGCTGTACTGTAAAGTTCGTGCGCTTGCGTATGACTTACATGGTAGCCATGACGCTGGTCGGCGTGAACAGGGATAACTTTAGCCCAAAGCACGAGGTGTTTAGTGAAAATTGTTGTGCTTTTAGTTTGTTTAGTTTGGTTTAGTTGTTTCTGCTGTATTGAAATTTGCTAGTTTCAAAATTATTGCAAATTTGTGTTTATGTGGACACCCAACAGTATTGATTTTAATATTTATTTAACAAAAAATCAGAGGACACTAAGTGCCTTTTAAAATGGTGCGGAAATGTATGGTTTTGTTTTGTAAAAATAATAAACCGCCATTATACCAGTAAGTTCAGTTCTATTTATCATATTACTTAATTATCTATATAAAAATATATTTTGCAAATCGGGCCATATTTTTGCATAACTAGTGGAGCTGTACGTTCGTGATCGATTAGCCGACCTGCTAAGTAGTTTAAACATTTTTATTAATTTTAGAATTTTTAAACTGTTTCCACATCTTTTTATAAATAATAATTGTGATATAGTTTACAGAGCAATGTCGGAAGCAGCTACCATATGTCTTTTTTCCATTATAATTATTTGTTACCTATCAATAAATTTTGTGTATAAATGGTTTTGTTTTAAGTACACGCATTTTTTCGGCGAATTAGGGATGTTTTATTTTCTGAATTTCCAAATCTCTTTAAATTTGTGTTTATGTTAATATCTATTTTAATTTTTAGATCAGGCTGACTAAGTATATATTTACTCTACAACGTTCTAACCTAACATTTTTTTGTACCCTTAGTTTAACCAGCAATAGGTATCTAAGTTGGATGATGGCTTTAGGAAGGAATCCTGATATTGAAAAACTTGGTACTGGTAATGTAGTGTGTAGTGCACACTTTACCGAGGCTGATTTTACATATGTAGGTGAAAAGAAAAGTTTAAAACCAGATGCTGTACCTAGTTTAAATTTGGGACAACGTCAAGTATATAATACAAATATTGGTGCAAGTTCAAGGTAATAGTTTTTTAAATAAAATTATAAATAGTAGGTAAGATATATTTTTTTTAGTCAAACCAGAGAATGTAGTGATTCTGAAAAATACTGTGCCTTATACAAACACAAATATCAATATGATAATGAAAATAAGGAAAATCTTCAGCAGTCATCATGCTCTTCAGAGATTTTTTTATCCTACAGGTATATATATGAATAACATTTTTCAGTAGTGGACTTTAACTATAATGCGTATTTTTAGAATACCAGAGATGAACATAGCTAGTGATATACCTGCTACTCCTGGGATTTACTCCACAACATTCAGAAACTCGGGTTCATATGATGATGAGATATTCCAGGAATATGATTTTCCACATGAAATAGCTCAAAACGTAGATATTTCTAATGAGAACAGGTATGTTTTTTAAATATTAATATACAGTATTCTAAACTTTTTTTCATTTATTATTACTGTGTATAAGCCACCTTGTACTAAGTTTAGCACTTTTATAAATCAGCTAGAGCTATTAATTCATAATATTTATCAAAACAACAATCACTATTTTATCTGTGGTGATATTAACGTAGATTTTTTGATTCAAGGTAATCAAAAAACTATTTTAATTGACTTATTGAAGGAATTTAATATTAAACATCATACAAATGTTGCAACGAGAACAACAAGTACAACCTCAACTTGTTTAGATACATTTTTTACCAATTTTGATGTAGATAAGGTGGGTGTATATGATACTTTTTTGTCTGATCATAACTACTTATTATGTTCAATTAAACTAACGAATTTAAATACAGGTATAGACGAGATTTAAGTGATCTTAATGCAATAACTTATAAATATTTTATCAGTTGAAAATTGGCGTGAAGTATACACATCTACTAATTTTAATGATAAATTTTCTATCTTTTATGAATCATTTCTATGCCACTACAATATTGTATTTACAAAAACAAAGAAAGCGATAAAACCACAAAAATTAAAAAATCAGTTTTCACCTCATATTAAAGAGTTTCATAAACTATTATGTGAAATGAACAGGTTAAAGAAAGAAATAAATTCTACATATTATGACTTAAAATAATTTAAAAGAAGAGTATCAAAAAATAACAAAACAATATTTGAGAAGAAAAAAATAATGATTGTATTTTAAAAAGTAATAACGTAATGAAAGAATCCTGGAATATAATAAACGAGAGTATGGGAAAAAGAAAAAACAACTTATTGAATCCTATTAAACTTACAAATGATGACAAATTAACACCCTTAGAAAAAGTAAATTATGTCAATGACTATTTTATTAATGTAAATAAAAATAATATTATACCTAACTATACTATGAGTATTGATAAACATCATAAAAGTTTTTTTTCTTTTTCCAACAACTCCTAGTGAAATTATCACTGTAATAAAAAAAAAAACTTCTAAACCCACTGAAGGTATTGATGAAATAAATGGTAAAATTATGTTATTGGTTGTTCATTGTATTGCTGAACCCATATTACATTTGATTAATGAATCCTTTGTTTCGGAATTATTCCCAAATATGAAGGAATCTAAAGGAATTCCTGTTTATAAAAATAAGGGATCTGCATCCAATATAGAAAATTTAATATGTCTATATAGTCAAATAACTAAAATATTTGAGTCAGCATACTTTATTAGACTCACTAATTACCTTGAAAGTTTTAATGTGTTGCCAGATACTCAAAATGGATTTAGAAAAAATAGGTCAACATCTATTGCAATTGCAGCTTGCCTAGAGTTTATATATCAAGCACTCAATGATAAAAAACATATTTTGGGACTCTTCTATGACCTTAGCCGCACATAATCTTTTATTATTGAAAATGAATGGGTTAGGAATACGAGGGAAACCTTATGTATGGATACAGTCTTACTTAATAAATTGAACTTAAATAATTGTAACAAATAGCCTAAAATCTGATCCTCTTCCGTGTACAATAAGAGTTTCCCAAAGTTCAATTTCAATTAATGGTTAAACCGATGGATCGTAGTGAACAAAATCTAAAAACATGTAATTTAAACACCGATTCAATGCAGAAAAAAATAACATAAGAAATTTTATGAATATGATCCAGATTCTTAAATGAACTGTTAAATATTAAACCCCATATTAAGTATTTCGAACCTTGAAACATTGGGAACTAATAATTATTATCCTTATACGTTTAATTGAAAGAGACACTGTGGCAACCTCTGCTGGTACCGTTTGTTGTGCATGCGATTGTGGACCTTATTATCATACGACATTTGTTTATGTAAACAAGGCGTATCTATTCCAATACATGATCGAATACTCATATGATACTAGATTAAAATTTAACATCCATTAACCTTTTTCACGACTACAAATAAGCCAGCATTCACCAAAATATATTGGGATTAAGTGTTACAATAAGTTCAGTAACATATTAGAAGATACTACAGGTTATCATCAAATTAGTCGTAATGATTTAAGAAAACATCCTAACGATTTTTTTGTAAATAATGTATTTTATAGTATAGAAGATTTTTTGAACTTTCAAATAATTGGATCTAACTGCATTTATTGTCGAAATATAATTATTATTTGTAATTATAGAGCACTAAGTGTTCAAACAATATTCAATCTTCTCTACTGAAAAGTTGACTGGAATGACATAGTGCAGTTTACCTCCAAGGTACTTAACTCAAGTACCAATTTATGGCTGAAATTAGGCATTCCAACGACCTGTCCAAATGGCTACCAGTGGGTAATGACAGTTTAGATATGGCAACCCTGTTGTCATGTTGTCATTAACAGGGTCAATGATACATATATAGTTATATAGATTGCTCAAAGCTGTTCGTTTACGAGCGGCCATATTGCCTGGCAAATATTTATTAATTTGAATCGGTTTAGCAAAAATGTGTTTTAAAACCAATTTTTAGCCTTTAGATATTAAAAAAAAAAATAATTGCTTATATTTTTACTTCAAGGCATGAGCTTATGTTTATTTTGAAAAATATGGATGATCAATCTATGTAACTATCTATTTCATTGACCTTGTCAAATCACCAGGCCTACAGGGTTGCCATAATTTTGCCATATCATAACCCGTCAGAACCCACTGGTAGCCATTCAGTTTGGAATGCCTAATTATTAAATTCTACATTTAAGGTACTCGCTTGTATGAAAAATTCACTATGTTGTTGTAAAGTAGGAAACTTCATTAATTGCAATTGTGTCGAAAGATGTGAAAGAAAAAAATATTAAATAGTATATTGTGTAACAAGTGTAGAAAGTAACCCATTCTACATGATGTGTGAAACAAGTGTGGAATAGGTTTTCTTCACTAGTAGCACACTATACTTTTTCTACGACTTTATACTAAAGGTTATAGGACAATTTATTTGGTGCACTAGACAGTCTGATATTACTACAATATTTATGAATATGTTGCAGATACAGTTTTACCTGCTTGTAAAATAACACAACGAACATGGATTTTAATGTTTTGTTTTCAAATTATGTGGTAGTGAATAACTTAATTTTATCATTTCAGATCTTCTCCAATATCAATGCCCACAAGTAGTCCAGAGAGACAAAACTTTTGCTTGAAAAGAGAATTAGTTGAATCTTCGAGTGATAATGAAGGGTATTGAGGAATGAACAAAAAAATTAGAAGAGATGTAAAAATTTATCATAATTATAGGTAGGTAATTGATATACTTCCTATTTTAGTATTAAATACATAAATAAAGGTCTCATATAGAAAAATAAGCACTTTATAGTAAACAAAAGGTTTTACAAATTATTGTTTTGTATTACAAATCTTTTATATTTCAGTACATGGGCAAGAACATTAAAAAAGGCTTTCAGAGAGGTAACAAATAGAAAAAAGACATACCAACATTCTTTAAAAAAGAAAAAACAACAAGTAAAAAGATTGCAACAAAAAGTGGCTCATTTGAAGGATGTGGTGGTGCATTTAAAAAAGAAACAACTTATTTCAGATAATGCAATAACTGCTCTAGAAACATCACTTTCTGGACTTCCCCTATCTTTGATGAAAAGATATTTTAAGAATATTAAAAATGAGTCAAAAAAGAAAAAGCAGTGTAGAACAAAGTTCCCTGAAGATTTGAGAACATTTTCCATGACGTTACAATTTTATTCAAGCAAAGCCTATAATTATGTACGCAGAATATTTAAATTAGCATTACCAGCTCCAAGCACAATAAGATCTTGGCTCAGTAAAATCAATTGTGAGCCAGGGTTTTCAAAATGTTCATTTATTTCCCTCAAAAATGTAGTTGAAAGAAATATACTTGAAAACAAGAAAACAATTTGTAGCCTTGTCATTGATGAGATGGCAATTAAAAAACAGATAGATTTCATTGGAAACAAAATTTGGGGATATGAGGATATTGGTACAGGTTCCCAGGAGGACTCCTCTAAATGTGCAACTGAGGCATTTGTTTTAATGGTTGTTGCTGTTAATGATGGTCTAAACATCCTCTAAACATTTATAGAGGTGCAGCAATAGGTTGTACAAAATAACCGGAAAAAGCCTGTAATAGCTAGATAGGAAAGTCATGTGTTGGACACATCAGATTTTTATATATTGGAAATAGGGAGGCAAATATTCTAAGGTCATGATATTTTTATGTATTTGAAAAAGGAAGGCAAATGTTCTAAAAGGTAGATGTATGTGGAAAATGTATATATTTAGTTTATCCTCTAAACATTTATAGAGGTGCAGCAATAGGTTGTACCAAATAACCGGAAAAAGCCTGTAATAACTAGATAGGAAAGTCATGTGTTGGACACATCAGATTTTTATATATTGGAAATAGGGAGGCAAATATTCTAAGGTCATGATATTTTTATGTATTTGAAAAAGGAAGGCAAATGTTCTAAAAGGTAGATGTATGTGGAAAATGTATATATTTAGTTTATCCTCTAAACATTTATAGAGGTGCAGCAATAGGTTGTACCAAATAACCGGAAAAAGCCTGTAATAACTAGATAGGAAAGTCATGTATTGGACACATCAGATTTTTATATATTGGAAATAGGAAGGCAAATATTCTAAGGTCATGATATTTTTATGTATTTGAAAAAGGAAGGCAAATGTTCTAAAAGGTAGATGTATGTGGAAAATGTATATATTTAGTTTATCCTCTAAACATTTATAGAGGTGTAGCAATAGGTTGTACAAAATGACCGGAAAAAGCATGTAATAACTAGATAGGAAAGTCATGTGTTGGACACATCAGATTTTTATTAGAAAGGGATATTGAGCACAGTTGTCATTAAAAAAAATCCTCTTGTTATGTTAATTAGTTATGGAATCTTTATATGGGGAGAATTGTAAAGGAACTCATTACAGAAACTAAATATTACATTTTAAAAATTATATTTAAGAAATAAAGACAAAATCACACAAATTTGTTATATACAGAGGATATTTGCAATATTCGATCACTATATTCTCTTAGCTATATGCTTTTAAAAGCAAATTGTTCCTGAATAGTTACCTTCTTGTGCATATTAAACCCATAGTGCTGATAATGAGTTTCTATCAACCTGAAGATTTAGGAAAAATATTTGTAATTTATTCTTTATTCATACTTTGCCTAAAGCATGAAGTCTATTACCGTTGGAGATTAGGCTTTTATTAGTAGATCTAAACATTTTTCAACTGTTTCTAGAAAATTTGTATTTTATAATTACCTATATTAAATTTGTAAAATTTTAAAATTAAATTAATACATAAGATAGGTATACAAATCTTTATATATATATAAAAATTTCGTGTCACGATGTATGTTCGCGATAAACTCCGAAACTACTGAACGGATTTTGATAAAATTTGGTAACTATCTGTAATTTAGTCCAATTTAAAAGATAGGATAGTTTTTATCTCATTTATTGACCTCAATATTTGTTATTGCAAATTAAATGTTTATTATACAATTAGGCATTCCAACGACCTGTCAAACAATATCTGACAGCGGGAAGGGTTAGTCAATTTAAAGGGGTTGCGACATAGCCTTCCATCTTGGACGCCATTTTTATTTGAAATAATAGTCGCCTAGC
Organism: Psylliodes chrysocephalus; assembly: GCA_927349885.1. Taxonomy (NCBI): domain Eukaryota; kingdom Metazoa; phylum Arthropoda; class Insecta; order Coleoptera; family Chrysomelidae; genus Psylliodes; species Psylliodes chrysocephalus. The sequence continues at coordinate 71,788,918 of OV651813.1, forward strand.
CTGCCAATTTATAGAAAATGTATAAGCGGTTTTTTTAAAATAATATTTTCATTGTGTTCAACATAAAATATTTTGTCCACGACCACTTAATAATAAATCAATATTCTACCTCCTAACTAAAAGCATAAGGTACCGATATATCACTAGAGTGAATTATGATAATTCACGCTTTTGTAATTCTGGCACATTCAGGTAGATAACTAAAGATGGGCGACACTTTGCATAATATTTTCGAAAAATTGAAAAATCTAAAAATCAGAAAAATTGGAAAATCGAAAAATCAGAAATTAGAATAATTAGCAAATCGGAAAATTGATAAGTCGAAAAAACAACAGTTAGTTACCTATGTTTAATAAAAACTGTCCATTATACTCTTAACTTTTTTTTTAATAAAGAAACCATAATGGCCGTGGACAAAGTATAGTATTAGACTCGCAATTTATAACCATTATTTGCTCGTTTAATAATATACTATAAATTTCATCCATTATTTATGATTTCATATAATGCAGATAGACTACATCGTATGTCGCAGCCCTTTAAACATACCAAACCTTAGCACCGCGTTTCATTTGTATGGAATGCCTAAATATTGTGTACAGAGATTGTGTATTTATTGGTTAGTTCTATGAATTCCTAATATGATGGTGTAAGGTGAAGACTTTGCAGCTACTCATAAAATAATGACGTATTTCAAGGTTTTTGGATTTTCGCATTTAAAGGAGGGGGGCATGGGAAGTATCATAAAAACTCTACTACTACATAAATGCGAAAGTTTGGAGAAAGGGGGAAATAGAGGAAATAGGGAAAGTGAAAAAATAGGGAGAAGGGGGAAGAGGGATGAAAGTATCGATTTTTTAAAGGTGGGAATATGAAAGTTGGAATTGTAGCTACTCATATAATGACGTATTTAAAGGTTTTTGGATTTTCACATTTTAAGGAGGGGGAAATAAATAAAAATGAACATAAAAAATAAATATAAATAATAAATAAAAATAAATAAAAACTAATAAAAACGAATAAAAACGAATAAAAATTAAATTAATGCATTTTTTTTCAAGTATCGCATGAAAAAATTTCTAACGAGTAACAAAAACTGTTAGTTAACTTGAGAAATTCCAGCGAAGCGGGATCGGGTCAGCTGGTTAAATAATATATTTTTTTTAATCATTCTATATTTGCTCGTACATGTTAAATTTTTATTTTTATTCAGTACTACCATTACATAATAGTAGAAATGGGACCTCATGAAAAGTCATTTTTGGACTAGTCTGGCGGACATGTCCGGAAAAATAAAGAAAAGTCGCAATGAAAAGTAGTCGACACTTGAGAATAGGAGACACACAGTTAAATCTCCATCCTGAATGTTTTTTGGGAACAATACTTGCTTTCGTTTTTTAGACAAATCATTTGTAAAATACTTCCAACCTTTGGATTTGTTGGTATTTTTTTCACGAGTTTAATTTAATAAGATAAAACGAAAATTCGGAAACATTGTTAAAACATAAAAGTCAGTCAACATTTGGCGTTTCTTCTTTTTTAAACTAAATTTTTCCTTTATTTGTAAGAAATTCAGATGAATTAGTTAATTTAATTTCGCGCATGTCCAATACACTTTCCATTTTTGAAAAGTGTGTTTGGACTAGTCAACTTTTCAGACTTGTCCATGGACTTTTCAAAGCGACCCATCACTACATGATAATAGGGTGGCACTTTCACTAATTTTATTACTTTTATTACCATTTTTCTAAATTATGAACTTTTTACCATTGATTGACCAATATATCTTGTTTATACTATTTTTTAGGTATGTACATGTATAATTTCAGGTTACGTTATTTCATGTTTCAAATTTGTAAGAAAATTGAATATATTGTAAAAGGATTTATGTCCAATGAAATAAAATAAAGAAATATTGTCGATTGTTTTGTATTTATTATGGAATTTTGTTATACAATTCTGTAAAATAGGTTTTGACCTGTAAATAAATATATAAAATTAATTATGTGTAATTATTTAATTGTTATTTAAAATTTGAGGAAAACAAATTTATGCAATAGTAGGTTTTTTTTATTCATATACATTCATAAAATTTTAAATATTTTTACAATAAAACATAGTTCTTTTCCATTATAATTAAATAAAAAAATAATTCAGTAAAATAACAGTAACTCACAATTTAAAACTCCTCATTTACTGATATGATATGAAACACAATTTTTATTTTTAGGTCTCTAAAATAGGGGGGGTTGAGTGTCTGTAATCCTCATCGCTCTACTATATCCGACCTCAGCTATCGATCAATTATGCACTGATGGGACACCCTGTATGTGTTATTGGCTAACATATTGGGCAAATTTATAAGGAATTTTATACTAAAATAATATATAGCTGTTGCATTTGAAAAAATTGAACGTAAAATTTGTCATATTTATGTTTCAAAACCACTGTATAAAATAAACCAGTTATATCACCATTATTCGTTAGCTTAGTATCTTATAAGTTTATATATTAAACAATTTTGAAATTAATGCAAAATTACCTAAATTATGATAATTTAATTTGGGGCCTGCATCATTTTCTAAAGGCTGTCACGATACTAAATTTAGCACTAAATTAAGTTATTAATTTAGTACTAAATTTAAAACTTAAAATATTTTTTTCCATTTGCAACGATACCAATTTTTAGTACTAAATTAACTATAGACGCACGCGCATTGACTTATTAATACGTGAAATTAGCAGAGAAATGAAATATTCTGTGTAAAATATACAAGTGAAGTAAATGGTGTTTTTATTATCAATTTGATACTAGTTGACAACAACGAAATACAGCAATGCTACTAAAAACCACGAAAAAAACAATAAAACCTACAAAACCATTCTAAAAATACATTTCTATTTAAAAAATATTTTTATTTGCCAGTCAAAAATGCAACACCCTGTATACCCAAAAATATTTTTAAAATGTGTTATTTTTCAAATCCATGTAACTTTTATTAAAAACTTGTTTGCTTGTCTATAAAACAAATTGAAATATTGATCAATTATGCACTAATGGGACACCCTGTATATATTTTCAATTTTTTTTATTGATAACACTGAAGCTCGCCAATAGCTAAAAATTTAAAAAAGAATCGGTTCACAAACAAGAGAAAATAGTACTGAACTATTTTGTCTGCCTATTTATATATATAGATTATCATTATCTATCAATCACCTTATGGTAACAATCACGATGGTGGAAGACTGTTTTATTACAAATTAATAATTAGTATTCAAGCAAAATTTGACAAAACTCTGGGCATCTTTTAAATTTAACTTATATATGCTCTCACTGTTATGTATATGAAACAAGTTAATTAAATCCCTTGAAAAAAATTCAGATTTGAAACGAGTCAGCTATTTTCAAAAACTTTATTTTAGATGTACATCAAAATGTATAAATTAATTTAATAAATAAAGCCGGCCCTGACCATAACGTAGTGGTGCTGGTAATCGACTATGAAAGCTATTTACTGCGCATGAGTATTAACTTGAAGTGACGTGATGCGCGAAATCAAAAAGGCACACTTTTTGTTATTAGGAATAGCGTTCCATTGTAACAGTATAGAGTTCAGTGGTTATATCAGATAAGTTTTTAATTATTTCAATAAATCAACTAAATTTGAACTAAGTAAATCTCTGTGAATTAGAATTTGTTAGTGCCTTATCTAAAACTTGGTTTAAATTTAATATCTTAATGGTTAGTGATTTTCTATATTTGTATCACTAATCTATAGTCAAGTATATTAGGTTTTAAATATAGTGGTGTCCAACTTCTTTTTCAAGGTAATACGAGTTATTTAATAACCTGACCCACTCCCAAAATCAATTGAGCTTAAAACACTATAACAAATAGATAAAAAAGTATCACGTTACAATTTAAGGAGTGGATTAGTAATGAGTAGCAAAAGCGGGAGGATAAACATATGAAGGGGGATATGAATATATGATTTGGGGGATAAAAACATGGAGGGAGTATTATAAGGATTTGTAAATGGTGGGGGGAGATAAAAGGGGTGGGGTTACACCCAATTTCCCTCTATTATTATTATAATAATTTGATAATCGATAAACAACATGGGTTTTTTAGAAACAAATGTAATTTTTTTTTCCGTATAATAAATAAATAGGTGAGGGAAATGTTAAAAAACCTCGACTAAAAAATAGGATTTCTATAGATGCATACGTATGTAGAAGACCCGTTACAACGACATGGAACACGTGGTAAAATAGTACAGGAAATGTGGGAAATAAAGAAAAGCCAGATAGATAGCACCAAGTGGTTATTCATTAATTACTTAAAAAAGGAGATAGTTAAAAGTGTGACACCTAGAGGGGTATAATAAAGCCTTGATAAATGTGGCTTAATAAAAAATATTTCAAAACAGACATCGAAAGATCTGAAATAGGCCTTACATATTGGTTCTATCTCATCTGGCTCCGACGGTTCCTGATCATCCGACTTTTCCCCCGCACCCGGTTCGTCGCATATACATGGTTCCTCTTCGTCAGGAGGTAATTCTGCTAAAGGTGGTAAACAGGGTTCGGTGGGTTCTGGTTCCGATGGCACTACGCTTTTCTTGGATCTTCTGAGGAATTCGTCTATATCTTTACAACGATCTTTGACGGTGGGGGCCACTATATTCCTAGAGGTTTTGTGCGGTAGCCTGCTATACATTATTTGAGCTTTTCTCATTTCTTCTATTATTTCCAGTATAACTAAGAAGAGAAATACGGAATATATGAAATAAAAACGTTTTTCTAATATTAATAACACAATGTATAGTGCATTCATAAAAGAAGCTTACAATTAGGTATTAGAATGTGATAAGTGCAGATTACACAAATTAGAAGTTTTTTGTGTCTCAGAAATGTATCTTTTTATTGCGATCTGTTTAAAAGTTTTCGTGTATTAACAATTTATTGCTGCCTTAAATATTAATACACGGCTTTCTTCTCAAAAATTATTTTATACCAATTTGGCGAATCCTGTTTTTTAAATCCAGAAACCAGTCGCAATAAAAGGATAACTTTGTGAGACCTATCTTTCCCTATTTTTTAACCCTATATTTACATACAGTAAGCATCATAAGTCTTACCCCCCCTAACTAACTCGTTACTGGAGTCTTGTTAGGAAAATCGCCGAGACAGGTCGATTTTTGTTTTCTACAATGTACATTTTTGTATGATTAGTTTACCCTTAATTTCATCCCTTTCGAAAAATTTAAATGGCATGGGGTGGTGAGTGATAGCTCATTTGAAAGGGGGTTTTATTCAACCGTGCAAAAAAACTTTTATTTGCTTCATTACGTGTTGATTTATTAATGTTAAAAAATAACAAAACCTCACAAAATAGGAAAGTAACTAAACTAATAGTGACCTTCTAATGGCAAAAAGTCTTACTTCACGTCTGAACCAAAACCGAAATCATGCAGGGCCGAATTTTAATTCTAAGGATGAGTGCGCTACGTTAATTTCCGTTATTCTGAAACAACAATTAGTCGAGAATTAATGAAGCAAATTTCAAATTTTTTTACATGGTTGAATAGAGAATAAAACCTTCTTTCTAATGAGCTATCACTCATTACCCCATGCCATTTAAATTTTTAGAAAGGGTTGCTCCCCTTCAGTAAGGGATGAAATTAAGGATAAACTATTCATACAAAAATGTACATTGTTGAAATCAAAAATCGACGTGTCTTGGCGATTTTCCTAACAAGACTCCAGTAACGAGTTAGATAGGAGGGGTAAGACTTATGGTGCTCACTGTATAGTCCCATTGTTAATAGATCACCACAAATTCTAATATCGACTTTTAAGCTGTTTTTATGAATGCAACTGTACTAGTAAAGTCTGTCAAATAGTTAACCAGGTTTAAAAAAGAACAAAAATTACTATTTTTTTACAATCACTATCAAAATATACGAGGAAGGAGCAATAAAAAATCTAGCAAGAGGAACAAAGAAATATCAGATAGATATCCTAGCAATGCAAGAAACCCATTTAACCGAGAAAAATACATCGGAGATACAAGATTATATAATGTTCACAAGTGGAAATTAAAGCCGTAGATTTGGAATGGGTTTCTTAGTACATAGAAATATAAAGGCATCAGTAGTAAATTTTAAAGCCGTAACAGAAAAATTATGTAAAATACAAATAAAAAGCGGATAACAAAATATAACAATAGTTAACTTCCACGCGCGAACAGAAGAAAAGGATGAGGAAACAAAAGATGAATTCTACGAAGAACTAGAGAGAGTATATGATGAAATTCCCAAAGTCATCAGAAAATAATTCTAGGAGATGCAAACGCAGAATTAGGCAAAGAAGCAATTTACAAAAATATAACGGGGGGTGAAAGCAAACACGATATAAGCAATAATAACGGTTTAAGAATAATAAATTTAGTCATAGAAAAAGATATGAAAATCATGAGCACACATTTCAAAAGAAAATATATTCGCAAAGGAACATGGATTATACCAGGTAGGGTTGTAACGGAACTTTGCCTTCCCCTCCGTTACTGCGGAAGTTCCGCAAGAAATCGTACCTTCGCCTCCGCTTCCGCCTCCAAAAAAATATTTGCGGAGTTATAACGGAGATGTATTTACTTCAATCGGTACATGATGAACCGAGCACAAGTTTCCAGATTTTACCACCAGTACAAAGTGTATATTCCAATCTGACTGACATGCTGACAAATATCAGTGACGGTGAAGAGGAAACCGAAAATGACAGCAGCAATAGAAACCTCATAATATAAAAAACACTAATTAGTGAATATAACAAAGAAAACCGACTCAATTTAGATAATGACCCTTTATTGTGGTGGAGAAATACTACTAAATATAAAGCTTTTTCTCCCATCGTTCGCACGTATTTATGGGCTCCGCCCAGTTCAGTGCCAAGTGAACAATTATTTAGTTCAGCTGGCTTAATTTATGATCCTCTTAGAAATCGCCTAAAAGGTGACAAAGCCGCAAAACTGTTATTTGTAAAATATAATTTGCCTCTCCTTAATTTTGATTACTAGTTAGCTAAGAAAGTCTCCGTTACAACCCTAATACCAGGTACCACAAAGACAAATCAAATAGACCACTTTCTCATTGAGGAACGGAACGCAAACTTAGTAAAAAATGTTAGATCATGCAGAGGGGCAGATGCAAACTCCGATCACTTTCTAGTTATTGCTAACATAATTCTAACAGAACGAAAAAAGGTAAAACATAACATCTATAGAAATATAAACCCAAAATATAACATGAAAGAATTACAAGTAAACGAGGTATCAAGGAGATATAAAGTAGACATAGAAAGAAGTCTAGACAATACACCAGTTTTTAACATGGCCAACATAGAAAAGAAATGGAATAACATAAAAATATCAACTGAGAAAAATATTAATAAGAAAAAAACGCAGAATAGAAAGGAATGGTTAGATAACGAGTGTGATAAAGAAATTAAAAAAAAAAACACAAACTGGGAGAAAAATACCTACGAACAGGGAATGACACATACGGAAAAATTATATAGAACAAAGAAAGGTTGTTAAAAAAATGTGCAAAAATAAGAAAAGGCGTCACCAAGAAAAAAAAGTCATAAAAATACAAGAAAATTACAAAAAAAATGAAATTAAACACTTCTATAAAGATGTGAAAGGTATACAAAAAAAAACTTGCAAAAAAATATATATATATATATATATATATATATATATATATATATATATATATATATATATATATCAAGGATAAAGAGGGAAATTTAATAGGAGGAAAAAGCGAGCAAATGCAAAGATGGAAACAATACTTCCAAAAACTAATGAACGATAAACCTGAACGGCAGGAAGTAGAAGAAGAAAAAGCAGCAGAAGAGGAAGAAAAAGCAAATGAAAACCCTATATACACCGCTAAGGAACCCACAGAAGAAGAGATAATAGAAATTATTTCAAATATGAAGAAAAATAAAAGCCCCGGATCAAACAAAATTGCCGCAGAGAACCTAAAATATGGAGGACAACAACTAACCACACAAATAATACAATTAAACAAAGAAATATGGAAAGCGGAAGAAATGCCACTAAATTGGAGGAAAGCAGTAATACTGCCAATACATAAGAAAGGGGACCCAGCAGACTGTGGAAACTATCGAGGTATAGCTTTGCTGGACGTTACATATAAGGTACTAGCCACGTTAATAAAAAGAAGAATAGAAGTAGAAAGGGAAAAAATTATCGGAGAATACCAATGTGGCTTTAGAAAAGGCAGGTCAACGACTGACCAAATCTTTATTTTAAAACAGGTACTCACATGTTGCTACGAATACGAAATACCGACACATATTATGTTTTTTGATTTTAAAGCGCATATGATACAATAAATCGATGAAAATTGGTAAATGCTTTGAAAGAACCGACACCACGTGTAGAATTCAAATGCCGGTTTTGCTGGTTACCTCTTGTCTAGCATCCGTCTCCCTTCCTCGAAGAAATCGCCTGTGAGAAAGGATACACTGGAAAAGTTGTTTGTGATACGCTAACATAATATTCCTTGGCGGCTGCTGCTGCACTGTTATTTTATACAAATTAATTTTTGTAGATTAGCAGGATCATCTATATTATTTGAAAATTTTATTTATTTCCGAGTACAAAATAAATAACTGCGTTATTAGTGTGAGAATTTAAATAAAATAAATGATTTATTATATAAAAATTAATTAATTCTTTAAAGTTTTTATGTTTCGTTCTTAAACTTTGTTTTATTTGAGTTGACTAGTAGGTAATTATCATTTTTTTGATTTCAGATAACAATTTTTTTGCAAATATTTTTGTGTATAAAAAATATAAAATTGTAAATTTCGAATTGAACATAAGATTTATATTATTTACATTACCTTCTTAGGCAGGGACGGTTACGTGACTAATTTAGATAAGTGTACTGTATTATATTTTAAATTAAAAGGCAATACTGGTATTTTTTGTCGAGTTAAACTCAAACAATTTTCATAAAATATTTTTATTGTATTAAATAATTCTTAATTTGTTTAACTCAAACTCTAAGTCTTTTTTTCTTTGTTATCTATTGCTTTAAGGATATATTCGGGTTCTCTAATTGACATACCTCTGGCTAATCTTGAATCCACAATTTCGGGAAGAAGGCAGTGAAAATAAAAATTTTTAAGGTGAGGCAACATAGTGTTTACCCAAAAATCGTTGTCTCTAGTAATTGTTTCCAGCTTAATGTCATTTTTAGTCCAAATACAAAGAATACAATATTCTTTTTTTGCTACATTTAATTGACCTTGAATCTGATAATACCAGTTGTGTCCTGTATTTATTGACACTTCATTATTTTTGTTTATTTTTAATATTGAAATTTTTTTCTGCCTAATTCCATCTATTATTGTAGAGTCTCTGGCAGAGTAAGGGCACTTAATTTCGATTAGTCTTTTTTCTCCCAGAAGACCAACAGGTGTTGCAGCCAACCAGGGGTATTCACCGCTAATAAATAATCCACTTGACTTGATATTCAATTTATGCTGTTTTATAAAAATATTTTTTACAGTAGACTCATTGACTTTACCCCATTCTACTGCATTGCTCCTAATAAATGGTTGTGTAAGGAGCTTATGAACTAAATTTGCACAAGTCATTGGTTTTCGCTTACAGACCTCTCCAAAATGTGAAGCTGTTAAAAGGTGTTTTCGAATTTCGACCCATTCAAAATTATTGGCCTGCTCTTTGGTTCTTGCTTCAATGGATTCAATTTCCTCTTTTGTTTTTCGAAGCGAAGATAGAAAATATGCTTTAGCTTCTTCAAAATCTGCTGAGGACATATCTGGTTTTTCACACTTTGGGCCGTAATTTTTGTCCTCAAAATTTAATCTTTTTTTATTTTTTATCTTATTTCTTTTAATTTTCTCATATGCGTTCTGTCTTTTCAATGAAGGGCTTGCCTTATTTTTATACTTATATGTATTATAAAAAGTAGATTTTTTGGTATTATACCTAAGAAGAGCAGCAAAACATCTACGTTTGTATTGTCTTCTCAAAGAATAATTTATTCTTTTACCTCCTATAAATTTACAAATAATGCTGTTGAATTGTTCAGCAACATTACTGTCTGTATCGTACACAAGACTACTGCTATGGGTTGCCAGCAATCTGACCATATTCATTAATTTATCAAATAAAGGCCTGCACTTTAAATCCGGAATTATATTTTCTTCATCTAGTTTCCTTAGTGCAAAAATACTTCCATTTTGCGCAGCCATCATGCTGTCCAAATACATGGTGCACTACATTTAAAATGTCACATTTTAAATTAGAAGATTTTTTATTATGGTCTATACATTCTTCATTTTTTCTATATTATACTGCTTTCATTATCGCTATTCGTAATTTTAATATTTTTGATTTTATTTTATTTCTCAGATTCTTTGGTCCACATACACTTTTGCATAAGTCTGCAATTTTATTACAAAAGTTCCTCATTATATGATTTCGGCATTCGATTTTTTGAACTGTTTTGTTGTATGGTTTAGCATCTAAAATTTGTTTGTAGCAGTTACTATCCCCACCAGCAATAAATTTTTTGTACCTGAGACCCAATAGACTTTTACTATTTTTGAAACCTTCAACGATAATTGCAGCTTCCATTGCAGTTGAGGGTCCGTTCCAATTTTTAAAACATATGTGTTCCGGAATCTCCTTATCGCTATTGCGATATCGAGACCAAGTTATACAGTATTTATTACGAACCCCCAGATGTAAAACTTTTCCTGTATTTTTACCTAGAATAACGGCAGAACCTGACAATGCATTATAATTTCGTTTATAAGAACGTTTACTCCAGGTTCCATCGCAAATAACTGTAATTTCTGGAACACCATCAAGACCAATAGTTCCTTGTTCTTTCGTAATGTCAGCTTCTTCATTAGCTGCTTCTTTCTTATTATTAAACGCTAATTGCTTTATATCTTCAAAGAGTTTATTTTGCTTATCAGAAAAAGTACTTTGACTCATGCAGGGAATATCTAAATTAAGACATAATTCTTGCAAATTACGAAATCCATTTCCAATACTCGTTATTCCATTCACAGCTCGAATATTTATGTCCATGTCACAGTTAATATCGGATGTCGATACTGTCCCAACGTATTTACACATAGTACATCTTAAGGTTAAAATTGAACAAAATCCCATATTCAATTCTTTAACAATTTTCAAATTTTTTAAAGTGCAACCGTATACTCCACTGAAATGATATGATACAACTTGTAACTGTTTAAAAAAATGGGTGATATTAACTATCCTATATCCTTCAATGCTTTTATCTAGAAATATACCCGGTGATTCCAAATTATATTTTGACACAGTTTCAACAGGTATTTCTGAAATCTCATCGATTTCATCAAAAGTTGCTAGACGATCAATTTCAGAAGATGTTCCTGGAAGCTCATGTTTGGAGCCAGCAGAGATTTTAATATCATAAGCGTATGCTGAAATAAACTTATGAAATAGACACTAGAATAAGTGCAAGAGCGAATAGACAGAACAATAGGTAGTAGCCAGGAACTGGAAATACAACTTACGATTATGTCATAAAAATACAGATCCGGTTTTTCATTTGTTTTAAGTACAAAACAAATTATATTGGCGTTTGATAAAAGGTATTAGCTTTAGAGGTAGAAAAATAAAAAATAAATAAATTAACTCCATTGATCCACGCGTTTTGAGACAACATATGACTAATAATTTTTTAATTAATTAAACGAAAAAAATACATCCGCATATATTTAAAAACCTCAATTTTATCCTTTTAATATAAAAACTGTTTTTTCCGTGTATCTCAGGTATTCTCGCTTTCTAAAGATAGTACGGATATATTTCGCAACGAAATTAGCGGGGCGCCATATTACGGACGTGAATAGTTTTTGGACGGTGGAAGGTTTAATTTTGTAAATAAAAATATGCGGTTTTTTTCATTGTATTTGTAGTTTTTATAAGAAGAGAGGACTAGTTTTAGTTTTTTAAATTTTATTTTTATTAAAAAAAATTATATCCTATTTGCAAAATTAAAAAAAATATATATAAAAATGTGCCACTAGTCCTCTCTTAAGAAGTAGATCTAGAATAAATCGGTGAAAACCGCATCCTTCTAAGTTTGAAAATAAAGAAGTTGCCGTCCAAAAACTTTTTCAATTATAAATAAAATTGGTGTCGGGGCCTCTTAAACTTGTAAAACTGACGAACATGACCCTAAAAATACAAGGTGTGCAATAAGAGTAGGAGGTGAGGAAACCGAAGAATTTGAAGTCCAAAAGGGGCTTAGGCAGGGAGATCCATTATCCACCCTTCTTTTTAACTTAACCCTTGAAATAGTCATCAGAAACAGTGGAATAAACAGATATGGAACACTGATCAAGAGATCCCACCAAGCATTAGCATACGCAGATGATGTTGAACTGTTAGCGAGAAGCCAGAACGAACTTAAAAACATAACAGAACAGTTATTAGACGCGGCAGGAAAAATGGGGCTAAAAATAAATGAAAAAAAGAGTCGGTACATGCAACTGAAAAACAAACATTTAAGAAAAAATTCTGGAAAGCTAGAATTACAAACTAAAACCATAGGAAAAATAACAATAGACGAAACAGACAGTTACATGTACCTCGGTGTTCTCACTAAAAATAGATGCGAAGAACAAGCTGAAATAGATCTCCGTCTAGCAAAGAGCAATAGATGCGCAGGAGCTTTACATAATTTACTTAAATCTAAAGAATTAACATGGGGAATTAAGAAATGTGTGTACAAAACAATAATCAGACCTACAATGCTATACGGTAGTGAAACATGGACACTAAATAAGAAAGAACATACCAAAATTGAAATATAAGAACGAAAGATACTTAGAAGAATATATGGAGGCAAAAAGACAGAAGAAGGATGGGAAAGACGAACAAACAAAGAAATTTACGAAATATTTAACGAACCCAACATATACGAAATAATAGAGGCAAAAAGGTTACAATGGTTGGGGCACTTAGAAAGGATAGAGGACTCAAGGACGGTAAAAAGAGTAGATTGGACAACACCAGAAGGGAAAAAAGAAAGGAAGGCCTAGAAGGAAATGTAGGGAATCGATTATAGAAGATATTAAGAAAAAAAAAAGATCATCAACTGGAAAGAAAAAGCTAAGAATAGGGACGAATGGAAGGAATTTACCAGGCCATAGACCTTAACGGTCTGTTTCGAGCCTTATATATATATCCAAAGTAGGCTTTTGCGCTTCGAAATCCAATCGCAAACTTGACGTTTTCCAATGCATTTTCCATGCTTTTTCCGCAAACTGACGCTCAGTGACAGCTTTGTCACTCGCCGCGAGACAAAATTGCCTCGACTAATTTTAATTAGGTATAATAATGAAGACTAGTCTTCATAGGTATAATATAATATATTTTTTTAATAAATGTTTTTTGTTTTATTATCCAAGTTAACATTGACTTTGAATATTAACTTCTTTTTTCATGATTAAGGTAGATAAAGGCAACGCATTATACACTACTTTAGATAAATTCTGCGTTTTTATCTTTTTCTTAAAATTATGTGATCGTAGAAAAAATCTTGTGTGCAATTTGAGCGAAAAACTCATTCCAACTTTCGACAGATTGCCCGCGCTCCGTAACTTTCTGTATCAAGTCGCAAAGTATCACTTTTAGCTCCTAATACACAAATAGCTATTTTCTACGATAACCATCCAAAGAAGGTTTTTGCGCTTCGAAATACAACCGCAAAGCTGACGTTTTCCGCGAACTAACATTAAGTGAAAGCTTTGTCGCTCGCCGAGCGAAAAACTATAGATATAATTTATGACGTAACGGCCTTGCAGTGTTATCTAATCGTCAGAATAGTTAAAGAATTTAGAAAGTTTTGAAATTGTAAGGTTATGTATTTTTTGGTATGTTTTAAATCTTCTCTGTGTATTGTATGTGTAATTATTTTAACAGTATTTGTAATAATAGTTATTATCTACTGCGTTAGTTTTACATACATTTTAAAAACTCTATCAAATCAAAGTTTTTCTGTAATTGGCACGTATTTATAGATAAGGTATTATTATTATACCAGGTCTTCAACAATACCCGAAACCCACGTGATCTGGTAGCATCAAAAACACAGCGAAAGGGCCTGATTTGGTTCCTTATATGTCAACTGTCGTTGTCAATACTGTCAAAAATATCATTAGCGTTCATTTGGGTTTTTGTAATATATTTATAATATTTATATTATTTAAAGGTTATTGATTTTGCATTTTGTCAACACGCTTTTATTAAATTTTTCCTCAAATAATAATAAACCAATTAGTTCTTTTTAGAGCTCATTAGTGCTTTCATTCTTTTTTGCCGGTAAGTGTAAATTTATTTACTTTTATACAAGTTTATTGACAATATAATTTTCAGCTCAAAATGTTTACACCGGAACAAGATTCTTTTATTTTAATGGCACATTATAGAAGTGGATCTCGAAATGATGATGGAACTTGGTCATATTCAATTCAGAGTTGCATTCAACAATTTGAGGAACGTTTTCTAGCTGTACAAATAGAATATGATAGTTTTCGTCATCATAGACATGTTCTTGTTCAACGTTTTGAAACGAAAAATTGCATTTGTAAAGGAAAGGGGTCTGGAAGGCCCACAGTAATAACCGAAGAAGTTGTTCAGGATGTGCGAATTCGCATGGAGCAAAGTCCCACTAAATCAGTAAAAAAGTTAGCAGCTCAAGCAGGTAAGAACAGTGTTTGGGAGCTTGACTCTCTTATAATCTAATTTCATCGTTTTAGATTTATCTGTAGGAACTAGCCATAAGATTTTGAAAAAAAAATCTATCAATGCATCCTTATAAGGTTTCAGTACTGCAACAATTGTTTCCTGGTGATTTTGTTAAACGTGTGGAATACTGTCGATGGTTCAATGAGCAATTAAATGACAATAACTTATTGGATCGAACTTTTTTTACTGATGAAGCATGGTTTCACTTATCAGGATATGTCAATAGTCAAAATTATCGAACATGGGCAACTGAAAATCCTCATTCATTTGTGGAGACAAGTCTACATCCCATAAAAGTTGGTATTTGGATAGCAATTTCAAGAAGAAGAATAATAGGGCCCATATTTTTCTATGACACAATTAATGGCCAACGTTATCGAAATATTTTTCTTGAATTTGTTGAACAGCTACAGGATGACGAGTTACAATTGGGTTACTTTCAACAAGATGGAGCAACAGATCATACAGCTAGAGCTACTATTGACCTAATAGAAGAATATTTTGATGACCGAATTATTAGTAAAGGATTATGGCCTCCAAGATCTCCAGACCTCACACCTCCTGACTACTTTTTATTTGGTCATATAAAAAATAAAGTATTCAGAAATCGTTTGCATGATGTGAATGAATTGGAGCAAGCTATAGTTAATGAAATTGAAAGTGTAACTGAGGAGCAACTGCATAATGTGTTCGAAAACATGAAAAGAAGGGTTAATGCTTGCATAGAAGCTGGTGGTGAACATTTTGAACACTTACTGTAAATGTATATTCTTTGTACAACATCAAATTATCCTTTAAAATAAATTATTGAAGTTGATGTGATCAATTCTGTTCAGAACTGGATTTTTTTTTGTTTATATCAATATGACTTTTTGTTACATTTTTTATATATATATATATATTTTAAATGGACAAAAACAAATTTAACATGAAAAATTAGCATATTCTAAATTAATTTTCAATTTTATAGATATGTACCTACTAATTTAATATATATAAAAAAAAAATTAAAAATTGTATTTGTTTATTGTGTCCCATTGCCCATGTACAATTCCATCTCTTGAAGTAAATTTTAAATTGATTTCTAATTTCTAAACGTGCAACAAGCTAAATGTATGATCTGTAGGTACTTTCTATATCTATCAAGTTGATCTATTTGTAAGATTTAATAATTCTACTACATAAACGAAAACATTCAAAGCGATTATCACATGTTTAATCAAAATAAGATTACTATGACTTATTCTAACCAATACTGTAGTAATTTAAACAGTCAGCCGTAGTTAAGATAATATACCAGTTGCCATCAAGCTAAAATAAATAATTTGTAATTGTGTTCTTTATGCATAACATTTTTTAACCCTCCGTTCCCACACTTAATTTTTATCAAGAATTTGTCCCTCAAAATTTCAATTATTGAATAATAATAATTCTAAATTCAGCTCTTTTAATAAAATAGGGAGCTGTCCCATTCCGCTACACGCACTGGGATATATGATGCCCCATGCTTATTTATACACAACAATTGAACTTAAAACTCATAACAATTTTTTTATGGTAACTTAGATCACAATAAACATATGTACCAAAAAACTGATGGCTAAAATGCTATTTTATTGACTTAAAAAGGTAAATGACAATTTGTATCACAAACGAATATATTAAATTTAATCTAAATAAACGTAATCATTTAGTTAATCTATATACAAAATTGGTAAACAAATCCAAGATTTTCGGGTAAACTTCACTTGTATCCAATTTTTCTTTTTACGACTGGCAACCTCTTAGTCTTTGGAGGTCTTTCTTCAGTTTTCTCTTCGCTACTTTGCTCAATTTCGGCTTCAGTTTGAATTTCAACATAATTAAAATTCTTATCAGAATTTTCACCGCAAAATAATTCATGTTTATTATATCCTTTAAAGATTCAGGAACAAAGTGTTCTAATTGTATCTCGCTCAAAGGGCGAGAGGTGGAAGCATTTCTATGTAAAAATAAAATACCATGCCAATACAATACCATATGTAATTTAAAAATACTACTACTTCAAGATCCTATCGCAAAAAAAAACAAATATTAAACTGTTACAGCACACGCTGATGGGTATAGACTGAACTTCACTTGCAGAAGTACCTCGACCATATTGAATGTGGTGGAAACTAACTGAATTTATACCAGCGGTATTGGTATTACTACCAAACTTGAAGATAAAGAAGTGTACGGACGGAGCATCGAGATAAAGTACGGAGGGTTAAATAAACATTAAAAACAAAAAAAAAACAGTCAAGAATCTCAAGATACGGTGATCTTATTATATATTATATATTATATTATATTATATTATATTATATTATATTATATTATATTATATTATATTATATTATATTATATTATATTATATTATATTATATTATATTATATTATATTATATTATATTATATTATATTATATTATATTATATTATATTATATTATATTATATTATATTATATTATATTATATTATATTATATTATATTATATTATATATATATTATATTATATTATATTATATTATATTATATTATATTATATTATATTATATTATATTATATTATATTATATTATATTATATTATATTATATTATATTATATTATATTATATTATATTATATTATATTATATTATATTATATTATATTATATTATATTATATTATATTATATTATATTATATTATATTATATTATATTATATTATATTATATTATATTATATTATATTATATTATATTATATTATATTATATTATATTATATTATATATTATATTATATTATATTATATTATATTATATTATATTATATTATATTATATTATATTATATTATATTATATTATATTATATTATATTATATTATATTATATTATATTATATTATATTATATTATATTATATTATATTATATTATATTATATTATATTATATTATATTATATTATATTATATTATATTATATTATATTATATTATATTATATTATATTATATTATATTATATTATATTATATTATATTATATTATATTATATTATATTATATTATATTATATTATATTATATTATATTATATTATATTATATTATATTATATTATATTATATTATATTATATTATATTATATTATATTATATTATATTATATTATATTATATTATATTATATTATATTATATTATATTATATTATATTATATTATATTATATTATATTATATTATATTATATATTATATTATATTATATTATATTATATTATATTATATTATATTATATTATATTATATTATATTATATTATATTATATTATATTATATTATATTATATTATATTATATTATATTATATTATATTATATTATATTATATTATATTATATTATATTATATTATATTATATTATATTATATTATATTATATTATATTATATTATATTATATTATATTATATTATATTATATTATATTATATTATATTATATTATATTATATTATATTATATTATATTATATTATATTATATTATATTATATTATATTATATTATATTATATTATATTATATTATATTATATTATATTATATTATATTATATTATATTATATTATATTATATTATATTATATTATATTATATTATATTATATTATATTATATTATATTATATTATATTATATTATATTATATTATATTATATTATATTATATTATATTATATTATATTATATTATATTATATTATATTATATTATATTATATTATATTATATTATATTATATTATATTATATTATATTATATTATATTATATTATATTATATTATATTATATTATATTATATTATATTATATTATATTATATTATATTATATTATATTATATTATATTATATTATATTATATTATATTATATTATA
This sequence comes from Psylliodes chrysocephalus, assembly GCA_927349885.1. Classification (NCBI taxonomy): domain Eukaryota; kingdom Metazoa; phylum Arthropoda; class Insecta; order Coleoptera; family Chrysomelidae; genus Psylliodes; species Psylliodes chrysocephalus. Next base: position 71,807,716 of record OV651813.1, read on the forward strand.
TTATATTATATTATATTATATTATATTATATTATATTATATTATATTATATTATATTATATTATATTATATTATATTATATTATATTATATTATATTATATTATATTATATTATATTATATTATATTATATTATATTATATTATATTATATTATATTATATTATATTATATTATATTATATTATATTATATTATATTATATTATATTATATTATATTATATTATATTATATTATATTATATTATATTATATTATATTATATTATATTATATTATATTATATTATATTATATTATATTATATTATATTATATTATATTATATTATATTATATTATATTATATTATATTATATTATATTATATTATATTATATTATATTATATTATATTATATTATATTATATTATATTATATTATATTATATTATATTATATTATATTATATTATATTATATTATATTATATTATATTATATTATATTATATTATATTATATTATATTATATTATATTATATTATATTATATTATATTATATTATATTATATTATATTATATTATATTATATTATATTATATTATATTATATTATATTATATTATATTATATTATATTATATTATATTATATTATATTATATTATATTATATTATATTATATTATATTATATTATATTATATTATATTAATTTTTATTATAAACCTGGGATGTTTTAGTCTGTTTTTTAAGCAAATTATACTGTTCGTACATCAAATAACTAGGAACTGACAGAATATATTTTTAATTTCCGATATAAATATACATTGTGCGTTTCTTCTAAAGTCCAACAGGCCCTTCTTTTCTTCTATAATAGGTATTTGTGTATTAAGAGCGAAAAGTAATACTTTGCCGCTTGAGACAAAAAGTTGCCGCATGACGCGTAGCAGAGCGCGGCAATTTGTCGAAAGCGGCAACAAACTTTTGCCCTCAAAATGCACACAAGATTTTTTCTACGATCACATTATTTTAAGAAATAGATATAAAAACTGAAAATTTGTCATAAGTAGTGTATAATGTGTTGCTTATATCTACCTTATTCATGAAAAAAGGAGTTGATATTAAAAGTCGATGATAACTTGGATAATAAAAGAAAAAACATCAAACTAGGTAAAAATAACTTCAAAATTATTTATTAAAAAGAAATATTATTATATTATATCTAATTTAAATTAGGCGAGCGACAAAGCTGTCAAGTTTTTCGCTCGGCGATCGACAAAGCTGTCACTTAATGTCAGTTCGCGGAAAACGTCAACTTTGCGGTTGAATTTTGAAGCGTAAAAGCCTACTTTGGATAGTGATCGTAGAAAAAATTATTTGTAGTTCACTTTTCCTAAAAACTTCCTGTAGAGAACCCTTTTTTCAATAATGTTTGTTCTGTTAGTAATACCCTTCGACTTTTCTTGTTTTTACAACATGCTTGTAACAAATCATCTCATCTGCTTTAAAATATAGGGTGGACAGAGCTGCAATTAATTTAATAATGGTAAAATAATATTTTAAAATTTTACTATTAGCATTTAATGTTAATTTCCGTCTACGAACCGTAGTAATTACCAACTAATGAAAACAAAAACGATTCTGTTTGCGATATGCTGTGTTATTATTTGTTTTAAATAAATACTCCTTATTATTACATATTTATAACAGTATTTTTTTTATTAAAATTTAATGAACATATTTTATTTAACAATTTTATTAACAAAATGTTTTCAGACCTTCCATTAATTTTTAGGCTACTCATCTATGTTCACTATGGATTAAATATTTTTGAAATGATGGAACAAAACATTTTATGGTACAGGGTATGTGTTACGTATCTAGTGTTTGTACATGATAGAAGAGTGAATAATGAAAAGTGATTAGATATTTAGGATAAATTGATGTCAACTTAATTTTCATTTGTGTAGTTATCAACTCGTTAAATGTTTTAAAAATTAAATAAGCTAAAAGTTTTTGTTTTATTATTTATTTAACTTTTTTATCTATTAACTTCAATTTTAATTTTTTTTAATTCTTTTTTGAAATATACCAATTTCTTTCAACAGATTGCCCGTGCTCCGCTAAGCATCGCGCAAACTACGTTCTGTCTCAATCGACAATTTCACTTTCCGCTCTTAATACAAAATAGCTATTTGTGTATTAAGAGCGGAAAGTGCTACTTTTTCGTTTAAGATAAAAAGTTGCCACGTGACGCACAGCGGAGTGTGGCATTTCATCGTAAGCGGCAAATAGCTTTCCGCCGCTCGAATTACATACATGATTTTTTCTACGATCACACAATATTATAAGTATATAGTTTTATTTTGCCGAATTCAAATCTTACTATGTTAATTTGACAGACACGGCTAACTTGACTAACAAACGAAATGTTATGTGTATATTGTGTTGCCCACTGACTGTAGGATTAATTTTAAATTTTATGATACGCATAAAAAATATTTGTTAGCAAGTACATCTTAAAAATAACTTACTTAGAATACTCAAATCACAAATTAATGGCTTATACACTATTTTAAGTTTTATTTCATTTTACAAACAAAAAATTCAATTAAAAAAAACAAATAATAACTGGCGAGGATTGAACTCACGACCATCAGGTTCAAAGACAAAGGAGCTAGGCTCTACACCAACAAGACATGTTAAATATGAGTATTAAAAACAGGGTAAGGTAAGGTGTGGTAAATGGGCCATGATTTTACAACGTAGGCGAGTGACGTTTGACGTATTACCTACAAAAATAACACATTCCGTTGAAATAAAAAGTTTAAATAATTTTAGTTGTAAGAAATAATATTTACTTTAAAATTTTGCATATAAATAGTTACCATAGTTTATAATTTTATAAGCAAAAAAATATATATTTTTTAATGTCATGTGGGCCCAGTTGCCCCTTAAAGATGGGGTAACTGGATCAGTAAGGTCTAGATTTCGTATGAACTTTTATAAATTGTGTTGGGGCATCTGGGTTTGGTGCAACACATGTATATATTATTTTAAAAAATATAGACGTGCAATTAAATCACAGATATTTAAGTTTCGGTCAATCTAAGGGTATTGCGTAATGGAATGCAGGTAGGAAAAAACATTGAATATGTCAAATAAATTATATTTGAGGGTTACACTGTTAATTTTATCAGTTTATTCAAAAATTAAAAAATATAAATATACATTGTAAGTAATAAAAATTTGGAATCAACCAAACAAACTAAAATTACTTAAGTACTTCTCATGTTAAAAAGTATTAATTTAACAGTCTTAATAAACGTTTGCTAAATCGCCTAAGTCATTGCTAAAACTTAGCATATCCTTAAATCGGGCAGTGTTATTTATCAAAGGCTTTGACAATTTTCTCACAATATATGTATAAAAGCTTCCTCTGTAGTTTCCGTAAATTTCCACGATTGATTTTGTTTTTTGCAAAATATTACGTCGTAGCCATCTTTTGTTTTCTTTAAAACTTTTGCAACATACAGTCTAAAAGATTGAGGAGTTTTTCCGTATACTTTGACGACACAGTAATCTCCGTTATGCAGACAAGTTACATCGGAGTCGTCTTCGTCATCAGAAGAATTCATCATAGTTGTATCTTCATCACTTTCTTGTAGAGAAAAAGTGTCAGTGTCTTCTTCACTTGGACTCATCTCTTGGTTAATTTTTTTATTTTTGAACTTTTTTTTATAACAGTTTTAATTTTTTTTTTTGTTGTATATTGTGTGCTTTTTTCTTTGTATTTCTTCTTCTTTTAATTTATCTTTCTGTTCTTTTTGCAATATATATTGTTTGGTAGTGATAATCTCACAGTTTTTTACGCTTTATTTCTTGATTTTCTGGTTTTTTTTCCTTTTTTTATCATATCTAATAATAAATCCTCAAACGATACTGGTGACGTTATGGCTGTGGATGTAACATCTATTTCTGTCTCTACTTCTGATGTTAAAGTCGTCACTGTAGGTGTGGTGGCGAATACTGATTGAGCTGCAGCAGCGGATGTTGTAGGCCTGTCTAAAAGCATGGACATGTAGTCTCTGGCCATGGTAACAACTCCTGTTACATTTTGCTGTGCAGTGGCTGTGGATGTGCTAGATTTTATTGGAGAAGTAATTTCAACTTCTGACTGGGTAATGACTGAGGTTGCTTCTTCTTTTGACTGCGTAGTGGCTGAAGGTGTGGTGACTATTTCCGGCTGGTCAACCCCTGGATGGGGGAGAGTTTTGTTGTATCTCTTTAAGACATCTGGTTTAAACACTGTTAGAGGAATTGCCTCCTTGTTGGGTCCTAGCTTGTCAGGATCATAAATTCCAGTGGTTTTAAAGCCATTGGTAATATTTGTCGCAAGCAATTCTTGGGAAAGCTTAGTAAGAATTGATACAAAATCTTGTTTAGGGAATTTTCTTTCTAGGATTTTCGCGCTGCCATTTACAAAATTGCTTGTCCCAATTTGTTTTTGAACACAGCAACATCTAGCGGTTGCAAGACGTGTGTCGTGTGAGGAGGTAACTTTAGTATTGTAACTTGATTCTCTTGGGCTAATCCGATTGGTTTAGTTGAAATATGCGTGCTGTGCCCATCGTAAATTAACAATACTGGCCTATCTTCACTTATATTTTTCAAGAAAATATCTCGAAACCAATGGTAAAATAAGGTAGTTTTTATCCATCCTCGCGACGTTGCTGAAACTGCAGTTTCTGATGCAGCCTTTGTATTTACCCAATTCTCCATGACATATTTGCCTTTAAAAACACATAGCAGTGGAATAATCTTTCCTTCAGCGGAACAACAAAGCAAGACAGATGTATTATCTCTTCCAGATGAACTAGTTTTGCGTTGACTCTTTACACCGATAGCACCAACAATCTTAGTTTTTGACGGATCGTGGCAAAATGACGTCTCATCACAGTTGTAAATTTGTGCTGGCTTTCCCTAAAGACCAAGTTCTTCCACGGTTTTCTCTAAGGTTTCAAACAAATTGTATACTACCCAAGGGTTTATTTGGTCACACCTACTATGTTCAATACTCTGCGGCTTCTTTAGCGATAGACGATGTCTGGTTTTAAAAGATATAAACCAGTCTTTACTAGGGCGTTGGTCTTTGAATCTAGTTTGTAAATTATTTTGTCGTATGTACAATTGAACTAGATCCAATACTTCTTCTCTAGATAGCCCGAAACCATTTCTATCCATTATTTTGATACAGTTTACCATTTCGTCTTCTGCTGCAAGATATAAATAAGATAAAACACCACCACCACCTCTTCCTTCTTGTGACGTAAAACCTTTTCCTCGAGTGCCCATTACGTAGTGTTTTAATGTAGAGCGTGGTATGTTGTAAAATGAAGATGCTCCCCGGGTAGTCTTATTTCCGTTTTTTACATCGTCTACGGCTCTTTCAAAATCCTCTCTTGTGTACGAGGAACCAGTTCCCTTTTGGGTTTTCCTCGTATATTTTCACACCATAATCTGCAACGAAACAAGAGCTTTGTTTAATAAAAGTAAGTTTGGTTAATTTCGAAAGATAAAAACTAGTCAGATTCTTCAGATTACCAACGAACATTTTATATCAGGTAAAAAAATAAAGTAGAACTTATTTATAAACAAATTTAAATTTTTTAGAACTATACTGGGGTAACTAGGACCTCAAGGGGTAACTGGACCAGTAATAGGCCCAGTTGCCCCTGCTATATGGCCCAGATGTCCCTTTTTCAAACCATTCCTGGGGTAACTGGGCCACCCCCTCTAAATTAAAAGTTTAAGAAAAAAAGCTTACAAAATATATATTATATTGTTCAGAATACGTTACAGGTTACTACTAAACTAACTACATAACACAAGTACTTACCGTGATATAATGCAAAATTTCCAAAGATTCTGTGTTAGCACGATGTTTTCTCACAAATAACATAAAAAATTACAGAACTAACCACGTTGATACCAAGTGCACAACTAAGCGTTGAGTCATTGTTTAAAAAAGAAGAGAGCATTTTGCAAGTTATATCAACCGCAAAAAACAAAATTCTCTAAACACGTTTGTTTAAAATGCCTATGGCCCAGTTACCCCTTGGGCCCAGTTGCCCCACCTTACCTTTATTTATTTTTAATATTTCAATTATCATTTGAATATTAAGGAAAATGAGTTTGATTATTAAATGTTCAACAAAAAGATTCAGATCAGTCTAAATTTTCTTTTAAAATACGGATTAGCTTTATAATAACATCCTTTCTATTAAAATTTTCTAAAGAAAATAGGCGTGTGCAAAAAGTAACTTTCCGCCAATATGCGGCAATAATGTCGAACTATGACAATTCATGGAAAACGTCAACTTTCCAGTTAGATTTGAATGTGCAGAAGCCTACTTTGGATATTGATCGTAGAAAAACTAGTAATTTGCTTAAAAGACACCTACATTCCTTTTGATCAATATTTACGGTGCATATGCAGATGAAAGATTTGTATTTAATTTACCTGGATCTTCTATCTCGCTTATATCAATTTCTCTTGGATCTTGACTGTTTTCTATTTCCTCGTACTGAAAGTAAAGAGCTGATTGATTATACTTTTAATTTTGAGCAGTTTGTGATAGTAAAACCTTTCTTCAGAAACTTACAACGCATACTTCCAACTAACAGAAATTGCTTCATAAACCAACCAAATATGTAGTAATCTCTTTTGTAGATTTATACTCACCAAGTCTCCCAAATAAAAAAAATATGGACTTTCAGGGTATTGGATTAAGTTCTTTTTATAAATTCCGGTATTCTTTGGAGGAGGGCGTACATAAGTGAAAGGTTCCAAATAAGGTGAGTCGAATTTCTGCCTCTTTGGTCTTTTCGGTAGTTCTATAACTTTCTTCTTTCCTTCTCTTGGAGGTGAAGGAATCCTTACGTGCAGTTCCCTTTAAGTAAAAATAAAAAGTTTTCCTTGTGTATTTTGGGGTCCTCTGTTTTGAAGACATAACCAATAATTGTTCATTTTTGTTTATGAAATTACAATAAACTTTTATTCTTAAATTTGATGCGAACTCAAGGTTTGAGACTTGTTTCAAATCTTAGATAAATTTCCATGAAATATGCCCTTGAGGAATCATGGCGGAAACGCATTATTCTTCAAAAAAGCCTCGTCAAGTAAACATCTTTAAAAAATTTGCCCGTCCGGAAAGGGTTAATAGGAAATTTATTGTATAATATTTTGTTGCCAAAATACCATTTGTGTAGTATTTTTTAAAAATATGCTTCCCTGACGTCACAGTAAAATTAGTGAGATTTTGGAAAAACTACCGTCATACATTTGTGAATCTTTGGAAATATTTTTATTTATACGTATGTACTAATGTAGTAAACGTGTGTGTATACAACATACATTCAATCTAGCTCGTAAGTTTGAAAATAAATATTTCGAAAAACTAAGCAATTTTCAACTTTAACACCCTGTATATCGAAAACTAGTCATAGGATTTAGTTGAGCCTATTTATAATTTTGGTTATTGGGTTGAGTACAGTAACATACCAAAGTTTCAGAAAATTTGACCGGTCGCCACTTTACATAAGGAAATACGTGAAATGTGGTTTTAAATCTACATATGAAATGATAAAATTCATCTTTAAAAATGTATAGACAAAAATAATTGGAAGATCAAAATCAGAAAGGATTACATGATAACAAGAAAAAGAAATTATTTTAGAACTTTAGCTGAACAAGAATAGGTTGTTATTTATTCAATAAAATTATTATCTAATTACTCTAACCCTAAAAACTCCTAAATTAATCAGCTTCCGATAACATCAGTATACGCCACTTAAGCTGATTTTCCCAGATCTGGGGACAAAATTGAACCGGCAACACCGTAATGCCACTGACTAAGGATATGGTAAAGCGTCAAATTCTCCAGCACTAGCCCAATTTATCCCCAGATTTCTATAAAATCCAAGATGGCCGCTATATGAAAAACAATTACTGAATACATTACAAGGTGTACTTAGGGTTTGTCAATCATTAATTACCTTGTCCATAATTAATTACCTTGTCCATAATTAATGACCTGTCAATCATTAATTATATAATTAGTTAATTTAAGTCGGCTAAATGAAGGTAAATTTAACGCGGCTCAGAACAAAGAGGCTACTATTAAGAGTTATTGCTCCGTTCATGAGAACTAATTTGTCGGCATATTACTCCTATTATACCCCTACCTTCAAAATTCCAAGAAAGGGTCGTCCAGCCACATTTCCCGCCTCATAGGAAATTGATCGACGATTTATTTAGTTATACCGGTGAATTGAAGATTTGAACGTATTTAGTAAAATTTTGAGCCTAAAAGAAAAAAGTTATTTGTGAATTTTCTAATAAAACTAAGAAAATTAGTTAGTCATAACATTCTTCGTTTAAGAACATCTGTTACGAAGGCAGTTTCTTATAGAAAAGAAAATAGTCTTAGTACTATTAATAACGTTTTGCTTTTAAAGAAAGACATAGAAAATTCAAGTTTTCACGTTTTTGGTGATCATAAAAACTGCGATATTTATTTTTGTCAGAAGCATACAGATGAAACCAAAAACGAAATAACCAATTTCAGATCTAAACCTGAATTTTTTACAAGACTTCTACAAATTATACATGCTTTGTCAGATCACAGCAGAAGTCTATTACATGATGTTGATAGTAATATTGTGGAACAAGTTCGTGCGACAGTCGCTAAGTTTGTAGGTGGCAAAAGAATCAATTATTCCAGAGTGTGCTCTTACCAAAGTAGATGTTTTGCAGCAGTTGTATCATATAATTCGAAATCAGGGAATTCAGAATTGAAAAATACTTTAAACCGTACAAACCAATCCATCTTAGTAACTGAATTGAAAAAAAAAGGCAACAATTAGCAATAAAATCAAAATCTAACCGAAAGTTAAAAAAAAGTTATTCTGCAAAAACCAATAAAACTGATTTAGATTATGGAGAAAATTGCACCAAAAAGGATTTAGATCAAGATATTTATGAAATAAAAAAACTTCAATTTTTAAACGAATTTCCTTCATCTGACGTTAAGAGAAATGTAATTTAGGAACAAACTATGTCACAGGCGGATAACAGGGTTCGGCTTGAAATTCGTAGAAAAATGATTACGGCCTCACACTTTAAAGCAGTGTGTACTAGATGAATTACTACTTTATGTGAGCCTTTAGTCAAAAGGGATTATTTACTAACTACCACTCAATGCTGCTATTTCTCATGGCCAAAAGTATGAAAAAAACGGCACTTTTGCAGCTTCAAGAGCAGGAAAATATAGTGATTAAAGATTGTGGAATTTTTATTGACAAAAAATATCCATTTTTAGGTACATAACGATCAGTTCACATTTTTACTCACATCTCAAATTAGTTCATTTTAAATCAAAATAATAATTTTTAAATTTGTAGATGCTACTCGAAACGGCATTATAGGAGATGAATTAGTGGTTGAAATAAAATGTCCATACGCTGCATATCAAATGCAGAGGCGATTAAATTGAAAAAAATACCCTTTTGGATTTTTAATAAAGACACCAATAATTTTGACATTAATATCCACCATCAATGGGTATTATCAAATACAAGGCCAATAACATATTACAGGACGAAAAGGATGTATTTTTGGTGTATGGACAGGTCCCAATTATCCACTTAAAGTGAAATATATAATAAAAAGAGACGATTTCTGGTGTAAAAATATGGAGAAGTTAAAAAAGTTTTATATAAACTGTATGTTGCCAGAAATGATAGATCTAAGGCATAATCAATGAATGTCATTAGAGAACCTGATTACATCTTAGAAGCTATTCAAAAATTAAAAAATTAAAAACAAAAATAAATATCTCCAAAAAGTCAAATAACATTAATAGTAAGATGTTTCTACAAAGCCGCTATTTATTCTAAAAGTATTTTCTTTAATATTTATGATTTTAATCTAGGTACTGTTAAAACGCTATAATACCTATATTTATTTGCAGGTCTTCTGTAACTAATTTATTTGTAGTACTAGGTCCAATTAAGTTATCAAAAAATAATAACCGATCATTTTAAATACATTTCGTATGCATACATTGTAAAAAATAATATCGAGCTGTTTAGTCAAACGCCCTGCTCTTCACAAAAACAAAATTAAATTATTTTATAATTTGTGATACATTTACATCATATCTAAAAATGAAAAAAAAATGATGTACAGGGTTCATAATCAGTGGCGGCTTGTGGTAATTTAAAATGGTTGTTCACTTTTTCCAATAATGTCATTATATGTAAGTTCGGATAAAAACTTTGTACAATAGCCAATATCGCTTTTTTTTATTATTTGAGTTTGTATTAAGTGTAGTTATTATTATCAACATCATACTGTTTTCAAGCACTACAACTATTAATAAATGAATATTTTAGTTAGTGTGATATTTGTTTTGTTTTTAATACGTTGAAAACCATCTATAAACATTATTAGTTAGTAAACTGACTTTTCTTCATAATTTGAGGTTATTTTTAAATATATATATCAGGTTATGTAGAAAGCTTGACATTGATTTTTGTGTAAAAAATTTTATATGAAACTTTACCTACCATTTTTTAGTTTTTATTGTAAGTTTAATCATTTTCACAATTTATCACAGATGTCAAATAACAAATACATTTTTTAAATACCTTTTATTGGCAAATAAAATAAGAACTAAAATGTTTTAAATGTTTATTTTATAAGATCAGTCCCATCACAATACATAATTATTACACAGACACAAACTAGAATAAATATATATATAATGCCTGGCATTTTAAATGATATTCTTCGCAGTTTAACAGACCCCCTTAACCCCAATTTTTAAGGAGATTGTTTTCACAATCAATAGGCTTCATCTTCTTATAGACCTTGATTTTTACTAAAACTTTCATGTTGATGTCGTTTTTCATTTTTGATTTTTTTTTAATTTCAACCCCCCTTAAATCCCCCATATTTGATCAGATTTTTTTTTTATAATGAAAGGGCTTCTTCTCCTTTTAGAGATTGATGTTTGCTAAAAATTGTTTGTGAGCAGCGCGCCAATTAATGTGTTTTTTGACAGTTTGCAGGATCTGTTGGCGTGTTTTCTCTTTTTAGCTATATGCATTCGGCATATCGTCTCACTCGTGTTAGGCTCACTCATCATAATGCGCCACAGACACAGTATATTTAGGTATACTGTGACACAAAGACGCGATCAGCCAGAGGACAATGATGTACAAAAAAATATAGATTAACACGTATGAAAATAAAAATATTAAAATTAAATTTTTGTTATTTATGTAATATTAAAATATTGTGTTTTTATGAAATTTAACTGAGTGTTCACTGCACAAATGAACCAATGGAGAAACCGCCCCTGTTCATAATATATTACGCCAATTTTGGCGTTTGTTTGTCCTTCTATAATACTCACTTATTTTAAAAGCAAAAACTTTTTAAAATCGTTGACATCAAAATGAGAAAATATGTATTTGTATCTTAAAGTTAGCAACAACAAAATATGATAACATCATTCAACGGCAGCCATCATAAAATTCGGACCTATCAAAGCCGGATAGTAACAAAACACTTCGGCTCTGTTCCCTCAGTTTTTAAAAATATTATTTCTATAAGAATATCTTTTTGAGTTTCAGTCAATATATATATATAGACCGAAATAATTCTGAATTATATTCTCTTAAACCAATAGCATAAATTTCGAATAAGAGGCATTCGTAAGTATTGTAAAAATTGCAAAATACTATTATACGTTAAATGGTGTAAATTAATATATTTTATATAGTTGTACAAAATAAAATATTAAGTCATCTTCTTGCTTTATTTATTCTATGCTGAAAAGAGGGCATCCAAGGAAATATCTTTTTGTAAACAGTTATACAGTCTACAAATTATCAGATCACTACAACAGCAGACAGCAACAAAATCAGGAAAAACTTAGTAAGTAAAACTATTTTCTCCACGTTTCATTCACAGATAAGTCAGAAAACATGTAAATTATTAATATAGTATAAAACATTTGTTAAATACATTATTTATAAGGCTGATTTATAGATTTTAATTTATTAGTAGCTTAATTGATATTCTTTGCAAAATGAATTATTTTAGAAAATATAATATATACCTACTATACAAATATAATTTTTCTACCTAATTTTTTCTAATCAAACTATGTTTTAAATATATTGAAACATTGCAAATTCTATATAGAAAACAAAATTATCTCATGTAATAAAATTTCCCTCTTCACACCAACCGAGCAACACTAAATTTAAGTTCGATCCTTTATGTACCCTTATTCCGTTTCTGGCCAGATTTCAATACTAGGTAGACGAGGAAGGCAACAGCACCCATCCTTCGGTACGAACACGGAACGTCTTGAGAGGGGATATCGTAATAATATTTTTCAATCATTTTTATATCCGAAATTACTTTGCTATTTTAATGATTACGGCTTTATATTAAGTCCAATTTTAAAAATTATTTTTTGATCTTATTAAGAAAAAGATTTACTACAAGTTGACATTAATAGTTCGAAAAATAATGCATGTTTGATAATGTTAATTCTCTATTAAAAGTTGTCCTTTTTTAAACAAAATTAATAAACTTTATAATTTTTTGTAGACAAAACGAACCATTTTTTCAAAAAAGGGCTAGTGCCACTTATTCTCTTTACACATAAAAAAATATATGGTACTATCTTTAAAACTGTGTCTTCTATGATTAAAACAGAACGCCTATTTTTAATACAAATTTCCTGCTATTGTCATCGAAGCAATAACTCTTAACCTACAATTTAATCACAAATATTTATTTCACAAATTTAACTGCAATGATTAATTACCTTTGGCGGCACCCCTTTGTCGGCATATCTAATAGAAGTATTTGCCTTTTAGATAATAACTACTCTAAGTACACCTTGTTAAGTAATAAAAATTTGGGGAAAAATTGGGATAGTGCTAGGGAACATTTAAGAATTTTGAGGATTTGTTGTAGGCATTTCAGTGTTGCCGGTTTAATTAGTAGTGGTAAAAATTGCTCTATTAGATAATAATTCATCTAAGAACACTTTAGATTTAATTAAGAAACCTTGGATTATAATAAAGCCAAAAAAAAAAGATTTAGTAGTTATTATGGTCCAACAACTTATTAATTAAAAAATTAAGAAAAAACTTTACCTTTTAATTAATACGTATCGATTTTTTAGATGTAATTGCTTTAATTACCTCTTAGATAATAATTACTCTAAGTTCGTCTTATTACGCAATGGGCAATTGTTTTTCATACAGAACCTTTCTAGGATTATATAAAATCTAGGGAAAAATTGAGATAGTGCTGGAGAAACTTAAGAATTTTGAGGATTTGTCATACACTTAGTAATATTTTGGTGTTGCTGGTTTAATTATAAGTAGTAAGTGTACCAAGTATCCCTCAGATAATAATTGAATACCCAACTATGTACCCTAAGTACACGTTAAATAATAACTCTGGGTACACCTTGTTGTGTGTGATGAGTAACAGTTTTTATAATCTATTTGGTAAATATAACAATTAACTCCTATAAATACACCTGAGCTAATAACTAGTCTAAGAACACCTTGTTATGTAATAAGCAATTTTTTTTTTAAATAGTGACCATCTAGAAGTTTATAAAAATATGAAAAACATTTTGGGATAGTGCTGGGGAAATTCAATAATTGTGAGGATTTGTCATACACTTAGTGGCATTTCAGTGTTGCCGGTTTAAATTTTAGTTGTAATAACTGCTTTAAGTACCCATTAGATAATAATTCATGTCAGAAAACTTTTTGATTTTAATAAGATAGCTAAGCTTTTTTTCTTTATCCTTTTTAATTGGTAAGTACCGATTTATTAGCAAATTATCAAAGTACTTCTCCAATTATTAAAAATCAACATACAACTATTGGTACCATACCTATTAGCTTATTATTACACGAGCCTGATTAATAGGGTTTTGCCTCCTTGTCAGCACATGCATTCAGTTAGATTCTTCAATATTTTTTAATTTCACACCTTTCGAATCCCCGTGCTATCACCATAGCACTGGCGGCTTGTGACCAAAATATTGGGTTTACAATCACTGAATGTAGATCTCAGTATAGATTCAGGTAAAAATATTTAGTGTTTTAGAAAATTATATTATAAATACGCTAATCAGCTAAGTTCCTTGGTGCCGCGTCTCTTGGTGTAACGCCCTCCAGTGGTCACCCATCCAGGGCGTTTTCGGAAATACCACGACTCAACAGTTGCGAGAATGTGGAGGCACATTAATCTCGCGGCTGTCCTCTCCGGCATTCTTCGATATTACCCGTATTCCTCGTGACTAGATTGATGTTACCCATTAACTGAAAATAAGCTCAGTAACTAGAGCAGAAATCCCAACACATGGTCTATAACGTATTTGATAAAAGCCGATAATTAAGTTCTCGTATAAGTAAATAAATGCATACATTCTTTTTTAACCAGCTCATGTGTCGATGTATTTTGAATTTTTTGAATGTTTGTGGTCGTACCATACCCCATATACTTATAATTTAATGTATCTTAGTTTTATTCTCAACAGGGTTAAAAATATGGTATTCATAAGTATATTCGTCGAAGCCGATTTAATCTCAAATTTATTACACATATTTAACTGCAATGATCTCACAACCCTTTCATATTTAAAACTCATGGTTTTTTACCTACATCTATTCAAGCAATTAATACAAAATATGACATACTCTTTTACTATTAGCCGAACCCTTATACCTGAAGTCGGTCACCTTTTCTTTAACAGCGATGTGGTATCCTATTTTCAATTAATATTAGCCTCTTTGTTCTAAGCCTTCATTTAGCGACTTAAATTAACTAATTATATAATTAATGATTGACAGGTCATTAATTATGGACAAGGTAATTAATGATTGACAAACGCTAAGTACACCTTGTAATGTATTTAGTAATTGTTTTTCATATAGCGGCCATCTTGAATTAGATAGAAATCTGGGGATAAATTGGGCTAGTGCTGGGGAATTTGACGCTTTACCATATGCTTAGTCAGTGGTATTACGGTGTTGCCGGTTCAATTTTTTCTCCAGATCTGGGCTAAAAATCAGCTTAAGTGGAGTATAGTGCTGTTACATCACACTAGTAAGGTCAGTTACGTAAGATAAAATTATGAGAAAAAAAGAAAGATAATCTCTACAGCATTGTACAATTTGGTTTTGGTCGTCTGGCAACACTGGTGATGAAGCTGTAGACTCACCGTCGAGTAGGAGAGTGTAGAAGTGCTCTCATGAGTTCGAAAATAGGGTACCTGGTCGCAGGAATTGTTTGACATTTACTTCGTTTATTACCTATAACTTATTTATATAATATTAATAAAGTTTATAATTTGAACAACAGGTTTTCTTTTACTAAAATTTAGTGAATTATTTTGTCCAAAAATGTTCTTTAATATAATTTTTTATTGATCTTTTTAAAAAAGTTTTAGAATGCACTTAAAAGAATTACCTCAAAGTTTCAGTAATACACAGATGATACACTGCGGAAAGCAGCAATCTGTCATTTATTGAATAATCTGTTCTGTTTGGGTTAGATATCTGATACAACACCAATAAAAATTCTACATCACTACCGCAACAATATTTTAGGGCAATTTTTATGCCTTTTGAATTCGCTCTGAGCATCAGACCTAATCGGGCCAGATTATCTTTGGTGTTATCTATTATATTGAAGTGAAGATCCGTATTTATACACCATTGTAGATTTTCTGCTACTGCCATCTGCCTGAAGGACAATTCTTGATACCAGAGTGGACAATCTAGCTTGAACTTAAAATTGTACATGTTGGATTCTAAAAAAAATTCAGAAATTGGTATAGGAACTTAAAAGATAGGAAAACAGTAGTCGTGCGAGCTGTTTTGACTAGTCTGGTCATAGTCTAATACCTTGAGTCCCTTTCTGCTTTATCTAAGCCTTTTACGGCCTCTATTTTTCCCGTTACCAAAAATATTCTAAAAAATAAGTCAACTTCCAAAATGTCTATGCCCATGCCCCATGCCCTCATTAGTTAAAGTAAATCATTGATCTAGAATATACTGAACCCTTCGATAAATAAAAAATTTAGGTGCAACAATTTTTGTGGATGCACAGGTCTAGCATGTTCTAACTGATTCCTAGTCGAAAGATGTCTGGAATGTTCTAGAT
Organism: Psylliodes chrysocephalus; assembly: GCA_927349885.1. NCBI lineage: Eukaryota > Metazoa > Arthropoda > Insecta > Coleoptera > Chrysomelidae > Psylliodes > Psylliodes chrysocephalus. The sequence continues at coordinate 71,823,962 of OV651813.1, forward strand.
CTAGAACGACACATAATATGTATACAAATAACCAAGTTTTGATGTTAGTGTCAATTTAAGTAAGGATATCATTCTATTCACAAACATATAAATATAAATTGCTGTATAAGTAAACGAGATATAAATTAGTGCTGTACTTAGCACAAAGTATATTAAATCAAAGTGTTTGAATAATTAAAAGTTACAGCAAGTATGTATGCTACGTTTGAATATCCACATGATCAGTTTTTTAACTCTGGAGCGTTAATTTATTCACATCTGCTCCTGATCCTGCTCCATCTCAATTTGCATTTGTTTATTTGAGATGTAAGTGTCCAGATTATATTTTTTACATCTGGATTTAAAATGAGATGTTGAAGTGGATTTATGGACTATCAAACTTCTTATTTTTTGTTGGGATCGTCTATTGAACTTTATTCACACCTGATGTAGCACCATACGTCAATAAAGGTCGGTGTTTCTAATGTACCAAGAAGAATCGATAATGTTCCTAAATACTTTGTTCTGAAATCTCTGGATTTTTAGAATATTACTGTTGCTGGCACAGCCCCAGAGCTGAATGCCATAGGTCCAAATTGGTTTGTGGACTTTACACATAAAAGAATTTTGTTATATGTAGTTAAGCTGGAATGATTACCAAGTAACCAGTATATGTTCTTGAATTTTAGTTAGCATAAGGAATTTGGGCATTATTTATGTTAATTGGTATTAGTTAACCATTTTTGTTAATAAAATTAATATTAACAGATTTGGTTTCGTTTAGTTTAAAACGGCATCTTTTGGTCCAGTTATTTATTTGATTAATTGATGTTTGTAGTTTATTTGCAGCCTCTTTATGACCTTTGCCTATCGCTAGGATGGCAGTATCATCTGTAAATGTGCTATTATTGTGTCTTGTTCTAGTCGGGGTATGTTACAAGTGTACAACAGATACAAAGTGGGTCTCAGGACACTTCCTTGTGGTACTCCTGCTTTAATTTTTTTCAATTCGGAATATGCTTAATCTGAAATGTATATATCCAGCAGCTCTGAGTATGGCTGTGCAAGTAGCACACTCCCTTTAGGTTTTATGCCATCATGATATACTTTCTTAAAATCCTGCGCAACATCGAGGAAGATAGCTGAACATACTTATTTTATTTCTAATGCTTTTTCAATTACATTTGAAATTCTATGAACCTGATCTATAGTTGAATGGTTATCTCTATAGCCGAACTGATAATCTGAAATAAATTTCTTTTCGTCAATGATGGGTTTCAGTCTTTTCATTAGTATTTTTTTAAATAGCTTCTATCATATAGGCGATATAGATATTGGTATATATGACGAAACTTCGTTTGGAGGTTTTCCTGGTTTGGGTGTCATAATGACTACAGCTACTTTTCACAACCTAGGGACATACCTTAATTTGAATAAGGCGATAAACAGGTGTGTAAGTTTAATTATGGCTTTCTTTGGAAGTTCTTTTAAAACTTCTACTGTAATTAAATCGAAACCAGATGCTGTCTTAGGATCAGTATCATCTGTTTTTATATATTTTCCTTTGGAGAGGTTGGTCTGATTATTGAGTCATGTCTCTATACTTAACGCATGACGTCTAGGAGCATTAATTATTTTAGCGGAAGAATATAATCGTTGTTTATGAATAACACTCATAGCGTTTTCGACTGGTCACACTCAGTTCACACTCGTGAAGTGCAAGTTTTCGTTGCTCAGCACTGGTTCAATTTAGTGACGTCATACAAACTTATTCCAACCGAACACGCAGTTGACCACCTAGTGCATTGTATTGTATTTGACAGCTATCATCTGAGTGATAAGTAGAAGGAGTACCTTCCAAATTCCAAATAAGATCCAAGACAATCTTTCATTTTAAACATATATTTAATATTGTCTACGCAATATTTTATGAACAGAATAACATAAACTTACTTATGTTTAAGTTCTTAAGATGTCAACGTATACTATGTATACATATACAGGAATTACAAGAATATTTATGGTACCTACCTGGGAGTCATCCAGGTTCGACACCACGATTCAATGTAATCTTTTATTTTTGGCAGTTTAGTTTTATTAAACTTGAACTTAATTAAATCTTCTTCGTCTGAATCTGAAGTTTCCAATATTTCTTTATAAATTCGAAAAAATTTACATATTTTAGAAACAACTCTTCATTTGCCATCGCCATATTTGTTACGACTGAACTGAAACTGAAAACCTGTCTCTACACTCGGTTCACAAAAGTGCGCAACGGTTCATTTTTTTCAACTCATTCCAACCGAAAAGTCAAAAATTGACCCGGTTCGCACTGCTCTCACGAGTCGAAAACAAATTTTGCACCGAGTGTTAAAAAGTGCGCACCAGTTTCACCAGTCGAAAACGCTATGATTAGTTACTAAAGACTTTTAATGACAAATAACCCACATGACAATAAAAATAATCAACTAGTTGACAATATTAATACAATGGTATTTTTTGGTTTCTGAAACGAAATGAGATTTAAATTTTTAATAACCGGAAAGCAAAAACAAAAAGAAAATTTGTAATTTTAACAATCTGTGTTACCATCTCTGGCCCTTATGAAAGCTTCTATTCGCATTGGCATGCTTTTTATTAAATTGTCAACATTGTCTTGGGTTATGTTTTCCCATTCTGCTAATGCTACATCAATAAGCTGTACGACATTTCCTGCATTGTTTCGAAGAGCTCTAACCCTTCTTTTGAGCTGGTTCCACAAGTGTTCGATAGGGTTTAGCTCTGGTGAATATGCAGGCCAGTCTAAAACTGTGACGCCTTTCGTTTCAAGGCATTCTCTAGCCACTCTGCTGGTATGGGGAAGTGCATTATCGTGCATAAAGATAAAATTATCCCCAATTGCAGCTCTTCAAAGCCTAACGATTGGTTCTAGCACTAAATCAACATACCTCGGACCAGTTAAAGTTTGTTGAAGTGGTAACAATGGAGGTTTTGCTCCCAGCATAATACCTCTCCAGAACATTACAGTTCCTCCTTGATATCTTGGGACAGATCTGGCAGCGTGGATTCTCGCTCATCTTCCTGGAGCGCTGAGAACCCGAATTCGATGGTCATCTGATCTTAGGCCAATTCTGCTATCATTTGAAAAAGAACATTTTACCAATTCTCAATTTTCAGTTTTGGTGTTGAAGGCACTAATTTAGCCGGTCAATTTTATTTTGTCTAGATAACGGTGGGACCCGTAACTCTCTCCTACTATACAACCCTCAAGAACAAAGTCTTTTTCTTAGGGTTTTAACTAAAACGTTCACACTTATATCTTTCAGAAGTTGTCGTTGTAGGTCTGGATGAGAAACAATGGGATTTCTTCTAGCCATTTGGCACACATAGCGGTCCTGTTTTTCATTTGTGACTTTTTAACGACTTTGTCTTGGCCTGTTCTTGAGAGTTTCTAGGTATCGTTTACTACCACTGCTAATGTATCAATGAGGCATTCCATTTTCAATGAGAGCAATAATTTTTCGCCTCTGCACATCTGTTTCAACATAAGGCATTTTGTTGTTTTTTTTGGACCAAAGTAAAATTACCGGAGGATCGTGATTTGTTTGAGCGTGTTTACTGTCACTTTACTGTACTGTTTAGTGTCCGGGTAATATAAAATACGAGTCCTAGCTTATTTGGCGTTGCAGTATTTGTAATAAATATGTATTTAAAATAGTTTCAAAAGTACTTTAAGTATTTTACATTTAAGTATTTACTGTTAAAAATTACTTAAGATTTTAAAAAAATTTAAGTACATTTTTCAAGTAACAAGTAATACTTACCACAAAAGCGTTAATTTAAGTACAAGTACTTGTTTTCAAATGTAATGAGTACATTTCCAAAAGTATCGTTAGTTTATAAATACTTTAAGTAAAATACTTAAAGTAAAAAAATAGTGATTATTTATTTCAAGTACGTTTTTGTACTGATTACCTCATCTCTGACCCCATCACAAATCTAAACGTACAGGTGGTTTTATTTGCCTTTAGTTTTTTTCTTCTAACAACTTAGAACTACTTTTAATATTTTCCTTACTGCTAATACTAAGCTACCACTAGCTCCTATTTCCTTATTAAGATCTTCCTTGCTTTCACTTTCCTCTGAACTCACATTTTCACTTTCACCCCTTGTAGGCGATAAGTCTTTCTTAACTTGTTGACGACCACGCGTCACATTATGTGACAAGCAGTTTTTTACACGAACTGATGTCACAAATGTGTGACAATGACCCTAAAATGATTAAAGGCAAATAACTCCCTGGCGGTTCAGAGGCGACATATGTGTTTTGGCGTCAGTTTCTGGGTGTGTCTGGTACACACATGTGTCATATGGTTTTAGGATTGGATGACTGATTCCAGTCATAACCTTAAATTCACGTGCGGCTGTGGTTTATATCGTCTCTCAACTTGTGTAGATTTTTGTTGTTTGTAGACACTTATAAAAAATTTGGAGTGAGGGTAGCCATATGTGAGTAGTAGGGATTAAGTGTAAAGGTTAAAGAAAAGGTCCTTTATTTCTCACAAGTCAATTTATTGGCGACCGGTTTCGAAGTTGTCACTTCATCATCAGGCACACCTAAATGGAATGTCAAGGAGTCAGTTGTAATAAAAACAATTATAAAAGCATGAACGGACTTTAACATATACAAAATAACAGAAAAAACACAAAAGAAAGTTAAACAATAACCTTGACTCACCTTAACTAATTCCATAAAGGAAGCGCTACAAAAAGTTTAACAGAACGAGTTAAAAAAGTCATGTGTAATAAGTAATTTTTTAAAAAATTTTTAATGTAGGTTAGGTTAAACCACCAGATGTCTTTTTGAATAAAATAATTAATTAAAACACATTTAAGACAATTATTAACTAAACAACACAAAATAGTTTTACAAGCACAAACAGTTTAAAAATTTTTAAGGAAATAATGTTAATTACAAAATTTTGTCATCGCCACCTATACTCACTTTCAGTAAATAACACCTCCGTTAGTACACTATTTATCCGCTAATTTAAAATGTACAGTTTACTGCATTGATTCGTTAAAAATCTAGATAGATGTCTTGACAGTCTGATAATTTTTACTTTTTTACTTTTTACTTTCAGTAATTAACATTATTTCCTTAAAAATTTTTAAACTGTTTGTGCTTGTAAAACTATTTTGTGTTGTTTAGTTAATAATTGTCTTAAATGTGTTTTAAATAATTATTTTATTCAAAAAGACATCTGGTGGTTTAACCTAACCTACATTAAAAATTTTTTAAAAAATTACTTATTACACATGACTTTTTTAACTCGTTCTGTTAAACTTTTTGTAGCGCTTCCTTTATGGAATTAGTCAAGATGAGTCAAGGTTATTGTTTAACTTTCTTTTGTGTTTTTTCTGTTATTTTGTATATGTTAAAGTCCGTTCATGCTTTTATAATTGTTTTTATTACAACTGACTCCTTGACATTCCATTTAGGTGTGCCTGATGATGAAGTGACAACTTCGAAACCGGTCGCCAATAAATTGACTTGTGAGAAATAAAGGACCTTTTCTTTAACCTTTACACTTAACTTATAAAAAAAAGGAGTATGACTTGGTATTCCTGTTTACAATGTTAGGATAATAAAGGTAACCCTATTGGATTATGCTCGTCCCCATGTTTTGGCATGCGGCATATAAGTCAAAAATGAGAATTTCTGCAGTCAGAGTTGCAATGTTTTTTTTTTAGATTTTTTTTATTTCTCACAATAATTATGCCTTTTTTGCAGTTTGTTTTTTTAAAGAAAGTTTTTCTTAGTTTTTTGCAATATAAATAATCAAAAACTTTATCCCTAGTTTCATTTAGAATATGAAATATGTTATAATTTATCAAAAATAACACGTCACACTATTGTGACAGATGGTATATTTTAACGAAATACTTCTCGGAAACCGATGTCACATATATGTGACATTAAATAAAAATACAAAAAATAGATAATAAAACACATATAACCTATAAAAAATATAATATTTCTGTCAAAAAGTTATGCTATCCAAAAAACGCGGTTGGTTTCTAGCATCGTCAAATTTCATAATAGCGGTCGTGAACGTGTTAAAATTGTTAAGTACAGAACTATCCTCAAATACGATCATTTTAGTTTCAGGGATCTCGTAAGGCAAATCAGATCCTTTATCTCTTATCATTTGGTCAAGATATCTTTTCCATACTAAACTTTTATTTTTAAACTTACATAAGAAAACTCTGTCCCCTAAAATCTCATCAATTTTACCTTCCGCCCAAGCTTAACGGTTTGGATTTCGGTAATGTCTATACAGTATTTTATCCCCCACTTCGAATACCTCGTTTCTTTTTTAATTTATCATTTGTCATCACAGTCTGATTTGCCTTATCTACCACCAACAAATCAAGTCTACTTCTAGGTTTATGTTTAAACGCTAGACTGGAGGGTGAAAAACCTGTATTACAATGCATTGAGTTTCTGTAGTAGAATGTGATGATATGGTGGTGATGTAGTATGCTTTATCCCATTATTGTATAAAAAACTTGAAAATTCCCCAGAGGTAAACTGATATCCATTATCTGTTACCACCACTTTTGTCAACCCGAAACGCCCAAAATATTCTCAAAATTTTTCAGTTGTAGCATTTATATCCGTAGTTTTCATTATGAAAGTCTCTGGCCAAATCTGCGTGTATATTTTAATACAAATATGAACCTTTTTCCTCGGGGTATTAATTTTGCTTTAGCTGGTTCTGTTCTACTACTAGCACATACTCTACCACTGTTTACAAAGGACTCTATATCCTTGTCTAAGGATGGCCGCCAGAAGTACGCCCGGGCATTCGTTTTCATCTTTACGATGCCTTCATGAGGTGTTGTGGAATTCTAATAATAACTTAGAACGTAATTTTGTAGGTATTACAACCCTATAACCCCACATAATGACATTATTTTCAATTGACAGTTTATCTTTTCTATATGCAAATGGTTTAATCACCTCATCAGGTGATTCTGGGAATTCATATCCAATATGATTAAATACCCTACCTAAAACAGGATCTTTCCGAATTTCTGACCTAATCTTATTTGTATCAATGGGTGTTTATTTTTCCACAAAATTTAAATAGTCAAAATGTTCCTTAACTATTTCAGTTTTGTTTAATATTGGTAGACGACTCAAGGCATCAGCTTGAACATTGTAGCACAGCACCTAAGCCATATTCTGAACTATCACATACCAACCTTATTGGTTTATTCTGATCAAAATGAATCAATAACTGGTCACAGGAAATTTCTTTTTTAATTAAATCAAATGCTGTTTGGCAATTCTTAGTCCATGCAAATTTTACCTCCTTTGCCAATAGTCTATACAATGGTGCCAAATTTGGTATTAATTTTGAATAATAATTTACCATACCAAGAAAATCACGTATTTCTGTAAAAATTTTAGGTTCAGGTATTTTTGAAATAGCTTCAACCTTTTTTATATCAGTTTCTAATCCAGCTGCAAATATTTTATGACCTAGATAATATATACAATGCTGAAAAAACACATTTTTTTAAAGTTTAGTTTAAACCCAGCTTTAGATAGCCTTTAGAAACTTCTGCCAAATTTTTTAAATGTTCAGCATTATTTAGATCGAGGTCGAAGAAACGTTAGTAAATGTCAAATAACACTTTCCAAACTAGAGAATTGAACTGCATAAAATGTGTATAAAAAAAACATATTTAGTAAACAGATTTTTAAGAATAAAAACTTACTATCTTTAATTACTTTTGTTCGTCTATTTTTCACATATTCAGCAAACATGTCTTTGTATATAGCTTGTTGTCTTTCTATCTTTTCTCGCCATATTTCATCTAGCCACTTCCAACAAGGTGGACCTCCTGATCCGTAGACGGGTTTCTTTTTAGCTATGTAACCCGGAGGAGCCAAAACATAATCGCCAATAATCTGCTTTGCACGTACTTTGGTATCTCCAATATTCCACCTAAGAACAAATACCGATTATCAATATAATTAAAAACCCTAATTTTGTGTGTTTCCTTCAACTATAATATAAAATCTGTCGAACAATATTTTACTGACTTACGAATTTGTTTATTTTTTATCATCCATCTCGAAAGATCTCAAAATATAGATGAATACGACACTCATAAAACAGAGATGTTGATTGATTAATCAGAAATATGGCCAGTGCGCCAAAACTATGAACAGCGGTAAAGTCCATAGAGTAGAATTAATTTTGAAACCGGTACCACATAAACGATTTATTATTAAATTCGAGGGATGCCAAATTGGTCGTTCCCACCTTATCGGTACTGAGATCTCACTGGCAAACTCATAGCATAAAATAAACGAAACGTTGAATTTTCAGATTTGTGAAGCAATAGCAATGGCAATTTAGAAGCCACTTCATTTTAAGACCAATTTTCTACAAATTTTGATGTAGCCTTCGACTTTTGAGCATTAGTTAAATGCTAAGGCGTTTTTGAAAATTTATTTGAAAATAAGATGAACAACTGCATACAGGAACTTTTTTAATATTAAAGATGCCTACTTACCTGCTTAAAACTTTTTCTGAATAGTTATCAAAATAGTACAAAGTAGAGGAAAGATTAATGGACTGCCTAATTGTAAGGGTTATATTATGATAAATAAAATGTATGAGGGCTCCCAGCAAACACTAATATGGCAGAAACTTGTCGGCCGATGATTGAAATTATGGTACAAAAATACAGCAATTAAACATAGCAAAATAATCAGTTAAGTTTAACGTTTAGAGCCATATTTACAATCATTGGCACTTTTTACTGCATATTAAGTGGAAATTAATGTTATTTTAATCATACTTTTCTTCATAAATTACATCATGTTTGCCTGGCCGGCACTACGAAAGCTCATGGACTGTTCGATTCGATCAATTTCACAATGTCGGAAAAATGTTACAAAACCTGCGTGTGCTGTGTCTTGTCAAAAGTTTATATGGGCGTGGCGATTGTAGCGAGTTGTAACTTTCTGAGGATTTATTTGACTTTATGAGAAAACCTTGTATGAGCCAATAATATATAAAATGGAAGAGAAACCGTAAGTAAAACATTATCTATTATGTTAACTGACGCATATCTCGCCGAATATTGCACGAAGGCAAAGTTACCTATTTAGAGATTAGTTTTAAAATAACCGGTATAAGCTGATATAACCTTAAACATTACCTATTAGCAATTCATCTGTTAAAGTTTAAATCAAAAACTCTATATTTTAGTGGATTATGGTAAAAATAAAAATCAGATGTTTAAGTAGAAGACACAGATACAAAAAAAGATAAAACTTGTACCAATAAGAGTATGTACAGATTGTGATAAATTTAATGGTAAATAATTATTTTTGCTAATAAAACTAATATTTTATTGAAACTCCCTAAAACAACGTGTACAATTTTATGTATTTTTTAGAACTACTTCTCAATTAAAGTAAACAAGTGGAAAGTCAAAATGATAACTGTAACCTACCTCACTCAGGTACCTTAATAATTTATTAATTCTATTTATTAAATAAATTATTGCATTCTTATTAAATTCAAAATCCTTCATTTAACGAAAAATCTTTTAGATAATTAAATCTTATTTACGACACCTAATAAATAATATCTATAACTCTGTCCTTAAGAGATCCACTTTTCGTGCACGTGTCTGGGAACCCAGACCAAAAAACACTTGAAACACTTATCTTAAGTGCGTTTGAATAGTAACGTTGTTTTCGATACACAAAATTTTTAAGGCAAGTAATAAATCAGCCACCCACTTTCCATCCACATTCGTTTTTCGATGTGAACTAAGACACACAGAGATGTCACAAAAAGCCATTAAAACTGCTATAAGAACCCAGACCCAAATGAGGTCGGATTCATTCATTTTTTATTATTTGATTGTAAGCATCCATTTTATTCATTTACCTTCAAGCAATCAGTTTATTATCTGTATCCAGTTATATAGTCTGTACCTTTCCTAAAACGTTCTTCTTAAACGACGTATATCCTACAATACCTCCTATTTCCCTAAGGTGTCAACGGCTCGACGCCCAATGTCCCGCCGTCCTACTTCCCTACCTTTCTACGCTATCACTTCTAACACCACTTTAGTATTTCTTACCATTGTATTCATCCCGACGCTCAACGTCCAGACGCCCTACTTCTCTAACTTTCTACGTCTCGAACGCTGTCACATTCCGCACAATTCAAGTATTTCCTACCTTACATCAGAGCTGGGTAATTACATGTACTTTAAAAATAATTACAATTACAAAGTACTTTTTCAAAAAAGGAATTAGTTACAAGTACAAAGTACATGTTGTAAAAATAGGAATTATATTGATTTAATTACAATTACAAAAAAGTGAATTAACAATTACTTTTATAATTACTTTTCTAATTACTTTGCCGATAAAACAACAAATTATGATAGAATTGAGGAACCATGAATTAACCGGACCGGTACAAATAAAATTTATAAATAGGTAATTCAAAGTGTCAAACTAATAGCCGTTTACAACGACTTTCTTAAGGATTCCTTAAAGTTAAAGATATTTTAAGGGCGGGTTGTATAAATCATACTTAAAGTTAAACTCGGTTTGAGGTGACACGTGACAAATTTTGTATGGCATAGGTACAGTCTAAATACTATTTAGCACTCAGGGCTTGTTTCCCCAAACATTAGACTGCACATATAGCATCGGAAATTGACATGTATTACCTAAAACAGCTTAATTTTAAGTAAGCTTTATACAACCAGCCCTTAGTGTATTGTTTTCTGTACCCTTTAAGGTATTCTTAAGGGAAAAGTCAAAATCGTATAAAAAAAGTAGTATAAAAAATGGAACAGGTAAGTAAATAATAAAATGTGAACTTTTAAAAGTTTATTGATTTTCAACTAAAAATACAAAAGGCCGTGTACCTTCGCCTAGGTACTTTTATATTTTACCTAATCTGAATTTTTGACCACCTCGTATTTATTTTAATTAAATATAATGAGGTAGTAAATAAAAGAAATAGGATAGGAAGGAAAAAGTTAGTCATTTTGATTAATTATGAATAGTCTTGACAGAAAAAATTTCAAAATTCAAAAAATCTCTATTTTTTAACAAATCAAGTCTGGTATATCAATGAAATTAGTTATTCAGGGAGAATCTAAAAATTTAATAAAATACAGGGTGTGCCACAAAACTTTGATACGCCACATTTTTTTGGGACATACTAAGTATATATTTTAAAATAATTTTAAAAAGGTGGCTTTCCTCATCATATATACTTAAAAAATAGGAGCTATTTTAAAACTTTATCGATTTGCTATAAACCTCAGAGGCGTCGTAAATTATCCTGTATAATGTGTTATTGTTATTGACAAATTATACTAAAACTGAAATAGTAGTTTGTGCAACAAGAGTGGATATGGAGTTGTACAGTATATTTTTTCTACGACCTACTAACGAAAATCTATTATATTTTAGGTTATTAAGACAAAATAACTAATTTTAAAATAATTTGTTTTTAATAATTCATAAAATAAAATAAGCAAAAGAAAATTAGTCCCTTGTCCAGATTTGAACCCGGGATATTCACATGGAAGGCAGATGCTCTGTCCTCAGCTCCACCGCCACCTTTATGATTTTGGTTTAAATACTCGTAATCAAACTAGTTTTATATAGTTTGATTAAAATTTAATTTTTTTTTCAAATTGTGGCCCAAATAAAAATAAAAATGTTATTTATCGATTCTAAACAAAAATAACTCATTTAGTGTATATTTAATCTCAATAACTAAAAAATATACTGACAATTAGTTTGACAGAATAATTGGCACTTATTTAAAATTTTAAAAATAATAATAGTTTAGTATCCAAAATATGAACTGTAATTGGTAAATTTCATTCTCACTACTTAGAATAGATATGAAATATATTCCAACAGTTGAACGCAATAACTTACTTTTCCTTTTTTAATCTATGCGCAGATACGCTAATATCCCTCTAGGTGTAGAAAAATATATTTTTTCTACACCCACATTTCAATATAAAAAACTAGAATAATAACTAGAAATACCTACGCAACGTAAATAAGTAGTTTTTAGTATTTACCCCATGAAAATTGCTATTTGCACCACTTCATACTATATTTCATTAGTTTATAATGTTTATGCAACATAAATTGTGTTTATAATAATATAAATACAAAATGCGTCTTAGACATAAGGATATCTGCATCTACTTGCCCCTTACTGTTATTATTTTGGGTTGAATAATTTCACTGCTTCACGGCACAACGCTTTTCTCAAATGCATTTGTGACCGGTTCGAACAAGACATTTTCTGTTTTTATATTACATGCATCTCATAAACACGCATTTAAAAGTAATTGTAATTATAAAATGTAATTGTGCTTATAAATGTAATTGTAATTGGAAAAAGTAATTGTACTTATGACAAGTAATTGTATTTAGACAATTTAAATAATATAAATTAATATAATTACAAAGTACAATTCCTCCACAGATTTTGCTGCAATTACAATTCCAAATTGCTTTGAGAGAGAAAACGTACTTAAATACAATTACAAATTACATGAAAAAAAGTAATTGTAATTATTAATTACTTTTTAACTAGGAATTGCCCAGCACTGTCAACGCTCTACTTCTCGGCGCTTACCGTCCCTATATATTTCTTTCATAATAACCTTGTCGACACCCTTCATCACGTCCCGCACCACCTAAATATTTCTACCATATATCTGTCTCTATGCAGTACCGTATTAAATACCTTTCTCTCCACCACGACGCTAGGCGCCTCGATGCCAGGCGACGCTCAATTCTGCGACGTACCTAAATCGACGCCGTCACAACGCTAAATAAAATTAGTACATAATCAAATGTCTGTATTTTCAATAGTAAGTCAAAAGATTTATGTAACTTTCTTTGAGATACCACCGAGGTCGTTTAGACGAGAGCCTGACATTTGCTTCAAAATATTATCAATGTAACCAATAAACCATATGGCCTTCAGTAGTTCACCCCGAAAGACAGTTAGGTAAGTCATCTGTTTTCGATAGGGGAATTTAAGTTAATTCATTAGAAATCGTTAATCACCATCAACGATTTTTTCTAATGATTAATTTTTCTGTAGAGATAATATTGCTTTCCCAGCCATTGTCGATCAAAACAGTACGAAACTTTTGAATTACCGCTATTTCAACATGGTGGCTGCGCTTGCGCTCATCACATGATGAAAAGGTCTATTTACAAGGTATACCATAAAGACTTGAAAAAAGTTTAGAAATTCCGAGATTAAAAAAATTCAGTTTTCTTCATCCAGTAGAGCGTAGGTATCCAAATTGATAACATGCTTATGATTTACTAACCTAAATATATAACCATACCAAATTTCAAGTTAATGCATTAAATAATAATGAAAATATGAAAAAAAAAAAAACGAAAAACAAAATTTAACTTCCTCAGGAGATAGCATTTGACCCAGTGTTATTTAGCAAAATGTTAATAGTTAGGGGTCCTGAGCCCATGGTTAAAATATTTACCATTTTTTATGAAACACCCTGTATAGAGAATTTTTTTGTGTGGATTTGTTATACAGGGTGTCCTTTAAAATGTGTCCCAAAATTCTCAGGCAGATTCCTTAACCAAAAAATGGAAAAAAAGTTCCTATAGACCTATGTCCTAAAGTGCCCCCTAAGCGAGCAACAGCCTCTCGAAATCATTTTTTTTATTTTGATTTTTTGAATTTTCTTAAAAATGGAAACAAATAAAAGAACCAAATTTTGGCTGTTAAATATGATCAATAATAGTGACCTTTTGACACCTTCAAAAAGAAATTATTTCGTTAGGGGTGTACTTGGGAATTTTTTGAAAATTTTGATTATTCATAACTTTTTTGTGTTTTTGGTAATGACTTATCCATATTTTTTTTTTACATTCTACATTGAAAACTACGTCAAAAAGGAATACTTGTTTGATCTCGATTGGAGCAGCCGTTTCCGAGAAAACATCATCCAAAGATATTCGTGCAGTTTAGGTTAATTTTCAATTTTGGCTGTTGTAGCCAAAAAGTTGGAAATCGAGGAACACGGCTTACATGTCCCTATCCTTACTTTTGAAGGTCTATTCAGTGGCAAAAAATATTAGTTGATACAGGGTGATCAAAAATCGGATGTGATTTTGGATTTTTGATCACCCTGTATCAAATAATATGTATTTTATGTCACTGAATAGACCTTAAAAAGTTAGGATAGGGACTGTAAGCCGTTTTCCTCGATTTCCAACTGTGTGGCTACAACAGCCACCTGAATTTGAAAAAATGTGATTTTTGAGTAGCTGTAGATCCTTTACTATTCATATTAGATAACAAGTGTGATATATCATTGAAATCAGATTATCGAGCAGATTCTAAAAATATAAAAATATACAGGGTGTTCCATTTAAAAAACATAACTTTGATTTGGCACGGCCTTATGAAACACCCTGTCACATCGTAACTAATTTTAAAATGTGAAGCTTAAAGCTGCCTACTTTTATTATAACAGATCTACAGAGCTTCCTCACACTAATCAATCACCCTGTATACTATTTTTAGCTCTCTAAATAAAATTTAAAAATTTAGTTCCCATTTATTTATTATGAAGACCATAAGGTTTGTATTTAGCTGTTTAGAATAAAAAAGTAAAAATATGTATTTTTTTGGCGTTTTTGTGTTTCATGGATAATTTTTTTCGCTCACTGATAAAAATGTTTCTTCAGTTAAACATTATTTCTAAAAGTGTTCTGGTGCGATTCGTTGTATTGTTATTATTTTGTTTAAAATGGCTCACAATAACTACAATAATGATTACACATTCGGCGAAATGACGGACATGCACTTATGTTTTGGACTCGCTTCTGGAAATGCCAATGAAGCTCGCAGACTTTATCAGGAGCGCTTTCCAAATAGGCATCTTCCATGCGCTAAGACGTTTTCTAGAATTGACGATAGACTTCGGGAAACTGGTACATTTAAGAAAAACTCTAGTAACAGTGGAAGACAAAATTATGTGAACTCCTGCTTTGGAAGAAGCAATTTTGGATAGGGTAGCTGAAACCCCATCGACAAGTACCAGAAAAATAGCAAATGGTAAGTAATTACTTATTTATTATTTTAGCTACCCCGTACCTTATCGCATAAAACTAGTTTTTTTACTTGTTATTGCTTCTCTTACATTTCACGACTTTTCGTATCGAAAAGAGTTGCGTTATGCAGAAAAAATCTGATTTCCCAAATCAATGGATTCTCTTTCTTAACTATTCACTACACAGATTCTCTCATTTAATTTCAGAAGTGGGAGTCGGACGTAACACGGTATGGAAAGTTTTGCGTGAACAACAATTGTACCCTTACCACATTCAAAAAGTTCAGGCACTTAAAGCTACTGATTATGAGCCGCGAGTTATCTTTTCTGAATGGTTTCTTGGAAGATGTAATCAAGATGCAATGTTTCTTAATAAAGTGCTATTTACCGATGAAGCTGGTTTCACTAGAGATGGTATAATAAATTTTCGAAATATGCATGAATGGGCTGAAGATAACCCTCACGCGGTTGTTGAACGTCACCACCAGGATACATTTTCAATAAACGTCTGGGCTGGAGTTATTGATAATTACCTTATTGGACCATTTGTTTTGCCGAATAGGTTAAATGGAGCAGCATACAGGCTTTTTTTGGAAAATAACTTACATGAGCTTCTTGATAATATTCCGATTCAAATCAGACATAACATGTGGTTTATGCATGATGGAGCTCCACCACATTACAGCCTTGAAGCTAGACAGCACCTTAACGAAAGATTTGAGGGTAGAGTAATTGGCAGAGGTTTTCCTGTTAACTGGCCACCTCGTTCACCAGATCTAAATCCAATGGATTTTTTTGTTTGGGGTTATTTAAAATCATTGGTTTATTCCAGTCCTGTTGAAACAGTTGAAGAATTGGAAGAACGAGTTTTTCATCATTGCGAAGTTCTTAGGAATAATCCTAAAGTATTTTTTCGTGTAAGACAGTCTATGATGCGACGGTTGCGCTTGTGTGTGGAAACCAATGGTCGCCACATTGAGCATCTGCTTTAATTTTTTTTGATTTGTTTTTTTAGAATAAATATTTTTTTCTACACCCGTATTATAATAATGCACTTATATGCCCATAATCCGTTTCATAATGATACCCATTATGATACAGATTTTTCATTACGATACAGATTTTTAATCAATAGAAACCTACAATTTTTCAATCAAGCATGCTGTTTGACGTTTGTCCTAGGTTCCTATGTAATTATTTTAGTTGTCAAAACGTATTAAATTTTCGTAGGTAGCTAAACTTCGATAATTATAATATTAAAATGTCTGATATTAGCGATATAGAAGACTCCTCCACACATATCGGAGAAAGCAGAAAATACAGTACAAAATATTTTACCGCAAAAATCTAGGGAAATACCAATACCTGAAGTAATACCATTAATTACAATTTTGTAGAATTTTTTATAGAAATACGAGTAATTACTGTTATTGTGTTCAATACCAATATAAATATAATATTTATAGGTCTTGATTATTTATCGGGTGTAGAAAAAATAGCGTATGCAACTCTCATGTAATGGTTATTAAAACACTCGCATAAACCATACGAAACTCGCCTTTGGCTCGTTTCGTATCCCGGTTAATGCTCGTGTATTAATAACCATCATTACATGATCGTTGCATAATATACTATTTTAAACCGTTTCTTATTATTAAATAAAAATAGTCCCACCACGACATTTGAACTACAATTATTTAGAGAGAGCTAAAAAAGTTATTTTTATTTACGAGATTCACCGAGGTAATTTAGGAAAATTGAAAATTAAGCTAAAGTGGACGAATATCTTTGGATGATGTTTTCTCGGAAACGGCTGCTCCAATCGAGATCAAACAAGTATTCCTTTTTGACGTAGTTTTCAATGTAGAATGTAAAAAAAAATATGGATAAGTCATTACCAAAAACACAAAAAAGTTATGAATAATCAAAATTTTCAAAAAATTCCCAAGTACACCCCTGACGAAATAATTTCTTTTTGAAGGTGTCAAAAGGTCACTATTATTGATCATATTTAACAGCCAAAATTTGGTTCTTTTATTTGTTTCCATTTTTAAGAAAATTCAAAAAATCAAAATAAAAAAAATGATTTCGAGAGGCTGTTGCTCGCTTAGGGGGCACTTTAGGACATAGGTCTATAGGAACTTTTTTTCCATTTTTTGGTTAAGGAATCTGCCTGAGAATTTTGGGACACATTTTAAAGGATACCCTGTATATTATATACACTTCTGTAGTAATTCTCCAGCATCTGTAAATGACACGTACCCAGTACACCACAGGTATTATAAAAGCATATTAGATGAAAAATACAAAATATCTTGAGTAGGTACTTCTCCAGTAATAAATTGATAATATTCTTGGGTACTTCTATAGTATATTACATTACGAGTGTGGAAAGTGACATTTTTCACACGAGTGGGAAATATTGTCGCACGAGGCGTAAGCCGAGTGCGACTATCACACGAGTGTGGAAAATCACTTTTCACACAAGTGATGTACAATATTTTTCCTACGACCACAAAATAATTTCATCAAAAAATGTAAAACCAGATTATTATAATAATTAAAATGTATTTAAAAAAATAATCAACAATAATCGTATTTATTAAATTTTCATAATTTCTAAACAAATAAAAAAAAATAAAAAAAAAATAAAAAAAAAATTCTGGCACAGCCAGGATTCGATCGCGGTCGTTGGACGGTCTCAAATTGCAAAGTTGATGCTCTAACCAACTGAGCTAACAGGCCTTACGGTAATTGATTGATCTAATCGCTTATGTGTTTAACCAGAATAAAAAGCAAATATATCTTAGTTATTTTAAAATTATTTTAAAAATAATTGTTAAAGATAAATATCTAGGATCTAATTTACAATAATTTAACAATCATATCGATTTTAGTATTAATATGGACATTACATAGATCAAAATAGAAATTATGTGTTTGACATTTTCTGACAGCTACTGCGGAAAGTAGCATATTCTCACTTGGGTGGAAAGTAAATTCTTATTCATACGCGTGTGATATTGGGCACTTTCCATAGGTCTATATAGTGTGATATGTGTCACTTTCCTAAGTGGTCGTAGGAAAAGCAAATATATCTTAGTTATTTTAAAATTATTTTAAAAATAATTGTTAAAGATAAATATCTAGGATCTAATTTACAATAATTTAACAATCATATCGATTTTAGTATTAATATGGACATTACATAGATCAAAATAGAAATTATGTTTGACATTTTCTGACAGCTACTGCGGAAAGTAGCATATTCTCACTTGGGTGGAAAGTAAATTCTTATTCATACGCGTGTGATATAAGGCACTTTCCATAGGTCTATATAGTGTGATATGTGTCACTTTCCTAAGTGGTCGTAGGAAAAAGCACTTTTCCAGCATTTGCAAGTGACAGGGAATTAATATGTGTTTGCTGGGCTGTTCACTTTCCGTTGTGCCTTTCTAGTAGGCGATGATATTTTTGAAAAAATGTCTGACATTTCATTCTAGTTGTTTACAAGTCTCACTATTGCTGTATAAATCCATCACCCAGACAGCACAAATAGGTCCGTTGGACGTCCATTCGATATACAATTTTGTATGTCTGGACGTTCAAAGATGAGTTTTTTCTGAACTTCCGAATTCCAATGGACGTCCAGTGAAGTATATAAATGGCACTTTTTTGACAATTCATAGGGCGTCCAATTCTGGATTATATTTGGACGTTGAATACTGGACATTCAAAAAACGTCCATTCCTGGATTATATGTATTCCATTGATACCACATTCCCACTTTTTTTACACAACCGCAACTCACCAAACTATTTATATTATTAATAATTTATTTATTATTTTCGCAACCCGCTATACACCATTTATTTTTATTTTTTATTAAAAAACACTTACCAGAGCAGGAATTGAACTCACGACACGTCCATTGTCGTTCTAGGAATTTAAAGAATTTAAACGCTGGGCGACCTCGACCAAGGAGCCACTTGAAAAATTCTTACTAGATACGGTTATAATAGAATAAGATTTCAAACTTCTGCTGATAGAATGAAATGCATTAGATTTAATTTGTCAATTTTTAATGACCAATTCTATTAAAAAAGTGTTTATATATAAAATAAATCTGGTAGGCTAAATAAATAATGACCTAAGATGGACGTCCACTGGACGTCAATAGTAAACTTAAAATTAAGTCCAAAAACAGACGTCCTCTGGGCATCGATATGCAGTTGTCAAATTAATAATCATAAACGGGCGTACACTGGATGTACGAATACGGATATGGACGTTCTGGCCCTTAAATGGATCTAAAGTAGACGTCTATTGGATTACCTATATGTGTGCTGTCTGGGCACAGTGTGTTCGGGTTACATCCCCATCTTTTACCCGCAATGTTTTTTGCATGCCCTTAGGGCTTTTGTGGCCTTATTTACTACTTCCTTCTCATGTAAGTTCCAGAGGAGTTTATTGTCCAGGGGTAGGCCTAGATATTTAACTTATTTTTTCCATTCTATATCTATCCCGTCTAATTTTACGGTTTTGAGACTGAGTTTTCTCTTCCTTGAAAAGGCTCCTAGTGATAATAATGTAACTAGATAACAATAATATATCAAACAACTCAAAAATTATAGATTACTACAATAGTCTGGACAAATTATGACTTTTTTAATTCCTAGATCCGAAAAATGACCTTTGGATTTATAATAATTTATGTAGAACATAAATATTATTTCAATTTCAAATGGCCCTTTACTAGAAATTATTAAATTTTTAATTTTTGTTTTTACTTTTCTAAAATACATTTGGCCAATTTATCGGATGCATACCTGACGTTTGTTTCGGAAAGATAGTAGTCCAAACATTGGTTTTCTTTTGGCCTAAAACTGTCTATAATCAAAGGTTTTCTCTTGTAGTTAGTAGGAAAAATCTTGGCGACCTTCAATGGACTGTATTTGTCCAGAAGATCATCGGCTGGATCCGTATGTTTACTACTAGCCATAGAGTCCCGCGGCATTTTTACTGTTAATTTTTAATTTAATAAACAGAATTTAGTAGATAATTTCAATCCACGAAGAGTTGTAACAACGTACAATTTGACAAACTCAAAAACTAATGACATTGACAAAAATATTTGATGTTTTATAAAAAAAATATACAGGATAATTGCATTTAATTTGAACTAAAATCGTAATTGTTTAGAATCGTATTTAATAAAACATATCTGCAACTCTAATTAATCAAATTCCTTCAAATTTCTGTAATTTCTGTTTTAAAACTATTTTTTATACCCTATCATTTAATGTGTGTGTTTTGTTTAATTGATCAATTTCCCGCTTAGTATCGCATAAATGAATGCAAAAAGTGGCATGTCGTGTTTTTGTACTTGCTATTTGTAGTTGGGTACAGAAGAGAAAGGTGAACATGTATTATGATCCTGTGGTGGGAGCTGTCGTGTAACCTGTCAAATTCAAAGTAAAGTTTCTTATAAATGGATTTTTTTCGTTTTATGCGCTGGCAATGAAATAATATACTTCTAAACGTCTATAACCATAAAAAATCCCCTTGCAAGCATTTTCTGTGTAAGGATTTCTGATTTCAGTTATATGTTATTTTCAACGAAGTTTGGGATATAGCTTAAACGCGTACATAAAATAAAATTATATTTTTTGTATCGTTTATTTCTAGGAAATCGATCTTATTTTCTTTTATCTAAGTTACCTCTAATGCTGTCTCCTCTTGGGGTTTGAGGACTAGGTCAGACTTCAGAGTTAGTTTCTCTGGTTTGTGCATTTTCTCCAGATTTGGGTACTCCCAAAATAAATCTGTTGTGGTTTTCTTCCACGTTAAGGGTTGTTTTGGTTTTTTCTAAACCTTTTTTAAGGGAATTTTCAGTAATTGTTGTTTGGATACTCTTGATGGACTGTCCTTCTGTTTTGTGTGAATGGGTAATCGGTGCGGCCGTATTTTCACTTTTTAGTGTAACTGTCCTATTAATTTCAGTACGTGTTTTGGTGATATTATCTGTGTTATTAGAGCACCAGGGAGCTGCATATAGGGTCTTCAGTGTGGACCTTAAGTTCCGTAGACATTCTTCAAAATAGTGTTTTTTATAAGTTGTATCATCCTGTAGAACTGTGAAACCAGTTAATTTTTGTTCTGTATTCATACTCTGGTTTTAGCTTAGATAATATTACTTACTCTGAGGGTTTTAGTTCTATTAGGTCTCCTTGCTGGATTAATAGTCATTTTTCTTGTCCTTAAATCTATAATGGCCTTAAAATTAATTAAAAACTGTATTGCCAATATCAGTGATACGGGTAGCTGTTTAACTACTACTGCATTGCAAGTAGTCATAAGTTCGCCTATATTTAGGCTTAAGTTTGTTTGTCCTAAAGTAGGTATTCTATTACTTCTTGCGGCTAACAGGTAACTAATTTTATTATTGCTAATGCCACTTGAGAAATCTTCACGAACAATATTATGTTCTGATCCAGTGTCTATTATGGCTTCCGTTTTTTCGCCATTTATAACGACATTAACTGTTAATATCTACCTCATATTTTTGGGAATGCATCATCCCAAGTGTTGCGAGGACAAAACCGTGGACTAATGATTTTGTCCGCGGTCGTTTGGGGCTTAATTAGGCCTTCGGTAGCATACAGCTGCTGAGTGCATAGGCGTCGAATCCCCGGGGCTCTGGGTGCGCAAGCACCCAGAGCAGTTTTAAACTGGGGGCAGATCACCCATAGCATAACGTGGACAAAAAGTGCCAATACGTGAAATGAAGATGTCGTGGCCCAAGTTCGTAGACCGAAAGGATGCCTCAATGCGGCATCAGTTTTTAATTGGCTGTTAGAGTTGTGTGCTGAGACGTTGCACGTTGCGATAATCCTAATGCAAAATATTAAAGTTTTCTTCTTAAGGCCAAGTTCAATGACAAGTGACGGCAACTTTTTTATCACAAGAAATACAGCTCTGAACGATAATATTTTCAAAAACTGTTTTCATAAATGGGTTCAAAAAACTGTGAAAGAATGATGGAAAGTCCATGGTTTGTTTTACTTTTAATGCATAATATTTTAATAAGTGATATTTAACAAATATTTAAAAGTTATGGACTTTCCATCATTTTTTATAGTATTTAAAAGTTAAAACGCAAAATACATTCTTTTATTTTTGCCTAATTATTTCAGGATTCTTGTGATAAGATTTAAAAATGTAGGGCCCATAAGATGCTGCCATCTGAACAGACGGAATAGACACTAAAATTGAAAAATTGCTACATCGCTCCCTATGCAGACGAATGTAAAATGGCTTAGCCCAATTTGACCATGTTTCTGGGTGAGGGGAGGGGCGGGGTGGTGTGCGGGGAAAGGTTGCAAGTAAATAAATTATTCTATAAATGGTATTTTCTGTTTGGAACACAACACAAGCATGTTTGTTTTGAAAGTTTGACGTTTATGGTTTGACGTGTCATTTTAATTTAATGGACTTTAATAATTTAAAAGATGCAATGTACTTATTTTATTTATATATTATATTATTGTAGATCCAGGTATGTTTTTGGTTTTTATTTTCTTTATTTGGCTAGTTTGCTAATATCACAATATTCAAATTTAGTAAAAAATAATGTAATAATATAACAATTATTCTAAATAGGAAATGTAATTTAACTGCAATTGTTTTGATAACAGTATTTGCATATGGTCTGTGAATTTCATCTGTTTCCGAATAATTACCCTTAAATATTTGAATTTTTCTACTAACTGTATAGATTTTCTTTCAATTTCCTATATTGTTTGTCCACAAACTGCATATAGTTATTACTTATCAGCTTATATTTTGTTTTAGGTATTTGTGTTGATTTTTAACAAATTATTTCAACATCATTTATAAACATTTTGCAGAGTTTCATTGACAATTAACTCTTACTAAGTTTTCTGAATCCTTACAACTTACAAGAAACATAGATAAGGACATCATAGGCAAACTAAGAGGCAAACAGGTAAATGTCATATTGATTATTGCGACATCAACAATCATTAATATAAATTAAAAATAACAGGGGACCTAATTTTCTTCCTTTGATGTGGTTAATTTCTACTGATCAGGACAGCGATTCTTTTGTGCGAACTCGACACATTACATACAGAATAGAGAGAGACATTACATTAAAATCGCTGTCTGTCGAACAAAGATAGGAGTCTCGATAGGAGACGCACTGAAAAATGAGAATCCCACTACATGTTATTTAATTTTAATCTCTCTGATCTGATACTTAGATAATCTACATGTTACCCCAATGCATGCTTTATAGCATAGATATAAAAACCACCTTTATACCAATACTTTTTAATTTTTTTATCGAATGGTTATGATCAACTGAATCAAGTTCATTTTAAAGAAATACAATTAATTTTTAATTGTACATATGGCGGGTTGTACAATAGGCAGTTAAAATATAGACTTAGTTTAAACTGTGAACCTTGTTGTATACTCATCGGTTTTTGTTAAACATAGTTTTAAAAATGACATTTGTTTTTGAATATAACTAGTTAAAAATAAAACTCTTGTTAGTTAAAATATGTTTAGAATATTTACAACCTGCCCATAATGTATTTTGTAAAAATCATAATATTCTTGTAAGGAAGTTGGAAAGCTTAGGGTTTGATCAGTCGCTGTTGAGATTATTTTCATCTTACCTAAATCATCGTTTTAATTATGTCTTTTACAACGGATTTTCATCTTCACCCCTCACAGCAACATCTGGAGTTCCACAGAGCTCCAATCTGGGACCACTATTATTTGGTATATTTATAAATGACTTGGCAATAAATTTAACCTGCTGTTCGCTGCTGACTTAAAAATATTTACCTCAATCTCATCAATTCAAGACTGTTACTTTTTACAGACCCAACTTGGGAATCGTTGAAAATTGGTGTAATGAAAACAAGCTGTTTATGAATGTGTCTAAATGTAAAGTATGTTCCTATACTAGAAGTAATAACAAGGTGGAGTTTGTTTATTTATTTAACAGCCTACCTTTATCGGACTTGTGCACAAATTGAAGATTAAGGTATATTATTCAACCAAAAAGTTACTTTTACGGATTATATTGAAAATACCGTTGCTTCTGCGTTGAAAAGCTTAGGGTTCTTAATTCGTAATACTCGTTCTTTTACAAACTCTTAAAGCTTGGAGATCCTTACTTTTCTTTAGTTCGTTCCAGGCCAGAATAAGCATCTCTTGTCTGGAACCTTATTTACAATATTCATAAAAGATCATTGGAAAATGTTCAGCGGCGATCTCTCAAGTACCTTTCTTTTAAAATAGATGAGCTGTATCCCATTCGAGGTATTGAAGAATCTCTGCTTCTTTCGAAAATAGAAGGGTAGTTTCCAGTGTTACATTTTTTTTATAAAATATTACATAACACTATTGATGTACTATTTTTAATAAATTAAATAAATTTTAATGTTCCCCAAACAGCCATTAGATATCATAAAACATTTTATACAGCAAGTATTTGAACGAACTTGGGAAGAAATTCACCTATAACGCTAATGTGTTCAAATTTTAATTAATTTTGTTCTGATTGGGAAATTTATTTCAACCATTAGTTGTAGCTAATGTATTTAGGATTCTTTCTTTTCTTTTTTTTTTTCTTCTTGCTGTTGCTAAAATTACTTTTTGTCGAAATATTATGTTTAACATTTATTTCATGTATTTTGTTCTGTAAATGGATTATTTTGTTGGGCATAAAATTATTTTTATTTTAATAAGCAAAAAAAATTTTATTTTGATGCACCTACCACCTTTAAAAGTTTGTCAGTATATTAACGAGAAATCCTATATAATTCCCAAAGAAAAATATTTTTGGAATAAATTCCGAATTCTATTTATTGATATTTCTTATTTTTTAGGTTCAATGACTCGAAACATGATGATCAGCTACACCAAGAATATCCTTGATACTTAAACAAAATGGTACGAGATTAAGCAGATTTGATGCTGTCACATTGTGGTGCGAAGACGTGGCTAGTATAAATTTGGGGTATCAGTTGATAGAAAACAGTACGCAAAAATAAATTTAAATCTGCAGATGCATCAGAGATAGCCATATTCCATACCACAATATGTCATGCGTGAACTCCATGAGATTTCATCGGCTAAGTATCATTCCTCTGTAATGTTTTGTATCATTAGAAACATGCAACATTGTAAACAATTATGACCAGGGTTTTCTGACCTTTTCCCTAGGTCAGAGAATAAATGAATACTAAATAATGTATAGTAATAAAGATTGAAAATATATATACTTTTAAGAGTTTTATGTCAGCCATAGTTTTACACCAAAAATGAAAATAAACTGAAATTATAAATTAAAAATACATTCATAAATAACTATATTTATAACACTCATCGACTCTCTCCTGGCTAAAATATTACTTATCTATCTATTAGGCTCTGTTCCGTCTATTTTTAACCGACTTCAAAAAAGGAGGAGGAGGTTATCAATTCGTCGCGATAATTTTTTTTTATGTATGTTCAGCGATTATTCTTTAACAGGGTGTCCGATTTCAATGATTCTTTTTTTGTAGAAAGGGGATACTTCAGGGGTGGTCCCATATAAATTTAGTTAAAATCTAATAATTGGGTCCATGAGAAAATCCTCAAACTCTTCATTTTTTATGTATGTTTAGCGATAATGCTTTACCACCTTGTCCGATTTATATGATTCTTTTTTTGTTAGTAAGGGGGTACCTCAGGGGTGGTCTCATATAAATTTGGATAAGATGTGGTGATGGCATCTGCACGTTTTTGAAGTCGGTTTTTTTTAATTTTTAAAACTTGTAGCTTATATGGATTCTACTTTCTGTCATTAATTCCTGTTTCTGATTTAAATCTCTTGTGTTTTCAATTCTATATTTAAGTTCTAAAATATCTTGAGCATACGTCAGTATTGAATCCTAAATTAAATTTTGTGTTAAACAGTGCTCCAAAGAAACTTTTTTTCACTGCATACTCAGGAAATTTCCTATTAAACATTTTCCACATTTTATTTGCCTTGAGCCTCCTTCTGACACTTCCATTCGTTCTTATTCAGTGTAGTATTCAAATAGTTTTCAGAATATCAAGTGTTATACCTATCTGATGCTTGGTCCTGCAAATTTCATCTTCAGTACACCTGCTTATGTGATATCTATCTCGATGTCAAGATTAATAAAATTGAACACCCGTTTCTTGCCTATTACTCTTATACTTAACCAGAACTAGCTTAGACTTGAACGAATATGTCTAATTCGGCCAAAACACAGCTTTGGTACACAAATATCTATTTTACCGCTGGTTTCATTGCAAAAAACTGGAGTAAAGGGTAAAATTATCTCTTGTCCAGTACACTCGTATAATACACTTGAGTATTAGCCTAGATTATTTTTGATTGAAAACGTATACATTTAAAAATGTCGTTTACTTAAAAATAAACATTAAATTTTGATATTTTATTTAACTCGATCAAAACATTAAATTATTATTTTCCATGGCTTATACCGGACCTGTATGTACTCTAGTAGCCATGGAGTAGCTGACAGTGTTGCCGTCAGTTGCCGCCACATATTCATTAGTGACATACGTTTTATAAATTCATCGTGTTACAAATTTGTTGACATAAAGAGATAGAAATTTAAAGTGACGTCTTTTATTACTTCGAATGAAAAAAATCGATAATGCAATTTTCTAACCTAAAAAAAATCGTGATTATATGTCAAACAAAATTGAACTTGGCCTTAAGACCCAACTCAATTTTTTTTTCTTAGGTTAGAAGATGATTTTTCATTCGAAGTAATATAAGACGTCACTTTAAATTTCTATCTCTTAGTTTTAACAAATACGTAACCCGATGAGTTTAATAAAAAGTATGTTTCGAATTAGCACGGTTGTAAATTGGCTCCACCTCATCGACAGTATATTTTTAAATCTTAACAATAGTTTCCTTAAATAATTAGGACACAAATAAAAGAGTGTATTTTGTGTTTTAGCTTTTAAATACTATAAAAGATGGTGGAAAGACCATAACTTTTAAATATTTGTTAAATATCACTTATTAAAATAATATGCACTAAAAGCCTAAAAGTAAAACAAACTATTCGCTCCGTGAGAAGTCATGGAAAGGGAAGCAAAAGCGATACTAGCACTAGCTGCGGATAATTCGTGCATTTTAGGGCGATATTTTGTAATTTTGGCATATCAAATACACGTATATATTTTACTTTTTTTCAAAAAAGTGGGTAAAAACAATACAATAAGCAACCGGAGTTGCTGTGTTGAAAATTGTACAAATACTAGCAAAAAAAATAAACCTTATATAAAAAATTTCAGTAGCAAAGTGGAAATTAAATCAAAGAAATAAACGGATAGGTTTACAATAAGAAGAACAATTACCTTTATTTTTGTAATAATAACAGTAATGCTGGAAATAGTAGACATCAGAAACTTGAAAGGTTTTAAATAAACAATAAATTATCATTTCACGATGTTCTTTAATATCCCTTTATTCTTAAATGTTCATTCAGCAATGACTAGATTTCCAGATTTCTGCCTTTAATTATATGTGGCTGGAATGCAATTTTGTGACTTACTGATGGGAAACCAGTTTTAATCATTCATTCCGTTTTCTTTCGAACAAAAATGAAAATATAAATAACGATCCTTTTTTTATGCATTTTAACTTCACGCTATTATTTAATGGTACTTTTATATTTTGACAGAATAGGCTAATTCTTCAATGACAACTTATTAGACTTAGGCAACTTCTCATAGACTTTCCAGTATATACTGTTGCCTGCCTATATTTTATTATTGATTTTTATTGATTATATATAATTTTCTTTAATTTAAGCGATAAAAATATATAATAATAATAATAATAATAATAATAATAATAATAATAATAATAAATTAATGATTTACTTGTTTTACAAATCCATATACTTTTATTAAAACTAACATATATACTTTTTAATTACGAATTCTATTAAAAATTGTATTTGTCAGTATATGCAGAAATAGTCCATTAGTATCAAAACGAATTGGCGCTGCTGTCACGCACAGCGAATAGACTTTCCACCATTCTTTACCGTCACATACTTTGATTACTATACGGTGCAAGGGAGAGGTCCGACCACGGCGTACTATAAAGGTGTTACAACTCCCTGAAAAAAACATACCAAAACCGGTCGTTCTTAGGGCAAAAATCCGTTAGGTTCGCTAGTGTCGTTACGGCGGAAAATTGCGGCAATCTTTTTATCTATCAGAAAAAGTGCAATCATAAAAATAGTTCTTCTATGGTGAAAATTCGAGTTTATATGAAATGAAAAATGACAAAACTATCAGAAGAAGTACAGATGAAAAAATTAATGGTCAACAAATAAGTTTATTGTTATTGATGGTTGCGTTTATAGGATCAAAAAAAGTGTCAACATTTAATAAATATGCTCCAATTAAGTTACAAAGTTGCTGCCAGAGACTTGCTACTAAATAAGTGAAATGGGGGTGTTTATAAAAAACAGCTGATTTTGTTTTGTGTTCAAATATTACCTTTGGCTTTGGCAAAAACAGCAATACAGTGGGTTACTAATTATAAAATGAAGAAGTGGACCTTAACTATGGTACTCAGATTGAAGCTTATTATTTTTAAAGTGAGTTTTGTGATTTTCATTGCCCAGATTAAAGATATTCTATAAACATTTAGTTTATTACCTACTATAATCAAATCCATACATAGTGATTGGAATTACAAACATTTCTGTGAAATAGCATTATACCAAAATAATGAAGTCTCACTGGACTGGAGTATATGTATGTTTCCAAAGATCAGTAAGTACCTACCTATATCAATTATTATTATTTTTATTAATAAGTATCAGTAATAAATACATCTCAAAGAATAACAAGGTTGTAACTGTACTTTTTGGAAAAAATTAGATTGGTAGAATATATTAATTAATTTGTTTTTGTCACCAATATGTTCATCTGTTAATTATCAATGTTGTGTTATCGAAGCACTAAAGTTATTCACATGGTTCTATCTGCATGTACATAGAACTTATACAGTTTTTAGCAAGTGTCATTATAGTAGTTAGATCTTCGTTATTCCCTAATCCCTAGCAAATGTAGTCTCCATCCTCTACAATTATATTAAGATTAAAGGCCAGGTTTTTTACCTCTGTATAAAGTTGAAAGTAACTACTTGCTGATTAGGCTATAGATTATACTTACGCGTAACTTTACTCAGAGGTTAAAAAATCTGTCATTAAAAGAACAGTGAGTTTTAGAGCATATAATGTATTAAATATAATGGGTATTTTTTTATTAAACTTTTTGTTTTTAAACAGTTTTGATTGAAAATTATAAAAAAAATGATATAGGATACCTAGAAAGATTTATAATATAAAACAACATTTAAAAATTCTGAATTAACAAAAGTATGTATTTTCTGTTCCAAGCGTTGTCTCTGTTACCTAAACTAAATACTAGAAACAAAGTTTTAACTGGCAGTTACTACTATGCTTTATCAAATATTCTAAAAATTAAGGTCGCTTCATTTTTTATCACATAGGATTTTCTCTTAAATTAGAGTTAGAAACACAATGAAAATCAAACTTCTGGCTATACAAACTTCAACTCCAAAAAATAACTGCCTGTCTAGATTCAATCTTAATTGTTATCCTAATATGACAGATGTAGAAGATTTATACAAATGCTAGATGAAATCTTTAATTAGGCATCAAATTTGTAAAATGTTAGATAGTATGTAGGTATATAGGGAAAATAAAAAATATAATTATAATGAAGAGTAAGAACTTTTAAATTTTAATATAACTAGAACAAAATATTCAGTAATTAAAAATTTTGATAGGAATTAAAAATTATGCTGGAGTATAAATGTTGAGCTTGTTTTTAAGTGGTTTCGATTTACTTTAGGTTTGTTCCAACAATGCTCAGAAATGAGTTACTGACATCAGGATTCTGCACAGTAGTTTATTGAGACTGCAAAATTGTGTACTACCCAGTGATTTGTTTCTGATCGTTGTTGGAACAGACCTTTTATTCAATAAATAATCGAACAAGTTAAATGTGTATTTGGAATTTTTTTAATTTTACAAATCTGGAGCTTGAATATGGATTTTCAAATGATGCACTTTTTGTAGTTTTTAATAATGCTTATTTTTTTTTTTAGTTTCTTGTTCATTTAATAAAGATGCTTTTTTGTATATGGGGTGATAATTTTTAAGCAGAGGCGTGCAGCACCCACAAGATCACTGCCAGAATTAAAGCAAATGGGTAATCTAGAAAGGTTCCCTGCACAAGATTTTCAAGAACTTGTAAATACAATGTTTTAATGAATTATTGCTGTTATCAAAGTTAAAGGTGATGAAAATTTGTAATAATTTTGGTAGAAATTTTTTCTTTTTGGTTTATTTACTTTATTTTCATTACTTTTAAGGATTAATGTTATAAAAAAAATATTTTCATAGTAAATTGTTTTTTGTAATGTCCCTGAACAGGGAGTTTATGTCTTGGAGTAATAAAAAATACTATGAAAATATTTTAATTTACTTAAAATAAACAAAGAAAACATACAATCTACTACAATGGTATTTTTTTAATGAAAGTGGAAGTGAAAGGGTTAAAAAAATAGAAGAATTTATCAGATTTATGTATGATTTGTTCTTGTAGTGACAGTCACTATAAATTTGAGAAGTGTGCTAATTGAAACGGGACAGGGCTCCTATAGTTTTATTTAAAAAGTATACCTTGTCATTAAGTAAATATAAATGATTATTATATTACATTATTGAAATATATAATGTAAAACAAATTGTTGTACTGTTTTTCTGAAATCGGAAGTGTTGTCAGGTTTGTTACTGTCTGCTGCTAACTGTGATGTGTACAAGCGAACATAATAAACCTACTCATTGAGTACATTAATATGAAAAACTCATAATAAATCTGGAAACTATACATTTGAAATTTTCCTACTTAATTTTTCATTACTGCTATTATGTAATAGAACAATTCCTATGCTTTTATTTAATATATCATTTTCCACAAATAAATATAAAAAAATAATTAGTAAAATTATAAAATGAGTTCCAATTAAATAATGAACTATATTATTCTTCGAGGGTTGTCGTCACAATATCGAAGAAGACGAATCATTCGATTTCTTTTCTCCTCACATAATTTAACTAGAATCAATAATTCCACACAGCTATTTCAGTATTGACGTTCGTCTCTAAAACATCAGGTTTGGTTGATATTCATGGGAATGACATCGATGTCAAGATAAAGGTTCTGGTGCACCAGGTGTTAGGAGGGTCGTTTTCGACGTAAAATTCGGATTCAGTGCCCCAAAAAAAACCCATAACGATTTTAGGTTCCTCTTCTTTTATTGTGTGAGGAGAACCCTCGAAGACGACGTTCAGGCCCAGGTTCCGGTGCACCAGGTGTTTAGGGGTTCGTTTTTGACGTGAAATTTCGATTAAGCGCCCAAAAAACAAAATGATTGTAGGGTTGTTTTTGTCAGGAAAATTCTTGGGGATGACTTCCACGTCCAGGTTCCGGTATACCAGGTATACGGAGGGTGTTCGCCGATGCCATATTTGAATTCAGCGACCCAAAAAATCCCCGGGCGCTGATATTCTCTCCTTCCCCGCATAAATTTCGGGAGAGTCCCACGGAGATGACATTCATCGGCGTTCCTGCGCTCCAGGTCGACTATGGGTCAGTTTGAGCATCATAATCGTGATAAGCGACCTCCAAAACCCCCGAAAACCGGATTTGGGCCAGTTCTGACGTCGTCCTGATATCTTGGTAACCATATGTTAGCTGCGCCTTCTAGAAACGACCCAAAATAATTTATTTTCAACCCATTGTTCCATCCGTTTGCAATTGCTGTCCGTTCGTATGTATTTAGGAATGTATGTACATTTCCTGTTACAGGGTTAAAAGTGGGAGTGGTATGAACTGCGGTTTGCTAGTATAGTATCCAGAGTAGCTGCCTGAATAAAAGTGCCATCTTCCTATCTAGGGTTGGTCTCAGTGAGGATTTAGGTAGAATTGTTTGGGTTTCTGATGACGATGTGTTAGCCTCGTCTGCGGCTATAGTTTATGTTGCAGTTTCCTCTAAATTTGTGCCCCTGCTACTTTTCCCAATGGCGCTAAGCAGCGCCTCCGGGGAGCGAGGTGTAAGGGTTGACCTATCAAAAATAATTTTGCTACTACGATGGGGAGGAGTAAACTTTTCGACTACTCGTACCTGTATTTTCTTAACATCCTGTATTGTAACTGGTTTTGGCATTAACTTACAAATTGGCAAACGGCGACAAAAATAACGACAACAATGGAATAAAATAGATGACAACAACAACAAGAACAACAAAGTTATCAACAATTACCCCACAAAAAAAAATAAAAATTCAATGCTAATAAACTGTGCTTTTGGAAAAAATCAAAAAAAGTATTTTAAGTTTCCATGATCAAGTTACTAATTTCTTATAATTACATAATTAAATCAAGTTCCTAAATAAAAATATTCTTTTGTTTACGCGTAATTGCCGCCGTTTCGAGTATCGAAACAACGTTATTTGATCTTTGTCACACCTGACCTACATGAAAGAAAAATCTATATTTCTCGTTTGAAAATCACTGTGTCCCCAACGAGACAAAAAACTAATAATATACAAAAAAACGAGGGGATATATTGTAAAAAAAAAATAAATACATGAGGAAGAAAACCTCGGGAATGATGCTAGGCGCCTCTACCATGTCACGTTTTACGTGTTCTTTATTAGTAAGGGACCACCCAGACAGCACACCAAATCCTTTGGATATCTACTGAACATCCCAATATCCACTGAATGTCCAGTCCATGGTAGATATATATTTTATATCCATGAGATGTAATTTATAGACATGCAAATGTCCATAAATAATAGTAATTATATAGCAAATTATTAAAAAATTACGCCATTGTGCTCACCATTGTGGCTAATAGTACCGTTCAGACATTTAAAATTAATTTTTTTAAGGTGTATTCAATATCCCATGAACATCCACTAAATATATCAAAGTCTAGGCGCGAACGCAAACCATCGTGGATATCCACTAGATGTTATTTGATTCTGCTTACTAAGTATAGATGGCGATACCACTATCGCATCTACTCATGCTCGACCCGCCGTAATAGAGTTCGATCGAAATTTTTGTCCTACAGACTCCATTAGAGACTGGAGTCGAGAATTTCCATTTATTGCTGAAGAGTTCTAATAAGTATGACTTTCTCCTTAGTGTGCAAAATATTTTGAGTGTTGAAAATATTTTTTCTCTGCTATTTTCTTTCGACGTTATTCAATAATCATCGGTTACTTACGAACCTCTACTAAAGATACCCATAAAATATTTTGTTGAATATATCCGAATATCTCTTCTATATCCTGGGATATAGACGGACATTGGATATCCATATTGGATATATTGAATATCCCACAAAATATATTCTGTGGATATCTCTGGGATTTCTTGTATTTTCTGGAAGATACCCATTAGATATTTTGCTGAATATCCATTAGGATATCTTCTATATTCTGGATATAGACGGACATTTGGATATCCATATTAGATCCACGGAATATTTCTGATGGATATCCACAAAAGATATTCTGTGGATATCTCTGGGCTTTGGTGTGTTGTCTGGGCAGCTATGTCCCAAGGCAAAGAATACCTACCCTCTTTGCCCAAGGTGTTAGACAATAAGAGTCTAAATAGTATAAGCACTAAATTACTATAACTTTACTTCCTAGTCCTCAACTGTAGCAAGGGTTCTACTTTTAATATAAGACCTAACACGTCTCTGTAAAAGGGCTGAAGGAAACACAGTATCTGTATCTGTAACGTGTGAAGGGTGGGTTACCCCACGGCACTTAGGCCTCATTAGGCCGATTTTGCATCCTCCTGAGATGATAGACACCTCCTAGCTCGTGAGCCAGCCTACAGATTTAATGTAGTTGACAACGTCGCCAAGAGGTGCTTCTCTTATATCGGCTGGTGTTAGCCGATTCTCGCCGAACACAATTCTTCTAATAAATGAGAGCGTCGAGCAATCGTAAAGGATATGCTCGATGGTCTCATCTTTTTGTTCGCACCCTCTATAGAGTGCGGATTCTGACAGCCCCATGATATGGAGATGCTTTCTTACTTAGCAATGACCAGTCAGAATGCCTGTGACTAGGCGCAGATTATGTCTAGTCATAGTCAAGTATTTGTTTGCTGCAGTGTTGTCAGGATAACTTAAGAGCTCCCTGACAACTCTGCAGTTTCTTGTTTCGTCCCATCTTTTCTTGAATTTTACAAGGGAATGTTCTTTTGTTTAGCTCTGTCACTACCGATTTTGTCAGGCCAATAGAAGGGCCAGGCCCAAAAAGTATTTGGTTGGCTACTTTCTTGGCTAGTGAATCAGCAAGACGGTTACCTTTCGATATGGCGTGACCTTTAATTCATCTTAAGGTGACCACATTGTTGATGGATACTTCGGCCAAAGCTACGTGACGTTCTAGTACTAACCCTGAATAAATTTATGATCTGTTTAGGGTGAGTAGTGCTTGTCTACTATCTGTATAGATGAGCATGTTCCTTCCAGTGATATTGTTCTGGTTATTTCTTTTGCTGCTATGAGAATCCCCGTTAGCTCTGTTTGAACTACACTGGCACTATTGCTCACAGCCCATTTTGTGTTTAGGTTTAAGAATCTGGAGTATATTCCACATCCTGAGCTTTGTTTTGTTTTAGAACCGTCCGTGTGGATATGAATCGTACCTACCACTTCCGGCTCTTCTATTTGTTCTATTATAAATTTATATGGCTTATGAAAGATATATTTCGGTGAGATGGAGTCCATGTTCGCTTAAAGTAGCTACCTCTCGCCTCGCCAGATCCTACATCAGGTTCTATTCCGACCGTACGGAGGCGTGTCATTGTCGTCAGAGCAACCTCCTTGATGTAAATATCAAGCAGTGATACTAAGAATGACTTCCATGGTTCTAGTAAGTGTTGTTTTCATGGCTCCTGTTATGTTGAGACATGCTGTTCTTTGAATTTGTTCTAGTTTACGGATAGCTGTTAGTTTTTGGATTTACGGCACCCAGACAACTGCACCGTATCTTAGCATAGGTCTTATGATAGCCATGTAAGTCCATGCGACGACTCTGGGGGAAAAACCCCAGGTGCGCCCTATGGTTCGGCGGCATTGTTCATTAGCAATGTATGCTCTTTTAACTCTGTTTTCTAAATGCGAGTTCCATCTTAACTTGCTGTCAAAAGTGAGACCTAGGTACTTCACCTTTGTTGCACAGTTTAGTTTTGTGTTTAGCAGTTCTGGAGGTTGTATTTCTATTTTCATCCATTTCCTTGTGAAAAGGACCATTTCTGTCTTCTTAGGATTGATACAGTGAATGGTCCTTGCACCACTGTTCCATAATTTTTAGAGCTACTTGCATTCTTTCGCAGAGTATGTTCTCAAAATTCCCTGTTTGCAGAATGACCAGGTCATCTGCATATGCTATTGTTTAGTGACTGTCATTATTGAGGCGGCTGATGAGGGTGTCCAGGACCATATTCCACAGTAGAGGTGATAGCACCCCTCCCTGCGGACATCCCCTCGCAACCAAGCCTCTTATATTCACATCTTCTACACTTATGTTTACTGCTCGCTTTGAGAGCATGTTATGTATCCACCCACCAACCATTTGGGGAACATTCCTATTGGTTAGTGAGTGTATTATCTTTGAGAAGGTGGTTTTATCAAAAGTACCTTCTATGTCTATGAAAACACCCAAGGCGGACTCCTTATTGTCCAAGGATCTTTCTATCCGGCAGCAACTAGATAAAGGGCTAAATCAGTAGATCTGCCTGGGGTGTATGCATGTTGGTTTGGGTGAAGTGGTGTTGTTTTAATCACCGCATCCCTTATGTAATTTTCGCATAGCCTTTCCAATGTCTTCATGCAAAACGATGTCAGACTAATTGGTCGGTATGTTTTTGGAACAGTGTAATCCATCCTTCCAGGTTTGGGTATAAATACCACTTTTACCTCTCTCCATTTTTGGGGGATATACCTCAGAGCCAACGAGGATCTGAATATACCCACCAGGTGCGGTGTGAGTTCTTCTAGACCCCACTAAAGTAGGGCTGGATAGATACCGTCAGGTCCTGGCGATTTAAATGGAGAGAAGCTGGATATTGCCCATCTAATTTTTTCATCGTCTACAATGTGTTTGGCAGTTTGCCAATC
This sequence comes from Psylliodes chrysocephalus, assembly GCA_927349885.1. NCBI lineage: Eukaryota > Metazoa > Arthropoda > Insecta > Coleoptera > Chrysomelidae > Psylliodes > Psylliodes chrysocephalus. Next base: position 71,860,488 of record OV651813.1, read on the forward strand.
ATAGACAGATGGATTGTATTCTTCCTCTGCCCAGTCCGCCACGTCTGTTATGACCTAGTCAGGGAAGTGTGTTGACAGCAGAAGTTTGATGCTAGCTTCGAGGTTGGCAGTTTTCGTGCCATCCTCTTTGATAAGCGCACCAATGCTTCGGTGTGGATCTTTTGAGAGAGCTTTTTGAAGCCTCACTGCCTGCGGGAAATCTTCGATTTCTTCGCAGTGGGATCTTTATGCATCTCTCTGTTTTTGTCTGACGATTTTTTTGTATTCTCTGAGGTGAGATTTGTAAGTATCCCAGTCCTCTTCGAGTTTTGTGGTTCTTGCTTTATTAAAGGATTTCCTAGCCATCTTCCTGAGATGATCCAACTCGTGACACCACCATGCGGTAGTCGTCTGATCGTGTTGGACCAGCCTCAGGGGACATGATTTCTTATAAGCATTGTTTATTGTGCTTTGGATAGTGTTCGTGTACTTTTCCAAAGCAGTATTATTGTTTGGTGTTTCGGCCTCCATCTCTCTCAGAGCCTCTTGGAGGTGGGCGTAGGTTGCCCTGTCCGTCTTATTAGGTGGTACACATAACAACCTTTGATCAATGCCGCGATTCAAAAATACAAAAAAAGGCTTTAAGCCCTCGAGACCAAGAAGCGGCCTAGCCACGCGGAGAATACCGTGTGTAACCTCAATTCCCCTTTATAGTTGTTTTTTGATTTTAGTATTATTTTATTTATATTTAATAATTATTGAATAATCAGCCTTGTACATGATTGCAACTTAAAAAAAGTTCACGACATAATTAAATAATCTTTCATGTACAGGATGTTATTTAAATACCTAATTAGAATATAATAGAAGCGTAACAATATTTTGACCTCAAAATTGTGAACGGGTAGATATTAACTCAATGAAATAATTTCTCTGTGGTGCAACTGTAGGGATATTGAGTTTTGCAAAAATATATTATGACCTATTCGTGAATCACCCTGTAACAAATATTTTAAACGGAATGGAGATCTTAACAAAACTTATATATTGTAAATAAAGACAATCTAGCTTTTCAGTTGGAAGAAAAACTAACTAAAATCAGCAATTCTCCACTTTAACGCCCTGTATCTCGAAAACTGGTCATAGTATCGGATTTAAAATTATGTTATGTTAAAATTATCATATACTGAGAAAATAGTTACATTTCACTTGGGAAATTTTAGAATACAAGGTGTTCGTGGCGTTTTTGTACTTTTATTAAAATAAAATATTTTCCAACAAATATAAGCCACCTTGTATATTTTGAAGCTTAGAAGTACGCATATTTTAGTGATATTCATTTTCCCAAAAATCATAAGTACAGGGTTTTGAGGTAATGCGTAAAAAATATTTTATTTTGTGGTTCTCACTATAAAAGACCCTGTATAAGAAATGTGTATTGTGCAGACAATTGTCTTTGGTATTGTGCAATATTTGTTCGACAAAATACCATATTGAGTAGTACTTTTTGAAAATATGCTTCCCTGACGTCACAGTAGAATTAGTGAGATTTTACACAAAACTAGCGTCATACATTATTTGTGAATTACTCTGTGATTAAAAATATTATTAATTTTGTACGTATGTAAAAATATATTACAAAAACCTGATATGCAACAGAAATTCAATCTAGTTCGTAAGTCGGAAAATAAAAATTACGAAAAATTGGAAATCTTCAACTTTTTCAGTATATCGTACAAATGTGATAATTATCATGCGTCTTGCAACACTGCTCTCGCTGTTGACATGATTCCTTATAATTTTAGTCAAGTGACATGTGCAGCAAGGCCAAATCGTGAGAGTACTCACACACATTTCCCCAGTTGCAGAATACAGCTCCTGGGGCTCGATTCTCGAGTTCATTGGAAAATTTTTCCATGGGAAAAGATTCCACTGCTTATATTCCCATGGTAACAGGTTATGCAATTCTCGAATTTGTCGGAATAGACATTCCCATGGAAATAGTAGTTTCACGTATGTCTGATATTGGGGTCTATTCTGTAACAATTCCTTTATATTTAACGGCCTTTAAGAATATTTTCTTCTTTACTTCTGTCATTATTTAAACGGATCTTTAAAATAAATTAGAGGACTATCTTAAAGAAATCTGTTAAATAATCACAGAAGTAAATTATCGAATACGAAAATGTTTTTAAAGGCCGCCAATATTTTTAAATGCCGTTAAATCATTAAGTCCACGAATATTTCGAAACAACCAATAATATTAGAGATATTTTAAAATTTACTGTTGGCATTATTTGTATTTGTTGTGGTTTTTGGGTAATCGATTACCTGCGGAGCCTCCGTGGTGGAGCAGGTGCATGGCCGTGCGGAGCAATCGCTAGCATGGCCGAGGAACAAGTGAAAATATTCGATTATGTATAATTAAAACTTGTCGAGTTATTCTTAGTTTTTCTTTTCACGTGTTGAAAAAAGAAAAAGTAGCTTTTGTATGGAAGAGCAATGAAAGTTTCGAGAAACTAAGAAATTCTTTCGTTAACGGAAATAATAAAATTTTTGAAAAGGTCTTATTAAATTTACTACAAATTTCTCAATTTGTGTTATTTGCCAGTCCCTTAGCAGCTCCCAAAATTTCTAACTGATTTAAGAAAATCATTTCATACAGTTTCTTAGTGAAAGAGAAGTAAAAATAATATACCTACCTACATAAATAAAATAATATCAATATATAAATACGCCAAAAAAATGTTTTAACTACTATTTCACCAAAAATCCAAGATATCCAATAATCTTTGGTTATGTCGTATAGTCTTTCGCCAAATTTTCGACTTTAATGCGCAAACTCTAGTCTAATTCCCATTGGAAAACACAATTTCCAATGCTCATAAGCAGGGGAATATTTTCACATACTTCTCATTGGAAAATATTCCACCGCTTATGTCGAGAATACAAAAACTGAATTCCCATGGGAAAATTTTATTTCCCCAAGGGAATAGAAGTCGAGAATCGACCCCCTGGTAGCACTGGCGTTCTATTTGATAAATGAGGGGAATCCCCAACGTTGTTTCGCATTTGCACTTCTCACACGCTAGTTTGTTTTTGTTTAGTTATGACTTACTATTACTAGTAGTTATAAAAAATCTAAATACGTTTTGTCCGTCTGTCTGTTACGAATTTCACTAATATGAAAATATTGAACTTTTCTCTGTCGAATTAAGTCGGAAAATTTTAAGTTTTTTCGAGAAAATGATAATCGATCAATTTTCCGGCTAGACCAACTTTTTTGGACTGCGGATTTACCTGATTCGGGAAATTTCTTTTCGAATTGAGAATATCGAAAAAAAATTCCGAATTTACCGATAAGTTTTCCGAAAGAACTAAAAATTCCAGTATACTACTCGATGTTCTTCAAAATCTGACATCAAAATTTTTCGGCTCTCTCAAACACATTTCTCAGGGAAATTAGGGTAAATTTTGGGTTGAACGCTTTTGCGGGAAAAACATTGCTTAAAAGAAGACAGCAAAAAGAACGGAAGAAAAAATATTCGACTTAACGAGATGCGTCTATTGATGTATCACATGACAGGGTTTTTATGACAGGGGGAGGAGCTTCATCTTTAGAATTAAAAATAATTTTTGTTGGTCTATTTCTTCAATTTTGGAATTTTCCTAGTATAGATTTACATCAGCAAGGTTTTTTACTGTATTTTTCTCTTCCGTTATTCTTTCGTCTTTACTTATTGCATTTGATCCTTTAATATTATATACTATTACATTATTTTCTCTTTTTTGTCCTTTCATCATTTCATTTAGTACTTCTTCTGTATTTGAAGTTGGATTTTCTCCTTTGTCATTTTTGTTTCTGGATATACCTATTTGTAAGAAAAAGGTCAACTAAAACACTACATTTTCATCAGTCTGTTTATTAGATATGTTTAAACATACAGAAAGAAATTATTACAATAGAAAAAAAACCTTAAAAATTAACCATAGATGATAAAAAACGGTAAAAGATATATCCACAAAATAACTGTAAACATCTGAGTTACACATAATTTTAGGTAGGTACTTACTTCTTAATTAAAAAATATTCATGAAAAATTAGAAAAATCTTTCATTATCTTCATACTAAAAAATCACAGCTCCATTTACAGTTCATTCCTGAACTAACAACTATTTTAATTTTGGCAGCAATACCTCGGCAATCGGCACTGAATTTTACAGAATATTTGCATCACTTTTCCTTAGAACTAGTAGTAAAATTTTGGGACATTTATCAACTGTATAATACATAATGTCGTCATTTTAATTTGTTATTCATAAGGTTTATCGCTAATTGTCGCTTTTTAATTTGTAGTAATTTTTCGGTAAAAACACTGTGATTTTTTTGTTTTAACAATTTCGTTTCGTGGTCAAAAATAACAAAAATGTGATTGTTTCACAGATGTGTTACTCCCTAAATATGCAAATTAGGTACCTACTGGAGTTTCCAGCAATAATTCGATTTTTTCAATCAATAGAGTTTCTTAAAATACTTTTTTTGGTAGAGAACTGAATTGCCTTCAATTGTGTAAACTTTAATTTTTACCGTAAGATCGATAGGAAATGAGTAATTACAAAAAATCTATTTCTGTCTATATTTTTCTAAACATTTTAGAGAGTAGCACAGCTCACATTTTTGATAAGCTACTTGTGACGAACCGAATGCACAAATCCATGTTTTCGACCTACCAAATATTGAATTATTATCAGTTATTATACATATTATAACGTTTGTGTTACAATTTCAAATATTTTATGAATTAGAGTTCCAAATGCCGTAGAAAAATCGCTGCTTTTAATTTTTCTTATAAACAATCTCCTAAAATTCAATTGAAAAAATTTATATGGAATGTCGTTAACTACATAAATAGTTTTTTGTTTATTTTTAAAAATCGTAACATACATTTCATTCTCATACAGCGTGCGCCAAAACAATGAAACCGTCAAATATCTCGAAAATGGTAAAATTGGTATTAAATTTGTTTTATTTATATTTAACAATTAAGGTATTAATGAAGGGTTGAATCAAAAACTCATCTTTTTAATATTGAACTATTTTCAGAAATTTCTGAGTCACCGTTTTACTGAGCTGTAATCGATTATCGATTTTTATATTTTATTACTAACTTTTTAATTCGAATAACTAGGTTGTTTTACCAATTTTTTCGAGGCTTTAACATCCTAAATTAGCCTTTTCGTTTTAGCCACTCTCTCACATTTGCTTTAACAAGACGTTTATGATAAAAGTACAGAGCGCATCCAAAGACTCTTCACCTCATGTAATATTTTGAATAGTTACACGTAAATTAATGAAATTTTGTATTCTTAAAGAACTTCTCTACTGGTAATTGGAGTAACCGTCAAAGATGATGTCTAAGTACCATTTTGATCACTAATTTTAAACGGTATATTGTATTCAAAACTAATATTAAAACAAAATTAACATGGATAAACGGATTTTTAAAAATACCTTTCAAACGAAGTGCCTCTCGGCATATGCCATTTAAAATTAGTAGTTAAAATGGCACCGTGGCATCTACTTTGATTGTTATGTCAACTGTTACCAGTAGAAAGTTTTCTATGTAATATACCAAATTTCATTCATTTACATTATGTAAGGGACTTTAGATGTGCACTTTATATAGTTTTTTTGGTTTTAATGTAATGTTAGGGCCTTCCAAAAATAAAACTATACCAAAAAACTAAATAGAAAGGTTCTACATAAAAACAATGTTGCCGAAAATGAAGAATTTGAGTGTGAGAACATGGACATTATTTAGAACTTTTTTTATTTTTCGTCTTACGTAGTAAACACTTAAATACAAAGGGTGGATTCTGGTATCACAGTGTGATTTTTATAGAGGCTGTCCTAACAAACACTTTTTTCAAAAATCATGGATGCAGAAAATTCAAAAATCAATAAAATAAAGATTGCTTAAACTCGTGTCTTTTACCGTAAAGACCAATAGACATTTTTATTCTTCGCCGGGTCCAACATAAATTTACCTCCAAATCCAGAACAGCATTGCTGAAGCGTATCTAGACTTTGTAAAAATATATATCGGCCCCTACCAAACATTTTGATTCCTGTTAATTGAAAAAAAAAAAAAAAATTGGTTCACGAGAAATTATAGTTATGAGTAAAACCTGGCAGAACCGTCCAGTTACATTGTAACGAATTTTTGTTGCCAGATATTTTATTCACTTTTATAATCGAAAATGAATTACCTTCAAACATTAGAATTCTATTGAATCGGAACAGCCCACATTTGAAGGTACAATCTGTCACAACTATAATTTGTTCAATATTCGAAGAAATATACAGAATGTTTCAGAAAAAAATATCCCGAGTTAAAAGGTAATTACTGATAATTAATTTTTCAAGTAAAGAACTAAGCATTTTAATATCAAATAATCCCAATTAGGTATTCAACTTAAAATAAAGTAGTAATGGATTGACTTTTTTAAAAAAATGGTGTTTTAAAGACGTCTAAAAGGCGTCCTTTATGAATATGAAGGACGTCCGAGAGACGTCGTCTTGCGGTACCGGGACGTAAATCTGACGTCCAATAGACATTCTAATGTCCCGTTTCTGTCAATCTTCAGGACATTCCCAAACAACGTCATAGGGACATCCCTATGGGACCTCACCCGGACCTTCACGAAACTTCCTAGAGACATAAATCAGACGTCCGAGAGTAAAACTTTTTCAGTTTACAAAAAACAACAGGAATGCATTAAATTTAACACACAGTATTGCCAGTGCTGGCAAGATGAAACCTTGGATCCTACTTAAGTCGGCATGCAATTCTAATAAAAACCTGTTATCAATATAAAATAATTTCCAGTGTTGAAGGAAAATGTTCAATGCTCTTCGTCCACTTAGAAAAAATTAATTATGTAATTGGTGGTATTTATCGCCCTGCAGACCATGACATTATTACATTTATTATGAAATTAGATGAGAATCTGAAATTCTTAAATGAAGATGGGAAGAAATGTTGGATCTTCGGTAATTTTAATATAGACTATTTGGTTAATAGTGTGCAAAAACGAAACCTTGAATTTACAATTTTTTCTAATGGATTTATGAACATTAATGAGGAAATACCGACAAGGGTTACTGCATCCCCAAAACCACTGATAGATTACACAATTAGTAATAACAGCTTATTATACTGCATATTATAACTGGATTTGTATTGTTTAAATGTTTATGCATGCGTGTATGGTCTACCTTAGCGTTCAGAATACATTCGGGATCGGTTCCGCGAACGAAGCTAATAATGACACAACTGATCTAGCTATCGATGACTGAGATATCAGCGACCACAGATATTATTCAATATATTCGATAGGGCTAAATTTGGACAGTTACTCCAACATATCAGATCAACGGCCTGGCATGACCCCAACGTCCTTTTTGCTGTGTTCAACAAACTAACTATACGAAACCGATTTAGAAACAATGGTCACTTGAGATTATCATTTCAAAAGGCATAAACAATTCCCTGGCAGTGATTATTTAAAGAGGTTGTATACAACTGCTCAAATTTCTCTTAAATTGGCTATTGGAGAAAGGAAACGCGAGTAATATCAAGATCAACTAACTAGTGCTGAAAGCGATACCTAAAAAATGTGGAAAACTCTAAATACTATTATTAGTTACTATAAACAGAAAAAATACTCTGCAATTTCCTCACTAACAGTTAATGACCCAAAGTTAATAGTGGGAGAAATAAATAGCTACTTTACCAGTATAGAACCGAAACTTGTCCAGTTATGCGAACCAGTTAAGAATGCTCCGTTCTAGTCATGTAAGTAACTTTCACTTACAACCAACTACAGCTCAAGAAATTAGTAATATAATTTTATCTCTCAAGAAAGATAAAAGTCCTGGAGAAGATAATCTAGCAGCTGAAAAATTAAAGGAATTCAATAATGATATATCTCATTAATTTAACGTTTACATCTGGCTTCGAACCAAATGCCCTTAAAGTATCAAAAATTATTCCTATATTTGAAGGTGGTAATTGCTCCATGTCCAGTAATTATAGACCCATATCTTTATTGGTTGTAATATCCAAGATAATGGAAACTTGTGTGAATAAAAGACTGTGCAAATTTCTAGTCCTAAATGATTTCTGGTTTTCTGGTCAGTATGGGTTCCTAGCAAGACCTAGTAGAGCTAATGCTGTTGTTGACTTAATTACTAGTATTCTGGATAAAAGAGATAGGGGTTTTGGATGTACATTTATATCATTTGATCTAAAAAAGGCCTTCGATACTGTGAATCACAGTATGTTACAGTACTTAGAATCCTGGAAAATATTGGAGATCCAGGCAAATCACTTGATTGGTTTAAGGACTACTTTGAGGGTCGCATCCAATATGTTCATGCAAATGGTGTGGTGTATGTGTCAAATATTGTATGTGGAGTACCACAAGGGTCAATACTCGGACCTACTGTTCCTAATTCATATCAACTCCATTTCTAAACTACCACTCATAGGTGACCTTCGGTTGTTTGCGGATTATACTGATATAACACATTTTAACAAAAATAAGGCTCAGATAAAAAATGATGTTTAACATGACCTGCTCCTTATAAATAAATCAAACTTTATGGTAATTTCTATTCTAATGATAGTGAATGGCATCAAATAATTTAATGAATTGGTAATGAATTTTTAAATAAAACTGCATAAAATATCTTGGTCTATTAATAGATGAAACACTATCTTGGGAACAACACATTACCTATATTGGCATTCTTGGAAGAATATCATACATATCTTTAAACTACAAGAAAATGATCTACAACTGTCTTGTTAATTGTCATCTAACATACTTGACAATTATTTGGTAATGCACATACAATGTAAAAATTCAACCACTTTGTGTGCTGCAAAACAAGGCAATAAAGAAAATCTTCAATTTGCCACAGTTATATCCAAAATCAGATCTTTACCTGCCTAACAAGATAATGGATATTGATTCAATCTATGTACATCAAGTATGCGCACATATACACAGATGCCTACAGAATGAAACAAAACTCAAATTTACACCTTATTACTAACAAGAAAATCCATAACCATTATCGCCGTAACAGGAACGACTTATGAGCAACATCAATGGGACAGTAATGGTATCTTTATAATATGTATAATAACATCCTTCATAACACAACTAAAGAAATTAATATTTGCAGGTTTCTTTAAAGACAATAAATGAACTAAGTTCTTCCGGTATATATCTTGTAATTCTTCTTTCTTATATTTAATCTTAATTTTTTTAAATTTTGTTATATTTTCTATGTAAATAAAATGTCTCTCTTGGTCTGGAGAGCTCACATAGTGTAAGCTCGAAATCAACTACAATGAACCGTTTTTTTTTTTTCATTCATCTTTTGTATACATTTTTTAAAAGAAATAAATAAATAACCGCGTTTTATCATTTTGTCAAAATTAGGTTTTATAATTTTATCAAAATTATATTTGTTCCAACAGCAGTAGGGTAGACTGGGTAGGATCTGACACTGGGGTGCATTCGACAGTGTCAATTTTGCCGCAAAATGAAAAGTTAAATTTTGGTAAAATTCGTGAATACTCGAGGTAGTCCATAGAATAATCCCACAAAATATTTTAGTTGTTCTGTAAATATAGTAGACGTTAAACGCGTTTGCTGTTTTTCGCCACGTGTTTTATAAATTACAGTGCTTAAAATTCCAAAAATTTGCGTGCCATCCTTTATTATAAACAATAAATAAATTAACTGTAATAAATAAATTGATGTTTAAGCTGGTAAGTAACATTATTTTTTACTAATAATTAAATTATGTAGGTTTAATAAATTTTTAAAAGAAACAAGTGGTTATGGGGACCATTCGACAATCTATTTTGGGTAGGATTCGACACTGTCGAATCCACCCCATATGGTAAAAGTCTGTTTAAATTACTGTTTTCAAATGTTAGCACAATAGTACCTACTAGTTTCAAAGTTTTTCATTTGAAATGTTTATCTTTATTACAGAAAAATGCCACGAAAATACATAAAAAAGACAAACGAACTGAAATTTCAGAAGAGGCAATGAAATCAGCAGTTCAAGATGTCATCCGAAAACTAGAAACGCCAACTTCAGCAGCTTTAAAATATAAGTTAAAGAGGACTACCATTATAACAAGAATAAAGAAAGAACAAAGTACACATGGCACTGATTCTGGGCAAAGCACCGATGATGAATCGAATTATTACAGTTCAAAATACACGTCAAACAAAATTTTCACGCAAAACCAAGACACTGAGCTTGCTGAATATTTTAAAAAAATGTTCGATATTAAAGTATGGATTGACATATTTGTCAGCTAGAAAATTTGCATTTCAATATGCGGAAATTAATAATATTAAATGCCCCACTCGATGGAAATCAGATCAAATTGCAGGTGTTGACTGGATATATGGCTTTATGAAGATGAATAGTAATTTAAGCCTTCGCAAACCAGAAAATACAAGCATTGCTCGTGCTTCCGATTTTAATAAAGTAGTAGTAGCATAGTAGTTGTTGAAAATTTGACCAATCTATTAAAGAAACATAATTTCGAAGCAAAAGATATTTACAATCTTGACGAGACTGGACTAACAACTGTCTTGCAAGCACCTAAAGTAATAAGTGAAAAAGGAAAGAGAACTGTTTCTCAAGTTGTGTCAGCCGAGCGAGGGTCTCTTGTTACTGTCATTGGGATAATCAATGCATCAGGAAATTATATTCCACCTTTATATATATATCCAAGAAAACGGAATATCGAGAAATATTTAGTAGTGATCAGTGATTTATTTACTGGTGTACTGAAGCATATCGTGCATCACAGTAAATGTTCTAAAGAAAAACCAATTTTACTCCTACTCGATAACCATAGTAGTCTTTGCAGTCTTGACGCTATTATTTACTGTAGAGAAAATGGTATAATCTTATTGTCGTTCCCGCCTCACACGTCCCATCGTTTACAACCCTTGGACGTTTCCGTCTTTGGCCCATTTAAAACCTATTGCAAAACTTCATTTAATGATTATTTAACAAATAACCCTGGAAAAGTAGTAACCATTTTTGAAATAGCTCAGCTTTCAAAACTACCATTTCAACGAGCGTTTACAGCAGAAAATATTGAAAAATCATTTAGATCTACGGGTATTTATCCACTGAACACTCAAATTTTTCCAGAAGAAGAATTTTCGTGGCATGGGCATACTAGAGAGCCACCAACAGTAGTCACCGATTTAGAGGAAACTTCCGATCCACCTCCCAGCACTAAAAATACGGAATATGTTACTCCGGATCGTTTGCGTCCTCTTCCAAAAATCGCCGCCCCCAAATCTAAAAAGGGGGAAAATCGCGTATATATACTGACACTCCGGAGAAGGATCGTTTAATGGAACTGGAAAGGAACAGAAACATGAAAAAAGCTACAGCTGAAAGAAAGCAAGCGCCTAAGAAAATTAAAAAAGCTGAATTTTATTCTTCAGATTCAGCTGAATCAGAAACATTCAGCGTTGCTGACACAGACGATTCAATTGGGCCATTATACACTAAGTGATTTCGATGACATAGACGACGATTATAGCCAAACCGATCAATTTAAATTGTGCGACCAAGATACAATTAAACGTGGCGATTTTGTTCTGACCAAGTTCACATGTAAAACTGGCGATAAGTTTTATATGGGATGCATAATAGAAGATAATCCAGAACAAGGAAATTACACAGCGAATTTTTTGCGCAGAAAAAGTTCTACAACTTTCTGCAAGCCCACTGTTCCAGACATTGCCATTATTTTAAGAGAAGAAAAATGCCAGCACCTATCCATCCTCCCGGAACATCACGATCAAGTACTATGTACAATTTTAATATAGATTTAAGCCGATATAATGTTTCCTAAGTTACTTATGTACATACTTAATTCTTGTTTATGTTTTTTTAATAAAGTTTAATATTTGTTTATTCATTAAACAATAATACGTTAATGTCTAATGCACCCCAATTAGCGTCACATCTACCTTACCCTGCTGTCGGAGCTACCCCAGCCAAGGGGGACATTCGTCATTTGGAACAGTTTCCTTTTTTAGGAAAAAACAATATTGCAAAATGTTTAAATCCAACTAACAAAATTAATTTATAATAACAATATATGTAGCAAAAGATTTCAAGTATTAATATTTTTCCAAAAACCAAAACTTTGCGAATATTACAAAATTTAAAAAAAAGTGTCTGATCCTCCCCAGTCTACCCTACTCGCATTCAACCATTCAGGTCTTTTCTTTTCGCCAACGCTGCCGCCAACACAGATCATTTTATTCTCACTTCAACACTCATTTCACTTACTTTATACTCCAGTTAACACCATCATCACACTTATAACCTTCTTTTCTTTTTTGTTACTCTAACTCACATTAGTTAATTATTTGGTACCGAAAATGTTTCTTATGAGGTTTAGGTAATATTTTGTTTTTAATTGGAAGCTATCGATTCAAGTAGCAACGATTACAATATATAGGAAGTCCCATTAACGTCTTGGACTCGGACCGAAAACTGGACGTTTTGTCTTAACCTGTAACAGAAACGGGACCAAAATAGGACGTCCTTTGAAGGAATACCTAGTGTTTACTGAACCTATGAATATTTGTTAAGTATACTGACAAGATGAGAAAATAGAAGCAGAAAACCAAATATGACTGGAACATAAAGATATCGAAACGAAGTTAAAAATGACAATACCAACCTATGCTTGAGTCAACTGATTAATACACAAGATGATATAAAAATTAATGTAATGGAAATGAAATATGAAAAAATCGCAAGAAAACCCAAATGGTATCGGTCAAAAAATGAGGATATTAGAAAAATAACAAAACAAGAACCAACAATGAAAAAAATAAAAATAAAACAGTAGCAACTAAATTGATATGGACACTTGGTAAGAAAGAAGTCAGACAAACTAACAAGAACAATTTCAGAATTAATAAGAACAGCTAACGAAAAGAAAATAGTAGATGAAATAAAAACATTGGAAAGAAACAGAAAATCCTGGGAAAAAATGGAATCCTTTTCCGACAACTGAAAAGCTAAAACGAACCCGAGAAGTTGAATTCAATAATTGATATTGATCTTTAAAATAACACTCATGAAAATATTAGAAGAAATTAAATGAATTTAATACTATTTGGTTTCCGTGGTTACACAAATATTCTGACTGTTAACTGGGACTTTCTCATTGTTTCTATGAACATTTGATTATTTTATTCTGATTGAAATAGAGGGGATATTTTTGTAACTCATTTAACACCTTTAATTTTTTTTCTGAAACATTATGTATAACATTTATTTTTTCTGAAACATCACTTAGTTTGGAATTTTAAAAGAAACATTCCCAAAAGCGAGTTCTAGATACGACACACATGATCAAAAATAGACAAATTGATTCATCCATGTAAAACAACCCAGGAACATTTTAAACATCATCTATACATCATTTTAATAATGTATTTATATCTGTATTTGATAGCGGACATTTAAACAAATTAAACGTTATTAATTTTTTTTTTTTCTATTAGAAAATTATCATTGTGGTCAGAAATAAAGTTGCTCAATTTGAAATAGAAATTCTTGTATTGGTCATAAGTGATACCTGAATGGTATACTTGATATAATTTTGTAATTCATCTTTGGAAATACCCATCATCAAATACTTTTTTTTCATAATAAAATCAATAGTGAAACAAAATATAAACGTCTAATCGTCGTCATCGTCAGAGGGCACTATCGGTAAGTCTTGATCTGAGGTGTCATTTTTGACAGGTTTGAGGATTTGAAAAGCGGACCCTAAGCTAGGCTTCAACTTGAATGTGCTTGGTTGCGGCATGTGCTCTAATGGGAACATTTTTTTGTCAATGAGAGATTTGGATTGAACCTTTTCGCATCCATCTGGTGGTTCTCTGGCTAGAAAACGGTTTATTTGAGGTGAGGAACCGAGTTTTGAGCCTTCTTGGTCAGGACTAGAACCTTGGCTCTCACCTAGAAGAAAGATAACAATAAAGAAAAGAATAAATGTAGAAAATGTCGATTTATAGAATAACTCAAAAGTGAATTTTTAAATGTTTTTTAATTATTTTATTTATTTATTTGTATCCCAACAGGCCAACGGCCTTATTAAATGAATAAAAATTACAAAATACATCAATAATAAACACATATAAGGTAGATAATTACAACTAATATAGTACTAAAATCTTATTAAGAGTAATGTAAGGATCAATTTTTCCGAACATATACGATATTGTTCAGTCTACTCCGTTAGTCACATTTAAATAAAAAAAAAATTTGACATTAAGAGCAATCCATTCCGCAATAAACACATTAAATAATTACACTTAAATACTTTGGGAGACCAAGAGCTGTCGTTTTAGTCTATTTTTGAAAACATTCAGATAGTTTGAATTCTTTATAGATGTGTTAAGGCTGTTGTACAGAACAATGGCATTGTATGAAAAGCTGCGATTAAAAATTGTTGTAGAATGACGAGGCATGGTTAATGTTAAATTATTTCTAATATTAAGAGCCCCGCATACCACATATATTTCGTTTTTTGACCGTAACGTCCTTATTTTTAAAAATATATTTTTTTTGTTTTCGATGATCGATTGGTAATTTTTATACAATTGGCGCGTTTTTTACATTTTGAAAAAAAAATTATGAAATTTTTATTTTCTAAACTACGATAAAAATTAAAATTCTAAAAAACACCCTCCTTTACAAGTAAAATTTAAAACCGATTAAAAAAACCGGAGAATTTTTTCTCACTAAATAAGAGAAATATGATCAAAATAAAATTTAAATAATTGCCACTGATTTTTGCTGCCATCGCAAAATCCGGCGATTTTTTTATAACTAAGTAATACGTAGACCATTAGAGACGGGATTCTTAGCATATACACTGGAAAACATAACACTGAAAGTGCTTAGCGTAGATATTTTATTAAAACACATATACAATTAACGATCTCGTAATTATAATTATTATTATGGACTATACAAAGTGGCCCAAAAGTCTGGAAACGGCCAATTATCTCGTAAATTGCTAATCCTAATTATACAAAATAATAATAATATAAGAGAAACAGCAAATCTGGCAACATTGCAAATATCAAATCTGAAATCTCTATATCCCAAAATAGTTGTACCCCAAATTTTGTACAATTAGGATTAGCAATTTACGAGATAATTGGCCGTTTCCAGACTTTTGGGCCACTCCGTATAAATAATAAGGCTACATTAAATATTAGTTACTTATATACTAAATTAAACGAATACAATGCTAAAATGCATGTATTTTATTAGAATCTCTTCGTTTGAAAATTAGCAAAATAATTTTTAATTATTTATTTTATGTAGCACTTACAGAATGTAAAATTCCAAATAGTACAGTATTATCTAACCTAACACAAACAATTATAGAGTTAAAAACTATAAAATAAATTAAAAAATATATATAAAATATTGAGAAAGGGAAGAATAACACAACACCGCGGGACGACTCCAGTAAAACTTAGACATTCAGGAGTTACAAGTTCCTTTTCAGCGCCAAAATATTACAATTAAATATATCACAGTCTGAGTAAAATTTGTTATAGTTCTTGCATAAGCGATCAATAAATGCACTTTGTCCGTAATTGGTTCTGTGTCTTTTTACATTCAAAAGTGATGTGTGCCGAGTCCGTCGAACAGGAACCAATAGTTGAATTCTCTCAAGCAGTGACCCGCACTTGATGGAACCACCTATTAATTTAGTCAGGAATAGGAGTAAAGCCTGTTTTCTTCTGCATTCCAGGCTCTGCATGCCGCAAAGCATTAATCTTATTTGATAACATGAGTTATGGCTATGAAATCGGTGTAAAGAGCAGGTATTTTACGAATTTACGTTGCACCCTTTCAATTCTATTGATATGACAGGTGTAAGTAGGTTGCCAAATAACAGAACAGTATTCCAGGACACTTCTTACCAGGCCATTGTAAAGTATCATGATTGCTTTTGTGTCATTCACGTACCTAGTATGTCTCTTGATGAAGCCAAGCATTCTGAGTGCTTTGCATACTATCGAATCTATATGGTTGTTAAAAGATATTGTGGTATCAAAAATAATGCCCAGATCAATAACTGTAACAGTTAATAGTAGGATTGTGGGATCTTGTAAAATGCATGGTTGTGCACTTAGAAATATTTATAGAAAGAGCGTTATTTTTACACCAGGTAGCTAACCTGTTTAGGTCAGACTGTAATGCGGAGTTATTACCAGTGTTTCTACTAAAAAACTTTAAATCATCCGCAAAAAGAAGGCATTGGCTATTAAGAAAGCAGGACGTAACATTAAAGAATAAGGAAAACAATAGAGGACCTATATGTGAACCTTGAGGAACACCGGATAGGACTGAAACGTCACATGATACGGAATTATGCACTATGACACGTTGACACCGATTACTCAAATAAGATTTAATCCAGTAAAAATAAGAACCAGAGAGTTTCTTGAGTAGCAAATCGTGACAGACACTGTCAAAAGCTTTTGAGAGATCGGTGTAGAGAGTGTCAACCTGGTAACCATTTTCAATTGATGATATTAAGAATTGATAGATTGCCAGATTAGTTGATGTCGAGCGACCTTGATAGAAGCCATGTTGTTGAGGTGAGATATAGTTTTTATATGTGCAAAACATTTCATCTGTTAGTAAGGATTCAAATAGTTTTGGAATTATCGATATAATGGAAATACCTCTATAATTCTTTATATCACTTTTATCCCCTTTCCTGTAAACTGGCATAAGGTGGGAAAACTTCCACGCAGATGGAAATATTCCACTACCAAATGATTTTTGGAAAATTTGGCTAAGTGGGATTGACAAGGAGTCACAGCACCCCTTCAAGAACGACGGTGGTATAGTTCTTCCATTATCAATTGCAGATCATAAAAACTCGTTCGGAACCTATACCGACAATTTTGTTTGATCTGCCATAGGCGTAGATACCTACCTCATTTTATAAATTTATTTTATTAATACTTTTAATATATATCACATGCAAGAAAGTATTCGTTAAAAGGAAATCGCCCTTATTTAGACAGATGCACTTAATTGTAATCTTACTTGGACTTAAAAAAAATCATTATAGCTCGTTAACTTGCTACAACTGAATATTAAATTATAAAACGTAAAAAAGCGAGTAAAGTGTACCTGCCTGTAAGGGCGTTTGGTTTAAACAGGGTACCAAACGTGAACTGAACCCTTTTTGTACCCCATTCGTTCTTTTTGGAAAGTGAGAGTGCAGAAATAACGATTTTCAACGAGTTATGTACACAATTTTTCTTACGAACATAACTTACGAACCAAATTTTATCACATATAATTTTAAAAGCAATGTGCTTCAGTGAAATATGTTAATTTCCATTATATTAAAGTTTACCTAAACAATTTAGTCTTTAATCCATCCTGCGGTAAAGATGGATTAAAGACTAAATTTAAAATTTTGTGTTTTTCTCTTTATCCATTTTTGTTTTTTTTTTTTTTCAAAATTCAAAATTTAGACGTTTTCTCAAAAATATCGAATACGCTCCATTTTAGAGAAATTATGTGTGGAATAAGAATTATAGAGAATGATATTACAAACAACTTTTATTCGAATAATTTTCTTAAAAATTTGAATTTTTACATATTTTCAAATTTCTCGAATAGGTCCGTATTCGAGAAACAACTCCTTGAGATTTTAAGGCTGGAACATTATAGTCATACACCTCTCCCTTCAAAGATTGTTCTTTTTTTTTTGTCCTAAACAATATAGCTTAATTTAACTGATTTTGATTCAAAACTTACCCGAAGAATTCGAACTATTTCCAAAATTTTGCGGCGTTTGCGTATCAACAGACCTCGATCTTCCTGCGAATTTAAACAAATCCGCGACTGGAGCTCTATGTCCTTCGGGTATCGTCTCAGAATACCTGTCGATGTCAAAACACCTACTGCTATGTGCGTCGCTATCAGTCTTTAACACCAACCTCTCGATTTCCTGATTAAGGCCTTCAACGGAGCTCCGCATCGACGGTTTTGTAAGCGGTTTCAACATAGTTGGAGAATAAATTGCTAATGGGAGAATTATAATAAATAAAAAATTCCTATTTTTACATTAAATAGAACTTGAGTTATAGTCATTAGGACGGTTTAATACGTTTTTTACACACACTTCTAATAATATATCAAATAAGGTCGTTTGAGCAAGTTTATTGCGCCAGGAATAAAATAAGATATAAAATCGACGCCATTTTGGACTACTTGTATCAGATTTTAAATCTTACATCACACCATGGTCATGCTACGATTTGACATCTGTCTTCTTGAGATTAAAAGGACAGCTTTAATGGATTTTCCACAATGATAGAATTTCTTGAAATTTAATATTGCGGAAGTGAAAGCACGCATTGTTTACATTGAACCTTTTTTTATAACTGTACAGATTGCTACAGTAAGTCAGTTTAGTCCTACAAGCACAAAATTTTATTGTTAAAAAACATAACATTTTAAACTGAATCCAGCCGCTTGATATTTTGAAGACAAAACATATTTTCAATGGTGCATTTTTCTATTGCACTATTTTTGTAATTGTGCAAGGTGATACCAAAAATTCAGTTCAAAGTCATACGGGCGAACGAATTAAATTGTTAAAATATATATCTCCATAAACAGAGAATTATTGTATTAAAAAGCTGAGGATTTTAAAATAAATAATATCTTTTCAAAGTAATCAAATAGTATCAACAGAAATTACATCAATTTACTTTGGAAGATTAATTTAATTTTTATTTTTCCTTCTAGCTTCTGAAATATTTCAGTATGAGCCCAACTAACCAATCTAGACAACCGGTGAAGGAAAAAACCCCACCAAAGGAGTCTAGAACCAAACGTTTCAGCTCCGACGACAGCCCTCCAAAAACGGAAGTTAAAAAACTCCGTATGGATGCCGAAGTCGAACCGAAACGCTGCGGCCGAGAGTTCAAGTGGGGATTATTCATCTTGAACATCCTAACTATCAGATATGAATAAACAGCTGCAAGCTATACAGCTCTCAATTATGAGAGCCGTAGAATCACGGCCTGCAAACCCAGGAGCGGTCTACACTGGGTAGCCTCAGGTCAGTCGGGTCATGCCTGGACACTTTCCATCGACGATGTCTCGATGAGGGAGTTGGAGCAGATGAACTTCCGGATCTATTTCGACTTCGAGCTGGTACAATTCCGGCTCTGAGACCGCAGAGGCGTCGCGGAGAGACCAAACAGACTCTCAACAGACGCCATCTGTCTCGAAAACCTCGAGTAAGGTCACCAAGGGCAAGAAACACAATAAGCCAATAGGCTTCAGTGTTATTCGGAGACATAGTCAGACGAGCCCAGGAGAGAAAAAAGGTCACCAAGGAAAACATCACTCCAGTAGCCGAAGTGGCAAACGAGAGGATCGCTGTACCTTCAAAACCTGTTTGGAGGCCCGCCTCCTCAAAGGACAAGGGGAACACCACTGTCCAAGAGAGCAGTGCGAAAAGGCTCCAAAACTAAAGGAAAGAGAAACACTGAGAATAGGAGTGATAAAAACAATCCTCTTCCACTTCCTCCTCCTCCTCCAATCCCTCCCACTCATTAACAATGGGCAATCCGGTGCTTGTTCTATAGGAAAACTTTCACGATGCACAAGTGGCTTCATATATTCTTGGCAGTTTTGCCAAGAAAAAACTAGATATCGATTTTATCTGAGAACTCTGGATTTACAGCAGCCTCCGAATAAAAGACCTTGGAAACTGTTCTGGAAAGTTGGTAGCCGGTAACTCTCCGGACAAACCAAGAGCATGCCTTCTTATCAGAAATCATTAAAAAAAAAATATGTTAACAGGTTACTGCACCGCCGATGTAGTCCAGGTCTCGATCCCAGTGGGGGATAACAGTAAGGATGTCGTAGTCTGCTCTGTTGAATTCCCAGGAGACGCAGGTCAAGACCAACCACCTCCTCCAGCGATAGTGCGAGAACTAGTTGTCTATTGCAAGAGGAACAACAAGCAGCTCGTCATTGGGTGCGACGCTAACGCCCACCACAGGGGCTGTGAAAGTACCAACATCGGTGAAGGGCTTATTGTTAACAACGTAGGTTTGGAACCAAATTTAGTGACGAAATATTGTGCAGAAGTTCCAGACATAACAATCAGTATATCTTTGAAAAACATGGATGATCAATCTTTATAACTGTCTATTTCGTTGACCCTTTCAAATCACTAGGCTTACAGGGTTGCCATATCATAACCTATCAAAATCCACTGGTAGCCATTTTGTTTGGAATGCCTAATTGTTAGGGGAGCCAGTGACACTTTTAGGTGTTATTTACGTATAGTAAAATTTTATTACAAATGGAGTCCTCGACGATGACGTTTTTAAAAAAACCTGTATAGAAAATGCTGTCATAAAGGACAAACTTGAAACTTTCAGATATTATTTACATCAACAGTGAGTAGAAAAAAAGTTTATTGAAATTTATAGTATTACCACCTTCTACAGGCTAAGAATTAAGATACATTTATAATTTAGCCTTCTGTAATTGTGTACTAAAATATTTTCACTGGCTCCCTACTATGAAGACTAGTCTTCATACTCCCTACTATAAAGATTAGATAGAAGGAGGCGAATAGGCAATAATCAAATTTCTGTCCTTTTTATAAAGTTCGCTGAATTGACTGTAGTTGGCAAGTCGAATGTCACTGTCATACTTTTTCTGTATAAGTCAATGTAAAATGAAATGATTTTTTAAAAAATGGTGACAAAAATCAAAATAATGTGAAAAAAGTACCTGAGTACAAGTAACATCGGTGACAAAAAAAAATTAAAGCAAGATTTACTTCGTTCCAGATTGTAAAACAGGATACAAATCAAATGTATAACTAAAGAAAACAAAAGGAGAAATCAATTTAATGTCTTCTTAAAGCTTCTAATGTAAGTAAAATAATGTATTTATGTCTAAATAATATATTTATTGTAAACTAGTCACAACACGTATCACGGAGTGTAGTTTATTTTATTACAATTTCTATAAAATAAAATTTTACACTCATATATCCTGACTTACAAACAACAATAATAATTATACATTAAATTTAACTGGCTAGAAAAGAAAATTTGTTTTTCTATAGTTTTAATGTTAGATAAAGAGTTACTACTGTTATTTTTTTGTTGAACCCCAATTTTGTCATTGTAAATGTTTTTTATAGGATCCTAAACGCTTATAACAGTGGCAGCATATATAACGTTTCTAAAGCACTTTCTAGAGATGATGCTGTTCTACACTTTTTAGAAGATATTTCCAAATATTATGATACTCTTTTTACTGATGGTACTGTTAGCAAAATAAAAAGGGGAAAGCCAAAATTAAAGGATGGGGCAATATTATGTACATTTCCAAATCTCCCTTTATGCTTGTATTATAACAATTAAAAAATCTGTTAACTGTGTTTTATTTTGCTCTTAGAACTATATTTAGGTAATTCAAAAAAATTAAGACACAAAATATACTTTCACCATTTAACAAATCATTTCAATTTTGGTCATACCTACCTATTTGCATTTTATACAGATAAAATTAAATAATTTATCAATTAAAACATGCGAGACTTATTTAGAAATAAATACAACGGTATATTCTGTGCTTTGGCAAAAAACAAGTTTATTTTTATTATTTTGACAAAATTATGTAAAATTCCCATAAGAAGCCATGTATTTTGAACAGCGCTACTAGCACCAGCGCCCTTGCGGTGAATTAAATAAGCTCAATTAGCGTTCGTTTTTTGGGACCGTATTTCGAGAATGCCGATTCGCCTCCTTATCTCTAGCTCTGTGTCTCTAGTCTTCATAATCCCTACTGCTCCCTACTTTATAAAATCGATGACAAGTGTTTAAAGTAAAAATGACATGACGTAATCATCGTAGCCAACCCAACAGTTGTATGACGAGGATAAGAGATAGCAAAGTGTTTGGAAAATTACTAGATTCAAAAGTCCAGCGCTTTTTTCGCGCATGAGTAATGCGAAATTGTCGAATAATGGGAAAGGTGGATTAGAATGTTAGCCCGAAGTAGAATCTGTGGACGTAGTCCAAAATGTCGACGCCCCGCATGTTGCGTGTCGGACGGCTCCCATGCGAGGTATATTATAGAAGTGTGTGGTTTTTTATTATTAATTTCTTTCTAGTTTATTAATACTTCTAAAAACAGACGTTATGCAAAAATAATGTGGATCTGTATCAAAAAAAGATATACAAGACACTAGCAGCTTTAAATTACTTATAACAGCCATATGTACCATTCCTTAGATTACCTTAGAGGGTTAAGTTCGTAACAGACTGATAAACGTAGGTTTTAGTATGCACCATTCGTAAAAGATAAAATGACAAACTGCTGGTGTATGATAGTTAAACAAGCCAAATCCGGCCTGTTTAAAACTGTTAATACAAGATATAAGAAAAGAGGTTATGTATATTTATTAGTTTTGTTTAAATTAAAGTAAAAAGCATTAATCAAATATTGAAATTTATTTTATGGATCAACTGGTGTTTAATCATTAATTTCATTATCGTCTTAGAAATACTTCAAGTGTAAATATGTAAACATGGGATTCTGCATGACCAAACGTACAGTTCGAATATTAGTAGACTTATTAGGTGATATTGAAGAGCCAACAGAGAAATCAATCAATTTCAAAAAGAAATCATTCAATTTTTTTTGTTTTCAATTGTATATTTTTTTATTATTAGCACAATTAAGGCTTCTGTTTCCCTTTCGGTGAAATTTTGAGCCTTTTTATATTTCTCCATATATTTATAAAGAACAAAGGAACAATAGAAAATGAAGAAATATAGTAATAATATATACACAGATTACAGTTTAAAAGCAAAATCAAAGCTGAATAAAGTTAGCCACATTAGTTCAGTCAACCAAATATTTCTGGTAAGTTTTGATAATCAACTGTTTACTAACTGACAGTGTCAAATGCATGGTGCATATCAATTATTATTCCTAGCTGCTTGATAAATCTTAACCATTTGATAGTTAAAAAAGCTTTTTACAGTGGAATTGTGCATATGGGTGTAAGTTACTACATAGAAGCAGTCAAAATTCAATACAGTTGATATTTTATCACTGCTGCTATACTATAACTCAAATTCAAATAAATACTATTTAAAAAATTCAATCACTCACTGATTCACTCTTTACAATACTTACACTTACATGATATTGTTTGTGAACTACTATTTAAGGTATTTTCTCCACTAGGAGAACCATGTCTTGCACCTACATCTTTGGTATTCCTGGCTTTCGATCTCAAACTGGGCCTCTCTGATCTATCAGCTAACTCTGATATACAATGTATTTGTCGCAAATCTGATAAACAAGATTCGTCTGTCTGCAAAAAATATTTGTTAAAGAGTAGTAATAGAAAAAATAAAACTTAAATATATATAAAAACAAATGAAATAATTTTAAAATTATAGTTTTACAAATATTTAAATTTTACAATCTCTTAATTCATACATGCGTGAATTAAAAATAAAGAAGGATAGATGATAAGAAATTGGTTTGCTAGTTTATAAGCTCTAAGGATCATGTAGATTAGGTCAGGAATATAAAGAATATATTACAAGGGCTGTTCTCTTTCCGTTGAGTAAAGTAAAACAGTTTATTTACAAAAAAAAAACATTTATTTATAACTTTCAAAGTATTCTCCTCCACTATCAATGCATTTTTGCATCCGTGAAAACCATTCTTGTAAACATTTTCTCCATCTTCTGGTTGTAGTTTATTTCATTTTTAAAGGCATCAACCGTTTCTTTGTAAACCCCATAAGGTATACTTTATCCGAGGAAATAAGAAGTTATTAGGTGCTAGGAAGGAACTATACGACGAATGACCCAATATTTATATGTTTCAGGCATTCAAATACTCATTTGTTCGAGCAGCAGTGTCAGCCTGAGCGTTATCTTGATGCAAGATGATCCTTCCTCTTGGACGTTTTTCGCGAATCTGTAGTTTATCTTTCTGAATTAACAGTTCGTCTATCCTCCTGTTCAACAGTGGAAACGGCTTTTTTTAAGAACAACTTTTGATGGAGCTGACCTTAGATAAAAGAGACCGGAGATATAACATTGCACATCACGCACGTTGTCTATTCCAACCCTAAGTAACCCACCAACTAAAAATCATTGTGTTCACGACGCCATCTGAATTGCTCCGAAATTTCTATTCTATGCTTGTCTCCGCGTGAGTAAATCATTTATGGACCGCCGTTTTTTGAATTATTTGTTGGTGTTATTAGCAATTTAAAGTGTTTTAGTTATTCAATTTCAAGTTGAAAAGGGTCAACTTTTGTTTAGCCGAAATCAGTTACGTAAAAATTGTTGCCATGGCAACCTTTGCCATGGAATTTCGAAACGTCGGCCGGGCATGCCCTTTCTCCACCTACATCATAAGATCACGCTACGCTCCTCCCACCCTCCTCTTAACTACCACAGAGGAAAGCGCGCGAAGTGAGCGCGCCCGGCCGACGTTTCGAAATTCGCGCGCGCGAATGTCGAAACGTCGGCCGGGCGCGCTTTTTCCACCTACATCATAAGATCACGCTACACTCGATTCACCCACCTACTAACCACTACTTGGCAACTACGCATCTCCTCACCACGAGATTTGGGTTTTTCTTTAGTCGTTGACATGACAAACGTTTCCATGGCAACAGTTTTTTCATAACTGATTTCGGCTAAACTATAGTGAACATTAAATAATCTATAACTTGGCAACTACGCATTTCCTCACTGCCAGATTTGGATTTTTGTTTAGTCGTTAGCATGACACGCGTTTCCATGGAAACAGTTTTTCCGTAACTGATTTCGGCTAAACTAAAGTGAACATTAAATGATCTATAACTTGGCAACTACGCATTTCCCACCAAGAGATTTGGGATTTTGTTTAGTCGGTAACATGACAAGCGTGCCCATGGCAACATTTTTTGCATAACTTATTTCATTTAAATGAAATTAAACAAAAACTGTAATCATCTACAACTTGGCAACTACGCATTTCCTCACCATAAGATTACGGTTTTTGTTTACTCATAGCCATCACAATTGTTATTATGACAACAGTTTTTGCATAACAGATTTCGGCTAAACGAAAGTTGAGCCATATATTCATTTTCAGCAGTAAATATTTGTTGACGTTTTGACATAAAGTCGCCATGATTCTTTGAGCTGAATACTTCAGATCCGCATTAAGGGGTTTCAATAAATATTAAGCATCAAATACATATTTCAGAAAATAGATTTCATAATGCATTAATTTACAAAAGAGTAAAATTTTAAACATTTAATCTAAATAAGAAGTAAATAGGTATTGTTACTAACGAAATTTTGTTTTTAAAAAGTAGTTTTATAAGAATATTTACTAAAGGTGGTTTTTAGCGGTTTATTAGATATTTTTACAAGAATATTAGATGAAATACAGGTTCACCTACTTAAAATTTCAAGGTTCATTTTATTTGCGGTTAAATCGGAAGTGACATTTGAATCCTAAGTCTTAAAACGAAGTAAAACGCGCAATATGATCTAGTATAAGCAAAAAAATACTAAAGTTACGGAAATTAGTCATATTATTAGTAAAATGTTACATTATAAACCCCTAAACAACTCGAAAAAAATCTTCGTTTACTAAAAAAATATAAATTCTAGCAATATTTATTTTATTATACAATCGAATGCGGTTTCAAAGATAACAGGATCAATAAATCCGAATCTCTAAATTTTGGAGCTATATGCTCGGATAAACGCATGCGACCGATAGGGGTTACAAAAATAATCGATTTATCGTTTTCATGAAAATCGATTTATCCATTATAATTAATCGATTATTTTTGATTAATCGAACATTTTCAATAAATTGTTTTCGTTTTTTAGGTAAAGGCATAATCGATTATAAAGGAATTACAAAAAGAGAGTAGATTTATTCAAAATATTCGATTTATTGTTTAATCGACTTTTTAAATTAATCGATTATTTTCGATTTACCGAATATTTTCGATTAATCGATTATTTTCGATTTTTCAAAGGTATTCGAATAATTTGTTTAAAATACAAAAAATAGATTATATAAAAATAATCGATTGATCGAATATAATCGGTTATATTATATAATCGATATTTCGGTTATTTTTCGAATTATCAATTTATCGGTCAATCAGCTTTTTATTAATCGATTACTTATTTTCGATTTTTCAAAGAAAAATAATCAATTTTAAAAGGAATATGAAAAAAGAAAAGGATTATTTGTAAATAATCGATAATTCAGTTATTTTTTTTTTGAAAATTGATTTATCGAATAATAGGTTTCAATGGAAATACGAAAAAAAAATAGTTTATTTAAAAATAATCGATTATTTAAAATAAACGATAATTCGTTTATTATTTTTTGTAAACACTGATTTATCGGTTAATTGGTTTTTTAATTAATCTATTATTTTTGATTTTTCAAAGATAATCAAGTAGTCGATTTTAAAGGAAATACGAACAAAAATAGATTGTTTGAAAATAATCGATTGATCGAAAATAATCGATTATTATTAATGATCAATAATTTATGTCGATAATCACCCACTCCTAGCGACCAAATTACTTTTAATAGGTTTAAATTTTAAAATGTTATCTGGTTTCAGACATATGCATTTCTAGAGTTTTATGTGACTCATCCTCTATATTAATTAATATTCCTAAAGAAACAAGCTTTAATATATCTTTTTCTGAGGTTATAATACAAAACAGCATTTTCTCAATTTGACTAATTTTTAATATTATGTGATAGTCGTAGAAAAAATATAATGTTCAACTCACAAGGTTTGATTTGCAGTATTCGCCTGCGCACATGCTTTTTTTATAATACGCTTAGACAATGAGTACCATTTCTTACTCGATTAACAATATTCTATTTCAACATTTTACTGTAGTCTCTTACAGAAATGCCAGTAGTAAATAATAGCTAACAAAATATTCTATAAAAGGTCTTCTCTTTACATAAAATGTCGTGGCATCTGTTTGATATTAAAAAAATCACGTTAAATTTATTTCATAATACAAAATTCTATTAAACGTATATTTTAAATAAATCTAATAGTTCATTATGATGCTAATAAACAAAGTCCGGTCCCTGTCACAGAGTTCGGGTCCCTGCCCAGTTCCCTCACTCCGTTAACCTTTCTTTAGAAATTGGCAACATTTGCGCAGGTTAAACACCAGTGTATGTTATATCTCTGGTCTCTTTTATCTAAGGAGCTGACTCATTCTCAAAGACACAAACTGGCGATTGATACTTTTTTTGAGTACATAGCAGTGTACCCAGAGATAACAGGAGATGTAACTACTAACAAATATCGTGTTGTAGTAAATAAGACATATTCTAAGGGACACAGGAGGGTATAATTTCCGCTGTTGTCATATCGTCGCCATAGAGGTCAAGGGAGTCAAGCCAGTTAAACAATACGTTAAACTAGGACATGATCAATGTATTTGAGTCACAATATGTTAAACAATACGTTAAACTAGGACATATTGTGACTCAAATACATTGATCATGGCATTTTTGATGATTTTTAAGAGCTTCTATGCACATAACTCATTTGCACCAAATTTGTGGCTTGACTCCCTTGACCTCTACGGCGACGATATGCCTATTTCATTATGAACCCAAACATTTTTGAAACATTAGTTATATCAAATTTAACTAAATTAGATGTAATTTCACTAAATTAGTTGTAATAATTTTCAATAAATTCCAAAACCTAGGTAACGTTAAGTTGCATGTGGCAACAGGGCTTACACCGGCATGGATTTCTACGTTTTTTTATTATAAGCGCACACCTTGGATTACTTATTTATTAATTGATAAAAAAAAAGGTAACGTTGTAAAAGCCTTCTCTTTATCCCCTCTCACCTTCCATCTCCTCCCTCCGGACCAACAAGTGGAGCATATTGACTGTCGAATTAATCTTGGCATCGTGAATATTATATATCCTGTTCTCTGAGTATACACATGTTTCAACTCCTCTGTGATAATGCTGTACACCAAATTAAACGATTCCCAGTCAGAACGATCTAGTATAGGTCTGCACTATCTCACACGGCCTTTTTTTTGAGCTAAAGTCAAGTTTTGGGAAATCTACCCAGAACAAAGCTTACGGACTTTCAAACGTGTGTGTAAAATAGTGTTAATTGCTTTCACACCAATCTTTAAAGTTGCTTGAATCAATATTTTTTCTGTAACTGCCATTTTTGGCTTAGGAACTTGAAACCTCTCATTTAAGGAAAGTCGACCATGTTGAATTGTATCACCTCTTTACAGTAGCTCAAGCAACGCTTGAAATTGTAAAAAATCAGACCCAATAATTCCATCACTTTTTGGCAAAAGGATAACTTTAAACTTATGTAATTCAGAAACAATCAGGTATATTTGAAAACCGTCACTAACTAAACTTGTAAACAACTAGATTGACGAAATTTGTTGCAAAAATATCATCGTCTACTGAATAGACTTAGCAAAAAGAAAACAGCCTCACGTATTTATGCAGTATTTGTTTTTTCTTCTTTTTTTTTCTTACTACACCCTACAAATTGGTTCATACTTAAATAAAATGCACATGAGTTATATATTGAGAATATAATAGACTCTTTTATATATTATCTTTGATTAATAATCAGTTTTACTTTATAAATAGGAGTAGAACCTTATTATTGTTGTTATTTGTCTCTAGCTATTTGTTATTTGACTATAGTTATTTGACTCTAGTTAGTTATTCGAAGTAGCTTTAGTTCAGATATCCATTTAAGTGTATTTTATACTTAATAAAATTTTTAAAAATAAAAGTTCCATTTTGGAATATATAACTCATGTTTTGTTTTTTCGTTTGTTAAATTTTATTTTATTTCTATTTTTATTTAACGATTTTACTTGTTAAATATTATATTAGTATTTCATAAAATGTTTAGCTTTATTTAAATAGAGGGGCAGCATTTTTATGCCTGCACAAAGGCGGCAGAGGGGCTAAGAAGGACACTGCAAGTAACAATAAAAAATTTAAAAACATTTGTCATGAATAGATTTAAAATATTTTATCGATAAAAGACTAATAATTGTAGTATTCTGTTTATTAAATAATTTGCTGTAATTAACATTGTTTAAATTTATGAAAATGCAATCTATATTTTATACCACCTTTATTATCAGATTTTTAAATTTCCTGCTCCGTTATTTGTTTTATATCGATGACAGCGCCACACTGTGGGTCAGATGTTAACTGCCTTCCAACTGGTTGTTGTTAATCATGTGCTTATTATGAGCGTTTACTATCTTTATGTCACTTGTATCTGCACGTTATGACGTTATCTAACTAAAAACTAAATTAAAATAAAACAGTCTTATTTATACGCAAATGTGGCCATCTAGAATGCTCTAAGCTGGACTAGATAGACTACGAATCGGCATCCAGCATTTCTAGAAGACAATGATTGACGACGACTGGTGGTGACTTGGTGGGTTCGGATGTGAAATATGAGCACCCCCCTCGAAAAATTTGAAATAAGAAAGGGGATCGTGTGGCACCTTGTTTGAAAGGGATTTTAAAGATCTCTTCAGTAACGTTCAGTTTTTTAAATTTGGTGCAATCATAAATGAGAACATTTATTTTAAAAATGTAAAATTTTGATGTCTCCATTACACAACTGTATGTAGAATGAAGCAAACAATTAATTGTAAAATACACTCTAAATATTATGTAACATTATTTGGTTCATTCTACGTAAAGTTTTGTCCTAGAGACATTATCATAATTTTACATTTTCAAAATTAATATTTTTCAGTTATGATTGCATCAAATTTAAAAAACTTTATATATTGCTTTATATTTCAAACAAGGTGCCGCAAAATTTTTAAGGGGGTTATAGGTCTTTTCCCAGAAGTATATGATAAGGGTAAAAATTTATTTTTTCCATACATATGGACTGCACTTTATATAGTTACCTCCTGAATAAATATGCTAAAATCTCATAAATTTTTAGAACAAAATAAATGGAACCGGTGTGACAACAGCCACGAGTTCCAGCCATGAGTTTGACGGCGGGAACCAAAGCGCCAGCGGTAATCAATCCATGGCTGGGCTGTGAATCCATAGCTGGGCTGTGAGTCCATGGCTGGTCCGTAAATCCATGGCAGGGCAGTGAAGAATTAATTAATTGTACACAAACTGTAATAAATCGTATGTATCTAAATTACAAAAAATTATTTACCCTCAAATCCAGCCCTTATATTAAACACTTAAGAGTGATTTTCTGCCCGGCAAAATAGTCTGACATATACATCAAATAGAAGACATAAATACAAGCTAATTTGTTTAAAAAAATTATTATCTTGCATTTTAAGCCAGTAAATATTTTTTAAATGTTTAATATAAGGGGTTGATTTAAGGGGGATTTACAGCCCAGCAAAATATTTTGAGATATACATTAGATTGAGCACATAAATATTATAAAATTTATATAAAAAAAGTTTCATTTCATTCCAATTTAAGCAGGCAAAGATTTTTTAAGTGTTTAATGTAAGGGCTGGATTTGAGGGTGATTTCTTGCCCCGAAAAATATTCTGACATACATTAACTAGAAGACATAAATACAAGCTAATTTGTTTATAAAAAAATTAATTTACTTGCCTTTTAAGCCAGTAAAATTGGAAGACATAATTACAAGCTAATTTATATGTAAAAAAATTAATTTACTTGCAATTTAAACCGGCAAAGTTTTTTAAGCATTTAATACATATAAAGGCTTGTTTTGAGGGTTAATAATGTTTTGTAATTTAGATACATACGATTTATTACAGTTTGTGTACAATAAATTAATTCTTCACGGCCCAGCCATGGATTCACGGCCCAGCCATGGATTCACGTCCCAGCTGTGGATTCACAGCCCAGCCATGGATTGATTACCGCTGGCGCTTTGGTTCTCGCCGTCAAACTCATGGCTGGAACTCGTGGCTGTTGTCACACCGGTCGAAATGGATGACTTTATTCAAGTGAATGCACTATGAGCGAAAAGGTTAATTCAAAAAGAAAACAAATTTGTCATATGCCGGAACCTCTGTGGTTTGTGAACTAGACCCTTTACACATGACACATACTATATTAAAATCGTGTGAAGGTGTAATGTGTACTGTAATTTTAACTACATTAAATTGTCTACCTGTGTAGCTTCGTTAACATGGAGTGTGCCCATATTCCAATGAAAACCATCTTTTGGCCAATGTCCTTTCAAATAAATGGCATCCATTGATGCTG
Organism: Psylliodes chrysocephalus; assembly: GCA_927349885.1. Taxonomy (NCBI): domain Eukaryota; kingdom Metazoa; phylum Arthropoda; class Insecta; order Coleoptera; family Chrysomelidae; genus Psylliodes; species Psylliodes chrysocephalus. The sequence goes on from OV651813.1 coordinate 71,891,990, forward strand.
TCCTTCTCATGGGTCCACCTGGATCATCCCTTAATGATGAATTTGGTTTACCTGTTGAGTAATTTTTTTTAACTTTAAATGGTCTGAAGTAAATAGGCTTAATTATACGCTTTTTCAAAAGTTTGCCTAGTTTTATATAAAAACAAACATTTGTAAAAGTATTTTGAGATAAAAACAAGTCCTATTAAAGTCGTATCAAAACTAATTTGAAACAGTTATAAAATCAACAGTTTTCATTAAAAAGTGAACAATATTTTTTAACGATTTTTCTAGAACCCCGGAGAAGAACTGGATTTGGTAAAAAGTATTAATGCCAAAACAAAATATAGTTAAAGCAGTAAATTAGTTATTTATGAAAAAACTTACTGAAATAATAATATTCAAAAAAATCAAAATTTGGAATATACTCCATTTCACTGCAAATAATTAGTAAACATAACTCATACAGAAGTAAAAAAAAACACTGAACGTGTTTTTTTAGTATCAGTTGCAGTCCAAAAACTATTTTTGAATACTATGAGCATACACACAAACATTGAAATGGTTTGTTGATACAAAATAATTACCCAACTTGAGTTATAGAAATACTTGGCAAGAGAAAACTATCAATGTTTCTAATAATAAAACAGCAATAAGATTTCAGACAAATTATTTTCAGATATCAAATTAATGTGAATTGAATTCGAGATTAAGTAATTTAAAAAAAAAAGTGGAATATTTATGGTAATAACACATTTTAAGAATATAACAGATCTAATTATTTCTCAAATTATTTATAATTATAATTTGTATCCTTTCCTATATGAACCATAGGACTGGGCAAAATAACTTTCTTTGACAATTTTTGAGAACAGAATTTACATTTAAAATATCAAATATCAATAAAAGAAATCTAGAAATGTATTAGAATCAATAATTTTAATTCAAAGAAATGTTGATGAGAGTACTACTACATTTTCTTTTTCTCATAATACAGGGTTTAACAAAAAGATGCACAGTAAACTTAACCACAGCTTCTGGGGTTGAAAATAAGCCAACTTATGCTTACTTGCTTATTTATTTATTTATAAAATACAAAAAATAGTTACATAATTATATTACAACTAATTAATATTATCTTAAGTTATATAGATTTTCTTGGAGACACCTAAATGCTAGATGCATCTGTATGTGTATCATTACAATTTGTACATTTATATGTAATTTTAAAACTATCTCAAGACTCTTAAAGCCCTATTACAATGTTTTGAATTATTTCTATATAAAGAAGACTAACGTTCTTTACTTTATTTATATAATTCTTTAAACAAGTTATAGTTGTTAAAAATATATGTATTATATTCTTTTAAATTGTTTTTTGATATTCTTTTTATTTTGCCTAGTAGCTAGGGTTGCCACCTTTTCATTTCCTAAAACACAGACATGATCGATTCAAGAAGGGGGATATATATATAACATATAGGTACATACCTATACTTTATTATAATTTATTTTTTAAAATAAAACACAGATGCGCTTAGTTATAGGTTGTAGATCATTGCAGTTTTAGAAAAAATTAAAAATGGGTACCTACCTACTATTTAAATTTTTTTACATACCCAAATTTTATTTTACATTTTTAAAAAATAACAGAGCAACATTCATTCTTAATTTACCTATAACTAGGTATGTTATTTAAATTAAACAAACAATAAAAAACAGGCATCATTCCTCATCTTTTTAAACTCCTAGTTACTTTAAACTTTTTAAAGCGGATAATAAAAAATAAAATTTATAATAATAAAACAAAAAACAAAAATAATGGGTCCATCTCACAATATTTTTTTCTAAAGAGATTACCTATATTAAATTTACTTAAAATCGTTAATTTATACATATTAGGTAGGTATTAAATAACAATGCTGTGCTCATAGTTTATTTCAGTGTTCAATGGGTCAGATGTATTATAAATAAAATTATAAAGTTATCTAGACATTCCCGGACAGTCTGGGTGAAAAATGTACAAGTGGCATTCCTACTGGTAGCATATTATAAATTTATGGTGCTAAATAATTAAAAAAAATTAAGTTAATGTTTCTGTGACTCACTGGAATACTAATTTTTTTTATTTACCTTATTTCTTGTGTGATATTGATGATTTACAATGTTTTGTAGGAAAATTCGAGTATGTATGTAACTGCATATTTATAACATGTACATGGTTTCTGATATTGCAAGTATCATTAAACAGCAGTTCGGTTCGATACATTTTATTCTTATTATAGATGATTTTTAGTATTTTTTTCTGTTTTATATTTAATTTGTAAAATGAGGTATCATATGAACCTCCCCAAAATGATTCAATGATTTATATAATTATTATGACTAATTTTTTTTTTTATTTAAAACCTATTTGAAAGAATAAAATATGTAAATTAGTTTGCGAATTTTATTAGAAATATAATTTATGTGTTCATGCCACTTCATGTTCTAAAATAACCCCCAAATACTTTATTTTTAACCGATTTCGAAAAAGGAGGTTCTCAATTCGTTGGAATAATTTTTTTTTATGTTCAGTGATAATTCTTTAACAGGGTGTTCAATTTCAATGATTCTTTTTTTGTTAGAAAGGGGGTACTTCAGGGGTGGTCCCATAAAAATTTGGTTAAAATCTAATAATTGGGCCCATAAAATCCTCACTCTTCATTTTTTATGTATGTTCATTGATAATTCTTTTTTTCTGAGGTATTTTCAAACATTTTTTTCTTATTTATAACTATTCAAAAATAATAACAATGCAAATAAAACTTATGTTGACTTATATTTATATTTAATACAAGAATTTAATATCTGTAGTGGTTGTTTCCATTTAAAAAGTATTTAATTAAATTAGAATATACTTAATACCAATATGTGGTCCCCTTAAGACTGCAAAATAAGTATTTATTCTGCCAATATTTGAATACCTTTATATCCAGCAGATCCTGGGCTCCTCTGTCCAGAAATATGGTCTGGAGATCTGTTTTTCCACAAATACGTCGGAGACACATTATTACCGCTAGATTTGAAATTACTATTGGGCTTCATGACGGAACAAATAGGAATCGTCGCTTTGAGCGGTCCTTGTTTCACTAAATTCGGCGACGATTTGGGCAATCTCGCAGAGCTATTTGGCCCGGACATGTTGCGAAAAAACTGGCGAATAAAAACCTTATTGTTTTTACACAAAAACGTAACTTTTTTACACGAAAACTACGCCCATTCAGACGTTTACAAGGTGGCTATAACAATATTTATCAACTGAAATTTTTTCTTTGTGTAGGAGAAACCTTTTCCTGGTTTCATTGTTTTACGGGATGCCGATAGTATTTTACGCGCACGGTCCACGGGATTCTTTTTTGTCTCTAGTCCTTTCCTTATCATACGTGTTGCGCAAACAAGGAATAAATTCATTCACAAAGAAGAACCATATGGGCTGATATGGGGAATAGGAGAAACACTGTTGTCAATGTTATTACGTTTTTTGAAATACATCTATTACAGTTTTGTAAACCATTACACTAGCGCTTTGCAAAGTAATCAAACACTGAAACAGTCAAAAATGTTTTGCGTTTTACCTCACCTATTACGTATTATCCGTTACCAGTGAATCATATCCATTACGCTAAACATAATAATACGTTGTAATATTATGCAATGCAAAACATTTGTGTGTACATCTAGTACAATTTGTGTTTTGAAGTTGTGTCAAATTTCGTCCAATGTCAATGTCAAACTCATGATGTCTATGGTCAAACTCAGCTGATCACCGGCTGGGCGGCTGGCAGTGTTGCCGCAACCAAATATACCTATTGATGTACCAAACAAATTTGCTAAAATGTACCCAATTCTGAATAATATGTACAAAATTCATATATAAATGCCTTTTGCTTTCAAAATCTAAATACAATAAAACAAATATTACATTTTTAGTATATTATAATAAAATTGCTTTCAATAAGAACAATTTATACAGTGTGTCCAATTAAGTCGGAACCATATATGGGAAGCTTTTTTATGCTTAGTTTTATGAAAAAAAGTCATTATTTATAAAAAGTTCTGCATGGTCCAAAACTTTATAATGTGATTGAAAGAAATATGACGACGACGACAACGATGCTGTGTAAAGGTGGGTCCACATTGCTCCTGTTCGTGCTTACGCTCGTGCTCGTGATCGCGCTTATGCTGTTTCCGGAACGTTGCTTTTTGTGTTTCTTCTGTTTGTCAAGATCGTTTTATCCGCGAACCAGAGTGTCCAGATTGTAGTTTTGTGTTTGCGCTCTTGCGGTTCCGACATCGATGATCAATTATTTTTAACGGGCTGCCAGTACGTTAATTATTATTATCAAACGGAGAGAACAGGAAAAAAGTGACGAAAAGACGGTGTTTAATGTCAAATATTTTTAAAAGTAGATCCAAATACAGTGGAAGTATCTTTTCCATGATTTGCAAACAGATGGGATGTTTTTTAAAAACTTTTATCGCATGAGCAGTACCAATTTTGAAAGACTAATTAATTTAGTTGGTCCACATACCCAAAGAAAGAATACCACCAATATTTTTATTATTTAACTTATAAAATTTATGTTGTGGATCCCACAAAACAGGATAAGTTTCGTAAAGGCCAATATATTAGCTTCAAAATGTTTTCTTCAGTCCACTCCATATTGCACTGCGCCTTGCTCGTACCCAGACAACACACCAAATCCCAGAGATATCCACAGAATATTTTTTGTGGATATCCAATATATTCACAGGATATCAAAAATATTCCGTGGATCTAATATGGATATCCAAATGTCCGTCTATATCCAGAATATAGAAGATATCATATGGATATCCAGCAAAAGATCTAATGAGTATCTTCCAGACAATACAAGAAATCATATCCACAGAATATATATATTCTGTGGATATCCAATATGGATATCCAACCAAATGTCCGTCTATATCGCAGGATATAGAAGATATTCGGATATTCAGCAAAATATTTTATCTTTAGTATAGGTTCATAAAGTAACCAATGATTATTGAATAACGTCAAAAGAAAATAGCAGAGATAAAAAATATTTTCAACACTCAAAATATTTTCAACTCTCTGCCTTTGATTTTGCCCACTAAGGTGAAAGTCATCTTTATTAGGACTCTTCAGCAATAAATGGAAATTCTCGACTCCAGTCTCTAATAGAGTCTGATTAGGACACAAATTTCGATCGAACTCAATTACGGCGGGTCGAGCAAGAGTAGATGCGAAAGTGGTATCGCCATCTATACTTAGTAAGCAAAATCAAATAACATCTAGTGGATATCCACGATGGTTTGCGTTCGCGCGTAGACTTTGATATAGTTAGTGGATGTCCATGGGATATTGAATATACCTTAAAAAAATTAATTTTAAATATCTGAACGGTACTATTAGCCACAATGGCGAGCACAAAGGCGTAATTTTTTAATAATTTGCTATATAATTAGTATTATTTATGGACATTTGCATGTCTATAAATTACATTTCCTGGATATAAAATAGATATCCACCATGGACTGGACATTCAGTGGATATTGGGATGTTCAGTAGATATTCAAAGGATTTGGTGTCCTGTCTGGGTACTTGACTGCACTTGAAACTTAAATGCGAACAGTAAAAACAAAAAAATCACCAAACCGCCGTCAACTGTGCTCGCGCGCGTACTATGCACCCCTTTCCCAGCAAACCATTCTGTTACATGTTCCCTCCTGTTACATAACTAAGAAGGATAAAATATACTTAGACTGTCTTGTATGCACTTTTATGTGTTATTTATGGAACCGAACACCTAAGTTCAAACTTAGCACCATAGTTATATACCATGTATATAATTAAAATATATGTTACAAAATTACATATCCGTTATATAAATTTCCTCACATAAATATTATATCAATTTATATATCTATGTGTAATCTACATTAAAGTAACAATTTGTACTAAATTATTTCGTACAAAATGTTACATAGCGTATATATACATAAATGCTGTTGACCAAAAGGTTCTTGAAATACGCATGTTTTTTAGGTAGGTATATCTGGTGTATTATTTTTAGTACCGTTTCAATGTTCAATGGCGGCTATAGGCGTTTTATGGAGGTACCTGTGGCATTTTTGGATTTTTGTGAACAATAGCAGGTATGTTGTGTTTTTATAATGGAATTGAGTTATTATATATGTATGTGCTGTATTTTGATGATACATTTGAGGTGTAAATATTAATTTTTGTTCTCTTTTCAGGTCATGCTTTATGGGGTCCTGAATTTTGAGGACGTGGGTCGTCGTTAATAGCAGATATTTTGTGATTTTTATGATGAATTTGGGTTATTATATTTGTGTGCAATATTTTTATAATACATTTTTGGTTTCGGTTATGAATTTGTGCAATAAAATTATTGATATACCTAACAAATACGTTTAAATTACTTTTCTTTATCCTCCAAATATTTCCGACGTTTTTTTTTTTGTATTTGTCATATAGTGTGTCTACTTAAGTTGGAACCAAATGGAAAACTTTTTTATTATTGGTTTTGTGAAAAAATGTATTCCTGATAAAAAGTTCTGCATGGTCCAAAACTTAGAATGTAACCATCAGATATCAATTTTTTTATGCTGTATATAAGGTTTGCCAAAAAATATGAATTTTACTCAAGAGTAAAGTACCTTTATGTTTTACAATACAGAAGAATGTTATGAAGTAAAGTTAGTTTGAATTAAAAGTTATATTCAAATATGCACTTTCAGCCATTTTTGAGCTAGCACAGACACGTGATTTTCACGTGAAATACACGGCACATTTTACGTCGAAATCACCAATTTATGACGTGCTAGTGACGTGATTATGACGGCAATATGTCACAGATCAAAGACGTCATACAGTGACGTGATAAACACGTCACCAGATAACGTGTTTAGACGTCAAAAAAACACCATAATATCCATTTAAAAATGTTTAATTTGTAAAAAAATGTTTATAAAAAACGTTTTATTTAAAAAATGTTTAATAAAAATATGTTTTATATAAAAAAAGATAGGTTACTGCATAAAATTTCTGAATTGAAACATAGTATACTAACCTGAACTATTACTAAATAAACATTACTTCTTAGAATATGTACTTAGAATGTATAAATTACATAAGATTATATAGCAGTGTCCAGATATTCAACAAATCATTCCGAATATACAGGCTTGAAGCAGCTTCAATGGTATCCTTATTAAATTTTCGTTTCACTAAAACAAAAATATAATAGTTATAACTACCAGAAACTTAATTATTTAAATAAAATTGGAGCCAAAAAATAGAGTTAACATTGACCGAGAAAGACAGAAATTTTTTTATATCGTTAAGCTGTCACAAAAGTGATATATTTGATGGTTCACAAATTTAATAAGATAAATAAAATCAGATCTGTCAAGAGAAATCAATGAAAAAATTTAATATGCGCCTGGCTAAAGAGTACTAGATGCTTCTAGCTAACACAGAATTTAGTATTTCTTCATGGGTCAAAAACCTAATATTTTAATAATAATTTTATGATGCTAAGTTTTAAAGTGATGTAAAATTGTGAATTTTAAACCAGGTTAACCTGACTTTTTTATAATTAATGAAATGAAGAAATGTTATTATTTTTACAAGGTATATATTAATAACAGGAAAAATTATTTTACCCCCAAGCTCTTTTGAATGTAAAGGTGAGATTTTTAATAATTGTGAAAAATAATTATTGACATTTGAAGAAAAAAATGTTGTTCGGAATAAAAGAAATGTACTTATAACATTGTCACAAAAGTATGAATTTTACTCATAATAAAAAATAAGTTTTGCTAGACAAAGCAGTGCTTACCTACCAATAGGTTCGTCATCAATAACGAATTCATCATCTTCACTTGAAAATATTCTTCTTAATGGCTTTCTTTTACAAGGAAGAGGTTGTAACTCATCATCACTTGTTATATCCTATGTCATAAGAACCTTTGTTGCTTTTTGGCTAGCTATTTGGTAATTCTCTAAAACAGATTAATAATTTTATACACTATACTTTTTTAAATAAATAAAACGGCTCACAGATATGGTTTATGAAATACTATAACTATAATAGGTCTCAGTAACCAACAAAAATTCAAAACATATAATATCAAGGTATATAATGCAAAATAATTTCATAAAACAATGTAATTAAAACCACAGTACATAAAGGGAAAGGTTTTAGTAGTAATACATAGACCAGTGTTTTAATTGTCTAAAGGTGAGTTTAGTCAGCCTGATTTAGTTTCAACATAAAAGTTATCAATTTATTTCAATGTACCTGTTTATACAGAATAACATAGGCATCAACATTAACATAGTAAAGATAAATAAAAATCAACTTAATGCTCAAATCTTAGGAATGTGTATGTTTAAATTATCTTTATGAACGGTTTTGTTTTAAAATCCTTAAATTTTTGTTTATATTAATGTCTACGTTAATAGTTAAAACAAAATTAGGCTAGCTACAGGCACCTTTACAATATAAAAAATCACTCACCTTCGGTAAAATATGTTCTATAAATAGGAAAGAGTCCAATTTTTTCCTTTTTTAAGCTCTTGTTAAAAGATTATTGTTGTTTATAAGAACCTCATTTCCCAGGATGTCGGCCACTTAGAACTTAAAGTGGTTTAATAATACTCCGGTGCCGTGCTTGTCGGCGTATTGAATTCCTATAAACATACTAAAAATAAACAATAATATCGCACTAAACTTCCTAACTACTTACCTTCAAAACACATACAAAATACAAAATCATACAATAAAAGAATGTTCCAAACACAAGTTAAAAATAACACAAAATGGCGTGAACCGCTAACCTTGGACAATGACATGACAGCTGACATTTCTAAACAGTGTTGACATAAAATTTCATTTAAAAATGAAAATTCCCAAAAATCCCTAGATTTAAAATGAGAATCATAAATTTATTATAAACACTAAAGATACTTTTATTAATAAATAGAATGTAAAACAATAAAGGTATAGAATCGACGTGTACACGTGCGCAGTTTAACGCCTCATTTCAGAACGTGACAAACTAGTCCCTAAATAACGTCATAGTACGTCTTATTTTGGTGTCATAATGACCGCAAAATAAACGATGTTGTATAAATTACCTTCTATTTATCTAATAATGAATAACAAAAACTCGATTTGCATTTATGACATAAATAGGTGTATTTTGTTCGCAACAACTGTGTTTACGTGTCAAATTGGTCCGAAAATGACGTCATTATTACGTTACTTTTGCGTCAAAAAATCACATCGATGTATTTGACCAAAATTCAACGTGATTATGACGTGAAACGACGTCCGGTGCTAGCTGGGTTATTAGCATTAAAATTCATGTTTGGTGATTAATTTATAACTACAAATAATGTAAAACGTAAATAACTGTAATTGTATATTTGAATATCACTTTTAATTCAAAATAACTTTACTTTATAATGTTCTTCTGTATAGTAAAAAATAAAGGTACTTTACTCTTGAGTAAAATTCACATTTTTACACAAACCTCGTATACAGCTTAAATAAATTAATATCTGATGATTGCATTTTATATAAGTTTTAGACCATGCAGAACTTTTTATCAGGAACACATTTTTTCACAAAACCAATAACAAACATATTTTCCATATGGTTCCAACTTAAGTAGATACACTGTTTAATACCTACATTTTGAAACGACACATTTACATACCTTCATTTATATAACATTTATAATACTAATGTTATATGAAAAAAATGATGTATATGTGCTGTAATAATGAAGCATATTAAATGTTACAATGGTAATATATAAATGTTACATGTCTTCCGATATATAACATTGTTCCTTACATGTACTTAACACATTACATCACATATAAGGAACCTGCTATATAACAAAATTAGGTCATTTTTCACAGTAATCACGTGAGTTATTATGTAACATGTAAGTTACTTTGTTATGTAACACGGAACTAGTACACGTAAATGATACATATATGTTACATGTTTGTGTTTGCTGGGTTGATGTACCGCTACCCGACCGAACAGTCAAAACAGGTGTTTTCGGTGATTGCAAGCACGAGGATTGCTGCAAACAGCCCAAATACGACGAATATGATTTTTGTTTCATTCGTGCTGTTTGCTCCGTTTGTTGCGCTTGTTGTGTTCGTTCGAACTGTTCGCGAGTAATGTGGACCCACCTTAATACGACACTCCAACAAACTTCCCAATAAACACAGTTTGTCGGCATCGTAACTGGGCCGAAGGAGGCTTATTGCCGGATGCCGGACTCGGCCCTATATACGGGTGAGGCTTCGGCACCCAGACAGCACACCAAATCCTTTGGATATCTACTGAACTGACAATATCCACTGAATGTCCAGTCCATGGTAGATATCTATTTTATATCCATATATAGACATGCAAATGTCCATAAATAATAGTAATTATATAGCAAATTATTAAAAAAATTACGCCAGTGTGCTAGCCATTGTGGCTAATAGTACCGTTCAGATATTTAAAATTAATTTTTTTAAGGTGTATTCAATATCCCATGTACATCCACTAAATATACCAAAGTCTAGGCGCGACCGCAAACCATCGTGGATATCCACTAGATGTTATTTGATTCTGCTTACTAAGTATAGATGGCGATACCACTATCGCATCTACTCATGCTTGACCCGCCGTAATTGAGTTCGATCGAAATTTGTGTCCTAATCACTCCATTAGAGACTGGACTCGAGAATTTTCATTTATTGCTGAAGAGTCCTAATAAGGATGACTTTCTCGTTAGTGGGCAAAATCAAAGGCAGAGTGTTGAAAATAATTTTTATCTCTGCTATTTTCTTTCGACGTTATTCAATAATTATTGGTTACTTATGAACCTCTACTAAAGTTACCCATAAAATATTTTGCTGAATATCCAAATATCTTCTATATCCTGGGATATAGACGGACATTTGGTTGGATATCCGCATATTGGATATATTGAATATCCACAAAATATATTATGTGGGTATCTCTGGGATTTCTTGTATTTTCTGGAAGATACCTATTAGATATTTTGCTGAATATCCATTAGGATATCTTCTATATTCTGGACACAGGATAAAGAACAATACAGAAAAGAAACATAGGGCTAAAACAGGAACCTAGCAACCGAAGCCACACCTTCTTCATGGTGGAGCATTGCCAAAATTGAACCGTAGATTTGTTACTTGTTCGAAGTGCAACAGTGCACACTTTTATAGCAGATGAACGAAGCTGTCACTGCTGTCGCTGTTACGGCCATATTATGGAGGGTAGAGGAAAGGAGAACAATCTCTGTATACAAAAAGTGTCCCTCAAAATGTATACAATTAAGATGGCGCTTCTGTGCCCAGGGGACGTCGACAGTCGATAATTCAGATCACACAATGACACCAATGATGTATATAGTAATACATATTGCTCAACCATAAAAAACTAAAAACTACACCGTGAAAAGTGACTGATCGTAGAAGAGTAAGTGTTCTGTGATCGTAGATAAATTTTGACAATACACGACAATAGTCAAATTTTATTGAAAAGTAATAATATAAACAATAAATAATTCTTATATTAAAATGGCACGGAGGTCTCAATTTACTGCTTCCTGTCTGATTTCATTATGAATGAGCAATCTATATGTCTATATAGCATTGGATTTTGTCCCCTGGCTACACGAGCGCCATCTTAATTGTATACATTTTGGTGGCCACTTTTTAATATAAAGATCCATATAAGATTGTCCTCCTTTTCTCTACCCTCCATAGGCCATATGCACCATTGTCAAGTTAAGTCCTCTGTTATCTAACAGTAGTATAAAAAATAACAGTGTGTTAACACTAATGATCATTTAAAAATTATCCCAATTGATTTATACTTATGAATCATAAATAACTAGTGAGATTTGTGGCACAAAATTAATAGTTCATTATGACAGGGTAAAATAAACTATTCTTTAAAACTTTATAATTTTTATTTTTGAAACCTCTGTCGGAAGTGCTACAAATCAAAAAATAATTTACTTAAATCGAGAATAGTTTCAAATGCATTCATGCAAATTTTCATAAAATATGACACATAATTATGTAAAAGAGAAATGTAGTTTTCGCAGTGTAGGTTCAGTGAAAAGCTACGTTCGCGTGTACTGTGAATAATTACGTTTTCTCAGAGTATCTCTGTGGTGGAACTCAAGGTCAAATATTTCTATCCCTTCAACTTCAAAGTTCCGACCATTACTTTCTTTTCTGTATTGTTCTTTCTTCTGTGTTCTGGATATAGACGGACATTTGTATATCCATATTAGATCCACAGAATATTTCTGATATCCTGTGTGGATATATTGGATATCCACAAAAGATATTATTCTGTGGATATCTCTGGGATTTGGTGTGTTGTCTGGACATATAGGTATAGCATGTCCGCCCAGCCGAATGTCGGCAGCCCACTAAATTGTAGCCGCGTTTATACAGGGTGTTTCAAAAAGGTATGTCATAAATTCTTCCTCAGATAGATTACAAAAAAATAAGTGGAATGGCTATATTTACCTATATCAAAAACATTAAGAAAAACGTTTTTTTTTTGTAAAAAGTTTGCTGTTGCGATTTTTTCTTTGACATTTTTGCCAGTGCTGTACATTTGAAGGCCCAATATTCTAAGAAGAAAAAAAATTTAAAGCGACCTCCCTAAAAAAAGTTGGTGAAATGGGTATTTTTTAACCCCCCCGTATTTTTTTTTGACATAAAGAAACTTGCTTTTATCAATCTTAAAATCAAAAAGAACTATGAATTTTTAATTTTTTTATAGCAAAATGAACTTTGTATCTTTTTTAGTTAACGAGCTATTTACAATTTTTTAACTGATTTTCTAGAGCAATTCGTCCGTCCTAGACTTAAAATATCCACAAAACTAAGAGTATGTCAGGAATTATTGTACAAAAAACGCATATAAAAATCAGTGGTGTGCCTAGGGGCGTGTTTGAGCCGCCCCTGCAAAAACTACCCCTTTTATTTATATTTTTGTAAAAAGGTATTTATAATATTGGATTTTGGCGCCATAAAAAGGGTGCGCCACCGGTTCACCATGCCACTGATAAAAATACACGTTAGTTTGAAACTGTATTTAATTAATTTAATAGTAATTAAAATAATTATTTTTTTTAATTAAACAATTAACAAAAAATTAACAATTAAAAATAAACACTTGACAATAATTATTATACATATTTTATAAACTATTTAATTTAGTAAATGTTCAACATGTCTTCCTCGTTCTTGAATGCCAAAATATAAATAAAAGATGTAATTTTTGTAGGGGCGGCTCAAGTACAGCCCTAGGCACAACACTGATTTTTATATGCGTTTTTTGTATAATAACTCCTGACCTACTCTTA
>OV651813.1:71905971-71910971 GCA_927349885.1 Psylliodes chrysocephalus
TTATTTAAATAATAAATAATAAATAATAAATATAAATAATAAATATATATAATAATAATTATAATGATATAATAATAAATAATAAATAATAAATAATAAATAATAAATAATAAATAATAAATAATAAAATAATAAATATTAAATAATAAATAATAAATAATAATAATAAATAATAAATAATAAATAATAAATAATAAATAATAAATAATAAATAATAAATAATAAATAATAAATAATAATAATAAATAATAAATAATAAATAATAAATAATAAATAATAAATAATAAATAATAAATAATAAAATAATAAATAATAAATAATAAATAATAAAATAATAAATAATAAATAATAAATAATAAATAATAAATAATAAATAATAAATAATAAATAATAAATAATAATAATAAATAATAAATAATAAATAATAAATAATAAATAATAAATAATAAAATAATAAACTAATAAATAATAAATAATAAATAATAAATAATAAATAATAAATAATAAATAATAAATAATAAATAATAAATAATAAATAATAAATAATAAATAATAAATAATAAATAATAAATAATAATAATAAATAATAAATAAATAATAATAATAAATAATAAATAATAAATAATAATAAATAATAAATACTAAATAATAAATAATAAATAATAAATAATAAATAATAATAATAAATAATAAATAATAAATTAATAAATAATAAATAATAAAATAATAAATAATAAATAATAAATAATAAATAATAATAATAAATAAAAATAATAATACTAATAAATAATAAATAATAAATAATAATAATAAATAATAAATAATAAATAATAAATAATAATAATAAATAATAAATAATAAATATAAATAATAAATAATAAATAATAAATAATCATAATAATAATAAATAATAAATAATAAATAATAAATAATAAATAATAAATAATAAATAATAAATAATAAATAATAAATAATAAATAATAAATAATAAATAATAAATTAATAAATAATAAATAATAAATAATAAATAATAAATAATAAATAATAAATAATAAATAATAAATAATAAATAATAAATAATAAATAATAAATAATAAATAATAAATAATAAATAATAAATAATAAATAATAAATAATAAATAATAAATAATAAATAATAAATAAATAAAAATAATAAATAATATAATAATAAATAATAAATAATAAATAATAAATTAATAAATAATAAATAATAAATAATAAATAATAAATAATAAATAATAAATAATAAATAATAAATAATAAATAATAAATAATAAAATAATAAATAATAAATAATAAATAATAAATAATAAATAATAACTAATAAATAATAAATAATAAATAAATAATAAATAATAAATATAAATAAATAATAAATAATAAAATAATAAATAATAAATAATAATATAAGAATAATAAATAATAAATAATAAATAATAATAATAAATAATAAATAATAAATAATAAATAATAATAATAAATAATAAATAATAAATAATAAATAATAAATAATAAATAATAAATAATAAATAATAAATAATAAATAATAAATAATAAATAATAAATAATAAAATAAATAATAATAATAAATAATAAATAATAAATAATAAATAATAAATAATAAATAATAATAAAAATAATAAATAATAAATAATAAATAATAAATAATAAATAATAAATAATAAATAATAAATAATAAATAATAAATAAAATAATAAATAATAAATAATAAATAATAAATAATAAATAATAAATAATAAATAATAAATAATAAATAATAAATAATAAATAATAAATAATAAATAATAAATAATAAATAATAAATAATAAATAATAAATAATAATAATAAATAATAAATAATAAATATATAAATAATAAATAATAAATAATAAATAATAAATAATAAATAATAAATAATAAATAATAAAATAATAATAATATAAATAATAAATAATAAATAATAAATAATAAATAATAATAATAAATAATAAATAATAAATAATAAATAATAATAATAAATAATAAATAATAAATAATAAATAATAAATAATAAATAATAAATAATAAATAATAAATAATAAATAATAAATAATAAATAATAAATAATAAATAATAAATAATAAATAATAAATAATAAATAATAAATAATAAATAATAAATAATAAATAATAAATAATAAATAAATAAATAATAAATAATAAATAATAAATAATAAATAATAAATAATAAATAATAATAATAAATAATAAATAATAAATAATAAATAATAAATAATAAATAATAAATAAAAAATAAATAATAAATAATAAATAATAAATAATAAATAATAAATAATAAATAATAAATAATAAATAATAAATAATAAATAATAAATAATAAATAATAAATAAATAAATAATAAATAATAAATAATAAATAATAAATAATAAATAATAAATAATAAATAATAAATAATAAATAATAAATAATAAATAATAAATAATAAATAATAAATAATAAATAATAAATAATAAATAATAAATAATAAATAATAAATAATAAATAATAAATAATAAATAATAAATAATAAATAATAAATAATAAATAATAAATAATAAATAATAAATAATAAATAATAAATAATAAATAATAAATAATAAATAATAAATAATAAATAATAAATAATAAATAATAAATAATAAATAATAAATAATAAATAATAAATAATAAATAATAAATAATAAATAATAAATAATAAATAATAAATAATAAATAATAAATAATAAATAATAAATATAAATAATAAATAATAAATAATAAATAATAAATAATAAATAATAAATAATAAATAATAAATAATAATAATAATAATAAATAATAATAATATAATAAATAATAAATAATAAATAATAAATAATAAATAATAAATAATAAATAATAAATAATAAATAATAAATAATAAATAATAAATAATAAATAATAATAATAAATAAAAATAATAAATATAAATAATAAATAATAAAATAATAAATAATAAATAATAAATAATAAATAATAAATAATAATAAAAATAATAAATAATAAATAATAAATAATAAATAATATAATAATAAAAATAATAAATAATAAATAATAATAATAAATAATAAATAATAAATAATAAATAATAAATAATAAATAATAAATAATAAATAATAAATTAATAAATAATAAATAATAAATAATAATAATAAATAATAAATAATAAATAATAATAATAAATATAAATAATAAATAATAAATAATAAATAATAAATAATAAATAATAAATAATAAATAATAAATAATAAATAATAAATAATAAATAATAAATAATAAATAATAAATAATAAATAATAAATAATAAATAATAAATAATAAATAATAATAATAAATAATAAATAATAAATAATAAATAATAAATAATAAATAATAAATAATAAATAATAAATAATAAATAATAAATAATAAATAATAAATAATAAATAATAAATAATAAATAATAAATAATAAATAATAAATAATAAATAATAAATAATAAAAATAATAAATAATAAATAATAAATAATAAATAATAAATAATAAATAATAAAATAATAAATAATAAATAATAAATAATAAATAATAAATAATAAAATAATAAATAATAAATAATAAATAATAAATAATAAATAATAAATAATAAATAATAAATAATAAATAATAAATAATAAATAATAAATAATAAATAATAAATAATAAATAATAAATAATAAATAAAAAATAATAATAATAAATAATAAATAATAAATAATAAATAATAAATAATAAATAATAAATAATCAATAATAAATAATAAATAATAAATAATAAATAATAAATAATAAATAATAAATAATAAATATAAATAATAAATAATAAATAATAAATAATAAATAATAAATAATAAATAATAATAATAAATAATAAATAATAAATAATAAATAATAAATAATAAATAATAAATAATAATAATAATAAATAATAAATAATAAATAATAAATAATAAATAATAAATAATAAATAATAAATAATAATAATAAATAATAAATAATAAATAATAAATAATAAATAATAAATAATAAATAATAAATAATAAATAATAAATAATAAATAATAAATAATAATAATAAATAATAATAAATAATAAATAATAAATATAATAATAATAATAAATAATAATAATAAATAATAAATAATAAATAATAAATAATAAATAATAAATAATAAATAATAAATAATAAATAATAAATAATAAATAATAAATAATAAATAATAAATAATAATAATAAATAATAAAATAATAAATAATAAATAATAAATAATAAATAATAAATAATAAATAATAAAATAATAAATAATAAATAAATAATAAATAATAAATAATAAATAATAAATAATAAATAATAATAATAATAATAAATAATAAATAATAAATAATAAATAATAAATAATAAATAATAAATAATAAATAATAAATATAATAAATAATAAATAATAAATAATAAATAATAAATAATAAATAATAAATAATAAATAATAAATAATAAATAATAAATAATAAATAATAAATAATAAATAATAAATAATAATAATAAATAATAAATAATAAATAATAAATAATAAATAATAAATAATAAATAATAAATAATAAATAATAATAATAAATAATAAATAATAAATAATAAATAATAAATAATAAATAATAAATAATAAATAATAATAATAAATAATATAAATAATAAATAATAATAATAAATATAAATAATAAATAATAAATAATAAATAATAAAATAATAAATAATAAATAAAAAATAATAAATAATAAATAATAAATAATAAATAATAAATAATAAATAATAAATAATAATAATAAATAATAAATAATAAATAATAATAAAATAATAAATAATAAATAATAAATAATAAATAATAAATAATAAATAATAAATAATAAATAATA
>OV651813.1:71915971-71977720 GCA_927349885.1 Psylliodes chrysocephalus
AATAATGAATAATGAATAATGAATAATGAATAATGAATAATGAATAATGAATAATGAATAATGAATAATGAATAATGAATAATGAATAATGAATAATGAATAATGAATAATGAATAATGAATAATGAATAATGAATAATAATAATGAATAATGAATAATGAATAATGAATAATGAATAATGATAATGAATAATGAATAATGAATAATGAATAATGAATAATGAATAATGAATAATGAATAATGAATAATGAATAATGAATAATGAATATGAATAATGAATAATGAATAATGAATAATGAAATAATGAATAATGAATAATGAATAATGAATAATGAATAATGAATAATGAATAATGAATAATGAATAATGAATAATGAATAATGAATAATGAATAATGAATAATGAATAATGAATAATGAATAATGAATAATGAATAATGAATAATGAATAATGAATAATGAATAATGAAATAATGAATAATGAATAATGAATAATGAATAATGAATAATGAATAATGACTAATGAATAATGAATAATGAATAATGAATAATGAATAATGAATAATGAATAATGAATAATGAATATGAATAATGAATAATGAATAATGAATAATGAATAATGAATAATGAATAATGAATAATGAATAATGAATAATGAATAATGAATAATGAATAATGAATAATGAATAATGATAATGAATAATGAATAATTGAATAATTGAATAATGAATAATTGAATAATTGAATAATTGAATAATTGAATAATTGAATAATTGATTAATTGAATAATTGAATAATTGAATAATTGAATAATTGAATAATTGAATAATTGAATAATTGAATAATTGAATAATTGAATAATTGAATAATTGAATAATTGAATAATTGATAATTAATAATTGAATTAATTGAATAATTGAATAATTGAATAATTGAATATTGAATAATTGAATAATTGAATAATTGAATAATTGAATAATTGAATAATTGAATAATTGAATATTGAATAATTGAATTGAATAATTGAATAATTGAATAATTGAATAATTGAATAATTGAATAATTGAATAATTGAATAATTGAATAATATGAATAATTGAATAATTGAATAATTGAATAATTGAATAATTGAATAATTGAATAATTGAATAATTGAATAATTGAATAATTGAATAATTGAATAATTGAATAATTGAATAATTGAATAATTGAATAATTGAATAATTGAATAATTGAATAATTGAATAATTGAATAATTGAATAATTGAATAATTGAATAATTGAATAATTGAATAATTGAATAATTGGAATAATTGAATAATTGAATAATTGAATAATGAATAATTGAATAATTGAATAATTGAATAATTGAATAATTGAATAATTGAATAATTGAATAATTGAATAATTGAATAATTGAATAATTGAATAATGAATAATTGAATAATTGAATATTGAATAATTGAATAATTGATATAATTGAATAATTGAATAATTGAATAATTGAATAATTGAATAATTGAATAATTGAATAATTGAATAATTGAATAATTGAATAATTGAATAATTGAATAAATGAATAATTGAATAATTGAATAATTGAATAATTGAATAATTGAATAATTGAATAATTGAATAATTGAATAATTGAATAATTGAATAATTGAATAATGGAATAATTGAATAATTGAATAATTGAATAATTGAATAATTGAATAATTGAATAATTGAATAATTGAATAAATTGAATAATTGAATAATTGAATAATTGAATAATTGAATAATTGAATAATTGAATAATTGAATAATTGAATAATTGAATAATTGAATAATTGAATAATTGAATAATTGAATAATTGAATAATTGAATAATTGAATAATTGAATAATTGAATAATTGAATAATTGAATAATTGAATAATTGAATAATTGAATAATTGAATAATTGAATAATTGAATAATTGAATAATTGAATAATTGAATAATTGAATAATTGAATAATTGAATAATTGAATAATTGAATAATTGAATAATTGAATAATTGAATAATTGAATAATTGAATAATTGAATAATTGAATAATTGAATAATTGAATAATTGAATAATTGAATAATTGAATAATTGAATAATTGAATAATTGAATAATTGAATAATTAAATAATTGAATAATTGAATAATTGAATAATTGAATAATTGAATAATTGAATAATTGAATAAATTGAATAATTGAATAATTGAATAATTGAATAATTGAATAATTGAATAATTGAATAATTGAATAATTGAATAATTGAATAATTGAATAATTGAATAATTGAATAATTGAATAATTGAATAATTGAATATTGAATAATTGAATAATTGAATAATTGAATAATTGAATAATTGAATATTGAATAATTGAATAATTGAATAAATGAATAATTGAATAATTGAATAATTGAATAATTGAATAATTGAATACATTGAATAATTGAATAATTGAATAATTGAATAATTGAATAATTGAATAATTGAATAATTGAATAATTGAATAATTGAATAATTGAATAATTGAATAATTGAATAATTGAATAATTGAATAATTGAATAATTGAATAATTGAATAATTGAATAATTGAATAATTGAATAATTGAATAATTGAATAATTGAATAATTGAATAATTGAATAATTGAATAATTGAATAATTGAATAATTGAATAATTGAATAATTGAATAATTGGAATAATTGAATAATTGAATAATTGAATAATTGAATAATTGAATAATTGAATAATTGAATAATTGAATAATTGAATAATTGGAATAATTGAATAATTGAATAATTGAATAATTGAATAATTGAATAATTGAATAATTGAATAATTGAATAATTGAATAATTGAATAATTGAATAATTGAATAATTGAATAAATTGAATAATTGAATAATTGAATAATTGAATAATTGAATAATTGAATAATTGATAATTGAATAATTGAATAATTGAATACTTGAATAATTGAATAATTGAAATAATTGAATAATTGAATAATTGAATAAATGAATAATTGAATAATTGAATACATTGAATAATTGAATAATTTGAATAATTGAATAATTGAATAATTGAATAATTGAATAATTGAATAATTGAATAATTGAATAATTGAATAATTGAATAATTGAATAATTGAATAATTGAATAATTGAATAATTGAATAATTGAATAATTGAATAATTGAATAATTGAATAATTGACTAATTGAATAATTGAATAATTGAATAATTGAATAATTGAATAATTGAATAATTGAATATTGACATAATTGAATAATTGAATAATTGAATAATTGAATAATTGAATAAATTGAATAATTGAATAATTGAATAATTGAATAATTGAATAATTGAATAATTGAATAATTGAATAATTGAATAATTGAATAATTGAATAATTGAATAATTGAATAATTGAATAATTGAATAATTGAATAATTGAATAATTGAATAATTGAATAATTGAAATAATTGAATAATTGAATAATTGAATAATTGAATAATTGAATAATTGAATAATTGATTAATTGAATAATTGAATAATTGAATAATTGAATAATTGAATAATTGAATAATTGAATAATTGAATAATTGAATATTGAATAATTGAATAATTGAATAATTGAATAATTGAATAATTGAATAATTGAATAATTGAATAATTGAATAATTGAATAATTGAAAAATTGAATAATTGAATAATTGAATAATTGAATAATTGAATAATTGAATAATATGGATGAATGAATGAATGAATGGATGATGAATGGAGATGAATGATGAAATGGATGAATGAATGATGAATGAATGAATGAATAATTATTTTTGTTCCAATTAATTTATGATACGATTTAGTTTTAACTACTTATGTACGTATATTTGATTAGATCCATCACACTTATTTTGTATTTGTATAAGTGGTCACTATTTAAAATTTAGTCTCTTGTTTCAGACCCAGCTCGAAATAGAAAAAATTCCAGAGCCCTACATTTAATCGAACCTTTCAATAAACTTTTCGAAAGATTTTTTCGTACGTACTCGAACCAGCAAGACCTTGAAAACCAAGTTACTGGTTTACGAAACGAAATCGGCGAAAAGGATAATAAGATCGACCTGTACATGAAATTATCAGAAGAAGATGAAAAGACAATCAACGATCTGAAAAGCAAATTCAAAATGCATGGCGATTGGCTGATGCTGCACATTCAAGAGAACAACAAGCTATTGAAGTTATTGATAATTTGAGAAGACAAGTTGAAAAATTAAATTCTGAGTTGGATTTTAAGAATAAAATGAACTTAGATGAAGAGTAAGTTTGAACCTCATATTCTGTGGTTTATCGTACTATGTATCGTATTTTATCAACATATGGGGTAAATTGGATAATTTGCTTGAATTTCTCAGATAAAATATACAGTGAGGACGTAAATTGTGTTCCTCCTCTTAACTTCTTAACGGAAAAAGAGATGAAACAAAAACGAGGTGAAATTACAGAGATAATATGATATATTTGTTATAAGGAGATACAAGATGCACTACTTGAGATGCAAGATAGAGGGCGTTAATAACTTAAAATTTTCTAATAGGAAATAGGGGACATATGATACCTCATATAAAAGATATTTTTATTATATTTAATATCATGCAAATAGTTTTACGTTTTTTGTTTTTAGAGAAATTACATTGAAAAATTTAATAAAGTAATTTACATTCTTGGTCACCCTCGTATTTATTATTATTGTTTTTGTTACGAAGGTAACGCTTTTTATAAATTATGCCATTATTTAGCACAGTATTTTTTAATATTTAGTGGTTATCTCCCTGATTTCATCTCGATTTTGTTTCACCTCTCTATATTCCTCCATTTAGAAGAGATGTGGGGCACAATTAATGTAATCAATGTATATTTCGCATTCAATAGCGTTTGTTTGGGTTCAGAAGGGAAATGTACTATAACCAGTGTCGCATCATTTTTACGGGATTGCAATTAATAGAAATAATAAATTATATGCTCGGGGTATTTTTTAAGTTAGAACCTTTTTAATAATCCGTCGTTGCAGCGCTGCGGTCGGCGTTGCGCGCATGCGGGCTATGTATCTGCATCTATTGGCAAAGCTGGGATGCCATTACGGCAACAATTGCCCTTGATTACGTTTGTTAAAAAGCATTTAAAATGGCACTGCTGATCGAGAGTCCCGCCGACTGTTTAAGTTTGTTCTCTTATTCGTTTTCTGAATGGAAAAGCTGAGAAAGCGAGAAACTTAAGGGCAGTAGTCATCAGATAACGACGTTATAGTAAAACGTCTGTTTTTTCTCACTGTCTGATCAACTTTCTGCACCAAATTCTCAGTAATGACTGAAGTGGTCACTCTCTCCTTTCGTCATCATGCGGCCTTGTTTAAATGCTCAAACTATTCTATCGCTCATAATGTTTTTTCTGTAAAGTACACAGACCTCACATGAATATGCATCTCTTTTAAGACGTTTGCACTCAGAAAACGAATAACAGAACAAACTTTAGAATCGGAGGGACTGCCTATCAGCGGTGCCATTTTAAATGCTTTCTACATACGAAATCACTGGCGATTGTTGATGTAATAGCGTAATATCCACGCCAACAGATACATGTTCACAACGCGCATGCGCAACATGCCGACCGCAGCGCTGCAACGACGGATTATCAAAACGGTTCTAACTTAAAAATACCCCTCATACAGACTTTTAAACTACATTTTTTAAATTGGGCAAATATTCTGTAGACTTGCATTTTAAATATCTAAAATCATTGATTTTTATTTTTCTGTATTCAGATAAAAACTATGAGCCGATAATAACTTTAGGTATAGAAAAGTCATATATTGGACTAGATCCAGAAAATTGATCGCCAGCAATTGACCGCCAGCACTTGACCGCTAGCAGTTTACCGCCGTAGCAATTGATCGCCTAAGCAATTTATAGCCTACAATTGACCGCCAACCCATTTATCGCTATATAATTCATATAATCATTTATATACATTTAATGGTTATTTTAAATTGAAAATATGGTTTTTGGAAGGTCATGGTATAAAAAATAAAAGGTAGGATATCAACAGTGTCAAAAATAGGACGGCCACGCGCATGACGTCACGCGTAGAGATTGTATAGGCGCGAATTTAAAAATACTGACGAAGTGTGAGGAAAATATATGCTACTTACACAAATTTGATAAATATTAAGGATCATATTTTAGAAATTACATGAAACATCTATGGATATTATTATGGGATAGTTAAGGTAAGGAAGGAACATAAATGCAAATACATACATAAACATGAAAGAAATATTTTTTTAAACAGTTATTTTTCCTTTTTTTTTTAATGATTTATTTTGGTTATACAAATTCGACTTCTAAAGAATAGTTTTTATAATCAGGAAAATGAAATAAAGGGTATCTTTGCATCTCAAAGCTGGGGCTCCTGGGGCATCGTTCATATAATAACGAGCCCGTGATAGGCGGGGTGGAGAGAGTCTCGGTGTCGGCTTTTTCGAGAGTGATTCTACTAGTCCTTTTATGTACGATGCCTGGGGTAACAATTTCGCTCTGGGTATGTCGGAAATTTTTTACCTGATTAGGATTTGCAATTGGTTACTAATTTATCTGAATTATATTACCCAATTGAATAAAAATAAGTTATTAATTTTTTTTTCATGTAATATAATGCAGACATTCATATAAAATAATGCAAAACATTAAAAAATGTACCAAATACAAATAAATGATACATATAATATGGTGGGTGCATATACAAAATTAAAATAAAATGTCGCTGCATTTTTCCTGGACCTAGTCGCTGTCAGTTTTTTAAT
This sequence comes from Psylliodes chrysocephalus, assembly GCA_927349885.1. Lineage (NCBI taxonomy): Eukaryota > Metazoa > Arthropoda > Insecta > Coleoptera > Chrysomelidae > Psylliodes > Psylliodes chrysocephalus. Next base: position 71,922,859 of record OV651813.1, read on the forward strand.
TTATTCATCAAGTACAAGTCGACATTTTATTTTATTTTTTGGTGACATTTACAATTTCACTTTTGCTTATATTGCGAAATTTTTAGCTTTCAAAGGGTAGAGTCTCCAGTTCAGAAGTCACAAGTTGTGAATGAACCAATGTGATTCTCACTGGTTCATTCACAACTTCACATTATGTGAAGTTCTGATTTGAGGTTCCTCTTACATTGGAAAATTTATCTGCAGGGTAACAAGCCACTGCAAGGGGGCTGCTCCATGTCGAATTTTCTTGGGAAGGGGGGAAAGCGGAAAACTGTACTATCTTTCTTGAATTCTTTCCTTTTATTGTTACTGTTAAATCCGTACCACAATTTTTTAATGTTTTCCACTAAAAACCCTCACAGAGAACAAAGTTTACAACAATATAATACAAATATCTACTTTATCTTATAAATCACTATAAACGACTCACAACATGCAACATGCGTCTGTCATGTGATATTTATTTCGCGCCAACTCTACTAACTCTACGCATGACGTCAGCGCCGCCATGACACCATGCACGATATCCCCCTGGTGGAAGGTATTGTTTAAAAATTAAGTAGTTATAGCTAAAAATGGAAGTTATGCTAAGTTAAAAATATTGTGAAGCGGGACGTCTTAAGAAAAAAAAAATGAAAAAGGGAGAAAAGGGAAAAAAGCTGAAAACGCAACTTCCAAAAGATTCACTTTACATCTCAGGTATACATTTTTAAAATCGAATATTATCGAAAAATGTAAAAATATACAGGGTGTTCCATCATAAAAAATATGGGGTGGCCATGAGGGGACAGAGAAGAAGTTACAACGAGTATACATAAGCAGAAATTATTATTGACTTATTTTCTTGTAAAAGTCTCAATTTTAAAATAATTATTCAGCGTGATATTTAGCGTTTTCCTTGAAATTTCTTGTAAAATACTCAAATTCCTGTTATTTAATCATTTTTTTACTCCCACATGGATATTGGCTTATCTACGCACATACTACAAAATAAAAAACTATGCTATTGCGTTTAACGGAACGAATATATTTCATATCCATTCTAGCTAGTGAAAACACTGCTAAAAAATTATATCCACCAATCACAGTTCATATTTTGGACACCCAACTACTACTATTTTTAAAATTTTAAATAAGAGTGTCCTGTTAACATAATTGTCAGTATATTTTTTAGTTACTGATATTAAATAGGTAACTTATTTTTGTGTAAAAGCGATAAATAATAGTATTGTTACTTTTATTTGGTCCACATTTAAAAAAAAGTCTTTAAATTTTTAACCAAACTCTATGAAACTAATTTAAAACGAGTAATAAAACTAAAATCATAAATGTGGAGGGGGAGATGAGGATACGTGAGAGGCCTGGATCAGGTTTATTTTATAAATTAATAAAAGTCATATATTATTTTAAAATTATTTATTTTATAATAACCTAAAATAATTTTTAAAATTTGTAGATTTTTCGTTAATCAGTCGTGGAATCAATATACTGTACAACATCAGTAGATTATCCATATTACATTTAGTTGAATTTTTTAATTTTGCTTCATTTTCTGAAAGTAGTGCTATTGCTCTATCAAACTATTAAGCATTATTTGGATTTAAATTGCCTAGCTCCTTGCTGCGACACTACTGAACATGCGCATTGAGTTGTTTTCAGACGTTGCTACGTTATTAAATAGGGCCGGATTTATTTTCAATGTTAACATTATTTTTGCTTAAATAATTTGGAGTTTTGATTTTCACAAACATATGTTACGTTCAGAATTGGCCTAACAGATAATTGAAATTAGTAAAATTAATAGATTGATCGACTTACCTGGTAAGGATGATCGATTTAAATTATTTGGGCTGTTGTCCATAATGATTATTCACCATGTAGTAAGAAACGATTTGAGGATTCGAAAAAGCGTTTTTAAAAAATTATTTTATTTTTATTATGTTTGTTCCAACAACAATCTTGGGACTATACATAAACCAGTCCACAACTTATTGTCGACGATTGATAGTCGACGACCTGTTCACGACCTGTCGAGGATTGGGACGCGATTCGGAATTTGGATGTGTTGGAACACATTTTTGTGTTGTCAGACACACTCTGTTAATAACGTCAAAGTAAAAGCAAATTTAACAATTTTCGATTTATTCGATTGGTTAGTACATTAAACTTTATTTATTTTAGTTTTTTACTATTTAAGTCAGAATAACAGTCCTTTTTACTTTCTTCACTTCATTACTATTATTAATTATTAATAGATACACGTATACAATATTATACTATAAATAATGATATTTAATGAATTCCAAATTACGATCGATAATAGTAATATAATCCTTGGATCAAGACTACGATCGATGCTATCAAAACAATTATAATCAAGAAATTTCCAGTTGGTCGTGGTTTATTTACGAGCTCACTTTCGTTTTGCGCATGTCTTGACAATTCGTTCTTATTCACACCTAGGAACTGATTTGACAGTACAGAAACTGGTTTGTGATTAGGTTTGGGTGTGTTGGAACACTAGTTTTTGTACAGTTTTCAGTCCGAAGTTTGTTGGAACACCAAATCTATACTGCGCAGAATCCCGACAGTATGTAAACCGATTTGCTATTGTGTTGGAACAAACCTTATAAGAACAATATTTTTGGTTGCTACTACAATGAAGGTTTAATTAAGAGTGATTTACATTTGTTAACAATAAAAACAAGCAATTACAAAAGTCCTGATTAAGCGTTATATTATAATATATCCAGCAGCAGTTGGCTCGGCACTATCTCGGAATTGTATCATGTAACTCCTCCGTCCTTAGGATGAAAAAATAACGGAGGTATTTTTTGAATTTAAATTTGTGGTATCTTCTTCGGTTTTGGATATTGATTTTCTACATTTCTTCTTCTTGATAAAAAATCGGATAATTAGGATAATGCAGACGATTGATATAATCGAAAGTATAGCCAATGTCGGTGTGGTATATAAAGTATTAGTTATTTCTTGAATTGCCGTCAGCTGCTGGGCAATTTTGTTAATTTCATACATATCTTCGAAATTAATTTTAGTTATATTGGTAGCACGGTAGCCATTTCTTATTTCCATAATTTTTCCTGTGAATTTTGGAAGTATTAAAGGTTTTCCTTGTTGAACATGTCGACTATTAATGAATTTAATTTCATTGATTGAGACTTCGCATCCATCTGGGATTCGTAGTAGCGTGTGAGTTTTGATTTCCAAATATTGGTCCGTTTGACATTTTAACAGAATTTTTTCTGAGTGAGAGGGTATTATAACTATTTCGTTTGTGGTTATTTGCTGAATGACAAATTCTTGAATATTGACTTCGGTTATGTAACAATTTTGCTTGTTTTCGGGTGTGTGGCCGTTGAGCAGGTGTAGGGTACAGTTGTCCTTTGGAATAAAATTTTCTTGGCAAAAGTATGTGTTTTCTAAAACTGGACATTCTTCTTTTAGTGACTGCGATTCTCTTTTTGTTCGTGCCAAGTAGGGATAGGTGGGCGTGAACATTTTGTGATTTTGAATAATTAAATATATGTGATAAAATTCTAGGGGTTCCGGTTTCAGGATAGGTATATGTATGGCAAAGATCAATTTTGAATTTGAAATGGATATTTGGGTTCCTAAGAATCATAGGCGCCGGAATTTAAAAATTGCTTTGGGTGCCCGACTTCTATGCAGAAAATGGTGGGAGACCACCCTCCACACCTCACTTAAAGGCACCACAGGTTTTTTAAAAGGCTATTTTAAAGTTGATTTTATAAAAATTTTCTTGAAAATAAAAAGGTATTGTCAACTGTCCAATTGCTGGATAGGCTGGAGGCTCTCACCTAAAACGGGATATCTGGCAACCCTATATGGTCGGTACAGCCACCACTGGTATTTTGAAGGTATTTTTACATAGATTATAACTACCAAGTTTTAAATCGCTATTGTTTTCCTAGCCATGATCTTTTAACGATTTTTATTTTCTGTAAAAGCTTACCAGTTACTCAGGTAAATGCTAGAAATGCTGACCCTGGGCCTCCATGCAATAAAAGAGGTTTTGTTCAAAATGCTCTCGGACATTTTGAAACATCTATGGGGTGATTGGATGACATTCATCAATTATCCGTTGTCGCAGATTTTTAAGTGATGTTGGCTCGGTGGCATACATTTTAGTTTTTAAGTGGCCCCATAAAAAAATCCAACAGGCTTAGATCCGGAGACTGTAAGGACCACTTAATACTTTCCCTTCTTCCGATCCTGGAAACGTTTGATCTAAATACTGACGAACAGTGGCGCACCGTCATGCTGGAAAATTAAGTTGTTTGCTTTGTACTGATCCTCATTCTCAAATCAACTCTAGTAAAACTGGATAATAGCGTTTTTTAATAATTCCAGATACATTTCGGCGGTTATAGTTTCTGATAAAAAAAAGGGGCCCATTATACGGTTACCAAAAATGCTAGCCCAAATATTCAGTTTTTCCATATGTTGCGTATGCACTTCATGAAATATTCTGGGATTTGAATCGTACCAATAACGACAGTTGTGACGATTTACCGTACCATCGGGTCGGTGGTAGTGTAGCGGTCTGATGCGCTTATATTCATTTATAGGTAAGTTTCTGATCAAAGACAGACGGGCTTCGAATCCTACGCCAGACCATGTGGATTTTTAATTAAATTGCATGGTTCGGTATAGGATTTAATGTGTGCCATATTAACAGAAATTCAATTTCTGTTGATGTGACATGCAGATTATAAAATCGCCATGTATTACCGTCTCGATGATGGTGGGTGAGGTTTTCCGAGTTTTTCTCACCTGTAAGTCAAATGGCACCATTATTCATCTTTAAGTCGCCCCAGAGCGCCACGGCAAATAATAATAATATGCGTCCCTTTCCCCGTACAAGCTCAGCTTTTGGGGTTAAAATTCACTTGTAAGAGGGTGAATTATTATTATTATTATTATTATTATTATTATTATTATTATTATTATTATTATTATTATTATTATTATTATTATTATTATTATTATTATTATTATTATTATTATTATTATTATTATTATTATTATTATTATTATTATTATTATTATTATTATTATTATTATTATTATTATTATTATTATTATTATTATTATTATTATTATTATTATTATTATTATTATTATTATTATTATTATTATTATTATTATTATTATTATATTATTATTATTATTATTATTATTATTATTATTATATTATTATTATTATTATTATTATTTTTTTTTTTGACATTTCGTCGGCTTTGAGCTGGCGAAAACAATGTGTAGTGAGAAGGGAATTCACCCTATCTCACTTGTTTATTTTGGTGTTCTTTTATTATAGCTGTATGCTTAGATATTAAGGAATTTGCGTACAATATGGCATGTTTGTAGAATAGCCGCTTTCTGTATTCTCTTAATAGTGTTGTTGTTTATTTCTAATAATTTAATTTGATGTTCCAAACTCTTAGACACCACTCCTGTAACAGACACCACTATTGGTATGATTTTTATATTTTTCAACTCCCAAATATGCTTGATTTCTATAGCCAAATTTTCATATTTATTTCGTTTTTCTGTTTCGGTTTTAGTTATATTATTATCTAGAGGGCATGCTATATCTATAATCCAGGCAGTTTTATGTATTTTGTTGATAAGAAGAATGTCTGGCCTATTATAGTCAACTGTTCTGTCCGTCAATATTGGGTTGTCCCAGTACAATACTGCATTATGATTTTCTAATACCTGTGGAGGATTGAATTTGTAGTATGGCTCGGGATTTTCGAGCAGTTCGAAGTTTTTTGCTACTTCGATGTATATTATTTTGGCTACTTGGTTGTGTCGGCCTAAGAACGCAGTATTTGACAAAGCACTACAGCCAGCAGTAATGTGCTCTATTGTTTCCCCTACCTTATTGCACTTTCTACAGATGTCTTGAGTGTTTAATTTCACAATATGCCTTTCATAATTCCTGGTGCGTACGACCCGGTCCTGTATGGCTATTATAAAACCTTCCGTTTCAGGGTGTAGTTCACCTGTTTTTAGCCAGATCAGGGATTTATTATTATTGTTATTATTATTATTATTATTATTATTATTATTATTATTATTATTATTATTATTATTATTATTATTATTATTATTATTATTATTATTATTATTATTATTATTATTATTATTATTATTATTATTATTATTATTATTATTATTATTATTATTATTATTATTATTATTATTATTATTATTATTATTATTATTATTATTATTATTATTATTATTTTGTTGAAATTCCGACGTGACGTATCCTGTGGCTCCGACCCCACAGGGCGTTACGCGGATGGCCTATCGTGAAGACGATCACTCCTCGCGTCCGCTCGGTCAGTGATCGTCAGCCAAACTCATTTGCCTCAAAAGACGCATTGAACCGAGAACGACGGCTTTTTGCATGTTCATCACCAGATGTTCGAGCGATGCACGGCATGCCGGTATTTTCCTCAGCTCTATTAAGATATTGTCCTTAGTCCCTCCAAGAACGCCAATTATAAGGACTACAAAATATACGGTGTACTCAGGATATAGTCTGCGCAATTCGCCAAGCAGTTCTACATATTTGGCCCGCTTTTCCCTCTCCTTAAGTTCGATGTTTGTTTCTGCCGGAGCGGAAAACTCAATGACGTACATTGAGTTTTTCTGCTTATCCAGCAAGACTATGTCTGGTTTATTCGCCTGAAGGCGTGTTGTGGTAGGAAAAGCGTAATTCCAATAAATGCGGCAGTTATCATTTTCCACTACTCTCTCAATGTCCCCTGCAGCATAAGGTAGCACTGGTGTTTCATCCATACCGTAGAAATGTCGCAGATGATAATATAGCACCCGAAGAGCCGCGTTGTGCCGGTAAATATAGCTAGAAACAGCATGCACAGGACAAGCTGACAATAAGTGCATAAGTGTTTCGGGATGCTGGCGACAGGTTCTACATCTTACGTCGACAACTTCAGAAAATTGACTACGGTATACCAGAGTATTATTATTATTATTATTATTATTATTATTATTATTATTATTATTATTATTATTATTATTATTATTTATTATTATTATTATTATTATTATTATTATTATTATTATTATTATTATTATTATTATTATTATTATTATTATTATTATTATTATTATTATTATTATTATTATTATTATTATTATTATTATTATTATTATTATTATTATTATTATTATTATTATTATTATTATTATTATTATTATTATTATTATTATTATTATTATTATTATTATTATTATTATTATTATTATTATTATTATTATTATTATTATTATTATTATTATTATTATTATTATTATTATTATTATTATTATTATTATTATTATTATTATTATTATTATTATTATTATTATTATTATTATTATTATTATTATTATTATTATTATTATTATTATTATTATTATTATTATTATTATTATTATTATTATTATTATTATTATTATTATTATTATTATTGTTGTTTAGGAAAAAAGTGCATTGTCTGAATAACACACGTTAAAAATAAATTGCTGATCATTTAATGCCCGTTCAGTGATAATTTTATTCGACTATCAAAATCGTCTTCGTTAAGTTCTTTTACCAGATGTATTTTTTCAATATCTTTTGAATGCTACGTTTCTTAATACCAGATGTTATCGCCAACTGCATTGTACTGAATATGGGTTCTTAAACAACATGTCCTAAAATCCGCCACCTCTATAGCTTTATTTACTACATAATTTTTCATTTCACGTTATTTGTTAGCTACTGACCCCGTTTTCAAAATGTTTGGAGTAACTCCAAAATGTAGTTTCGATTTTAATATTGAATGTTAAACAGTTCTATTAGCACATTCATTGTTCGCAAAAAAAGTGAAATTATTTACACTCTCTCAGCAATAGAGTAAACCATTATCATTGATATGCCACTTTTATGCCGACTCTACAACTAAACCTTACTACTTTACGGCGACCAAAGAATGTCATCTGATAACAATAATTGAAAGCCACAGGAATAAAAGAATTGTTACAAAGAATTCCTTTTTTTTTTAATAACAATGTAAAAATTATGTTAAACCGTTCTTGTACTTTTGGTGAGCAACTGTATAAGCTACATAGATAGTAGCGATGTAAAACTTGAGGGTTATTATCTAGGGAAAATACCTTCAAAATAACATATCATTCGACTAATCTTTCCATTTAAGATATAACTGGTGAGTCTCACCCCCGATAGAGGGTTTCCGCTCAGGCAGTGAAACTTCCAAAATAATGTTTCTTCCTAAAAAACAAAATTGTCGGATCCAAGCGTTTTTTAGTAGATGACCCAGTTTCTCGCCAGCAATACTAGAGAGCTGTTTCTAACTCTAAATGGTGCTTCTAACGGTGCTTGATCGGGAGCCTCAAGCATTTGCTCAATGGCATATGTACAAAGATCTTGTCTTGATAATTGTAGACCGTTAATTTTTCTGTTTTGACGTCATAGGGTTTTATACATCAAGAATAATAAACCCTTAAGTCGCGTTGTCTATGATAAGTCACGGCGACTTTTTTATCACAAAAAATACAGATCCAAACGATAATATTTTATATAGGGCATCTGTCGCTATACCAACTTGTGCCACGACAGCTTAATTTAACTTATTGACACTTTTTGTCCTCGTTGTGCTATGGGTGCTCCGCACCCTGTTTAAAACTGCTCTGGGTGCTTGCGCACCCAGAGCCCCGGGGATTCGGCGCCTATGATTTCAGGTAATAATAGCAACAATACACAATGCGCAAAAGAGGTATTAAGACATGAAAAAATCCTTTTCACATACCATGAAGGACTGTTTGGTAGCCCTAAAACAGACTAACCTTACCTTAGGAGTCAAGCCACAGAGGACACAAGGTCGAGAAGTAGCCAAAAAATTGCTTTTGGGCCCAGCACTCATCTGTGGTGTTACAAAGACTGCCATCAGATCATGCACAAAGCAGCGGGTATTCAATGAATCTCAGGAACGCCAAGTTAAAGGCAGGCCAGAAAATTCATAAAAGGGCCATCGTCAAAACTGAGTAAGAATAGAAGAAGTACTAAAATACTTGTCCTATTAACATGTCATTGTAAGGTTTAAAAGACATAATATGTACAACATCGCACTGGCAAAAGATACCTTTTTTCGTTTATGTCACGAAGAGGAGGCAACTGCAGTTTTGGGCTACTGCCATGATCCATGATATATGAAGGATGCGATTCCGTATACTTTTAGAAGCAAAACCAAAAAAAAATATTTTTTTATATATACAAAAGTATTTATTTTTTATTTTATAGTCACAACATATGCTTCTGAAAACACTTTTTCCATCTTCTGGTGCAGTCAAACAATTTTAAAAGCATGGTGGACAAGAACAAACAAAAATTAAAATTTTAAAACAGTTGAAGTCGCATCTTTTTGTTTTACAGCGTATGTAGGTGTATTCGAAATACTATAATTTGGTTTAACACGGTACAGTGGCGAAACAAAAACATGATTAGTTTTTATTTTTGTTTCAATACTATCTTGTTAAACCAAAATAAAATATTTTGAATACACCTGTTGTATAACAAAAATATAAGCCTTTAACTGTTTTAAAAATTATTTTTTTGTCCCCATGGTTTTAAAAATGATTTAACTGCACCAGAAGAAGGAAAAAGTGTTTTCCAAAACATATGTTGAGCTTATCAAATAAACAAAATAAAAACTTATGACCAGATAAACTAAAACATATTTTATTTATCTAAAATTATACTACGGTACTACGGTCAGGAAAGTATCCCTATTCAAGAAAAAATAGCTACACCGGAAAGCTACTACCTAGCTTATTGAGTCTACTACAAAACATCAAACTAGACAAAGTACCATGACCAATTATTAATATTTAAGCATAAAATATCTGAGTAGGTCGAGGTGGGCGAAAGGCCACCTGGCCCGCAATCCTAAATCTAAAACAACTAAAGCGTTGATCTAATTACTTCACAGTAACACATAAAACATTTTTGTTCCGTGTAAATAATTGGGCGGTTGTTGAATATTGGTATTGACAACGCCGCAGGGTATGTAAACGTCGGTAAAATATACAAAACTAGTATATGATGGCTTGGGAAGGCGGCAAATTGAAATGGCTTGTGATCGTTTATTGAACAGAATGTACAATTTAATTTTGATTTTTTCTTACCCCTCTCGATGTGGATCAATTCATTGACATAAAATATGTCAAAATTGACATCATTTGTTTTTAAATTGTTAATATTTCTGGTGGGTCTGAGGTCGTCTGATAATTGACAGGGCTTGGGAATGACGCATAATACAGTATATATATATATATATATATATATATATATATATATATATATATATATATATATATATATATATATATATATATATATATATATATATATATATATATATAAGAGAGTTGATAGTCGTTGCTGACTAGTTAATAATTAAACCAGTAATTTGTGGGTAATGCAGCAAATGAAAGATTACTTTTTTAAGTTTATTCCAAGCTTTCGGAAATGTTTATTTCCATCATCAGGGAGACTAAAATTAAATAATACCACATATTATGATAACGTAAGGTAAAAATTTTTTTACTTACATCTTAATTAAGGTTGTTAATTTTGGTGGTATTATTCAGTTTAGTGTAGAGATACAAAATGGACAAGCTGAAGTCAATTACAAAATAATATACACAAAAAATAATAACTACGATACTTTAAAACTAAAAAAATATAAATATCGAAAGGTCAATTTGACAATTTGACAAGACAAGTAAAATTTTAAATAAATAACAAGTTATTAGAGGTTAGGAAATAAATGTGGATAATGCTATGTTTACATAACATTAATATTCTATGAACAAAAAGACAGATATTAACAATTTAAGTGAAATTTATTCTTATTTATTGGATTTGGACAATAAACCAAACCAAATTCATAATTTAAATAATACAGAGCTAATTTAATATAAAAATCACTCTTTGAACATTAAAAAATATTAATGTTATGTAAATATAGCATTATCCACATTTATTTCCTAACCTTTAATAACTTGTTATTTATTTAAAATTTTACTTGTCATGTCAAATTGTCAAATTGATCTTTCGTTATTTATATTTTTTTAGTTTTAAAGTATCGTAATTATTGTTTGTGTATATTATTTTGTAATTGATTCAGCTTGTCCATTGTATATTTACACTAAAATGAATAATACCACCATAATGAACAACCTTAATTAAGATGTAAGTAATTAAAAAATTTTACCTTACTTTATCATAATATGTGGTATTATTTTATTTTAGTCTCCCTGATGATGGAAATAAACATTTCCGAAAGCTTGGAATAAACTTAAAAAAGTAAACTTTCATTTGCTGCATTACCCACAAATTACTGGTTAAATTATATATATATATATATATATATATATATATATATATATATATATAGATTCGTCCTGCCGACTTTGTGACATCATGTCGCAAAAATGTTGCTATCTTTCTAACATCCGTCTGCGATGTGACATCCAAATTCGGATGTCACAACGTTTTTGGGGTTCAAACATCATAAAGGAGGTTTAAAAGGGAGCCAAAAAAATTTCAGCTGGATGTCATAATGCTTAATTTTCAATTTTATGTATATATTTAGTTCCAGTGTATAGCTGCGAAGGTGGCGCTCGCGTCAGTTGGTTTTGTATATTTTGTATATTAAATATTTCAGTCCCTCTACTGTCTGGCATCCACCATTAAGTATATTAGAATTTACTCACTCGACTCTCTGACATCCAACATTCAGTATATTAAAACTTACTCACCCGACTATATGACATCCACCATAGAGTATATTAGAACTTTACACACTAGGTTATGTGACATCCAAAAAATTTATTTTAGATATATTTGGATTCTCATTTTAAGATCTATTTTATGTTAACACATTAACTGCCAAAAACTTTTGTTGGGTTTCGCATAGAGCCAATAAGTTTTTTAAATGCATTTACTCTCTGTGACTAATAAATATATATGCAGCTATATTATTACAAGGTGTATCAACAATGGGTGAGTGGACGATGACTGTAATTTATATTAAAATAAATTAAATTAAAATAAAATAATTAAAAAAAATAAAATAAATTATAATAAATTAAAATAAATTAATTAAAAAAATTTAAATAAATTAAAATAAATTATAATAAATTAAAATAAATTAATTAAAAAAATTTAAATAAATTAAAATAAATTATAATAAATTAAAATAAATTATAATAAATTAAAATAAATTAAAATAAATTAAAATAAATTAAAATAAATTAAAATAAATTAAAATAAATTAAAATAAATTAAAATAAATTAAAATAAATTAAAATAAATTAAAATAAATTAAAATAAATTAAAATAAATTAAAATAAATTAAAATAAATTAAAATAAATTAAAATAAATTAAAATAAATTAAAATAAATTAAAATAAATTAAAATAAATTAAAATAAATTAAAATAAATTAAAATAAATTAAAATAAATTAAAATAAATTAAAATAAATTAAAATAAATTAAAATAAATTAAAATAAATTAAAATAAATTAAAATAAATTAAAATAAATTAAAATAAATTAAAATAAATTAAAATAAATTAAAATAAATTAAAATAAATTAAAATAAATTAAAATAAATTAAAATAAATTAAAATAAATTAAAATAAATTAAAATAAATTAAAATAAATTAAATTAAAATAAATTAAAATAAATTAAAATAAATTAAAATAAATTAAAATAAATTAAAATAAATTAAAATAAATTAAAATAAATTAAAATAAATTAAAATAAATTAAAATAAATTAAAATAAATTAAAATAAATTAAAATAAATTAAAATAAATTAAAATAAATTAAAATAAATTAAAATAAATTAAAATAAATTAAAATAAATTAAAATAAATTAAAATAAATTAAAATAAATTAAAATAAATTAAAATAAATTAAAATAAATTAAAATAAATTAAAATAAATTAAAATAAATTAAAATAAATTAAAATAAATTAAAATAAATTAAAATAAATTAAAATAAATTAAAATAAATTAAAATAAATTAAAATAAATTAAAATAAATTAAAATAAATTAAAATAAATTAAAATAAATTAAAATAAATTAAAATAAATTAAAATAAATTAAAATAAATTAAAATAAATTAAAATAAATTAAAATAAATTAAAATAAATTAAAATAAATTAAAATAAATTAAAATAAATTAAAATAAATTAAAATAAATTAAAATAAATTAAAATAAATTAAAATAAATTAAAATAAATTAAAATAAATTAAAATAAATTAAAATAAATTAAAATAAATTAAAATAAATTAAAATAAATTAAAATAAATTAAAATAAATTAAAATAAATTAAAATAAATTAAAATAAATTAAAATAAATTAAAATAAATTAAAATAAATTAAAATAAATTAAAATAAATTAAAATAAATTAAAATAAATTAAAATAAATTAAAATAAATTAAAATAAATTAAAATAAATTAAAATAAATTAAAATAAATTAAAATAAATTAAAATAAATTAAAATAAATTAAAATAAATTAAAATAAATTAAAATAAATTAAAATAAATTAAAATAAATTAAAATAAATTAAAATAAATTAAAATAAATTAAAATAAATTAAAATAAATTAAAATAAATTAAAATAAATTAAAATAAATTAAAATAAATTAAAATAAATTAAAATAAATTAAAATAAATTAAAATAAATTAAAATAAATTAAAATAAATTAAAATAAATTAAAATAAATTAAAATAAATTAAAATAAATTAAAATAAATTAAAATAAATTAAAATAAATTAAAATAAATTAAAATAAATTAAAATAAATTTATTTAAATTTACTTAAATTTAAATAAATTTAAATAAATTTGAATAAATTTAAATAAATTTAAATAAATTTAAATAAATTTAAATAAATTTAAATAAATTTAAATAAATTTAAATAAATTTAAATTTAAATAAATTTAAATAAATTTAAATAAATTTAAATAAATTTAAATAAATTTAAATAAATTTAAATAAATTTAAATAAATTTAAATAAATTTAAATAAATTTAAATAAATTTAAATAAATTTAAATAAATTTAAATAAATTTAAATAAATTTAAATAAATTTAAATAAATTTAAATAAATTTAAATAAATTTAAATAAATTTAAATAAATTTAAATAAATTTAAATAAATTTAAATAAATTTAAATAAATTTAAATGAATTTAAATAAATTTAAATAAATTTAAATAAATTTAAATAAATTTAAATAAATTTAAATAAATTTAAATAAATTTAAATAAATTTAAATAAATTTAAATAAATTTAAATAAATTTAAATAAATTTAAATAAATTTAAATAAATTTAAATAAATTTAAATAAATTTAAATAAATTTAAATAAATTTAAATAAATTTAAATAAATTTAAATAAATTTAAATAAATTTAAATAAATTTAAATAAATTTAAATAAATTTAAATAAATTTAAATAAATTTAAATAAATTTAAATAAATTTAAATAAATTTAAATAAATTTAAATAAATTTAAATAAATTTAAATAAATTTAAATAAATTTAAATAAATTTAAATAAATTTAAGTAAATTTAAATAAATTTAAATAAATTTAAATAAATTTGAATAAGTTTAAGTAAATTAATAACAGATTAAAATAAATAATTAACACTTCTTACGATTCGTCCTAACATAAAAAATATGATGAGCTAATTCATAAAAACGACAAATTTCGATTTCCTAACACCTTAACAGCCTAGTCCTTCACTTGAACTCCAATTTCGACTGCAAACGATCGTCGTTCGTGCATCGTCGGTGCCTTGCTGTTATAACCTTAATAGTATGTTCAAGTAGCGATAAATATTGATGTTCGCCGATTTTGTCTTTTTTTATTTTAGAGTGAATTAATATAAGAAGTTTTACTTCATTCTTTTTTTAATACTTAGTTTTTTATGCTACTGATATTATTCAAAATAACTTTACTTAATGGTTCTTTCGTCATTTATAACCGAGATACAGGTAGTTTTATTAACTTTGCTAATTTATTTCTTGTTTCATAACTTACCAACCACCCTTACATGTTATTAAAATTTGGCACATGTATTCTCTACAACTTACCATATTCTATTAAGGTATTAAAAAGAAACAAAATGCAGTTCCATCTTTTCAAAAAATTTAAAAATTTGTCTATCCTTATAAGAATACAGTACAAGTCGTTAAATTTGTATCCATATTTGGAAAAAGCACAAAAAAAAATAATTATATGCTATTAATTTTTACTAGATGATTTTATTACTAAAATTAACTGTTTTTATATTATTTTTAAACTAAGCACATTTTTAAAAGTTAAATGTTATGCGTGTACACTACAATAAAATGTACTTACAAGTCCATATTTATGACCAAATATAATCATTACTTTTTAATTAATCTAGGCAAAATTGATTTAAAGCATTACTTTTGGTAGGTACTGATAGGCACAGATATATAAAAGTACCAACATAATATATGACTTTTAAAAATTCAGATGGAATTAAATTATCCTCATTATAACGTATTGAAGTTACTTAAAAACCCCTTTAGTTTAATTTTTTATCTCCAAATTGCTCAAAAATAACAATTTAAACGTTATATTTTAGCTGTAAAATCATTGTACAAAAACATGACTAATTTTAGTTTTTTCTGGTCTCTTTAAATATGGAAACGAACTTAACTAATTTAGAAATGTAATTTTTTGTTTAACTCAAAAGTAACAATTTAAAGTTAAAAATGTTTGTAGTAAAATACATTCACAGACCTAAAATTTGATCCATTCAAAATAATGATTTATATAAAAATGATCTAACTTTCAAATGCGGAGGCTTATTTATTTGAAGTTTTAAGCAACTTTTAGATAAAATACTTAGTTTTTAGATTATTATTCGGACATCTAAAAGTAATTTTGTACTCGCCGGATATACGGGGGGGAAGAGAACAATTTTTTCCTCTACTTTTGACAAACCCTGTAGGTTAATTCTGCTAGTAGATCTGCATACAATTAACTTTATCAAGAAGACTGATTTGTTACCAACACTTTGTTTTTTTTATTTACCCCGATATCTTAATTTTTTGTGAAATGTGACGGTTTAAAGAAAATGCTACATTTTAGAAACGGTCATAATTTAAATGACGGTGGAGAATAAACTACAAAATAAGTAGAGTGATGTGGCCAACTCACAATATGACAACTGTCAAATATTCGTTACTTGGTAATTGCAGTTTCATTATTATTCATTATCAGCATAATATCACGGTTTTAACGCTTACTGATGCAACATGAGCAGTTGCTCTGGTACAAGACGGTAGGACTCAGTATTATACTTCTAGAATATTGGGTTTTACAAGGTGTAGCGTCCAGAGAGCTGTACAAGGTTTTAATGAAACTGGTAGTTTTTCGAGACGAAGAGGATCTGGCAGACGACGTTCTACAAATGTTCGAGATGATCGTTTTGTAACATTAAATGTTTTGCGAAAAATAAATACTTCTGCTGTCATGGTTCGAAATCGTTTAGAAGAAGTACGTCAAGTAGCTGTTAACGAAATAACGATTCGAAGGCGATTACGAGATCATGGATTACGCTCCAGAAGACCTGCAACTGGTCCGGAGTTACTTAGGAATCACAGAACAGCACGTCTTCGATTTGCCAGGGAGCATCAACATTGGAATATCGATGAATGGAGTAAGATTTAATTTTCTGACGAGTCAAGGTTTTGTTTACGTTCTCCTGATGGCCGTGAAAGAATATACCGAAGAAGAGGCCAAAGGTTTGACCAAGCAAATTTTTCCACAAGACTCAGTTATGAAGGAGGATCGGCAATGGTTTGTAGCGGCATAAGCATGGAAGCTCGTACTGATTTAGTCATTGTTGGCGGCGGAACAATGACAGCTTTCCGATATATTCGTGATGTGCTAGATCCATATGTAATTCCATTTGCACCATTTATAGGAAACTAATTCATGTTTATGCATCACAACGCTCGACCACATATTGCGAGGATTGTATCCCAATATTTAGACGAAACAGAAATTCAGAGGATGAACTGGCCATCACGTAGCCCAGACCTCAATCCAATTGAGCACGTCTGGGACATGATGTACAGACGAGTTCATAACCGAGTTCCTTCTCCAAGTATTTTAAATTTTTTGAGAGATGCTTTGGTCCAAGAATGGGATCAGATTGACCAGCTGAAGATTCGATATCTAATAGAGGGTATGCCATGACGCATTGAGGCAATTATTTGCGCTCCTGGGGAAAATAACCATTATTAATTTGTAATAATTATTAGTTTATTTGTTGTTTGAGTTGTTTATAAAATTATGTATTACTCTGCTAAAACTGAATAAAAAAATTAAGAATGTTGCATTTTCTTTAAACCGTAACATTTCACAAACAAATTAAGATATCGGAGTAAATAAAAAAACAAAAAGTTGGAAACAAATCAGTCTTCTTGATAAAGTTAATTGTGTGCAGATCTGATAGCAGAATTAACCTACAGGGTGTGTCAAAAGTAGAGGAAAAAATTGTTTTCTTTTCCCCCCTGTATATCCGGCGAGTACTAAATTACTTTTAGATGTCCGAATAATAATGTTAAAACTACAGTATTTTATCTAAAAGTTGCTAGAAACTTCAAATAAATCAGCCTTCGCATTTTAAAATTAGAGCATTTTTAAATAAATCATTATTTTGAATTGATCGAATTTTAAGTCGGTGAGTGTAGTCTATGCGCAAAAATAATAAACACCGCTGGATTTATGTTTTGGGTACTTCTCAGGTAATATTAGGTTAGGTTTGCAAACTGGTCATGTTAATGCACTTGAAACTGGAGAATCAACCATATAAGGTCGATAGATACTTAAAGTAGTTCCAACGAACATGTAAACGATATTAGCAAGAGGCCGGCGATAACTTGCTCAGGTGGTGATTTTAGTGGGTAAAGGGTAAAACTATTGGGAAAGGGAGAACCTGTACCGAATCTTTATAAGGGATTTCCACATATCAAAAAAATATCAAGAAGTTACTTCATCGAAAACTATTTTTTGGGCCAGTGTATCTAAAATATACACAATCAAAAACTAAAAAGAAAATAATTTAAAAATGGAATGAATTATTTTATCACATACAAAACAACAAAAGAAATCACATTGGAATAAAAAAAAATAAGAAATCGTAGAATTTGAGAGTCGGCTTTGGCGCTGAACGTGTTAAATGTTTAGGATGTAATAAGATGCTTAATTTAAAAATGTATCTATATACTTGCTGGATGTTATAAGAATGGTAGTTTTTCTGTAGAAATGGTATACTGTGACGTAACAACTGGATGTCGCAAGATGCAAGGTTTTTCTGGATGTCACAAAGTGTTGTTAATAAAAATATATACCGTGTATACTTTGGATCTCACAACGATAGGACGTTTTATTTTTTTAAAACGTGTATGGTTGTGATATTTTTCGCTCAGCCATAATATTTTTTTAATTAAAACAAGTCATATTTTTATTTTTTTCCTAAAGTCTTTGCAAAGGGTGGATGTCACAAAGTCAAAATTTTTGCTGGATGTCACATGATACGCTGGTCGAGTATATATATATATATATATATATATATATATATATATATATATATATATATATATATATATATATATATATATATATATATATATATATATAAAAGCCAAAAATGGCTTAGTCTTTGCCGACTAGTTAGAAAATAAACTAAGGAATCTTGGGATTTTCAGCAAAAATCTTACAATTGTGTACTCTTTTAAGTATTTATTCCAAGCTTTCGAACATGATTATGTTCATCTTCAGGGAGCTACAATATTAATTTTTACAGAGGTTATAAGAAACAATTTTAAAAAAACATACAACTCAGTGAGAATCGTTGCGTACATGTGGTGTTATATTAATAAAAAATAAACAATTATTACGGTACATCACAAAACGAGATAAAAATGGTTGATAACAATCATGTTAGCCAAAAAGTTTATAATTTTAATTTTACGTTAGGGCACATGGTCAAAGTTTTAAAATAATTAAAATTCACATCTAACACCGTTCGGTACTAGAAACGAAAATGAAACTTTTTTATGTTACTGTTTGAACTATTTTTAGCGTGGGTACAAAAAGTCAGTTGTCATATGCCTGTCAACCGTCAGTCAAACAGTAGGAAAAAGAAGAAACCGTCAATGGCCTATGTCACCTAAGCACTAACAGTTCAACACCTCTGATACTGCCAAACTGATAGTTGAGAGTCATATGATGAAATAAATTATTTAAATATTATATTTTATATATTAAATGTCAGAAATCATTGCAAGAAGGTATTACGGATAAAATTATGATTTGTATTTCAAGATGTCACTAATCCTATAAGCGACGTCACCCTCTGAGTGAACCATCCCAACGCACTAGGCTAAAAGGTTGTCATCCCCCTTGCCCGGGTTGGAACGGAGCACTCACCTGACGATATCGCGAACAGGGCCAGTGCATTTAGTTTTAATGCAAATTTGTAAAATTGGAAAAAAACCAACTATGCAATAACAATTGACATTTTGAACAATGTTAAGTATTGGGAAAAATACTCAAAAGGTACAAAGAAAAAAACGGATGAAATTTTGATTTGATAACAAATGAAGGCCCCAATGTTAAAATTTCATTTTTTAGTCATCTCCAAATGCACTTGTCCTGTGGGTGGTGACAGAATAGTTGAGGGGGGACTTTAACTCTCTTTTTGAGTGTTTTGGTTCCTGCTCAGCTGGTGACACCACCAACAGGCTTGTGACATGTTTTGTTATCAAATCAAAATTTCATCCGTTTTTTCTTTGTACCTTTTGAGTATTTTTCCCAATACTTAACATTGTTCAAAATGTCAATTGTTATTGCATAGTTGGTTTTTTTCCAATTTTACAAATTTGCATTAAAACTAAATGCAGTGGCCCTGTTCGCGATATCGTCAGGTGAGTGCTCCGTTCCAACCCGGGCAAGGGGGATGACAACCTTTTAGCCTAGTGCGTTGGGATGGTTCACTCAGAGGGTGACGTCGCTCATAGGATTAGTGACATCTTGAAGTACAAATCATAATTTTATCCGTAATACCTTCTTGCAATGATTTCTGACATTTAATATATAAAATATAATATTTAAATAATTTATTTCATCATATGACTCTCAACTATCAGTTTGGCAGTATCAGAGATGTTGAACTGTTAGTGCTTAGGTGACATAGGCCATTGACGGTTTCTTCTTTTTCCTACTGTTTGACTGACGGTTGGCAGGCATATGACAACTGACTTTTTGTACCCACGCTAAAAATAGTTCAAATAGTAACATAAAAAAGTTTCATTTTCGTTTCTAGTACCGAACGGTGTTAGATGTGAATTTTAATTATTTTAAAAATTTGACCATGTGCCCTAACGTAAAATTAAAATTATAAACTTTTTGGCTAACATGATTGTTATCAACCATTTTTATCTCGTTTTGTGATGTACCGTAATAATTGTTTATTTTTTATTAATATAACACCACATGTACGCAACGATTCTCACTGAGTTGTAAGTATATGTTTTTTCAAAATTGTTTCTTATAACCTCTGTAAAAATTAATATTGTAGCTCCCTGAAGATGAACATAATCATGTTCGAAAGCTTGGAATAAATACTTAAAAGAGTACACAATTGTAAGATTTTTGCTGAAAATCCCAAGATTCCTTAGTTTATATATATATATATATATATATATATATATATATATATATATATATATATATTGATATGTTATTAGAATTCAGCAAAGTAATTATACTTAGAAAAGTAAGAATTTTCACATTAAAATGTTGATTTAATAATATAGTAAAGTATCACCCTGTATGTGATATTATAATTTTGTAATAAAAGTTAAAGTAAATGATAATTAAGAAGATAAATTTGATTGGCAGTTGAAATAAAGAATAAAAATCATTAATAATTACAGAGTATATAATTTATGGAAAATATAAGCTTAAAAAAGGATTAAAATAGCAAATATTTAAACATAAATGTTATAAATGGTAGTCTAACCAGAATTTTGAAATAGAAAATCATCAAATAATGATCTCATTTTAATAAGTAAATCTTATTGGTAGCTAATGAGTTTTATGGAGATGATGACGATAGAAAAAATAGAGGTTGTTGAATTCGTCTTGTCCTGTCAGAGGAGAAAAGTCAGGCAATTCTTTCCTCAATTTTGAATTTAAATTGCTAAAAAAGGAAAAAGTTATAATATAAATTATAATTAAGTAAAGAGATTACCTACATAAATATTTGTAAAAAAAACTTACTGTGAAATTATATTATCATAATACTTGATAATAAATCCCAGAAGGTGAAACCACGGCTGAATGCTTGGATAGCAATACTTAAAGTAGAAGTGGAGACATTTTCCAACATATTTGCAAATCTTTGCAAATAAATCTGGAAGAAAGCACAAGAATTACGTGAGTAGTAAATGTTTATGAACAATTTAAATATTGTGAATAGTTTACAAATATTTGTATATTTATTATAAATAGTAATTACCTTTTGATAGAATTGATTAGAAAGTAGAATTCTTAATAAATGGTTAATATCAATAATTATATTTAGATAAAAAATTTATTATAATAGTTTGTGACAGATATAAAAAGAAATGTCAAATAATAATCGAAACTTTTACTTGACAGAGGTATAAAATAATTCTAGTTTCTTTGTCATAAATAATCGATTTTGAATCGATTATTTGACTTATTCCTAGTAATTGGTATGAATTAATGTTTGGGAATCCATTGATTTATTTTATGTAGATTAATCAACAAGTTCAATGATTTTTTTATTGTTAGATTGATAAAATCAATCTATTTGTGTAATAAATTGTCACATTGTTTTAAAAATCTCTTTATTTAATTGTTTTGTTAAATTCTAAAACTAATTGGATGACAACTAGTAAATCTATAGTAAAGAATCAATTATGGAAGGGATTTATGGATATGATTACTCAAATTATTAACTAATCTGTGATTAACGAAATTACTAACTAATCTAATGAAATAATAAAACTGAAAATTAAATTAAAATCAAATAAAATCATTTGAAATAGACTTAAAATAATAAAAAAAAAAATAAAACTAATTAAATAAAAGTTAAAGTGTGTATAAAACTTACCTGAACTCACCTTGAGATTAAGAGGATCTTGTGCTCTAAATTTAAATCTTGCAAGCAAGAGGATAAGACTAGCTGAAGGAAAATATAAAAACATAATATATTTTTTTACAAATTTTTGTTAAGTTATGTAAGAAGTGATAAAACAGAAACATAACAAATGGCGCCCAACGAATGGGGCAGTAAAGTGGAAAAAGTGGGATAGTAAAGGTAAAGTGAAACGAGTGGGGCAGTAAAGTGGAAAAAGTGGGACAGTAAAGTGAAACAAGTGAGGTAGTAAAGTGGAAAAAGTGGGGAATATAAGTTGTCAATTTGACAGGAAAATTTAAATAGTTTAAATTTGAAAAGTGAATAGAAAAATAGCAAGCGTAGATATAAAAGTTTTAAACAAGTGTATAAAATAAAGTAAAATGGGTGAGAAAATGGAACTAAGAGGAGGAAAGAAAGTTGGACAACTAGAAGAAGAAAAGGTTAGAGAAGATGAAGGACAAGGAGATACTAAAGATTGCCAAGTACTTAATGTAGAAGAAACAAAAATTGGAAAGAAAAATGATGAAGATGTACAGGAAATAGAAGAAACAGGAATAAGCAATCAAATAGAAAAATAAAAGTCTACAACAAAACAGACTGAAGAAAAAAATGTGCAGGAAATGTTACTAGCAATAATGGGACAAATGAATAAAATAGAAGAAATAAAACAAAGTATGGATAAAATGGATCAAAATAGAAAAGAAGACAAAGAAGAAATAAAACAAAGTATGGATAAAATGGATCAAAATAGAAAAAAAGACAATGAAGAAATAAAACAAGACATTATCAAGAAGATGGATAAAATGGAACAGAACATGATTAAAAGAATGGAAGAAAGAAGTCAAAAGATTGAAGAAAAACTAGCAGAAGTTGAAAGAGAAATGAAACAGTCTAAAAAACAAATAGAAAATAAAATATTGGAAACCAAGAAAGAAATTAAAGAAGAAATGGTGGGAAGAATATCTGAAGTAGAAGAGTTTATGGAGAAGAAAATAGAGATTATAAAAGAAGAGGTACAAGAAATAAAAGTAAATGAACAAGATACGAAGGAAAGAATGATGATCTTAGAAAATAAATGGGTAAATACAATTACAAATATTGACAGTATGGTAGAAAATAGTATAAAGGAATCCGAGGAAAGAATATTAAAACATCAGGTAGAAGGAGAAAATAAAGTAGAAACTGAAATTGATAAGTTAAAAGATCAGATAAAGACAAGAAAATTATATTCAGAAGACATAGGAGGAAATGTCAAATAATAATCGAAACTTTTACTTGACATAGAGGTATAAAAGAATTTTAGTTTCTTTATCATAAATAATCGATTTTGAATCGATTATTTGACTTATTCCTAGTAATTGGTATGAATTGATGTTTGGGAATCCATTGATTTATTTTATGTAGATTAATCAACAAGTTCAATGATTTTTTTATTGTTAGATTGATAAAATCAATCTATTTGTGTAATAAATTGTCACATTGTTTTAAAAATCTCTTTATTTAATTGTTTTGTTAAATTCTAAAGCTAATTGGATGACAACTAGTAAATCTATAGTAAAGAATCAATTATAGAAGGGATTTATGGATATGATTACTCAAATTATTAACTAATCTGTGATTAATGAAATTACTAACTAATCTAATGAAATAATAAAACTGAAAATTAAATTAAAATCAAATAAAATCATTTGAAATAGAATTAAAATAAATAAAAAAAAAAAAATAAAACTAAATAAAAGTTAAAGTGTGTATAAAACTTACCTGAACTCACCTTGAGATTAAGAGGATCTTGTGCTCTAAATTTAAATCTTGCAAGCAAGAGGATAAGGCTAGCTGAAGGTAAATATAAAAACATAATATATTTTTTTACAAATTTTTGTTAAGTTATGTGAGAAGTGATAAAACAGAAACATAACAATATATATATATATATATATATATATATATATATATATATATATATATATATATATATATATATATATATATATATATATATATATATATATTGTTATGATTTTATATAACCTCACAATTAAAAAAAATAAACACTAAACTTAACTTACCTCGGCTAACCTTGAAATATTTTAATTTTTTTTTTTAATTTTATTTAGAGCTGATTCTCTTTATCCCAGTGGAGTCGGTTCAAGAATTTTGATATTTTTAAACTTTATTTTTATTTTTATTATTATTTATTAACTTTATTTATTGAATTTAGTTTATTTATAGATTCTATTGAAACTATGCAAAAATGATCCCAGACAATTACAAAATTTGACACCTGTATTTATTGTATTGACTGATTATTTAAATAAACAAACTTTTACACAATTGAATAATTGTTTAATTACAACAAAACTACTATAGACAATTTGACAAATCAGGTATTTAATACCTTGAATAAATGAACAATCACTAATAACTACCTACTATCCCTATCTACCTAAAATTTAACTCTTGTCAAAGACAAATTACACAAAAAAAATTATCATTTGATTTAGCTATACTTAGCTAAAATTTAAACAATTATTAAGAACTAGACTACGATTATATCTACTACTCTAATTCAAAGAAAACCAAAGAAAAACAACTTTTTATGAATATTCATTCATAACGAATAGTCAGTCAAGTATTTCACAATGCATAAAATGTTTTTATAAATACCGTTTACAGTCTGGGGTATCACTGCTGTCCTGGTCACACTTATTTCAATCTAGTCTTTCCTCTTCCTTTTCTCCTCTTATAACTCCTTTGGTTTCTATTATCTTTTCACATCGTATTTCAAATAGTTTGCTTATTTAATTGTATTATATAAAACTTTAAACTACAATTCTCTTTATACATTTTTCTGACATTTTTTTTTTTAAATTTCAAAATTGACATCCTCCCTTTTTTTTTCTAAAATCAATATCCCATCCTTCAAAACCCGATTTCAAATTAAATTCCTATACAGGGTGTCACTGCATAATTTTCAGTAGACTCCAAAATATATAAAATTTACTTTATTAATTTTAACTAAAAATTTTACCATTACAACATTCCCAAAATTTGTATTCTACATTTATTTTGAACAAAAGAAATGAGAATACCAATTTTAATTTTTTGTATATTTTATTTAGATTTGACACTATTTTATTGATCTTTGCTAATAATTATTCTTAATATTCTTAATTATTTAACTATAAGTGTTTATATTTCATGCCCTTTACTTTATTTTATCTTTAATTAACTATTACTTATTTATTTAATCATTATCATATCAATAATATTCTTTATAATTATTCATTATTTATTTATCATATATTATACATTTAATATTTATTTATTAATATTATCTTTTAAATTATGCTTTTCCTTAGTTTTCCTGTTACATAAGTTATATTTTAATTGATGTTTTATCTCATCTACTATATCACTATTTCACAATTATTTCTTAAAATTTTACTTTTATTAATTTTTATTTATCTATTTTGTAAATTTCTTTTTATTTTTTTTTATTTATTAGCTATTTTTCATAATATCCAATTTTCACTATGTACTTGTGCAGTCGTTTGTCCTGTACAAGTCTCAATTTCATTCATACTAGTCATGTCTTGGTTTGTACCTGTTGTAATTCCACCATCAATTCTTTGATAATTTACTCTTCTATTCTCATACTCTTGATTTCGTCTATCCATGTTCCCTTCTAAATTTCTTGTTTCATGTGTTCTTTGAGTTCCATAGCTTGTTTCTTGATTATATCTGTTTGAATTATTATTGTATCTACTATTTCTTTCATTCCTTTGATATCTATTTTTACTATTGTTATAGTTATTGTATTTGTTGTCATAATTAGTATTGTAATTTCTAAATTTATTGTTATTGTAGTTTGTATTGTTACCATTGTAACAACGTCTATAGTCATTGTCTTGTCTTCTGTAATACTGATTATCATTCACACCATCATTGTTGTAATCGTTGTTATATTTATTAAAATTGTTATTTCTATCGAAATGATTATTATTATATTCATTTTTGTATTTATAATTAAATTTGTTCCCAGAACTATTTTCATTGTTGTTATATAAGCCATTGTTATTTCGTGTTGTCAAATTTCTTTCTACTCTTACAAGATAGTTGCACAATTGATCCAAAGTTCTAATATTCTGTATTGCAATAGTTTACCCTATTTCCGGTTTATAATGTCTCGAAATAAACATAATAATTTCCTCTTCAGGAATTGCTGGTTCTAAATATTGTGTCATTGCATGTAAATGAATCGCATAATTATTTAAACTAGAACTTTTACTCTCTAAAAATTTTCCAAAATATAAATTTTCTCTAATTGATGCCTGAACATTTTCCCCCCAAAAATATAGCAAAAACAATTTTTCAAAGTCATCAAAATTTTTGATTTCTCTCTCCCTTGCCGCAAACCATATTAACGGGTGGTTTTCTAATTGGTCTCGAATAATTTCTTTAACATCTTCAATATCGTTTATTCCTCGTATTTTATTTTTCAAAATTTTTATAAATATCTTTGGGTGTAATCTTTTTATATTGCCATCAAATTTGTGATTTATCCCGCTCATGACTCTGAATCCCACATAGTCTAGGTTTTCTGTCATTCCTCTTCTTCCCTGTTCTATTTGACTTTTTATGCTCTGTATCTCACCTTTTAACTCATTTGCTGTTCTCTTAATTTCTTCTTCAGATATATTAAAATTTATTTCTAGTTCTTTATTAAATTTTTCCTCTACCATTTGGATATTTTTGTTATTCTTTATAATGTCTCTTTCCATTTTCTTTATCTCTTCTTTGTTCATTTCTATTTTATTTTCAATTTTCCCCATTCTTGAATTGATGTTAATTTCCTTTTCTTGGATCTCTTTCTTCAAATTGTTCTCAGTTTCTTTCAATTTTGTATCTTGAAACTCCTCTACTTCTTCTATTCTAGCTATCATCTCCACTCTTATTTCTTTTTTTGTTTCTTCTATTTTACTTTGTGTAAACATTTTTGTCTCTTCTATTTTCTTCATTACACTCGCTATTTCCTGTTTTATTTCTTCTTTGTCTTGTTGTCTTTTTTCTTCTTGTCTTTGCATTTCTTGTTGTCTTTTTTCTTCTTGTCTTTGCATTTCTTCTTGTCTTTGCATTTCTTGTTGTCTTTTTTCTTCTTGTCTTTGCATTTCTTTTTGTCTTTTTTCTTCTTGTCTTTGCATTTCTTGTTGTCTTTTTTCTTCTTGCTTTCTTATCTCCATTAATATCATGTGAATTCCATAATTCTCTTCTTCTCTCTTTTCTTTAATATGCGGCGTCTGTTGTTCTTTATCCTTTATTTGTCCTGGACCTTCAATTCCGTTATCTACATTTATATTCGTTGCCACTTCCAAGTCTCCCTGTCCTTCTTGTTCTTCTTGTCTTTCTAATCCTATTCTTTTACCATCTCTAAGATCCATTTTGTGACTATTATTCTTTATTCACTCTACACTTTATTTTACTTTAATTATACACTAATCACCTTTTATTTACTCATATACACCACTGTTTACTATACCACCACTTTTATTGTATAGTACGCACGTTTTACTTTAAAAACGCCCCACGTTGGCTTCGACACTTTGTTATGATTTTATATAACCTCACAATTAAAAAAAATAAACACTAAACTTAACTTACCTCGGCTAACCTTGAAATATTTTAATTTTTTTTTTTTTTTTTATTTTATTTAGAGCTGATTCTCTTTATCCCAGTGGAGTCGGTTCAAGAATTTTGATATTTTTAAACTTTATTTTTATTATTATTTATTAACTTTATTTATTGAATTTAGTTTATTTATAGATTCTATTGAAACTATGCAAAAATGATCCCAGACAATTACAAAATTTGACACCTGTATTTATTGTATTGACTGATTATTTAAATAAACAAACTTTTACACAATTGAATAATTGTTTAATTACAACAAAACTACTATAGACAATTTGACAAATCAGGTATTTAATACCTTGAATAAATGAACAATCACTAATAACTACCTACTATCCCTATCTACCTAAAATTTAACTCTTGTCAAAGACAAATTACACAAAAAAAATTATAATTTGATTTAGCTATACTTAGCTAAAATTTAAACAATTATTAAGAACTAGACTACGATTATATCTACTACTCTAATTCAAAGAAAACCAAAGAAAAACAACTTGTTATGAATATTCATTCATAACGAATAGTCAGTCAAGTATTTCACAATGCATAAAATGTTTTTATAAATACCGTTTACAGTCTGGGGTATCACTGCTGTCCTGGTCACACTTATTTCAATCTAGTCTTTCCTCTTCCTTTTCTCCTCTTATAACTCCTTTGGTTTCTATTACCTTTTCACATCGTATTTCAAATAGTTTGCTTATTTAATTGTATTATATAAAACTTTAAACTACAATTCTCTTTATACATTTTTCTGACATTTTTTTTTTTAAATTTCAAAATTGACATCCTCCCTTTTTTTTTCTAAAATCAATATCCCATCCTTCAAAACCCGATTTCAAATTAAATTCCTATACAGGGTGTCACTGCATAATTTTCAATAGACTCCAAAATATATAAAATTTACTTTATTAATTTTAACTAAAAATTTTACCATTACAATATATATATATTGTAATGATATTACTCATATACTAATTTTAATTTTTTAATTTTAATTAAAGTATTTTTTTTTTTTTTTTTTTTTTTTTTTTTTTTTTTTTTTTTTTTTTTTTTTTTATTATTTTTTATCTCAGGGGTGCTTCTAATTATAATATTATTATTTTTTTTTAATTTAATTTATTTTATGTATCTATTTTGATTTTGTTTTAATTTTATTTAAATTTTATTTTAACAATATTTTAATTTTATTTTAATTGTATTTTAATTCTATTTTAGTGTTATTATAATTTTAATTTTATTTTGTCAATATTCAATAAAATAAAAAATGAAACTTATGAATTGATTATCTTTATACCCTATATATTTATTATTAGATAAACAAATTTTCAAAATCAGCATACAACTTTTATTTATAAATCAAATATTAATTCCCAACCTTAAAATTACAAATTATTAACATATCCCGCTATTTACAATCATGGGAATGTTACTATATTACTAAATCTACACTATATTCATTCTCTCTTCATTCACACAACTATCCTACATATTAAAATTAAGACTACAAAAAAAAAACTATCTTTTCTCGCACAATTATTGATCTAATCGAAAAATTAGTTCATAAAAGTTACTCACTATTATGATGTAACTATCTATTTCCATTAATGTCTTTGCTTTATCTGTCCTCTATTCAGTTTCTTCTATGTATGTCTTGCCGGAACACCATTACAAATGTTTTCCCACAACCATCTTATTCCATATAACTTACAACTTTTAACTATATTTATATGAAATTTGTGAAATTTGTTTATACAATATAACGTTATATTATTAGTTTTTCAATTCTTTTTCATATCTTTTAAAAATAAATTACTATTACAAAAATCTGACATTTTTTTTTAATTTCAAAATTGACAATCAATCATCTTCCAACCTAGACACCATCCTTTTCTCCTTACTTCCCCAAAGTCTTCACTTATGACTCCCTTATAAATTTTAAAATATACAGGGTTGTAACATTATTTTTATTATTATTATTATTATTATTATAATTATTATTATTGTTATTATTTTTAGTTTAATTATTAAATTTTGATATAGGGTGTTATCATTACAACTTCCCAAATTTACATTTGAAATTTTTCATTTATGTAAAATTTTAAATGCAAATTTCCTTTTACTTTCGTCTTAAATTTAATATTTTTTATTATTATTCTTTTATTTTATTTTATTTTGTTTATTCATTCTGCAATTATTATTCTAATATTTATAAATTCTCTAATTCAATACCTTTAAGTAGTTCACTGATCTATTTTTTCACTAATCAATTATTTCTAAAATATTTACTTATTTTTGATTCATGTTTCATAAGCTCATAGTCCTTTTCTTATCGTAGTCATATATTCCTTTTTTATTGTCCTTTTGTTTTAACATTTCTGCTTCTCTTTAAATTTATTTCTTGTCTTTTCCTTTTCAGACAATGTTCTATTTTTAATTTGACTTCTTAATCTTCCTACAATTCTTTTAATTTTCATTTTATTTACAATTTTTATTTTATTCCCATCTCGTCTCACTTTTTTCCATATTATTTTATCAATTACTTTCTCCTTATAATTATTTCTCCTATGGTTTCTAATGACTCTTGTTCCCATTTTGTTCCCTTTTATTGTCATTTCTATTTCATTTTCCTCATATAAATCTATTATTTTCATTTCCATTAATTTCTTCCCTATTTCTGCACGTTCTCGTATTTTAACTTCATTTTCGTCACATTTTATTTGGATAATATTTTCTGTTTTGCAATCTATTTTGTCTTTTATATTTGGTACTGTTTGTAAAATGTCTTTAATTTCTGTTTCTATCGCTTTATTAATGTCCTGTTTCGGCAACTTTTCTAATTCTGTTATTTTTACGTCCTTTTTAATATCTTCTACATCTATTTGTTTTATTTTATTCTTTCTCTCTTCTTTATTTTCTAAATTTATTTTGAATTCTTCTAATTTCTTAACCATTTCTACTTTTACTTGTTTTAACTCTTTCATATCTTCTTTTATATCATCTATTTTCTGAATATTTTCCTCCATTTTGTTCATCTTTCCCATCATCACTCTGATCATTTCCGATACACTCATCTCTTCAATCTTACTACTTTCTTTTCCTATTGTATTTCTTGTTCTCCTTTCTTCTTCTTCTTCTTCTTCTTCTTCTTCTTCTTCTTCTTCTTTCTGTTTCTCTTTATTTTTTCCTTCATTGCTTTCTTCTATCTTTTCCATAATAAAAGTTTATTTTTATGTTATAATCAACACCATTGTTACACCTTGATTTTATTCACATATACTTTTTTTTATATTTAATTTAATAATATATTTAACAAATTTATTTATACCTATCTTTCTGTACCACTGTACAAAGTATGGCAACTTATAGCATACTTTTCAATATGACAATTTTAAACACATACTTGTCAGTTTGACAGCTTTACTGCCCCACGTTGGGCGCCAATTGTAATGATATTACTCATATACTAATTTTAATTTTTTAATTTTAATTAAAGTATTTTTTTTTTTTTTTTTTTTTTTTTTTTTTTTTTTTTTTTTTATTATTTTTTATCTCAGGGGTGCTTCTAATTATAATATTATTATTTTTTTTAATTTAATTTATTTTATGTATCTATTTTGATTTTGTTTTAATTTTATTTAAATTTTATTTTAACAATATTTTAATTTTATTTTAATTGTATTTTAATTCTATTTTAGTGTTATTATAATTTTAATTTTATTTTGTCAATATTCAATAAAATAAAAAATGAAACTTATGAATTGATTATCTTTATACCCTATATATTTATTATTAGATAAACAAATTTTCAAAATCAGCATACAACTTTTATTTATAAATCAAATATTAATTCCCAACCTTAAAATTACAAATTATTAACATATCCCGCTATTTACAATCATGGGAATGTTACTATATTACTAAATCTACACTATATTCATTCTCTCTTCATTCACACAACTATCCTACATATTAAAATTAAGACTACAAAAAAAAAACTATCTTTTCTCGCACAATTATTGATCTAATCGAAAAATTAGTTCA
The DNA here is from genome assembly GCA_927349885.1 of Psylliodes chrysocephalus. NCBI lineage: Eukaryota > Metazoa > Arthropoda > Insecta > Coleoptera > Chrysomelidae > Psylliodes > Psylliodes chrysocephalus. The sequence goes on from OV651813.1 coordinate 71,954,969, forward strand.
TAAAAGTTACTCACTATTATGATGTAACTATCTATTTCCATTAATGTCTTTGCTTTATCTGTCCTCTATTCAGTTTCTTCTATGTATGTCTTGCCGGAACACCATTACAAATGTTTTCCCACAACCATCTTATTCCATATAACTTACAACTTTTAACTATATTTATATGAAATTTGTGAAATTTGTTTATACAATATAACGTTATATTATTAGTTTTTCAATTCTTTTTCATATCTTTTAAAAATAAATTACTATTACAAAAATCTCTGACATTTTTTTTTAATTTCAAAATTGACAATCAATCATCTTCCAACCTAGACACCATCCTTTTCTCCTTACTTCCCCAAAGTCTTCACTTATGACTCCCTTATAAATTTTAAAATATACAGGGTTGTAACATTATTTTTATTATTATTATTATTATTATAATTATTATTATTGTTATTATTTTTAGTTTAATTATTAAATTTTGATATAGGGTGTTATCATTACAATATATATATATATATATATATATATATATATATATATATATATATATTGTACTGTTTTTATTTAATTAAAGCCCTGTCAAAAACATATAATTCTTCAAGAAAATTTTTTTTAGAACAGAACTTCTACAAATTATAATTAAAAGAAATGATAATGAATAGTTATAATATTTCCTTTTAGTAAATCAAATATTATTAACATACCTTATTATATGGTATCTTTTATAACATCCTGTATGTTATTTTATAAAAAATCTTGTTAAATGTACAAGAAACAATTATCATGAACAAAATTTATGCAAATAAACAAGTAAATTAAATATTATTAACATACCTTATTATAGGGTATCTTTTATAACATCCTGTATATGAATTTTTTGTAAAATCCTGTTAAAATTAATGTCAGTGATGACACAGAGTTGATTTTGATATCTTGATTCATGGGATAGGAATTTGTCTCCATGGAGACAGAAAAAGTTGTTGATTGGAGAAGTCGAACGGTAGACATTTTGAATTTTTGGATAAAATTTGGAGTACCTGAAAGAAAAATTAATTAAAACTAGTTTAAAACCGTCATATATCATTCTATTTAAGGTAAAAGTGTTACAAAATGAAGGTAATGTCATTTGATTATATATTTTAATTGTCAAAAACATTCTATTTGCGGAAATACATACCAATAAAATATATGCCCATGAGAATCAGAGACATGAGATTGATATCCTATTTCATGGTTGTTCATTGGAAAATTTGAGGCAGTATCCTGTGTTTCTTGGACTGGAACATTCTACGAAGAAAACAGATTGTTGTGAAATAGAGGATTTCCATTCAACAAGTGTAAGTGTCAAACTATTTAATTAAAGTACATACCTGATAAAATAATAGGAACAAAATTGGAACTGAATAACACAACTGTTATACAAAGCTTGTGCATATTTTTCTGCCATTTTGTAAAAGATTCAAGTCAAGTTTCGTACCATGTGTGTGAATGAACACTGCAATCATTATGAATCGATTACAGAGTTTAGTTCAGAGAATGTTAATTAGAATTTAGGTTTATAATTTTCTACCCAAGCAAAGTTTTAATTTCACTATTGCCTAATAGGTGGCGTTAGATACATCTATCGATGTATGGTAAAGTATATTCTTGGGAAGAGAAGTAAATTGTTTTAAAAAAAAACGTTGATCAAGGTTTTTCTTTCTTTCGTTTTATATATTAAAAAAAAAAAACAATATACCCTAGTAATTTGGTTTGTAAAAAGTTTATTTGTTCTCTGTTTGATATGCAGGGCCATTTACATAATGTTAATAAAGTATTATTATTATTATTGTAACATGTATTATTGTCAATATAAAAATAAACTTTCAAATTGAAAATAGCTTTTTAAAAAATTTAATTATTTTTTTCTAAGTTAAAATTCTACAACTACGATCTGTACTACAAGAAATATAAATGTATAATGATGTTAAAAATGAGAAAACTAGATAAAATGCATAAAGTCCTAATCAGCGGTTTCCTAGAAACTGGTAACTCTGATAACGCCGACATCTGCAGGATCTGTTACTAGGGCTGATGTAATTCCTCCCCTCGAAGATTCAACTCCAAAGGGTTAGCGAGGGAGTTGAACGGTGGTATGGTCTACTGGTACTTCTTCTTGATTTACTGGCTTACGATAAGTTGAGATTTTTCTAAAAACAAAAACTCCTGTTAGTAAGGCCAAAAAACAATACATAAATATTGTCCATATACTGGGGGTGTAGCGCACTCCTTGGAACTTGGTTATTGGTTCATTTTCGACGAATTTTGATTTAATTTGGTGTAGTTCATCTAGATTAGGTTCTTCTAATTCAAGATTGAGATTTAATTTTGACGATTCAGAATTTTGGAATTGTAGTTCGGGAAACAACATGGGTTGACTTGAAGTTTGAAAGTTTTCTTCATTTGCGGTTTTTTCTGTTTTGTGGTCACTGAACAGCCGACTGGAATTTGAATGAGGTAACTGCCTATGGCTTCAATGACTTCTGTTTGATCATGACATTGAAGGGTGATTGGTTCCTTTGATGGGAAAGTTGCTATCCATTGATTTGTTCGATCTAATCTTTCGAACAAAGCTTGTTTTGTTGTGATTCGTGTTTGTTGACATGTGGAGGTGTTTTGGATATTTAAGAGGGCTATTTCGCATGGATTTTCTTTCTTGATCCCTTGGAGGTTAGTTTCGCCGCAAATATATGATGTTGCTGGGTGTAGCTTAAGGCAAGGCTTGCTCATAAATGCGTAATTGAAGTTATCTTTTATTAAGTAATTATTTTTTGGAATCACTGCTTTTAACTGACCCTGTTTCTCGACTGGTACAGGGTACAAATGGTAATAGTCAAAATTTTCAATAGTCGTTAAGGGAATTTTAATTATATAAGTTATTTTGTTGTTAAATACGTAGCTCTCGATTTTTATCAGTTTTTCATGTATCAAAATATTTTCTAAAGTTACTTCAAGTGGCAATTGACTGCCCTTTAATTTCCTTTGAATCTTTTGTAATTCCTTAAAGAAATCTGCGGTTTTCATGATAGTTGGGTGCATAATATTAAGTTTTGAGAATGATATAGATGTTTCTATATCTTGCAATATTGAAATAATTATTTCCAACATATTAATAATTTGAATAAGGGTGTCTTTTATTATTATTGTATTTCCTAACTTGATAGTTGTTTCTACAACTGAAACGATTCTTTCTAGTTTTTCTTTTAAAATTTCCTCATTATGTATTATTTGATTAACGGTTAAATTGAATTTATTTATTAGTGAAATTGACAACAAATTTTGGTTTTTTATGTTTACGGCCATGTTATTCTGATTTTCTTGAAGTTGTTTTATTAATAGTTCATACCGTTCTCCATCAGTGGAGTCTAAGTTACCTGATATAGCTTTGAATATAGATCCTAGCCCATTAATGAGTCCTCTTTTTGTCCTATGAGTTGAAGGAGGAGGTAAAATTTCAACTAGTTTACTTTCAACTTTTTCTTCGGTGAATGCTAAGATTTTTAAGTAATTTGCAATGTCGCTTGAATAATATATGTTTTTTGAGGCATGAGTTTTTAGATCCCTTGAATGATTTTTCAATTTATCAATTTCCATAATTATCGGATTTAGGTCACAATAATGAATTAGATTAAAATAACTTTCTTTTATTTTAGCTGTTCCTAATTTGACGGGTATGAGTCTAAAGTTATTTTCCAGATTTTTCATTGTAATTTTGGATGAGGCTCCGAGGGTCCCAAAATATCTAAAGAAAATTAAGATTGTTTAGTTTTAAAATCATACGTGTTTTTGAGTGGGCGTTTTAGATTATTCATGTGAATTTTGTCTTGTGTATGAGTACCTACTGTTTTCTTCGTATTTCTAACTACTTTTAAAGTTACCGGTTTTTTAAATTTATTAGCGTTTTTTCGTCTATCAATATTTTTTTCAAAAACCTTTTGTTGAGGAGCAAACATATCGGGTTCCTCGCGATTTTTATTGACCTTTTCAATAATTTTATCTTTGCGATTTATTAGATCTTGATTAATTTTGGAATACAAAATTTTGGTTCGTTCTCTATGATTATCAATGTAGTTATTCAATAACATTTTATCAATTTCGATTCTAAAAGGGTCGTTACTACTTACGTGTCCTTGCAATACATCAATAGGTTTAAATTTGGTTGAAGAGTGAATCGAGTTGTTATAAGCTAAGATTGCGTATGTCATTTTTAGTTTTGCGGGGGTATTTTGAAACCCTTGGTTGTTGAGAAGTCGGAGATGTTCAATTAGAGTGGAATGTAGTCTCTCAATCATACCATTTGATTGAGGGTGATTTGGTGAGCAAAAATGAATATTTATTTTATGTAGTGCTAAAAGTTCGCTAATTATAGAATTTTTAAATTCTGTTCCATTATCTACGGTAATTTGATAGGGGGTTCCATGATGCGAAAAGAAATTAATTAAGTTGTCAGCAATTTCAGTAGAGTTTAGAGAATCTATTGGGTAAGCTTGTGCATATTTTGAGAAGCTATCAATTATAGTAAGAAATTTAGATTTTTCGAATGTAAATGTGTCTATATGAACAATTTCGAAGGGTTTTGTGGCTGTAGGGGTTACATTCATTTTTATATGCAAGGGGTTGCGTTCATATTTACTTTTTTGACAGATTTCGCAATCGTTAATGTATGATTGCACGGAATCTTTTAATCTTGGCCAATAGTATTTTTCTTTGATTTTGATAACTGTTTCGTCTATTCCACGGTGGTTGGATTTACCCTCGTGGTAGTTTTGTATGATTTCTTTTATGTCGTCTTTATTTGTAACATCCAGTAGTTTTTGGTTACATTTTTTCAATTTAATAAAAGGCCATTTAAAGTTTGTATGTAATATGTTACAAAATTTTTCGTATATGTTGGGACTTTCGAAATACATGTGATATACAGTATCTGGCGATACGTATTCTTTTATAAATCTTACCACATCATTTTCGAAATTATACTCAGAAATTTGTACATGGATTCGTTTTCGGTTTTCAAAAAGAACTGTTATTTTAGGTATGGCTGGGGAATGTAGTACCGAACTTACAAAAATTTGATTTATTCCGTGATTAACAGGACATTCTGCAATTGGAATTCCTACGATAGGATTTTCGTCGGAATTTGAGTGTACAGTGTCGTCATCGTTTTCATCTTGGGGTTCTAAATCGTTTAGAGTATCAGTGTCGGGATGTACTTGTAAGGATGCCTGGTCAAAGTTTGAATGATGAGGTTCAAGATTTCTCAAGTCTTGAATAATCTCGTCAAGTCTAGAATTTTCTTGTGATCTGTCTAAAATTATTTTGTCTATGTCGTCAAGAAATTCTTTAGTGTGAATCTCTACTCTGGAAAGAGCGTCCGCATTTGTATTTAATTTACCCTTTTTATATAGTATTGTATAGTCATATTCGTCTAGTTTTATTCTCCAACGTAACAATTTGGAGTTGGGGTCTTTTAACGAAAATAACCATTGTAGTGGTTTGTGGTCCGTGATAATATTGAATTTTTTTCCAAATAAGTATGGGCGAAAATATTTCGTGGCCCATACTATTGCCAAAAGTTCCCTCTCGATTACGGAATAATTTTGTTCTGACTTATTTAATGTTCGCGACGCATACGCAACTGGAAGGTCTTTTCCGATTGGTCCCTGAGATAAAACCGCACCTAAACTAACATTACTGGCATCAGTGGTTAAATTGAATGGCTTGGAAAAATCCGGGTATTGTAAAATAGGTTCGTTCATCAATAGGTTTTTACAATATTCAAAGCAAGATATATATTCGTCGTTAATTTCAATTTTTGCGCCCTTTTTTAAACAGTTAATAAGTGGTTTAGTAATTTTTGAGAAGTTTTTGATAAATCTACGGTAATAACCCAATAGTCCCAAAAATCCTTTTATTTGTTTGGTAGTTTTTGGGATAGGAAAATTTTTGATGGCTATTATTTTATCCGGATTTGGGCATACCCCCTCAGGTGTTACGATGTGGCCCAAGTACGCCACTTCTTTCCGCAAGAATTCGGATTTATCTAACTGGATTTTAAAGTTTGAATCACGAAGTCTTTGAAAAACGCATCTAAGTCTATCAATATGTTCTTGTAAAGAGGTTGAAAACACTATTATGTCGTCTAAATATGTTAAACATTTTTCGTTTTGGATACCGCGGAGGATGTTGTCCATCACACGTTGAAATGTAGCAGGGGCATTTTTTAACCCAAAAGGCATCCTAAGATACTCATAATGTCCCTGCTCTGTACTAAATGCGGTCTTTTCAATATCTTGTTCCGACATTTCTATTTGGTGAAAGCCGCTTGCAAGATCTAACGTCGTAAAATATTGACATTTCCCTAGCTTATCTAGAAGGTCGGTTATATTAGGTAGGGGGTTCCGATCATCCACTGTTTTTTCATTAAGACGCCTATAGTCGATTACAACCCTCCATTTTAGTTTTCCTGACGCGTCAAGACGCTTGGGAACCACCCAAATAGGGGATGACCAGGGTGAATTGCTATGCCTAATTATATTTTGGTCCAACATTTTTTTTATTTGATTTTCTACTTCTTGTTTATGTACGAATGGGTATCTATAGGACTTGGAGTATACCGGGATTTCATCGTTAGTTTTTATTTGATGTTTTATTTTATTAGTGAAAGTTAATGGAGTGTTTTCTTGGTAAAATATGTCAGAATATTCTTTAATAAGCCTAAAAATTTTGGATTTTTCTTCTGAATTTAAGTGGTCTGTTCGAAATTTGGTTAAATCTATGTTTTGTTTTGAGGTTTCATCAAAATGATTTATATCAATTTGTTGTACGGTTATTTTATCAAATTTTTCAACGTTAATTGGTTTCGAAAAATCTAGAGTTACGGTTTCGGTTGTTTTATTTAAGATAGTTGTCATAGCTTGACCATTTTTTGCAATCGTTAATGATTCTGGTATTTCACAATTTTTTTGTTTTTGGTAGGGGATTATTACTTCGCCATTTGGAATGGACGTTTTAATTTTTATAACTTGTTCTGATCGCGGAGCTACTTTAATAAAATTTATTTCATTTTGTGTTTGGTAGTATAGCAGTTTAATTTTTGTATAAGGAGTTTGTAAATAACCTGTATTAAAATCAAGTGTAGCTTGTAAGGTTTTAAGATTATCTAATCCTATTAAACCGTCGAATATATCATGAAATTTAAATAGGAAAAATTTTAAATTCGCTTTCTGTGGGAGATTAAAAATTTTGGACGCTGGCAACAATGTGCTGTACTCGTGGGCTGATTTCTGAAAAACAGTTGATACTATAAAAGGATCGTTTCTTATGTTATTCGAAAAGAATTGGTGAGCTTTTGTTGGATCTATGAATGATTTCGACGAGCCGGAATCTATCAAAATTTTTAAATTATATTCGGGAAAGATAATGAATGGTAATTCACTTGGATTTACCACATGGAATGGTATGATTTGCGAATTTAGGTGAGGGGTTTGTTTCGAGGCTTGTTCCGAAAATTTGAATCTGGTTCAGAAAAATCAATTAGATCATGTGTTTCCGTTTCAATATTATAGTCAAAACTTTTATCAACATGTTGGTCAGGTAGGTTATTATAGGGATCAGTTATCGAAAAATTTTGTTCACACTCAGTGTTAAATAGTTCTTCCGCAATATAATTCATTCGTGGTGTTTGATTTTGGTTAGAAGGACCTTGGTGATCATTACCGTATTGGTTCATAACCCGGGTAGGTGCTCTGTTATTAAAAGTATTTCTGGTCGAAACACTCATAGGCGTTGGCCTAGGTACATTTTGATTTGGAATTTGGTTTGGTCTAAAGGCGTTTACATTTCTATTTTGTTTAAATACTTGTGAATTAGATGGAAAAAATTGATTTCTTGGAACCTGAGATTGTACAGGGACGGGCCCAGTAGGAAAAGGACGTCGTGCCATGTAGTTATTATTATTATTATTTGCATTTTGAGGAATAAAGCTCGTTTGGTTATTGAAATAGTTTCGATTTTGATAATTTTGATTATTAAAATTTTGTCTTGGCTGTTGTCGTGGTTGTGAAATAGGTTGTCTAATTAGATTCCTATTCTGAAAATTTTGAAAGTAGTGTATGTTATCTTCTTCCAAAACACACTGTAGCGCATTATTTAATGAGTTAGGTTTCATACAACGAATCGTAGTACCTAAAGGTTCTTTAAGACCTGACAAAAATGTTTTTAAAGCTAATTTATTATAAAGTTCCCTTTTTAGTAATTTACTCTCGAGAGTTTCTTCATGTAAATCTACAAAGCTACAGAGGAGATTTAGTATATTTAACACCCTGTCATAAAATTGTTGAGGTCGTTCATTAGGGTTTTGTCTAAGCAAAACTAAGTCACGATTTAAACAAGCTTCATCCCTTTGGTCTGCAAAATTTCTAGTAAGGGTATCTTTTAAGTTTTCCCAAGTTGCGACATTTTGAATGTTCACCACTAACCTGGCGTTCCCTTTTAATTTAGAAACAAGTGAGTTTAACAAATATATATTTCGGAAATTATTCGGCTGATTTGCTATATAAAAACTGGCCGATAGAGCTCGTTCGGATTTCCGTCGAATTCAGGCACGCAATGCAAATATTCCGGCTTGAATTCGGCCATATCTTCCGAATTTTCTAAATTTGTTTCACTATTTGTTAAGTTAGGAAGCGAAAAATTATTATTATTTTGTGAATCTATATTTTCAATTAAATTAACTTGAGAGTTATCAGAGTCAGTTAAAGTGTTGTCGATATTTAAGTTTTCTAAAGAATTCAATAGTGATTCGATAGACATAAATAAAAGTTACTCACATTAAAATAAAACTGATTTTGAGCATATCCCTGCCTATAACTATAAGGAATCGAATTTTCTTCTAAAATTCGTTAGCCTTGCAGAACTGGACGATTTTGTTCCAATCCTCGTTGCTATTCGACTTGGGGTTCTTCAATGGGTCTTCGATAGACTGGGTTTCTCGATTTCTTGAGAGCCACTCCACATCCAACACCTTCACTCGCGAATCACAACAGTTTTATTGTTCGATATCTGGTTAATCGTAGAGACGAAAATCAAGCACGTTCGATACGCGACAGATATCCTACTGACTGCGCCAAAAATAAACTTTCAAATTGAAAATAGCTTTTTAAAAAATTTAATTATTTTTTTCTAAGTTAAAATTCTACAACTACGATCTGTACTACAAGAAATATAAATGTATAATGATGTTAAAAATGAGAAAACTAGATAAAATGCATAAAGTCCTAATCAGCGGTTTCCTAGAAACTGGTAACTCTGATAACGCTGACATCTGCAGGATCTGTTACTAGGGCTGATGTAATTATATTTTAAATTGAATGATATATAGGGTGGCGCCATAGACAATCACAATACAGGTAATATAAAATATTAAAATTTTCTTTAAAAATATATAAAAATAGAACCCATTCCCTGAGAGCAGAGTCGAATCTACAATTAAAAAAAAAATATATACAAGGTGTGATAAAAAAAAAAAAGGTAAGCATTAAAAAGAAATATTATGACTATATAAATAAATATTATTTGGTATATATTTTCAACACGTTAGCTGCCAAATCAAAGTAAGCACACAAAGTTCAATGTTACATCAATTTGGCTAGCAAACGTAGAAAATGAAAATAATATATCAATATATATATATATCTTGTAATGGAAATGAATCATCCAGAATCTAAGAATAAAAATTAGTCAATAAAATTTATGTTTGTGTATAATAAAAAAAAAATATTTCATCCTGTACACTAAATTTAATTTGAGTTAGAAATGTCAAAGTAATTTGATAAGTCAGAGATATCCGAGGAGACGGGAATATTGATAAGAAGTTTTGAAAGATCCTACGGGAATGAATTTTTCGTGATAGAATATTTAAAAAAATTACCTAAATTTAGAGCCGCAGTACATTTAAAATTTTTAAAAAAAAGTTGTAATATTTAATAACAAATTAAAAATAGACAAGTTGTATATCACCTCAATTGTACACTTAAAGTAAACGGGTAAAGTTATATGGGGAATCTATTATAAACTGAATAGTGAGAATGCAGACATATTAGTCAGAAGTTTTTGGATTTGAAGATGATAGAAGAAAGGACATTTCACTGTGAGTAAACAGTTTTGTTATAGTGAAAGAGCATAATAGACAATTTTGTTATCACTAATTCAATAAAGTATATTTGCTTTTAAAATTGAAGCTAAACTATTAGAAGATTAGAATTAAGTAAATTATTTATAATAGTTACATTTTGGAAAAGTAAAACGTCAAAATTTTTGTAATTGTCGCATTGAAATTTAGTGGTTAGTAAGTGAGTATGGTGATGGATGTATGATTAGAGTAATTTAGTAAGTTAGTATATAGACAATTTTGTAGAAATTTAAACGTTGTTACAAATTACTTTTAATAAATTGGAACTTGTATTTACAATTCGTCTATTAAAAAAAATATTTTACAGGATAACACTGACGATGATAATTAAAAGCAACATATAATTAATGGATTAAACGACTTACCTGAAAGGAAGTTCAATCCAAATTGTACGAACTGCTGGGCCCCAATATATCCATAATATGTAGTATACTCTCGATTGATCGAAGTGTACGATTATTTCACAACATTTTTAAAGATACTAAAAATTTTTGGGTACGCCGCTGCCGCATTCCATGCTTATCATCGACGACCCGATATACCTCATTATTTTGTTGTGGTCCTAGATCGCTGATTTCTTTTGGGGTTGGTTATAAAATCGTTTTTCACAGGAGGGGAGGGAAGTGGATATATTGGGGCCCAGCAGTTCGTACAATTTGGATTGAACTTCCTTTCAGGTAAGTCGTTTAATCCATTAATTGTACTTCACTGCTGGGCCCCAATATATCCATAATATGTAGATGTTTAGAGATCAACAGCGATCATAATCATTTAGAGAAACACGATTGATTTTTAATAAAAACCAAATATTTTGTTAAAGAGGAAAAATTATTTTCAAATTGAGTTTTTTTTTTTTTTTTTTTTTTTTTACATTCTATGTACACGCTGTATATATTTATAAACACTTATACGAGTATAAATCTAACATTGAATTCAGCTAAATTTAAACACAAAAAAACGTATATTTAGCGAAACTAAATGGTTATTTTTTGTAATACTTAAGATTTAGATCCCCATAATTTTGAAAAACAGCTTCGTTGTAAATTTATTGAAGTTACTCGATTTTTAGCAGCTTTTTGTATAACCAATGTCATGTAGAGTAATTATAACCTGTTAAAAACTATGTGTCTTCGCCACTTTTTCCAGCTATCGAATGATTGTGAAGATACAAAGTGTATCAGTTATTTGACTGTTAGGAGATATTTTAGTTTATCTCCTTGTCTGAGAGGATTGGTAAACTGTTGGTATTATATTAAGGCGCAGGCTGTGAACAAAGTCAGATCATCGTTAAAAAATTTAAAGACTAAAAGTGGTTTCTCCCTGCCTTTCTTTCTCTCTCTCTCTCTCTCTCTCTCTCTCTCTCTCTCTCTCTCTCTCTCTCTTTCTCTCTCTCTAATATTTGTCAGATATTTTCATTTTTGAAAATATTTGTTTTCTTTGAACAGATGATAATGCAATTAATATGCAGCATTTCTTTGTCAAAGTTTCCAGAGAAAGATTTTCGTTGGGGTGTAAGATTGTTAGATAAGATAGAACTACCACTCGTCCCAAGTAGATAAGTTACCTTTATTCAAAAAACCTCTTCCAGGAATCTTTTGATTAAAGATTCTTCCTCATTTTTAAATTTAGCAATTATTTTACCGACGTCTTAAACTTGTCAGTTTTTTGTTTCGAGCAAAAACTCCCACCACTTATTTTTATATGATGATCCATATTGTTTTGGAGTAGTTACTCCAAGAGGCTAAAATTATAGGGGTGCACGATTCTAGAGTATTATTTCGTTGACGTGCTTCCCGGATAATTTCGCTACTGCCAGGGCAAGTGTCTTGCTGAGGGGGTATTCTTCCTTAAAAGGAGACAAAAGTAATTTATTTGATGGTACCAATCATGTTATTTTTGATATTGCTACTCTATTAAAAAGTGGATATCATGATTGAGTTTTCTAATGCGGTACAACACCACCTATACCTTCAGTTTCATCTGATACAATTTTTTTTTTTTTCTAGCATTTGGGGGTAACCGTAGAAGGAGGAAAAGCATCATTTTTTTTTTTTAGTTTGTTTCCGGTTTAGAGTAAATGCCTTTACCGCTATTGATGCAGGATACATAATATTTACATTTTTTATTTATTATGGTTGCAAATAAGTCAATTTTGTTTCTTTATTATCTGTTGAGTTGATATAAAAAGCAAAAATGAAAATGTTTCTTTTTTCAAACCAATACCAATATAATTTTTGTAAGGTCATTTAAATTTTATGACACCCATTTTATTAATGTGCAATATGGCTGTGGTGTTTTCATTTCTTGATCAAATATTGCAGTTACACAATTTTATTTGCAAAATACTTGTGGCCATAAAAGGCTGCCAAGAGTTCTAAGTAATTAATATGTTATTAAGAACAATTGTACTCCCCCTCTTTTCAAACCTAAATATTTAATTTTTTCGATATTTTGTTGCAGAACATACTAAAACGAAAGTGTCTTTTTTGCCAATTTTTTTTTTTTTTTTAACAGCTGCTGTAAAAGTTTTTGATTTTTCTATTTTTCTAGCGGTATGCTTATTGACAAGTTCTGTGAGGTAAATACAAAATCTGAAATATTTGCATGTTTCAGAAGGAGCTATTGAGCTTTCTCCTTGTTAATTATGAACCCTAGATTTGTTTGCAACTCTAAAGCGAAAGTTTTATTTTTTATGCATTCGCTTTTTGTCTGACTCGTTATTAATAGGTCATCAAGCTATATAACCAATATAATATTTTTGGGTCTTAATTTGTGCATAATTTTGGTAAAAATATATGGGGCTGAACTAAGGCCGAAGGGTAACATTGAATATTCATAAAGTATATTACTGAATTTAAACCTTAACTATTTTTTGAAAGTTTTTCTAATTGGGACTAAAAAGAGGCATCTTGCAAGTCTATTGTATACATATAACATTGCAATGTTTTTTGTACTGTTCGGAATTCCTCTAGTTTAAATTGGATTGCTATCACATACACATTTATTAATTTATATTAGATTGAGTAAAAACCTATGTTTGCCACTTGGTTTTGTTCTAAGAAAATAGCTAGGTACGAACTTATTTGAGCGCATTACTTAATGGCACCCTTCTTTGAAAAAGTTTTAAATTTCAAGTTTAATTGCAGATAACTCTGCCTTTTAAGAAATTTCTGTTTGGTGAGGGGTTTCATTTGGATTGACTTTTTGAAAAAAATAATTTTACTATCTTTTATGCAGTTCAGAACAAAAGTATTGTTTGCTAAAACCCCGCCATTCATTGTAATGAAATTTTATTATGCCTGCAACTTGACCTATATCAGAGTTTAATTTTGGTATTGGTATCCTTGACGACGATGCTCGGTAGTGTTTGCTCTTTGTTCTTTAACCTGTTCTGGGTCTCTTTCTTTGGTAAGATAGTTTTCCCATCTATTTGCAATATCGTCTTTTAGGTGAGTGCCATGAGTGGTCTGTGTCAGCCAATCTGAGATATTAACTACCTGACCCTGGGAGCGTAGACTTAACTTGAATCTGAGTCATCAGAAAAATTTTGATGTATTGACACAATATCTTTTGTGAAAGAATAAGCACTATAAATCAAAATCCAAGATTCATGAGCGTAAAAAACGTATACATCTCGACATCGGTCGCAATGGGCGTTTGTGACATCATTCGCATAAAGCAGGGCAGATATCTGAAAATGTTCGCATGAAGCAGAAAAAATATAATCATTATCTTTTTAATAGTTGGTAGGTATTTAAACTACATCTATATTATTAACAACAGTTTTACAACTTACAAAAATGTGTATGATCGACATTAATGGCATGTCCGTTTGTAGTAGAGAAAAAAAAAATGGTAATTGTGATATCGTTCGCATAAAGCAGGACAGATACCAAGTACATATTTTGAAGTAAACCAAAATCTTAATTCGTTCAATGATGTGAAATTGTTCGCATAAAGCAGGACAATTATCACATTAAATTTAATTCTAGCCTAACCAAAATAATTAAGTAGGCTCTAAAAAATGATTATTATGATATCGTTCGCATAAAGCAGGACAGATACCAAGTACATATTTTGAAGTAAACCAAAAATCTTATTTCATTCAATGTTGTGAAATTGTTCGCATAAAGCAGGACAATTATCACATTAAATGTAATTCTAGCCTAACCAAAATAATTAAGTAGGATCTAAAAAATGATTATTATGATATCGTTCGCATAAAGCAGGACAGATACCAAGTATTTTTGACTAAATCAAAATCTTATTTCGTTCAATGATCTGAAATTATTTGCATAATGCAGGATAAAAATCACATTCAATTTAATTCTAGCATAAACGAAATAATTTTGTAGGCATGTGAATTATAAACAACAGTTTACAACTCACAAAAAACGTATATACTCGACATTACTGGCATAAAGCAGGGCAAATATTTTATTCTACTAAAAAAATGGTCATTGTGATATCGTTCGCATAAAGCAGGACAGATACCAAGTATTTTTGACTAAATCAAAATCTTATTTCGTTCAATGATCTGAAATTATTCACATGAAGAAAGAATAAAAATCACATTCAATTTAATTCTAGCGTAAACGAAATAATTTTGTAGGAATGTGAATTATAAACAACAGTTTTACAACTCACAAAAAACGTATGTATTCGACATTACTGGCATAAAGCAGGGCAAATATTTTGTTCTACTAAAAAAATGGTCATTGTGATATCGTTCGCATAAAGCAGGACAGATACCAAGTATTTTTGACTAAATCAAAATCTTATTTCGTTCAATGATCTGAAATTATTCGCATGAAGAAAGGATAAAAATCACATTCAATTTAATTCTAGCGTAAACGAAATAATTTTGTAGGAATGTGAATTATAAACAACAGTTTTACAACTCACAAAAAACGTATGTATTCGACATTACTGGCATAAAGCAGGGCAAATATTTTGTTCTACTAAAAAAATGGTCATTGTGATATCGTTCGCATAAAGCAGGACAGATACCAAGTATTTTTGACTAAATCAAAATCTTATTTCGTTCAATGATCTGAAATTATTCGCATGAAGAAAGGATAAAAATCACCTTCAATTTAATTCTAGCGTAAACGAAATAATTTTGTAGGTATGTGAATTATAAACAACAGTTTTACAACTCACAAAAAACGTATATACTCGACATTACTGGCATAAAGAAGGGCAAATATTGTTTTCTACGAAAAAAATGGTTATTGTGACATCGTTAGTATAAAGCAGGACAGATACCTAGTATTTTTGACTAAATCGAAATATTATTTCGTTCAATGATCTGAAATTATTCGCATAAAGCAGCACAAACATCACATTTAATTTTAATTCTCCGAAATAGTTTTTTAGCCGGCAAAAAACATGATTCATGAAAGACTTTTTAGCGATTATATACATTATTTGTACTTACTGTCTAAACTGGAGTCTGTAGTATGGTTTGTTTCCAACATGTCTTGCAGTTTTCGCATTTTTCTTTTTATTTTCTTATATTTTTCATTGTCACATTTTTGTTTCGGCATTTTTCCCAAAAATTGATACGTACACTTCAACACAACAAAGAATAATGAGGTATATCGGGTCGTCGATGATAAGCATGGAATGCGGCAGCGGCGTACCCAAAAATTTTTAGTATCTTTAAAAATGTTGTGAAATAATCGTACACTTCGATCAATCGAGAGTATACTACATATTATGGATATATTGGGGCCCAGCAGTGAAGTACAATTTAATTGACTAATTAATATATAAACCACATCCTTAAGCTTAACTTTTTATATAGAACATAAAGCTCAATCCATTTATTTAGATATAAAAATAAATAATTCAAGGTATCTTATTGTTAGAATTGTTGCTGTTATTATTTAATAAATAAACTAAATAAACTAAATAATCTAAATAAATTAAAGAAACTAAACTAAACAAAATAAATAAATAATTAAATTAAAAAAAGAAATTAAGTTTATAAAGTATTTTATTTTTGGAACCGACACCATTGGGACAAAGAGAATCTGCTCTGTAAAAAAAATATTTTATTAAAAAGCTAGCCAAGGTAAGATAAGTTTGTGAATTTTTTTTTACTTGTGAGGTTATGTATTGACAAGTGAATATCATAACAAATGGCGCCCAACGTGGGGCAGTAAAGTGTCAAACTGACAACAAGGACTGTAAACTGTTAAACTCACAAGGGGTGAAATCTGTCAAACTGACACACGTGTTAAAATAAAGTTGGAAAATAAAAATATTTACTTGTGATAAAATAATAGTGGAACGTAAAAAAAATTTATTAAAATTGAGTGCAATAATTGTGTTTAAAAAAATTATATTAAAAATAGTGGAAAATACTGTTAAATCAAATAAAATGGATCTAAGAGGAGGAAAAAGGATAAGTAGAAGAGATGGGGAAGAGTTGGAAGAAGTTGGACAAGGTGAAGCACAAGACATTGAAGTACAAATAGTAGATCAAAGAGGAATAGAAGAGAATGACAATATAGAAGAGAGCAATATGAAACAAGAAAAAGATAAAATAGAAGAAGATAATGGGTCAGAAAAGAATATTGAAGAAAAAGATTTAGGGCAAGATGCAATGAAAAAGCTAATGGAGATGATAATTATTATGGGAAATAAATTGGAGAAAAATAGAGAAGAAGACAAAAGAGAAAGAAAGAGAGAAATGGAGAAAAATAGAGAAGAAGACAAAAGACAAAGAAAGAGAGAAATGGAGAAAAATAGAGAAGAAGACAAAAAAGAAAGAAAGAAAGAAAGTGAAGAACAGATGGAACAGATAATGCATAAAATAGATGAAAACAGTAAGAAAATAGAAGCAAAATTAGAAATTTTTGAAAGGCGAATAGAAGAATCAAAAATACAAATGGAGAATAAAATTCAAGGGACAAAGATTGAAATAAGAGCAGAAATAATTGGAAGAATAACAGAGATAGAAAATTTACAAGACAATAAGATTGACAATATGAGAGAAGAAATAAAAGAAGTAAGAATAAATGAACAAAATACAGAAGAAAGAATGACAACATTGGAAATTAAATGGACAAATACAATAACAGAAATAGACGGGAGCATAGATCAAAATATAAAAGTATTAGAAGACAGAATCATAAATCAACAACAACAAGGAGAACAAAGAATGCAGAGCGAGATAGATAACATTAAAAATGAAATAGAAACTATAACTGATGATATT
Source organism: Psylliodes chrysocephalus (assembly GCA_927349885.1). Lineage (NCBI taxonomy): Eukaryota > Metazoa > Arthropoda > Insecta > Coleoptera > Chrysomelidae > Psylliodes > Psylliodes chrysocephalus. The sequence continues at coordinate 71,972,416 of OV651813.1, forward strand.
AATAGGACAAAATTTCAAAGGAATGATAAAGATAAAAAAGGAGAAAATGAGGAAATTGATAAAAAATTTAAAGAAATGGAAAAGAAGTTAAAATATTTACAAGAAAAATATGAAATAGAAATGACAATAAAAGGGAATAAAATGGGAACAAAAATTATTAAAAACCAATTGAGAAGTAAAAACAAGAAAAAAATAATTGATAAAATAAGATGGGAAAAAGTAAGAAGAGATGGGAACAAAATGAAAATTAATAATAAAAGGAAAATTGAAAGAATTGTAAAAAGATTAAGAAGAAAAATTAAAAATAGAAATTTATCTGAAAAGGAAAAGACGAGGAATAAATTTAAAGAAAAGCAGAAATGTTAAAAAAAAAATACAAATAAGAAGGAACACTTGACATGGATAAGAAAAGGAAAATGAGATTACGAAACTTGAATTAAAATTAGTAAATATTTCAAATTAATGGATTGATGAAAGAATAGATTAATGAACTTAAAAGTAATGAATTAGAGAATTTATTAATGAAAGAATAAGAAGTTGAAGAATAAATACAGATGTCATTGAGGAAGTAAAAAGTATTAAAAAAAAAAAAAAAAGGATTTATCATTTCCAGAAAAAATTTAAGCAAGTATAATAATGTAGACATAATAATGAAAAGTTAAAACAAAGAAGATGGGAAGGAAATTTGTGTAAGAAAAATAGTATAATGGGACAAATATTAACATGAAATAATGGTGAAAAGAATATGAATTGGTAATGGTTTTGTATTAGGAGAATGTATGAATTAATTGTATGATGAAATAATAATAAATAATATGTTATAATAATTAATAATGTGGTATATTGATTTTAATGAATAATGATGAATTATATTTATGAATATGAAATGGTATATGAAGAATAAATAATATAGAAATAATTGTGTATGATTAGAAAATAAAAATAAAATAAAAATGGAAAGAAGAATTAAAATGGAAAAGTATGGAATATTATGAAATAGAAAAAAAAAGTGGAATAAGAACAGTATACACAAAATAAATAAAAAAAAAGCAATTATGTCTACAGGAAACGAAACAATATAATAAGAATAGATTATAAGAAGATATAAATGAAGAAATACAAAACTATGTGAAATGATAAATAATAATATTCATAGACAAAATAATAGCAATAATAATCACAGTAGCAATACATTTAATAATTATAGCAATAGGAATTATAATACTAACAGTTATGGCAACAATGGTAACAATAAAAACCACGAGAAAAGTCAATCCACAACATAATAATAATGATAGTACAAATACTAATTATTAGAAGGGGGAAATATCTCTAGCGACATATCTAAATAAATTAATAACAACAGAGAAACTACTGACATGGGACAACAACATTTTTAAATTATAAACTTTACATAAATTACTTAAACTAAAAAAATTAAAAAAAATATATAAATTAATAATAGATTTAGTTTTCATATAAAAAAAAAAATAAAAATTTTCATTTGATATTTTACCAAACAATTTGGAAAATTTCGAATGTAAATTTGGGAACTTGTAATGGAAATGAATCATCCAGAATCTAAGAATAAAAATTAGTCAATAAAATTTATGTTTGTGTATAATAAAAAAAAAAAATATTTCATCCTGTACACTAAATTTAATTTGAGTTAGAAATGTCAAAGTAATTTGATAAGTCAGAGATATCCGAGGAGACGGGAATATTAATAAGAAGTTTCGAAAGATCCTACGGGAATGAATTTTTCGTGATAGAATATTTAAAAAAATTACCTAAATTTAGAGCCGCAGTACATTTAAAATTTTTAAAAAAAAGTTGTAATATTTAATAACAAATTAAAAATAGACAAGTTGTATATCACCTCAATTGTACACTTAAAGTAAACGGGTGAAGTTATATGGGGAATCTATTATAAACTGAATAGTGAGAATGCAGACATATTAGTCAGAAGTTTTTGGATTTGAAGATGATAGAAGAAAGGACATTTCACTGTGAGTAAACAGTTTTGTTATAGTGAAAGAGCATAATAGACAATTTTGTTATCACTAATTCAATAAACTATATTTGCTTTTAAAATTGAAGCTAAACTATTAGAAGATTAGAATTAAGTAAATTATTTATAATAGTTACATTTTGGAAAAGTAAAACGTCAAAATTTTTTTAATTGTCACATTGAAATTTAGTGGTTAGTAAGTGAGTATGGTGATGGATGTATGATTAGAGTAATTTAGTAAGTTAGTATATAGACAATTTTGTAGATTTTTCAGAAATTTAAACGTTGTTACAAATTACTTTTAATAAATTGGAACTTGTATTTACAATTCGTCTATATAAAAAAAATATTTTACAGGATAACACTGACGATGATAATTAAAAGCAACATATAATTTAATTGACTAATTAATATATAAACCACATCCTTAAGCTTAACTTTTTATATAGATTATAAAGCTCAATCCATCAAAATAAATAATTCAAGGTATCTTATTGTTAGAATTGTTGCTGTTATTATTTAATAAGGACCGATTCCACCGTTGTGTTAAACGGAGTCTAAAATGATATTTTTACATTAACAATGTCATTTTAATCTCCGTTTAACACAACGGTGGAATCGGTCCTTAATAAACTAAATAAACTAAATAATCTAAATAAATTAAAGAAACTAAACTCAACAAAATAAATAAATAATTAAATTAAAAAAAGAAATTAAGTTTATAAAGTATTTTATTTTTGGAACCGACACCATTGGGACAAAGAGAATCTGCTCTGTAAAAAAAATATTATATTAAAAAGCTAGCAAAGGTAAGATAAGTTTGTGAATTTTTTTTACTTGTGAGGTTATGTATTGACAAGTGAATATCATAACAATATATATATATATATATATATATATATATATATATATATATATATATATATATATATATATATATACTGTATTATGCGTCGTTCCCAAGCCCTGTCAATTATAAGACGACCTCAGACCAACCAGAAATATTAAGAATATAAAAACAAATGATGTCACTTTCGACATATTTTATGTCAATGAATTAATCCACATTGAGAGGGGTAAGAAAAAAACAAAATTAAATTATACATTCTGTTCAATAAACGATCACAAGCCATTTCAATTTGCCGCCTTCCCATGCCATCATATACTAGTCTTGTATATTTTACCGACGTTTACATACCCTGCGGCGTTGCCAATACCAATATTCAACAACCGCCCGATTATTTACACGAAACAAAAATGTTTTTTGTGTTATTGTCAAGTAATTAGATCAATGCTGGAGTTGTTTCAGATTTAGGATTGCGGGCCAGGTGGCCTTTCGCCCACCTCGTACTACTCAGATATTTTATGCTTAACTATTAATAATTGGTCATGGTACTTTGTCTAGTTTGATCTTTTGTACTAGACTGAATAAACTAGGTAGTAGCTTTCCGGTGTAGCTATTTTTTCTTCAATAGGGATACTTTCCTGACCGTAGTACCGTAGTATAATTTTAGATAAATAAAATATGTTTTAGTTTATCTGGTCATAAGTTTTTTATTTTATTTATTTGATAAGCTCAAAATATGTTTTGGAAAACACTTTTTTGCCTCTTCTGGTGCAGTTAAATAATTTTTAAAAACATGGGGACAAAAAGAATACTTTTTAAAACAGTTAAAGGCTTATCTTTTTGTTATACAGCAGGTGTATTCAAAATATTATAATTTGGTTTAACAAGATAGTATGGAAACAAAAATAAAAACTAAACATGTTTTTGTTTCGCTACTATATCGTGTTAAACCAAATTATAGTATTCCGAATACACCTACATACGCTGTAAAATAAAAAGATGTGACTTTAACTATTTTAAAATTTCAATTTTTGTTTGTTTTTGTCCACCATGTTCTTAAAATTGTTTGACGACACTAGAAGATGGAAAAAGTGTTTTCAGAAGCATATGTTGTGACTATGAAATAAAAAATAAATACTTTTGAATACATATAAAAATTTTTTTTCTTGGTTTTGCTTCTATATGTGTATGGAATTGCATCCTTCATATATCATGGCAGTAGCCCAATACTGCAGTTGCCTCCTCTTCGTGACATAATCGAAAAAAGGTGTCTTGCCAGTGCGAAGTTGTACATATTATGTCTTTTAAAACTTACAATGCCATGTTTATAGGACAAGTATTTTAGTACTTCTCCTATTCTTACTCAGTTTTGACGATGGCGCTTTTATTTTCTGACCTGCCTCTAACTTGGCGTTCCTGAGATTCATTGAACACCTGCTGCTTTGCGCATGATCTGATGGCGTTTTTGTAACACCACAAATGAGTGCTGAGCCCAGAAGCAACTTTTAGGCTACTTCTCGACCTTGTGCCCTCTGTGGCCTGGCACCTAGGGTAAGGTTAGTCTGTTTTAGGGATACCAAACAGTGCTTCATAGTATGTGAAAATACTTAATACCTCTTTTGCACAGTGTGTATTGTTGCTATTATTACCTGAAATATTGTCGCATGTTTACCTAGTTTCAGTGAGACAATTTTTTTTTATTGGTTTTGGAGCCATATGTATTGCAGGTGATTTCTGCGTGAATATAAACGCCTCCATTTCATGCTTCCCTGTTGGCTCCAAAATTTAAATGTTTATTTGATACTTTAGCCACTTTCACTTATTTATATATTTACCTTGAAATTAAACTGAACGTTTGTGTTAAGCTGTGTACAGACCGCGCCAATGAATGAAAACTAACATAATTGTCTTTTGGTTACCAAACATTCGTTGGCCATCGATAATACGTTGTTGTTTAATTAAAATTTAGTTAGTATTTGGCTACAATTGGTTTTACAATGCTTTGACAAATTATGTGCAGTTATTCAGAGATATTGGTAGGTCAAAAAACCTTTTAAATGCACAGCTAAAAATATTAAAACTGTTCGGATGTTACCGATGACAATTCAGAAATATCGATTTCAACAAAATTTAAAAATAAATAAAATTTAAAACCATAGCAGCTTTAAAGAGTTAATGAAATGACCTTTCAAATGAAGTATCACAGGCCCCTACTTCCAATTTGAGAATATAGGGGGTTAAAGATGTCATCTGAAGAAGATTAAATTTAGGGATGCCATTTTTACGTCGCAACATGTCATTTTAGAATTAGAAATTGACACGTCTTAAGATTTTTTTAGAAAAACGCATAATAATGGAGCTATTGGATTTATTCCATTTGGATGTTCCACGCCGTATTTAGTAAGTGTAATGCCAGTTAGCATTGCTTTGTTAGATACAAGTTTTTT
>OV651813.1:71978220-72024524 GCA_927349885.1 Psylliodes chrysocephalus
TTTTGCTCTTCAAGGAATCGGCCCATGAAAGAGATGTAATACCTGTCATTAAGAAATTTATATAGTTCTATTTTTTCAAATTGCAGGTAAAAAGATTATATCAAAGACATTTTATGTAATGTTTAGATTATATTATACTGAGATAATAATATATTTCTTCTTTTTACTATTTAATCTCTTACCAAATTGTACTTCCAATTTTCCATTTAATCCCTTATGAAATTTTAGTTTATATTATATTTACTCTACTTTCTAATTAGTATTTATTAAAAAGACATATATTTGGGATATATTTGCAGTATTACTTTGTATAACTAAGGGATCCTTCAAGTAATTGTGTGCTGTAATATACTCGTCTTGTATGTTTCTATCCAATGTTGCCAGATGTTACCATTCGCCAAATATGTCACCGATTACAAATTGTCGATTTTACTTTGAGAATATGGATAGTGACAGTCGATCGACATGTTGATAGACACTAGTAGTAGACATTATGACGAATGCGACATTTTTAATAGACATTCGAGAATAGGACCCCAGATCAGACATATTTTTTACGAAATTATAGATTTATTAACTTGCCATTCGAAAAGGATTCATGGCTATTTTTAATTAAATAAATTTTAATCAATCAATTTTTTTATAACCTTCACTTTTCTGATAACCAAACAAATTTAGTTTTAACAGATAGTTTTTAACCTGAAGAATATGCTTCGATAGGCTTGTTTACTTATTGGCAAGTAGGTATGAACAGGTAAGTCAATATAGGTAACTACATCGATTTGTCAACCAATAAAAATTGATATCAGAAGAGAGATAATTTAATTACTACAAAAAACTGTCATGGAATACTAATACCATGCTTTAAAGTTTTAAAACCGGAGCAATTGAATATGTGCCAGAGAGAAAGTAAAACGTGTGAAGTCCGTGTGATAGAACAGGACACAACATAACAACTACGCGCGATACATCCGTTGAATGTAACCCAATGCACATGCTCTTTTACATGTGATTGACAGAGAGAGTGCTTATTGTTGTTGAACATTAGGTTGTGACAACAAGTGCTGAGTATTATTTGTAATTGGAAAATAAAATAAATAGTAAAACATAAATAAAAAGTGTTTTTATGTGGTTATAATTCATTTTGAATGTTCTTTAAAATTGGCTTTCCGTAAAAAGCAAAACTTCAAATATGGAAGTATCCAGCTAACCAAAGAATCGCTAGATTTTGTTGGTTATCACTCTAAATGTTATAATAAAATTAGTTTTAAGTAATAATATAAAATAATTATTTAAAACCAATTGGATTTGGTGGGGACTAAACACCTTTGAAGATAAATGACATCGTGCAAATGATTGGAAAATATAAAGTATAGGTATATTTTATAGTAGTATATTAAAATAAATTTTATTGTCATCCGCGCCAAAATAATTTTCAACAAATTAGCACTGTCTCTGTCAATCGCATGTAAAAGAACATGCGCATTGGGTTACATTCAACGGACATATCGCGCGCATTTGCTATGTTGTGTCCTGTTCTATCACACGGACTTAGCACGTTTTACTCTCTCTCTCTCTCTCTCTCTCTCTCTCTCTCTCTCTCTCTCTCTCTCTCTCCCTCTCGCCCTCTCTCTCTCTCTCTCTCTCTCTCTCTCTCTCTCTCTCTCTCTCCTACATATTTAATTGCTCCGATTTTAAATTGTCAAAGCATGGCATTAGTATTCTATGAACAGTTTTTTGTAGGCAAGCCTATACGATTATTTTCGTAATTAAATTATCTCTCTTCTGGCACACGAGCTAGGAGGTGCCTATCTTCTCAGGAGGATGCACAATGGGCCTAATGAGGCCTAAGTGCCGTGGGGGTAACCCACCGTCCACACATTACAGATCTCTCTTCTGATATCAATTTTTATTGGTTGACATAGGTTCCCATAGGCGGGTCAATAAATCAATACAATTTCATAAAAAATAAGCCTCATCTGGTTATCAGATGGGTGAAGGTCGATCTCCCACGGTCTCTTAGACTATTATATAGTATTTTAAGTTTTATGCATTTTTTTTATAATTGTTTAATTTATTTTAGACACACATAAACGCTACTAAATTAATGTTTTCCTTTCCTCATTTTCATGAGTAACTCAAATCTCCTATTACTTCTTACATGTTGCACTGCATTCCGTCTAGTCTCTATAGAATTCCTCACTCCCTTAGTTTTATTGGCAACAGCTTTAATTTGATCTTGCACAGCATTCCGTCTAGTCTCTATAGAATTCCTCACTCCCTTAGTTTTATTGGCAACAGCTTTAATTTGATCTTGCACAGCATTCCTTCTAGTCTCGATAGAATTCTTCACTACTTTAGTTTTATTGACAACAGCTTTAATTTCACCTTGTTTCGATTTTTTTTCATCTGTAACTGATTTTAAACTTAATTTTGTTAATCCTTTCTTCTGATCTTCAATAGGTTTCTTTGTCAATTTCGGTATATTGGACTTTATTTTATTTTTTAGAGATTTGTCAGTAATAACTTTAGGATTAGATGTAGAAGGAGCAACCTCGTCTTTTGTGCCAGTATTTGATGAAGAACTTGCTTGTTGTTCCTTTAATTTATCAAGTGATTTTCTCTTTGGAATAAACCTGTAAGATGTAAAAAATTGCAATAAATAATAAATAAATTAACAAATTGTCGGTCAGAGTACTTTGAGGAGGTATGGAATAAGGGCGAGGATGAATAAGGTATGTGAACTCAGAGTGGAAAGAGCTATTAGATATAATTAGAACCTAAATCAGGCATAGGCGACCTTTTCTACTTTCCTGTCTGTATACAGATAAGGAAAGTATGTATATAGACCGTTAGATAATGACCGATTTAGGTAACCCATTTTCGCATATAAGCCTCGAAGAGGGTTGAAAAGTACATTTACAGCTATGAATTCGTTTCGGCTTTTTGTACTTTTTTCTTGTTCTTTTTATGCTTCAGTTTATCTATGAAGTAAAAACTATCATTAGTGACTAGGTGATCTCTTTCAAATTGCTTTAATCAGGAGTGTATCTATTTTTTTTAGTTGCCAATGGTAACAAATGGATTCAATAAATTTTAAATATAAAAATAAGTGACAACAATCTGTATTGTATCATTTGTAATGATGTATTTCATCCTTCGTGTATTGAAAGTAAAAAGTATTTTAAAGAATTAGGTAGTTGAAAAGTTTACTAGTCACAAAACTGCGAAAAAAGATAATGATGAAAAAGAAGAAAAATATGATGATGAAAAAGAAGAAAAAGATATGAACAAATTAAATAATTACATTAAACGATTAAATAGGAGAACTGATTTTAAAAATGAAGTTTTGGAGTTAGAAAGAGAAGATGTTAAAAAACTACAGAACAAAAACAAAATATACATAGTAATTCATAACTATTGGGACATAGGCAAAGGGCAAGTTATTTCGACCAAAACTCTATGAATATACCTCAATAAAATATTGCTGTGGAATAAGATACAGGACGTTAAATAATCATAGTAATAATAATAGACTATAATCTCACAGCAAAAATAATTCACATGTACCAGACACAATTATCTGACACTACAAAAAAACAAGAGTACCATATTACGTAAAAAATGTTTACTTTATATTTTCTAATCAAAAACACTAAAAAGTTTCGTCAAAAAAAGCTTTCACTTAATTTCATCATCAAGCATCATTCACGTGGCGCTCCCTGTAACAAAATGTGAAATAATACTTAAAATAATATTCCTTGTCCAAAGATATGCCTGTGTGCCGATTTTGATAACAATTCATAAATAAACAGTGACATTATCAGAAAAAAAATCAACTTTAACACCATGTATCATATTCCACAGCAATATTTTATTAAGATATATTTGGCATCGCCATATTTTGGTCCAAATAACCTGCCCGTAGCCTATGTCCTTATAGTTATGAATAACCTTGTAGAATTTCAAGATATGCAATGAACTTCAGAATAAAAATTATAAAATTGTGTCATTGGAGGATCAGATAAAGGACTTAGCTAGTAGACTGTCAGATAGTGACCGATTTAGATTCCCCATTTTCGCATACAAGCCTTGAAGAGGGTTAAAAAGTACATCGATGTTGAGTAGAATAAAAGAAAATGTACGAGTGACTCTTGGGGATAACACATAGAAAATTCGATTTTCCCTAACAAAAACGAAAGGTTATTTGTTGCTCATTTTTCCACACAAGCCGTTTTCACTATATGATTAATTAATAGAACTAGGCTTCGGAAAACCAAAGGCTTTAATGTTGTAAGTGGCTAAAGGGTTGAAATAAGGGCGTAATCTTCTAAGGAAAAATCGAGATTTTGCCTGATTTTTCCACACAAGCCCATCGAATGTATGAAAATGTACGTCGTCACTAGTCCGAAAAACATATTTTCTTGAATGACTCGAATGTACAAGTACATTTTAGCGTCGGAAAATTTTTTTGATAAGGAAAATCGAATTTTCCATGTGTTATCCGGAAGAGCCACTCGTAAATTTACCTTATCAGAAAAATTTTCCGACCCCAAAATGCACTTATACATTCGAGTCATTCACTTCCCATTTTTGGACAGTGACGTCATTGACAATTTTTGCAATCAATATATTACATAACAATTTTTTTGAATAAGTCATTTTATTTTAAGAACACAATAAATGAACAAAACATAATTATTTGTAATTAAGTGCTTAATCTAACTCAAATCTATACAAAGTGCTCAAATTGTTGACACTCAGAGCAATGGGAAAGACGTGCACCGGAGTTATGTTTGCAATCTGAATATGTATCCGTTTTTTGAAATCATTGATATTTTATGGCCTATTGGTACACTTTACTTTTCAAGTATCCCCATAAAAAGAAATCAAGAGCAGTTAAATCGGGTAACCTAGGAGGCCATTCTTTTGATCCTCTTCCACCTAGCCACCGATTTGAGAAGATGTTGTACAAGTAGTTTCGCACCAAGACAGCATAGTATGGAGGCGCACTGTCTTGCTGTAGCCACAAATCATTTCTGTTTGGAAACAATCGGTTCAATTCGGGGGGTCAAGAAGTTTTGAAGAAATTCTAAATATCGAGGAATCTGTTAAGGTTTCTTAGAAAAAGTATGGCCCAATAGTTTTATTATCTATTATTTCCACCCAAAAATTCACTTTCTCTGAGTATGGCACTCCATGGCACCCAGTGTGGATTTTCGGTAGCCCAATACCGAGAAGTCTGATAAATTAAATTACCGTTTAGTAAAAATGTAGATTCATCGGAAAACAGAATATTTCTTAAATACATTGGATTTCTGTTGTTTTTGTCCATTATAACTCCACAGAACTCAACTCGTTTATCAAAATCATCTTCCATAAGTTCTTGTTACCTTTTTTAGTGTTCTAAGAACTGTTGAATTTCGCAGGTCAATATCTAATGCTACTTGCCAGTTACTTATTTTCGGAAATTTGGTTTCTACTACCTCTAGTTATGTCTTTCACATGACCCGTTTCTCAGATTTTTTTCTCAATTTTACTCACAGTGGATTGTGAAATTGGTTCTCGGTTTGGGTATTTATTATTAAATAACGTACATACATCTCTCTGCGTACCTGTTTTATCTCCACAACCAATCTTTATTAAAACTTCAATTCTTTGCGTTTCAGTCAGCTTCATGTTGTTAAAACGTCCACCACAATACTATCAACCACTTGATATAAAGCGAATTAAGCTGAATGTCAAGGTAGTAATTTTGATAAGGTAACTAAATTCGTTTTAGAAAAGGTAAGAAGTTGAGATTTAAAAATAATATCGCTACAACGGGACTTGAAGTCTGCAAGAGGAAGGAGTATATGATTTTGGTATTTTGGTTGGAGGACTTTTTTTTAGAAGTCAGTAAGAGGAAGGAGTATATGAGTTTGGTTGGAGTACCTTTTTTATAGAGGCCAGAGGCACGATGAATTGATTTTGAAGATTTTTCGTGGGGGCTCCGCGAAGAAACGGGAGGGACCTGGCAAGAGGATAGAGCAAGGAGGATTTTTTTGGAAATGTATTTCAAAAAAGTTCCGTCACCAAAAAAGTTTGAGAACCACTGGTCTAAACTGATATTGAATACTAACTTTTTACCTATCACTTTTTTCTTTAAATTCATTTGAAATTTTTTCCCAAATGGATAATTTTTTTTAACTGTGCAACTTACAACTCGGCTGTTGATAGCCATAGTAACAATACAGGTTTTTATGAATTTGTTCCAGAAACTGTATCTAGGTGGTTCATTATAACAGATTATTCAAACAACAAAAATATTTTTTTGTTAAAATATAAATAATAATATGCTGAAACACTATATTTGAATGTTACATATTATAAACCCAAAGTACCTTTTCATTTAACTAATTCACTCATGGCTACTCCAAGTTTGAATATTATAAATCCACTTGAATATAAAAAACAACAGGTATAGAAAATATTTTTTAAAGCCCTAGTTTATTTTAAAATGTAAAATGTCAAGTGACCGTTTATTGTCCGTTTACACTGGCCTTCTGTATTTGTTACTTTTACTTTTTGAATGAGCATATGGGAGCGAATGTATTGCTAAACTATGGATGCTTTTCTACTCTCTGACAATCAATATTGTAAAATACATATTATTTTGTGTTATTGTGGAATATTTTTCGGTTCCTTTGTCTCAACTTCGTGCGTTAGAATTTAGAATATGTATCCCTCGTATCTACATGCAATTATTAAAATTGTGAATGAATTCTGATTTTGTTTAGTCTCGGAAGTAATTTTGTAGTATTTAGGCTCTACCCTTAAAAGCATACGCATTCACCAAAAATTAATACTTGAGACTTCTACAAAGAGAAAATATAAATATTCGGCAAAATATTTGGTTTAAAAGATTTTTTTTGTATCAATATTTTTTGTCTCATTGTAGCAGTTTTCTATGCACAAATACCTAAATAATTGTTAAACAAAGTTTTTTAAAATTAACAATCAATTTTAAATGAGAAGGAATCCCCCCAAAATTACATATATCCCTGGAAAAAAGCGCTGCGTAACGACAGCCGGTCTTTCTACTCATACTCGCAGTGTAAGTTGGCAACATCGGTTATTGCAGACGCTTGGAGACCTAAAGGGCATTGTGTAACTCCGGAAAGAAGGATGAGCCGGACGATCCTACAGTATCTACGTATTTTATCTATTTTACGGCAGGCTTTGTCTTTAGTTTGGATTATAATATTGTTAGTGCCGTTGTTGCGTTGGAGCGATTTAAAAAATTAATAGTTTCAGATTAATAACATTTTTAGACTTTTTTCGTTTTTTAGTTTTTAGTGTGGATTACATAAGAATATTGGGTGTTTTTATTGTAGTGCATTTTAGATTTGTAGTTTTGAGTACACTGTTATGATGGGTCGTAATATTTTCATAGGGAAGATTAAAAATATGGCGACAAAAAGGAAAAGCATGAGTAAAAGGATGGAGGTGTCAAAACATTATGCAAGAGATTACGAAAAGTTGATTATACCACCAGTTACGAAATGAAAATAAATGCTTCTTTTTGGAAAAACGAAAAATCGAAAAAGGCAATGAATAGTGACATTTCACATTTGAAAATTTGACATTACGTTTAACAATAAAAAAGAAAACGAAAAAATAGAACCTTTAAACCAATAAAAACTTTTTTTTTTAATTTCCCGCGGGTATTGTCAAAAATCAGATCGGCAACACTGCACATGTCCCTCATTTTAAAAATTACTAATAAAAAAAAGGGCAATCAAGTAAAACCATTTTCTGAAATATTTGATTGAAAGTACCTACACAAGAATGATGGTGAATCTTGTATGTAACACGTCACGAAATTCCCTTTTGTAAAACTCGTTCATTTTTCGGGACCTCGCTCCGTTCGTCCCGCAAATATTTACTCTTGACATAAAATAAGGCATTTCGTAACTGGTTACATAAATAGATATTAATGTTAAATATTTATTTTTAATCGTCATTGACGTTTACAAATACCTACAAAAGAATGATGGTAAATATTATTATTATTATTACTATTATTATTGTTTTTAAATAGCTACTTTTCAGATTGCACAAAAGAAGAATCTTAGAAATATTGAAACTAATAAACTTTCGTAAGTGTTTTCTTTATAAATTTAAATGTATATCTAGATATAAAGCAATCAAATTTTTAGATTACGGGATGACTCTATTGACAATGCAAATATACAAAGAACATCATTTGCTACTATCTATTCTCTCCCCTATGCAGTCACAACCAGGATGTAGCTTTTGGGACGAAAGTATTTTTGAAAATAAATTAGATTCTGTAAATAATTTACAAGAAACAACCTTAAAAGTTAGGTCAGTAATGTGTTATCTTTTACAAATTTAATTTTAATTTTAAATGTTAATATTAAATAATTTTTTTTAGAAACAGTAATGAAGTCATTTTGTCTGGAAGGCGCATAGTAGATATAAATTATGTTTTTAAACAAATACTATCAGGAAAGAGACATATCCCGTTTGACTGTAGTATAAGCGACATGAAAGTGATAAATGAATTTAATTAGAAATGAGTACATATCAACATTTATGCTGCAATGTAAAATGTGCAATATTGTAGAACAAATACATACAAAAGATCCAAAGAATATAGGTAATGATATAGATAATTCAAATATTAATTCAGCAATAACGCTGGGAGCTATTTCCACAGGCATTGGTTACTCAACGTTAGAAGAAGTATTTGCAGCCGTCAAAGGCGGAAAAAAGTTATAGAAAATACCATGAACAAATATGTAACGTTATTTACTCAACATCGCTGAAAACAATGAAATAGACTGCCGCTGAAAAAGCTTAAATAGCAAAAAGTGTTGGAGATTTTGATGAAAATGGTATTCCATTTATTACTGTGGTAGTAGATAGAGCTTGGTCTAAAAGATCATACAATGTTAATTTATAATGCTGCTTTTGGTGTTTTCAGCAACTTTTGCCTAACAGAGATACAGAGCTGTTTAAAGTCATTTTAAAAACGATTTAAATCAAAGATCATAAATCGTTTGCATTTGAACAAATGATTTAAATCAAAGATCGATTTTTTAAAAAGAAAGATTTAAATCAAAAATCTTTTTTAGACTTAAATATTTTTTACAATTTAAATCATTTTAGGAAAGATTTAAATCATTTTAGGAAAGATTTAAATCTTTTCAAAAGATTTAAATCTTTTCTAAAGATTTAAATCTTTTCGAAAGATTTAAATCTTTCGAAATATCTAAATCTTTTTAAACGAAATAAATATTTTCAAAATATTTAAATCTTTTTAAAAGATTTAAATCTTTTTATAGATTTGGGTAACTCTTTAAAAAATGCTTTCGGTAGGTCAAAGATAATGAATACTTAAGTAATGCGATTTTCTCATAAATACAACGCAAAAATCTATCAACTTTTCTCGTATTTATTGTATTTATTTTTTATCGTTATTAGCCCAATGCAATTCTTACGGAAATATTAATTTTAAATAATAAATATCCGATCGAGATAAAATTTTTAAGGATTTATGCAGCATTGATATCTATTGTTATGAAAATTGTTATTTAAAAATGTCATGTCGATTGGTAAATAGGAATTTTTCAATCCTTTAAAAGATACTTTTGGTATGCCTATGATGCCACAAAACAATGGAGACCTAGTTTTTAAGAAAAATGATTTTTTTTCTGAAAAATCACTTAAATCCGTCAACTCTTCCTTGAGTTAACGTGCTTAATGTACATAAACCACTGATCTGTATTATTTTACTGGATAGGATATAGCCCCCTAAAAAACGTTCCGAAAAATTGGCCGATTTGGGCAAATAATATGGCGGACCGGATGTTATTTAACGTAACCTCTATTTCCATTTGTCATTTAATTGTGTCAACAAGCTACGATGAGATGTTTTTATTGTGGAAAACAAAGTAAAAAGAGTATGAAATAAACAATAAACGTTCATTCCTGAAGACACAATATGCTTCACGTTTCCATTATTATATTTTCTTTCATAAAAAATCAAATCAAGGGTGAAATTTCCCGAAGGACATCGCCCGCAAAAGGAATAGAAGAAGAATAAGAAGAAAAACTAATCAAATTATAGGTTAGGTATGTCAAATTATCCCAAATTTCAGTTCTGTGAACCCACCATAATTTGCCCAAATCTAAATATAGCCTATATCCTATCCAGTAAAATAATACAGATCAGTGACATAAACACCCACATAGATGCTCATACATCAGACTCTTTAAAAATATGTTTTTTTTGTACTTAGGAGACTCTCCTGGAAAAATTCATTTCATTTTCAAAATATCCCGGCTATGAATAATGAAATTGAGTGGGTTGAATTAAAAGAGTTCTTCTCTCAACGTGAAGTTATTGCGAATAAATAAATAACCAAAGTAGGCGCGTTTGGGTTAATTATTTTGAAAAATGTGTGGATGAATCAGGCAAAGAAATAAAAAAATTTAATTAATTCGCTCTACCTATGCCAAGCGTTTTTATTGAACTGGTCAAAAAGTCATAATCGTCTTAATGCAGCTCATGTCAAATCTGAAATAAAAGTGAGCATAAATTTAAAATACATATGTAAAGAATTTTAGGATTATAGTAGTGTAGTGGCCAAGCATATATGCAGCAGAAATCGGTTAAGGTGGGCCGTAAACACTTTTAAACCGTTTAAGTCTCCAGGTGTGGATGGAATATTTCCTGCCCTGCTTCA
The DNA here is from genome assembly GCA_927349885.1 of Psylliodes chrysocephalus. Classification (NCBI taxonomy): domain Eukaryota; kingdom Metazoa; phylum Arthropoda; class Insecta; order Coleoptera; family Chrysomelidae; genus Psylliodes; species Psylliodes chrysocephalus. Next base: position 71,988,978 of record OV651813.1, read on the forward strand.
GCAGGCACAGGAGGAATTACTACCACACATAATCCGGCTATCCCGGAGCAGGGATATATACCAGAAGCATGGAGAAAGGCCAGAGTCACCTTTATTCCAAAAGTAGGGAAAAAGGATACCACACATCCTAAATCTTTCCGTCCAATCAGCCTCACATCCTTTGTATTAAAAACAATGGAGAAGGCTGTTGATAACTATATCAGAACAGAAGTCCTGGAGAGGGTGCCACTCCACCACAGCCAACACGCGTACCGAGCAGGAAGATCTACAGAAACTGCCCTGGTACAGTTGACTGATGTAATCCAGGATGCACTGACAAACAAAGAAACGGTCGTGTGTGCCTTTCTAGACATAGAAGGAGCTTTTGACAACACGCCACACGAATCTGTAAAAAGAGCACTTGCATACAGAGGAGTAGATAACATCACATCCAGATGGATGGCGCAGCTGTTATCTTCGAGAACTGCAGAGACACAGATAGGGCAGGACACTATCTCCATCTGCACAACCAGAGGATGTCCACAAGGAGGAGTTCTATCCCCACTAATGTGGAGCCTAATCGTAGACGAACTTCTATGCAGATTGACTGACCTCGGCATACCCTGTCAAGGTTATGCCGACGACATAGTCATATTTGCTAGTGGCAAGTTTAGTAATATCCTGTGTGATATAGTCCAAAGAGGACTAGAACATACCAAAAGATGGTGCCGTGAAGTGGGACTTAGTATAAACCCTACAAAAACAACACTAGTAGCCTTTTCAAGGAAAAGAAAACTTAATCTCAAAACCGTTAAATTAGACGGGATAGATATAGAATGGAAAAATGAAGTCAAATATCTAGGCCTAACCCTGGACAACAAACTTCTCTGGAACACACATGAGAAGGAAGTAGTAAATAAGGCCACAAAAGCCCTAATGGTATGCAGAAACATGGCGGGTAAACGATGGGGATGTAACCCAAACATACTGCGATGGATGTATACTGCAATAGTGAGACCAATCATCACTTACGGGGCTATCTCAAAAGTACAAAGACTAGCCTGTGTTTGCATTACTGGTGCAATGAGAACCTGTCCTACGGCCGCAATGGAGGTGATCTTAAACCTCACCCCTCTACATTTGATGATAGAGAATGTGGCAAAAAAGACACGATATAGAATGATCAGGAGCGGAGTAATCAGACGAAAGTCTACTTGCTTCAGGACTAAAGATACCTGGGACATGCCCCAGGATGAAATGCAAAAGAAGTACAGTTTTGTGAAAAACTTCAAAACCACAGAGCTGGGATGCAAGAAAGAATGGAGCCAAGAATCCATCGCGCTTGCAACCGAAAGACGTGCTATTCAGTGGTACACGGACGGTTCCAAAACCATAGAAGGAACTGGAATAGGAGTGTATGGGCCGAGAACCAAGCACTCCGAAAGCTTGGGAAAATACCCAAGCATCTTCCAGGCGGAAATTCACGCCATCGAGAAGTGTATCCAGTTTAACATCGAGAGAAACTATCATAGACAAGGGATTATCATCATGTCCGATAGTCAAGCAGCCATCAAAGCGCTGAGTTCTTACGTAATCAGCTCAAAAATGGTATGGAGATGCCTAGAACAATTGAATGAGCTAGGCGAGAAAAATAGAGTTACTCTCACTTGGGTCCCGGGACATAACCGGGTACAGGGTAACGAGATTGCAGATAGTCTTGCAAGGAAAGGGGCTCAAACACCCTTTGTAGGACCTGAGCCGTTCTGCGGTATCAGCAATAACATAATATTAGAAGAGATTAAAAAACAATTGGGTAGTAGAAGAACCGATAATTGGAACAATCTCTTGGGGCTGAGACAGGCCAAGATACTTCTGGGTGAATATAACCAAAAAAGATCGGAAGCCTGCATCTGCCTGAGCAAGAACAGGCTACGTATTGTAACAGGGATCCTTACCGGGCACTGCCGACTAAAAGGACACCTAAGTAAACTGAGAGTAGTATAGTGAGTGCAGATTCTGCGAGGAGGAGGACGAAACCTCCATTCACATCCTAACTGAATGTGTAGCACTCCAGAATCCAAGGGCACTATATCTAGGAGGATATCAAATAGAAGAGGGAGACTTACCTAACTTGAAGCCACTTCAAAACCTACACTTCCTTGAGAAAATAGAATTGGAAGGGTCGCTATAGGCATTGAGACATTTCCTTAGTGCAGTGGCGACAGAAGGGGGCACAATAGATCTTTTAGGTCGCAGTGTATTAACACCCCATTATCAACATAACATAGCCTCGTGTTCTGTGTAGGCTTTGGTACTGTTTCCCAGCGCCACTTTAGGAACAGCACTGTTAATTAGAACCCAACAGTGAATGGTCGAGTGGGGAATCCTACCAAGGCATCAGAATTAATTTCAAATAATTAAATTAAATGAAAAAATCCCGGCCAGCGGTGGGATTCGAACCTGAGACCTTCCGATCTCAAAGTTATGACTCTAACCAATGAGCCAACCCACCCCCCCATTATCCACTCTTATTGCACAAACTACTATTGTAGTGTTTTGATGCTTTTAATTTAGATTTTACGGATACTTTAATAGTATAAAAAATAATTTATAACAAAATAACAATATAAATAAGGTATTATAATCAGTACAATAAGTACATAGCTGTAACATTCATTCGATTGGCCTGACCAACACATTATTTAAATTTCACTTTTACCATTCTGAACTTCTTGGTCTATAGAGCTTATCGGTCTCTTTTTTGTAGCCTTGTCAAGGACCGCTAACAATCTTGTGACATCAAGTAACTTTTTTTTAATTATCTATCTTAATCTTATCGATAAAATTATGATCTAAACAGCATTATCATCATTAAAAATGTAGCTAGAAAAAATCAAGAACACTTTTTTTGATTTGATACGTAATTTTTATGATATTGGCGTAATTTAAAAATCGGTAATACAAACTTATTTTTCAAGATCGGAGCGAGAAATTATACGTTGCCACATTAGATCTTGTAAACTGAAACCAAAGATATGGATGCCCACAAACTAAATCATGAAGTGGTAGGAGGAGGGAAGTTCTGAAATCAAACGTGATGATGTCATAGCTTACTGTATCCTCTTAAGTTGTAATTTTAATACCTACTAAACTACCGTTTCCCTGCAGGTCTTTCTGTTTGTAATGTAAATTTTCCTCTAAAATGATTTTTATTCAAGAAAATTATTATGTAAGATATTGCAAAAATTGTCAATGACGTCACTGCCCAAAAATGGGAAGTGAGAAAAATTGCGCTTTTAGTAAACAAAATTGACCTGTCCGAGCATTTATTCGAAAAACTAACTACTCATTTGATCCATACTGTAAAAAAATATTTTGAGTAAGATGGTGTGGAAAATGAATGTGTAGTTCATCCTTTAATAACTAGAGAGGAAAGTCATGTGTTGGACCCATTAGATTTTTGTATTCGGCGGTTAAAAGTATTAGTTAAGTTTGGTAATTGTACTTATCTGCTACTAATTTGGTAATCATAATTAAATAAAAAATATTCCTTCTTACCTTAGCAATTTCTTACTTTTGGGAGATTTAATCTTGAATCTTGGAGATTTTACTTCTAAATTTTCAATATTAGGCTTTCTTCCAGAAAGTAAAAGTTTAGTTCTCAAAGCTTTACGCTCTGTCATATCTTTTAAATTTTCTAATTTGTCATAAGCTTTTTGATGAATTAGAGCAAAATTGGGCACTTTAACTTTTTTATTTGAACTTCCATAATTTGCTTTATTGTCAGTTTGGATAGTCTTCTTGGAACAAGACGCTTTTCCGATAGGACTATCGGCCCATTTTAAAGTACCGGTCGATTTGGATTGTTTCAACGAATGTACAATTATTGATGGATTTTTTCCCAACGAATTTCTATTTTCCTCTGTACTGGCTATTTTTATTGGTGTCGAACAGTTTGCAGTTTCTTTTTGCGGTGAATGTATTATTTGGCAGTTTAAATCAAATAAATTCATTGCCAAACTAGAGTTGCTTCCATAACTGAAGTTAAAAGAGTTATTTGATTCCTCAATTTCCCATGGAGGTGAAACAGTATGAATTAAACCAGTAGAATCCAATATAGATGCACCTAATGATCGATTCCATTTTTTACGTTTAGTAATTTTAGACTCCGACTTTGTGGGTGAAATCATTTCGTAAGTTTCATTGAAGTTTGTGCTTGTTCCATTGGGAGATATATCAAACAAATGTTGTTCATTTTTACTTCGATTTTTAGAAAAATTACTAATGTATGGAGATTTTCGGTATTTAATTGAATTATTTTGTTCTAAAATGGAAAAATCATTATCATTTTTGCAATCTGTAAATCGTACAGACTTCCTACTACTGTAAGAAACATTACTTAATGAGGCCTTGTTCATTTTACTTGAGTTTCCACTTGAAGACTTCGATCTCATACATTTTTCTATTTTTATATTATTAACCGATTTTCTGGTGTTCAACGATTTTAACCTTTTATTACCATTATTTTCACAATTACCTAAATCTTTTTTAATAGATTGAATGACTGGCAATTGAGAAACATCAAAGATGCTACTCTGCAGTTCAAATGTATTGGATTTATTTGAATTATTTTCAGAAGGGAATAATTCATTGTTGCATTCTACTGTTTCTGATAATTTAAAGCTATCTGAAAATACATCGTCTGATATCTCTTCACTACCTATTGGACTTGGTGCTAAATCTGATAAGCTTTTAGAACTTGTTTTTATTGTGGATTTCCTCGATGGGTGTTTGTTGAATGTGTTTAATATGCTTTTTGATTTTCTAACTTTAACATGATCAATAGGGTCAAAATTTTGCATTTTCGTAATATTGTCATTAGAATCAAGATTTTGTTCAGTATCATTTTGGCTTACAGACTGTTTTATTGTTTTGTCAATTATGCTGATTCCCATTTTAATATTTGATAAATCTTCATTGCTACCGGCCTTTGACTGTTCTTTAAAAGATAATTGCTTTTTTTTCTTTCTTCTCTTCTTAAAGAGAATTTCTGTGGAATCTTTTCTCTCTCCATCGACAGAAGTTTCATTACTTCTTTCGTTCCATGTTTCTTTAATATCAGAATTACAAATATTTTGAAGCAAACCTTTAGATGATTCATTTTGTCTCTTTCTTTTTGACAATTTCTTTTCTGAAATATTAGGTGAACTGTTTTCTTTACATCCAAAGTCCATATCTACTTTTGGTAAATAAAAAAAAGCGTTATTCTTTTTGGATACTTTTTTCTCAGATGCACTACTTTTAGAAGGTGTAATAGCTAGGCTTTCTCTATGTAGTTGATTGAACTCATGAGTGCATCTTATTTTTCTTTTGGTTTTCTTAAATGAATCTGGATCCATCATAATTTTACCTGAAAATTATTATTTTATTAGTAAACATTTTATACTCATTTTACATAAGCAAGTCAATATTTTTTGGGAATTTTAAAAGATATGTAAATACTTTGGATGAAAAAAACAAAAATATTTTTTAACAATAATAACTTTTAAATTATTGAATCAAAGATAGTATTTAGACTTTTAAAAATATAATATGGATTATATTATAATAATTTCGGCAAAATCAAAAAGTATAGCTTGAATCAATAAATTAGTTAGCAATAAATATTATACAGGTGTACAGTATTCACACCTGTATTCAATTTGTTTGTATCTTAGTAATAGCACAGGATAAAGAACATTTTTTGTTCTTTCTTCTGTGGTAATAGATTATTGTTATTGTAAAAAAAAGAAATATATTGTCACATGAAATTTGGCTATCATTAAAAAATCAAAATATTAATATTTGGAGGTTTAATTCTAGATACAGTCCAAAAGGGAGATATCCCAAACAGTGGTTCATCAAGACGGATTTGGAGGCTAGTTGAAATATTGGTCGAGTAAAATAGAATTGGAGAGAAGTTACGTTCACCTTCCTTCAAACATATCCTTTTTTTTAAATCTATTTACTTTTAAATATTCTTGGAGTGAGTATTGTATGTTAAGTTGGTAGTGCAAATGGCAGAACTAAAAAAATTAAATAGGAAACGCGGTAGTATATAAACAAGACTCACATGTTTTGAGAGGTATTTAGAGGATTTAATAAAAAATAAAAATATTGGTGAACAATTTCTAACTCGTATGGCTTTGTCAGAGTTAGAAAGAAAGTATGAAATATTAAGTAATTTACAATTAATTAGATTTCAATGAAATTCAAGAAGAAATAGAGTTGTTAGTTTTAGATGAACATCTAGAAACAGAGTTCATTAAGCGAAATGATTCTGATTCAAAATTAAATAATTAGCTTTAGTAAACGTAATTTTAATTGATCATAACAGTGATTTGTTTGCTGTTGTAGGTTTAGATGAAAACGGTTCTCATAATTCAAATATAAGCCAAACTGCTAGTCCTGCAAATAATGTGAGTTTTGGGTTAAAACCTGAGTTTTCTAGCATTCCGTTACCTAGGTTTGATGGATCTCTTGAATATTGGATGGAATTCAGAGATGTTTTTAAATCTTTGGTACATAATAATGTAGGTTTTACCGATATTCAAAAGTTTCATTGCTTGAGAGAGGCTTTAGATGGAGTTGCAAAAGAATCAATTTGTGAAATTCAATTTGCTGCAATAAATTATTCATTTGCATGGGATTCTCTATATGAACAATTTAATAAACCTTATTGCTTAATCTTTTAACTGGTTTTACAAATAAGTTATCTTTTATTAGTAGACTAGGTATTTCAATACAAAATTGGGATGTACTGATAATTTATTTGATCAACTCTAAACTTGATGAAGGTTCCCAATCAAAATGGGATGATTTTAGACCAAAAGGAAATTTACCTGCACTAAATGAATTCAATCTTTCTTAATAGAAAGAGTTGAACATCTTAAACACTTAGAACAAAATAAAGGTAACAGAGTAGACGTAAAAATTGAAAGCAAGGACAATTTCAAGTATAAATATAATCATTCATTTTTGGTTTCTTAATATTATTATCTATAATTTTTGTTCTATACAAAATTTTCCTAAAATGGTCCGTATTCGAGAAATTTGACAAAATGTAAAAAAAATATTTTTTTATAAAAATTGTTCAAATAAAAGTTGTTTGTAATATAATTCTCTATAATTTTTATCCTATACATAATTTCTGTAAAATGGACCGTATTCGAGATATTTGAAAAAATGTGTAAATTTAAAATTTTGAAGAAAACTCAAAAAAGAAAAAAACATTAAATTTTAAACTTAAGTTTTATTTCGGCCTGACGTGAAATGATTTGATTTTGGACAAAGACGGAACATCTAGGGGGGTACTTTATGGGAGGCCGTTTTTATATTTTATGGAATATATCTGTTATTTATGTTTGTAGAAGAAAATTGTTCAAATAAAAGTTACTTCTAATATTATTATCTATAATTTTTGTTTTATGTCAAAATTTCCTGAAATGGTCCGTATTCGAGAAATTTGACAAAATGTGCGAAATTCTGATTTTTATGAAAATTGTTGAACTAAAAGTTGTTTGCGATATCGATCTCTATAATTTTTGTTTATACATGATTTTTCTAAAATGGACCGTAATGGAAAAGTGCTAAATTTAAATTTTTCAGCATTTTCGTTTTCAATGAATATCTATAGAAAAATGTTTCGAGGTAGATGTATGTGGACAATGTATATATTTAGTTTATCCTCTAAACATTTATAGAGATGCTGCAATAGGTTGTACAAAATAACCGGAAAAAGCCTATAATAACTAGATAGGAAAGTCATGTGTTGGACACATCAGATTTTTATGTATAGGTGGATGGAAGTAGGTAGGTGTGCATGGAGGTGTGGTTGTTAAATTTTATTTTTTTTTACTGTAATAAAAACAGCAAATCGTTTAAAATCGTTATTTAAAATAAAGTGTTTTCAAAACCCATACACCCAGCCCACACTAATAAAAAGGTAAATACCTCTGCTGAATTTCAGTTTTCAGCTCTTAATTTCAATTTGACTAGTTGTAGGAAATTTTTAAATATTTAATTTTACGTCCGCAATATAAGCTGTTGTGAGTTGCCTAACCAGTAGAGGTATACATGAATTGCTACGGTAAGGTATAACTGGCAACGTCGCTCGCGAACGCCAAGACATTGTAGGTGAGCCAATAAACACTTTCAATATAAATTACGTTTATTATTAATATAATATTGTTGTTTAATTCCAACATAACATGGCGCAGTCTTAAACAAAGAACCTGCAAAGGATTGGAATAAGATTTTGAAAATAAAAGAAAAAAAATTAATGGTTTAAGCGTTGTATGAAGATAATATAGTAGGATAATGCAACAGTAAAAAGTGTTGGATGCAATCTCGAGCGGCATCTAGTGACGATTTAATGAAGTAGTCAATTTTTAATGCTATGCAGATACGCCATCTACGTCTTCTTTTCGTTCAGACACATGGCCTCTAGCACCTACCTATTATAGTTAAAAACACCTTTATTTATTTAAAAATAACAATTCACGATAAAAGACATGAAAAATTAAACATAATAATGAAAATTTATTCCAGTTGACAAAACCATACAAATACAATTTTTGGATTAAGGTGATAAAAAGAGGTTAAGAACTTTGGTCAATATTTTGGTTATGTGCGTTTATGTCAAAATATATAAACAATAACAAAGAATACCTAATAACAACTGATAATAATGTCCAATGTTTTAAATAAATTGAAAAGTTCCAAGTAGAATACAAAAAAAGGAATAAGCTTCTGAAAATGTTACAAGTACCTCTAATTGGACTAAGTGTTGGAAAAGTTTATAACCATAAAAATAGCTGAATATTTTTATAGTTTTCAAAATTTGAACAAGCTTTGCTACAAAATATCATCAAAGCTATCAACAGTTTGCAAGATATTGAGTTAAGGAACAAGAAAATCACTAATCAGGCCAAAATCAATCAACACTGGAAAATAAATGAAAAAAAAATAGTCACAGGGGTATATTAGCGACTTCCAAATGTATCTTGGCTGTTGATCATGAATATAAGAAAAAAATTTCTCTCGGCTGGCTCTGAGTGTTGAAATAAATCACCTTGAAAGGAAGTTTTCAATAGCTCCGCTCTTTAGGAATAGCTCAAGACGAAATCGATAGACCTACAAGTGGTCTATCTGTGGCAGACATATTCAGTTAGTCTTTATATTTCATTATGCAATGTAACAAGGTTCAACAACTTGCCAAAATGGTTAAAATTTATTTCCAAAATCAGTGCTCTTATTTAGTACAGAATTATACAAACGACACAATAAATTATAAAGTCCTAACTTTGAACATAAGAAAATCTTATAAAAAACATTTTTTTATATATATATATATATATATATATATATATATAATTTATCACTGTTTGGAAAAGTATATTTGTTTGTAAATATTTGTATTTATAGTTATATTTAATCCAGGTTAAGTGTCAGTGCCCGAGTGTAATGTTAAGTATTAACAAAATCCGCCCATTCTGTTTATACGTTTGGTTACCGACCCTAGTAGATAGGCAATTTGTTATTACTTTTAATTTAGATTTTGGATTAACGTTTTTGTATATGACTTGGCTGTTTAGTAATAAATGAAATCAAAACTGTAACAAGTGGTTTTATTCTGGAAAGTATTTTTAAATTGAATCATGCACGCCGTTCGAGTGAAAATGTTTTAAGTAGTTCAAAACAATCACTATTTTTCATTGTTTATAGAATACAGCCTTTTAGTTAGCTCAGACAAAACTGATTAAATAAATAAATTAATGTCTTATTATTTTTTGAATTTTTTTTATTTCGACTGGTTGACTATCTCAAAAATTAAAGTCAATCAAGCAAAACGTGAGTCACATTTCGCTTTTTTAGAAGAACAATAACGCAAGTGAAAATTAATGATTCCACAGAAATAGCATATTAAAAAAAAATGTAATATGAAACTTACAACTAAGGCGTTAAGGAAAAGTTTGGAAATAATCGAGATAGCAAATTTATTTTAGTTTTAGACAGAACTACTTTATTTTATTCTTTTTAAATTGAAGATTTATAGACTGGAGAAGCGATTTGAAATCGGTAAAACGATCGCCCAAAAACGCTCTTAAACCACCGTCCACAAAATCACTGGTGACCAGTGTAATTTATAAATATATTCACACATAAATTTACAAGTAAATTAAACAACAAAATATTTAAGAATAGTAATATTAATAATTGTCATTGATTGAACTAAATATTCAGTCCAATAGGCTCTCGACCGAAGTCCTTTCCCTTTTTAGAATATCTTTCAAATTCAACAATTTTACATGTTTTGTTCCAATTTTTTTTTTTTTATTTGAATGTTAAATGTTCTTAAAACTAACTTTAACATATATTTCCCATGCTGGCGTTTAGTGTTCAAATAATGAGACGATTAAACGAAAAAGGCTTAGGAGAGCCAGTTGCCCTTTTTTGGTACACATTTGTGCAAGACAACTTTACAAATGTTTCCTTATTTTTTCTCTTGTAAAAGATGGACACACCAGCAGTGGAGCGCACAATGATGGTATTTTAAAAAGCCACGTCACATATTTGATTAGATAATTAACTTGATATAAGTGCCTTCGAGACTTAAGTAGTTAAGCGTTCAAGTTTTGATTTCCCAACCCGGATTCAGTTACAGATAAAAACATTCTTTTTTTTTTTTTTTGAAAAAATATGAAAATTACAATTAATGCAATCTTTCTGCTAAATTTTATAGTATTTTGATAACAGTTCAGAAAAAATAGTAGTAGTCCGTAACTGAACTTCATGAAATCCAAAGTTGAGCACTTAACGTCCTGAGCAATAAAGGTTTATGTCAATGTTAATTTATCTCTGTATCTAATCAAACATGTAACATTCGCATTTTCTATAATTTATTTTTTAAGACGCCTTCGTTGAGCGCTTCATCACTGTAGGGCATGCAGGAAAGTATTTCCATGTACAAAAAAAAATAAATGAAAAATTTGTAATTTTGCCTTTCGAAAATAATACTCCATTCCGCTACCATAAATTGGTACTGGATTCGTTTTCAAATGGTGGTAAAAGTTGAAAATTGAAAATTAGTGGCTTACATGTTTTTATTACTTAGTATAATTTCACTAAACGTGTTTGGTATTATGTTATGTTTACCTAACAGCAAAAAATCTGTTAGTTAAATTTTGTCAGTGCCGATTTTAGTATACTTATATTGAATAATAAAATTATAACTACGCGTATATATTTACCCATTATTAATTTTTTAATTTTCAACTTAACATCCTGTATTTCAGAATATTTTATCCAAGCATTTTTTATTTTCGTCTATTCGTCTCATTTTGAACAATAATCTTGAGTTGTTTATGTCCTATTCTTAATTTGATACCATTATATAAAAGTGAATAAAAATAAAAAATAAACAGCGTAAAACTCAAGCGATCAATCCAAAATCCAACCGAAATATAGAAAAAAATGTTCCCCTATTATAGTAAAATTCCACCCAATCTTAACTCATTCAATCTTTTCCAAACAAAAACTGGTTGTATATTGATTTTTTTTGGCATTTTGTGACCTTCAAATACCCTTTTGTAATAATTTGAAATAGTAAATAGTAACTATAAAAATACAATACTGAAGACAAGTATAAATGAAAAAGAAGATTTTAAATTATAATTCATACTCAAGCACAGACATGACCTAAAGACCTGACTTGGATATAAGTACAGTGTCGCCATCTACATTCTATATCCATCGTCCTCCAATGATAAGTCCATAAGGTTACCCTACTATATTTATCTTCATACAACGGTTTATGGTCAAGTTTACACATGCAGAACCATAGAAAAATGCAGTTTTTAAAACGGTCCACCCCAATGAAAATGGAAGGGGATTTGAGGATAAACTGGAAAAAGTTCAAGTCAAGTTTTGAAATATATAGTTTAGCCACTGGTTGTGAGGAGAGAAAGAAAAGCCAATTAGTGCCGCTGTCTTATTACATTGCTTAGGGAAATCGAAGCAGACAGATAAAATAGAGGCAATCAGACAAATTTCAACTCCTATAAACTCTAAGAAATTATCTAGATTTTTAGGGATGGTCACAAAGGTTATTCCAAAGCTTTCTGGGTTAACGAACAATCTTAGAAGTTTAATAAAAAAAGATGTATTATGGGATTGGACTAATATTCACGAATTCGAATTTAAAAGATGTAATAACAAAAAGGCATATTTTACAGTACTTTAATGAAAATAAACCTATTACCCTCTCAGCTAATAGTTCGAAAGATGGGTTGGTGGCCGTTATCCTTCAAGATGAAGGACCAGTTGCTTATGCATCAAAAAGCTTAACAGAGAGTCAAATGAATTACGCTCAGATAGAGAAGTAAATGTTAGCGATAGTGCTTGGATGCCAGAGATTTCATCAATATTTGTATGGCAAAATGTTTTTAGTTGAAATGGACCATAAACCATTGGAAGCAATTTTCTCCAAACCTTTAGAAAAAAAGTCCTTTACGATTGCAAAGATTGAGAATAACTTTATAGCATTATACCTTTCGTGTAAAATATAAACCAGGTTCGAAACTTTATTGCGCAGATGCTTTGAGTAGGGCAAGCTACGATGATAAGAATTTTACAATTTCTGAGTCTGATTTAAATGCACAGATAAGTTTAATTGAGTTCAATGATGGCATTAGTCAAGAAAAAATAGATTTGATCAGGAAGGAAACTTTAAAGGATAGGGTATTACAAATGCTACTGAAAAATATTAAGGAAGGTTGGCCTAGAAAAAAAGGTTTAGTTCATAGTTTTGTTTCAGGGTATTGGTATTGTAGTCTCTAGTCGAAGCAAAAGGGTTAATTTTCAAAGGGGAACAAATAGCGATACCCAAATCCTTAAGACCAGATATGTTAGATAGGTTACACTATAATCATATGGGTATTGTAAAAACTAAATTGAAAGCAAAATAATTAATATTTTAGCCATTAATGGAAAGAGATATTGCAGAACGAGTAAAAAATTGACCAATATGTCTAACCTATCAAAACAGTCAACATTCTCTGCCTCTAATTAACAGAGACATTCCCATTATTCCTTGAAAAAGGGTAGCTGTCGATTTGTTTTATTTTAAAAAGCAGGATTATCTGTTAATAGTAGATATTTTTTCAAAGTACCCTGAAGTATGTTCTCTTAACAGGGACACTAGACATATGCTGCATTTGAATATCTACATCGGATGCATCTGAGATGTTGTGAATTTTTTATCACATTATAGAGGATTAGATTTAAATGTAGATGTAATAAACAAACGCTCTAGACTTTATTGGTCACGTGATAAAATGACAATGACAAGTTAGACGTTTATATATTTTTTTAATTTGACTTTTGAGACTCGAAATCAACCTAAATTTGAAATCTAAACAAAAATTAAACACACTAATCACTTTTATATTAACGCTAGCATAAACACTTAGCTTCACAGAACACCTACTTTCTGGCATGAAACGAACATCTTACTCACATCTCATTTCAAATCGAGATGTAAAAAATGTAATCTGGACAGCTACATCTCGGATAAACAAACGCAGATGTAGATGTATCCGATGTGGATAAACAAACGCTCGAGTTGTAAAGAATGCATCGCATGTGGATATTCAAATGCAGCAATAGTATCACAATTTTTGCTATGCATGGGAAACCATTTAAAGTCTTTTCAGCTAATGGACCACAGTTTGTAAATCAATACATGTATGAATTTTTAAAAAATTGGGAAATACAACACAAAAATACACCAAATTTTCCATAATCTAATGGTTTTATCGAAAGGCAAGTGCAAACGGTCAAAAACTTATTAAAGAAAGCTTTGGCAGACGAGAAAGACACATTAACCTTGTTTTATTAGAGTACAGAAATACGCCTATAGACAGTAATATTCCCAGTTCAGCTCAATTACTTTTTATTAGATGTTTAAGAGGGAACATACCTATCACAGAAACGAGACTGGCACCTGAAATTCCTTTAGAATTAGGTAATTTTTTTAAAATGAAGCAATTAAAACAAAAACTTTATTATAATAGAGGTACCAGACCTTTGTCAGATCTGAAAATAAACAATAAGGTATTGGTACAGTTTGGTAAAGAATGGGAACCAGGTATAATTCTTGATATTGACAAATTTAGGCCGAGAAGCTATCTAGAAAAAATTTAATAAAAATAACACTAAATTTGTGAGAAACAGAAAATTTTTGAAAAAATTCGAAATTGTCAATTTTAAGTCTGTGGAACAATATAATGGAACAATATAATACCCTTTTTGATAGCTTTTTAGAAAAAGGTATGACAAATACCGCCAATGAATATCAGGATTAGCAGAATTTGACAAGTAATTTTCTGTATGAAGATGGTGTACCTCAATCAAGGAACCATTAAATTTTTAATATTAATTAATGACTTTGTAGATTGCGGTAATCTGGTTCTTTGTGCAAACGATACAATCGTGATCAATACAAACCAGACTTAAATATATTGGGTGGTAATTGAAAAATCAATGTCAGGGATTGTTGGCGAGTGGTTTTAACGTGGTTGATTTAGGCTAATCAGATAAATATTTTAGCCCCACATGAAGCATATTTGTTAAAATTTTTATCTTGTCAAGCTACTTGGATGATAACTTTGAGGAAATTGTAGATAGATATTGATTTCAGATGAAACAGATTCCTGATGAATACATTGTCAGTGAATATGACACAGATTATGAAGAACCTAATATTGTAAATAAAGACACACTTTTTAATATAAAGTGATAGAAATATTCCAAGTCCCCTGACAAAAGAGTATCGCATTTTTAGTTATAGTTTGCATGTGTCTTCTTATTTCAGTTGCGCTTTGTTGTTGCTTAGCAGTGTAAACTTTATTAAGGTGCGTTTACACGAATACAAGAAGTCACTTTCAAAAATTAAGATTACGTTTTACATTTTGTCTAAAAATACTAGAACAATTTACTTTCGTAGCGTAGCGTTTTTAAAGATAATCCAAAACAGGTGCAAGAATAAAGACTCTGATTCAGACTTATCACTACTTCCCCTTGTACCTAAATTATTAATAATCGGAAGCAATCATGTTTTTATCATGTCTTACATAATTGTCCCACTGAGTATCGGTAACATTATTTAAAACTTGATGATAATAGAATTATTCTACGACGTGCCAAAATCTAGTAACTTTTTGTTTTATCCATTTTACATTTAAACAATAAAGCGAATAGACTTGGGGTATTTCCAAGAGTATATGATAAGATCTTATATCGTTTTATTTCTTATGGAATAGAAAGAAGAATTAATATTGAGAGAATTAATAACACTCATCAGTCGAATATTGAACATGGAAGTGTCTCAAAAAAAGGAATAAGAACCTATCGCACGATTTTTAATTTAAGAGTTTTTACCATTTGGTATAGTCATTTGTTGTGTTATATTTAGGTTTTTTAAGTAAAAGGTGTGACTTTTTTTTATTTTTTACCAAACCAATAACACATTTTTATTTTCTATATATATGCTTTATTTAGTCAAAAAACAACTAATACATAGTCAATAATACACTTTCTCATTAAAAATAAATGTATAAATATAATAGGTTATTAATATAACTGTAGTCGTATAAAATAAAATACAATTAAACAACACATATAAAATATTAATATTAATAATGAATACTTCAATAACTAAATTAGCTACTTACATCAAACAAATATTGTTTTATTTTACATTTGAATTCATTAATTGATTCTATTTTCTTTAAATCTTCTGGCAAGTCATTAAATTGCTGTAAGCCTTTAAAAAAGATTGAATTTTGAGCATGACTGGTGTTGACGGTCCTAATATAAAATCATTTCTAAGTCTTGTATTATGGGTGTGAACATGATGGTTATACGTAATTTTATGCTGGAGATAGTCAGGTCCGTAACCTATTTTTATTTTATATATAAAAATTAATGTCTGGTAAAGGAACATGTCTTTAATTGAGAGCCAGTTTAAAGATATCCGCATTTCTACAATAGGGGTCAATCTAGAACATGACAATAATATTCGCATAGCTCTATTCTGCAATTTTTGGAACCGATTTCTCTCATTTTGATTTAAGAGATATAATACTGTTGAGCAGTAAGTGAAGTGAGGTAGTATAAGAGAATTAAATAGAACAAGCCTTGACCACTTAGATAAATGCTGTGAACATCTGTAAAGATAATTTATTTTAAATGAAATTGTTTTTATTAAATGGTTTGCGTGCTGTTTAAATTTAAGTTGTCGATCTATAATAACTCCGAGATATTTGTATTCATTTACCATATCAATTTCGGAAGGCCCAATCATTATTTTATGATCTTGTTCTACAAAGAGTTTATATTGCTGCTCATTGCCAATTATGATGAATTTGATTTTTTTACAATTAATATTTAATAGATTAGCACAACACCATCTATAAACAACTTCTAAGCACTTATTAATCATTGTAACAATATCTATTAAATTTAGAGAAGAACTAGGTTACTTGAAAATTTTTTGTGATTTTTTAATATTAATTTCTCAATAAGTTCCACGGTTTACTATATATTTTATTGTATAAAACAAAATCTAAATATTTCAAAAACCTTATTTTTAGTTTTTTTCTACTCCATCTAATCAATAAATAATAGTATAATTCGAGAATTGTTGTTGAGGACTTACTTTCTCGTGAGGCACTGTACAAATACTCACATTAAAAAAAAAATTCTCAAAAATGTGCAAGGTAAGGTATAGTTAAAAGTTCAGTATTAGATAAATAAGGACTTCAACTATTAGAAAAAAATTAATTTTAGTCATAATCTAATAACTTTTTTTTTAACATTTGAGGCGAGAGGTGTGGCGAAAGGACCTCCTTAAGTATATTATTTTTATACCGGTTCCATTTTGACGTTAATTACTAAAAAAATAGATATTTATTTCAGAGCTGGGCAGTACTCGAGTAAATTGTATCCAAGTACTTATGACTTTTTATTCCTACAGCTGACGAGTAACGAGTACCGACGCGCTCATATAAATTATAATGAATTCACCTCGGAAAGGTTATACTATTTCTATATCCTAGAGCTTTTAGGGTTAAAGCCGAGAATAACGATCAAGGAGAAGCGACAGTAGCTGTCGGTGCCTTTGATATCGGATGTACCTTTTTCACAGCATGACTATGATTGATACACAACTTACCACGCTGAGAAAACATGCTTATTTTCTACACTGAGCGAAATAGTTTGGCAAATTATCTGAAATTATTATTATAGTCCATGCGCAAATGTTGCAATGTGATTTAATTACATTGAAGTAGTGGGTTAATAGCAATGGTGAAACTTCGGCACCAAAATATAATTCATTATGTAATAATTAATTATTTGTTATAAAAGTAAAAGACATTTATTATTTTATAATTTATCTATAAAATTTGTTTAATATTTGGTTTGTTTATTGTTAAAAATGTAATAAAAGGCCCATATTTAAATTACCTTTTCCTTAAGTAAAAATAAGGTAAATAAAATTAAGGGTGCCAAAAAAAATTTAGGTAACAATTAAAAAGACATTAAGTTTGAGAGGTTTAACTAAATATTTGCAATGTGCATATATTTTCAAAGCTTTTAGGTTTAAGAAGTACTTACATATTTCTAGATTTATATTATATTAAAAGGACTTTCAAGTTTATCGCTCATTTCTGTAGAAACAAGTGTTTTCTCGCCAAGTTAAACCAGATGTCATTTAAGGTTTATGTATTTAGAGTTAAAAACCTGGCCTGGCTATCACCCAGACAATACAAATATGTCCATTGGACAGACGTCCAAAAATAAGTTTTCTGGACTTCCGACATCCAATGGACGTCCAGTGAAGTGTATACAAATGGCACACTTTTGACCATTCAGAGGACGTCCAATTCTGGAATATATTTGGACGTCGAATACTGGACATTCAAAAAACGTCCAGGATTATATTTCCATTGAGACCACATCCCCACTTTTTTACAGAACCGCAACTCACCACACACTATTTTATATTATTAATAATTTGTTTATTATTTTCGCAAACCTCTATACACCATTTATTTATTTTTTATTAAAAATCGCTTGACCTGAGCAGGAATCGAACTCACGATACATCCATTATCGTTTTACGCTTTCAATCGCTAGACGAGCTCGACCAAGGAACCACTTGAAAACTGTTTACTAGATACAGTTATTATTGAATAATATTTCAAACTTCCGTTGATAGAATAAAATGCAATGGATTCAATTTGTCAATTTTTAATTACCAGTTATATTAAAAAAAAAGAAGTATATATAAATGGGTATTGGGCTTAATAAATAATGACCTAAGATGGACGTCCACTGGACGTCAAAATACTACTAAACTTAAAATTAAGTCCAAAAACGGACGTTCTCTGGGTATCGATATTCAGCTGTAAATTTAATTAGCATAAACGGACGTACACTGAATGCCCGGATATGGACGTCCTGACCCTCAAATAGATCTAAAGTGGACGTCCATTGGACTATGTGTGAATAGACGAATTTTTAGAAATAGTACTTATTTAAGTATGCACCAATAATTCCAAAATCAACTCAGGTATGATTCATTCAATAAATGTAAATATGAATGGGCAAAACATCTTTATATTGACATAATTGTAACTTATAATTTAGCTATAATAAAGGGATTTCGCCCACTTTGACCAATCCTAATTGAAACACTCGAATTTATTATATTTTTTTAAATATAATTTCAAAATAAAATAAACAAAATCTGCAGTTCATTGTTTATTAAATTTATTTAAAAGAAGAAAAACATATATTTCACAAAATACAATACCTACATATGAAAAATAAAATGTCAAAAATGATTAAATCATTATACCTAATATTTATGCATGTGATAAAATTCTTAGTTTCTTAATAACTTTTTGGGCATATTTTATATCTGTATTAGAACACCTAAGTGTGTAAAAATCTTCATCTTATTACTACACAAAACAAACACCAAAAAATATCACTTAACATTGCTCACGTACTAAACACAACTTGGACTGACTTTGACAGATAAAATAATTTTGAGTGATACACAACTTATTTTCGCACATGCGCGTTACAAAACGGTACACTGAAAACACCAAGCTGTCGCTTCTCCTTGATCGATATTCTCGGGTTAAAGCTCCTTTGACTTCCCACAAAAATTTCAAAAAAATAACCAAAAATAATAGTAATCGTTAAAATGTTGAATTTGAAAAAAAATCTAATCTTCCGCTTCGCTTCTTTCTTCTTCTACTTTCTAATCTAACTCCTGACAAGGGATATAAAGATAGGAAACGCAACGATCGCAGCAACAATTTTGAGTTCATAAATGGTTTATATTGTAAGGTGAACTAACTGTAGTTGTTTTTGTGTGGAATTTGAGGATAATAATATTTTGAAATATTGCAATAATAACACATGAATAAATTTTATTTAAGCAATCTATAGATATGGGTGTTTTCCCAGATATCTGGAAGCACAGTTTTCTTGTCTCGATTTTTAAATCAGGAGAACGGACTGATATAAATAATTATAGAATCTTCTTTACCTAAAGTAATGGACAGCTTAATTTTTGACCAGCTTTCATTATTTAATTTTCACTTTAGTTAAGACAAAGAATACCTACCCAAGAAGCGAAACTAAATGCGCGATTTGTGGACAAAAAACTGCCAAGTTTTCTCAGTGTTTTAGACCGAGAATATCGATCAAGGAGAAGCGACAGCTTGGCGTTTTCAGTGTACCGTTTTGTAACGCGCATGTGCGAAACTAAGTTGTGTATCACTCAAAATTATGTTATCTGTCAAAGTCAGTCCAAGTTGTGTTTAGTACGTGAGCAATGTTAAGTGATATTTTTTAGTGTTTGTTTTGTGTAGTAATAAGATGAAGATTTTTACACACTTAGGTATTCTAATACAGATATAAAATGTGCCAAAAAAGTTATTAGGAAAATAAGAATTTTATCACAAGCATACATATTAAGTATAATTGACATTTTATTTTTCATATGTAGGTATTGTATTTTGTGAAATATATATTTTTCTTCTTTTAAATAAATTTAATAATCAATGAACTGCAGATTTTGTTTATTTTATTTTGAAATTATATTTAAAAAATATATAATAAATTCGCGTGTTTCAATTAGGATTAGTCAAAGTGGGCGAAATCCCTTTATTATGGCTAAATTGTAAGTTACAATTATGTCAATATAAAGATGTTTTGCCCATTCATATTTACATTTATTGAATGAATCATACTGGAGTTGATTTTGGAAATATTTTTTTTTTTTTTTTTTTTTTTTTTTAACTAAGTTAGTGGCACTGGATATAAACCAACAGGCCAGTCAATTGTCAGGTGAACAAATAAAAATATATAACAAACTTTATTACTTTACAAATTATATTAAAGTTGCTCTACCTTAATAACTAAAAATAACCTGAACTTAATAAGGTTTAGATGTTTTGTTTATTTATGTTTTTTTTATTTTTGTTTTTTTTATTTTTGTTTTTTTTATTTTTGTTTTTTTTATTTTTGTTTTTTTTATTTTTGTTTTTTATTTTTGTTTTTGTTTTTTTTTTATTTTTGTTTTTTTTTTTTATTTTTGTTTTTTTTTATTTCTGTTTTTTTTTTTTTTTTTCATTTTTTTTTTCTTCGCTTTATTTTTTTTTCTTTTAACAATTTTTTCGAGTCAGGTGTACAAATTTTTTTTTATTGGTAGCATCGCTACTTACATGTTTTAT
This sequence comes from Psylliodes chrysocephalus, assembly GCA_927349885.1. NCBI lineage: Eukaryota > Metazoa > Arthropoda > Insecta > Coleoptera > Chrysomelidae > Psylliodes > Psylliodes chrysocephalus. The sequence continues at coordinate 72,009,812 of OV651813.1, forward strand.
TTCTATTTCCTAATTACAATTTTAATTTGAGTGTTTTGACAAAATTATAGAGTATGTTATATATACTGTCAAATGTCAGTAGATTTTTTAAATTTATAGGTAATTGAATTTTGTTGTTAATTAAGTTTTGGTATAATAAATTAATTTCTAAATCGTTTAGAATACAATCCAAAAATATATGTTGTAAATCAGCAATCTCATCACAAATACACAAATCATTATCTATTAGACCTATTCGCTTCATATATTGAGGGTATAAAGCATGATTAGTTCTAATTCTGCTAATCGTTTGGATTAGTGGTCTATTTGACAGCTTATCAAACCACGGTTTTACCCTTATATTAGGTTGAATAGATTTATAAAAATTACCTGTCTCCTTCTCTACATATTTTGCTTGCCAATTTTGATCCCTTTTATATTTGAAACAAGTATTTAGATCGGATAGGGGTATTTTAAAATTACTTATGTAATTAAGTTTTGTTGCAGTTTTAGCCAAAAAGTCTACTTTTTCATTATTAGGTATTCCCATATGGGCTTTGACCCAAGATATGTATATTAGTTTATCCTGATTTCTTGCCTCAAAATTTAGTTTTAAAATGTCCAGAATTATGTAATTAACTTTAGAAGTGAAATTAAAATTTTGAAACTTTTGAACTAAACTTTTGCAGTCTGTGAAAATGACAAAATTTAATTCCTCTTGATTTAGGCATAACGAAAAGGCTTCTCTAATTGCTAATATTTCTGCACTATAAACTGACATACAATTTGGCAAACGTTTTAAAATTTGAATCTCTTTATTGGGATAATATAAAGCGTAACCTACTTGATTATTTAATTTAGAACCATCGGTGTAAAGTGTTTCATAATGTTTCCATTTTGTATTTAATTCTTCATAAAAATTTGTCTTTATTAGTAAAGGGTTATCAACGTCGAATTTATTATTAATATAACTATTAACTGGCATAATAAGAGACAGATATGGATTGGACCACAGCGGTACGCCATTTGAAACTGGTAGATCATTACTGACATCTGAAGTAGAAATAAAACTGTCAACTAATAATGGCAGTTTTTTCTTTTTCCAAAAGGATGAAGTTAAGCATAGAGTAGTTAATCTGCTTAATTTATTGATTACTGTGTAATGTTTTGATCGGGATAACAATACAAATTTATCGCTCAGAAATTTCCTTCTTAGATCCAATGGACTCTCACATGTTTCGACTTCCATAACATTTATAGGAGTGCTTGGTAAGAATCCTACGCAGAGTCTTAGGCATTTATTTTTAATTTGTTCAATTTTCTGAAGATGTGAGTTTGCTGCTGTGTTATAAAAAATTGAACCATAATCTATAATTGGACGAACCAGCATTCTATAAAACATTAGACTAACATTTGGGTCAGAGCCCCAATTATGACAAGTAAAAGTTTTTATTATATTTACACCATTTTGGGTTCTTTTCTGAACATAATTTATATGTTCCTTCCAGTTTAATTTACTGTCTATAATAATGCCTAAAAATTTAAAGGAGGATTTATAAGCCAGGTTATATTTATGTAACTTTATATAATTTGGATGGTTATACCTTTTGCGCGTATAAGTAACTACAGCCGACTTCGATTCAGATATTGTTAAACCGTTTTCATGACTCCAACTATGAATTTTCTCCATAGATTTGAATAGTTGATCATGGCAATAATTAATTTGTTTGTGGCTTGTGTAGATCACTACATCATCTGCGTATTGAAGAATATTTGTAGATCTTGGAATACAATTTTCTATATCAAACGTGTAAATATTATAAAGTAAAGGGCTTAAAATACTTCCTTGAGGGATCCCAAGGCCCGATTCTCGTGGACAAGATAATTCACCGTTTACTTTTAAAAATAATTTCCTATTGTTATACAAATGATATATATGATTTGAAATAGTTATGGGGATTCCTAACTTACATAATTTTTCACATAAAATATTTAAATTTACATTGTCATAAGCACCTTTTATGTCTAGAAATAAAGCGCTTGTAGATTCATTTTTTGATAAGCATAGTTGGATATCTGTTACTATATTTGCTATACTATCCTGAGTTGAAATATTTTTGCGAAATCCAAATTGAGTAGATGAAAGTAAGTTGTTATTTTCTAAATAATATTCCAGTCTGAGTTTTATCATTTTTTCATACGTCTTAAATATACAAGAAGCAAGAGCAATTGGTCTATATGAATCAGCTTGATCTGATCTTTTCCCAGGTTTTAGTACAGGGATAATAATGTATTCGTACCATTCTTTAGGAATTGTTATTTTTCTTGTCCATATATTATTAAATATGTTGAGAAGAGATAATTTTGCATTCTTCGGTAATTTATTCAGCATAACATAGTGTATTGTATCGTGACCCGGTGCTGTATTTTTTGGATTTTTGAGGGCAAGACAAATTTCATGATAAGAAAAGGGTTGGTTTAAATAATCGGTCACTGTTTGTTTTGCAATATTTTCTAATGATGGAGTTCTATGAACATATGGAGGAGTCAAGTTATTATGGAATTCTGTTAACCAGGTCGATTCATTTATGTCTATTTGTACGGTATTATTTATTTTCCTATTTTTGTATTTATTTACTTTTTTCCAAATATCTTTCATTGAAGTAGATTTGTTAAGACTTGAGCAATATTGTTTCCAGCTATCCCTTTTTGTTTGTTTGAGTATCCTTTTCGCCACCGCATCGTTTCTTTTATACTCTAATAAGTTATTTAAATTAGGATTATTTAAATAATTTTGAAAACTAATCTTTCTTGAATCTACTACGCGTTTACAGTTTTCATTCCACCAATGCTTGTTTTTTGGGGAAACATGTATTGATCTATATTTAGGTATGGTTAGTTCTATTATATTTTCTAATTTTTCCATAAATTGACTATATTCATTAATTTCCGTTTCTGAGAATTGTTTCAACGCTTCTAAATAAAACGAATTCCAATTCGCTTTACTAAGATTCCACTTGCGATTTGAGTATGAGTAAGTAATTTTAGGGCTTAGATTTATATTAACAATTGTTGGAAGATGATCTGAACCATATAAATCATTTAGCGTTGACCAATTTAATAGATGTGAAATATCTGGAGAACAAATTGTTAAGTCTATAGCTGACTTATATTGGCATGAATGACCAATGAATGTAGGAGAGCCATCATTTAAATATAATAAGCTACAATTATCTAAAGCTTCTAAAAGGTTTTTGCCATAAGAATCTGTATTGGGACCACCAAAAGCGAGGTGATGACAATTAAAGTCCCCTACTATTATAGTAGGTTTGGAATATGATTTTAAAAATCTTTCCCACTGAGATACGGAAATTTTTGTCTTAGGGGGGACGTAAAGTGACACCAAATTAAAATTTAAATTATTGCACCTAATTTTAACTGCCTGTTGATTTGTATTCGGAAGGAACACATTACTGGATAACTCTGTAAATAAAATATTCGATCTAATAAGTATGGCAGTTCCTCCACCAGATCGATCTTCTCGATCATTTCTTAAAATATTATACCCACAAACATTAAAATATTTATCAGATGTGAAACGAGTTTCAGATAAACAGGCAATATCTATCTGTTCATGATTTAACAAATACTGTAGGTTTTCTTTATTTGAGATTGCTGATTTACAATTCCACTGACATAATTTCATTTGTTCACACATTCACTTGTATTTAAATTAAGACTGCTTTTAATTAATGACATTATATCTGATTCTTGAATTTCAAAATGATTTTTTTCTTTAATTATTTGAATAACTGATAAAACGATTTTTAAAATTATATTAAAAATACCTGAATGATCATCCAAAAAATTTAGATTTTTTTGATAATTTTGAGAAGAAATAATTCCCCCAGTAACATTTGGGAGTGTTGTGGGAGATATTATTAACTCCCGAGCTTTAAGTATGGGATCAGGTGAAATTGGTCGAGATCGTTTTTGAATTTTATTTTGTGAAGGATATTTATTGGTAGTATATGAAGTTGAGGCTTGAGTAGCATACGTTGTTGAGGGTTGAGTAGCATACGTTGTTGAGGGTTGAGTAGCAGAAGAGGATGATTGTTGTGGTAGAAATTGAGAAATACAGTTAGATGAATATTGTGGGGAAAGTAGGGAAATATTTTGAATATGTAAAGGATTGGAAATATTAGAGGCTGTTACCATAGCATAACTTTTTTTTGGAACTTTATCATTTGCATCTCTAAAAGAGCAGTTTGTTTCAGACATATACTTTTTAATTTCCTTCTGCCTAGAGAACTCCGGACAATTTTGAATGTCATTTGCATAATGTTTTCCTTGGCAATTTAGACATATTTTTTCCAATTCTGAGCAACTTTCCGAAACGTGTTCTTGACCACATTTTAAACATCTTTTATTACTTCTACATTGCCTGCCAATATGACCGTAGCGATAACAATTATTACATAGAAGAACTTTTTGTTGGTAAATTTCTACATTATATAAAACTTTATTAATTAGTACTTTTCTTGGCAAAGTTTGGCATTTAAATGAAACCAGAATGGAAGTAGTTGGAACTAGGCATATTTCATTATTGTCTTGTTTTACCTTACGATTTATTCTTTTTACGAAATCTACCTCAAATTTACTATGAAAGTCATAAGCTGAAATCCTGCATTTTAGAAATTCTTCAGGCAATTCAGTATCTATTCCTTTGATAACACCGAGTTTGTAAATTAAAAACTTAGGTATATATGCAACTAAGTTGTGTTGACCAATGGTTGTTGATTTTAGTAAGTTATTTGCACTTAAGTAATCTTTAAATATTACTCGGATTCTATTTCTACCTATAGACTGAATTTGTTTGATTTTGAGATTAATTTCTGGATGTAAATTTAAGATAATTTCACTAACTTTAATTGCATTTAACTTACCCCGAAAATCTGTGCAGTTATTTTCAATGTAAACTTGTAATGGGCCTAAATCTGTACTCTTATAATAAGTATGCAATTTCTGATTTGATATATTGTTAGTATTAATGTCATTTTTAATTGCTGCTCCATTCAATGGGTTGGGAATTAAAGAATTTGTCTGACTTACCTTGTCACTGTTGATGTTACCTATAGTCTGGGAAAAATTTGTTGAATTTTCGTCTTGGTTATTTAGTGATACGATATTTTCGTTATTTTTAAAGATGTTTTGCTTAACCAATTTGGGGCTTACAATATGAATATCTGGAGGTTTAGGTGGGGGTGGGGAAGGTGAACCTTCCCCGTGATCTATTTCCATTTTACCAAAATTAAAGACTTATCCTATAATATTTTTCTATTTCTAACATGAACTAAACGAAACTAATAAAAGAAACAAACTAAAGTGTCTTTTTCACCTAGAAATTAGCAAAAATTAACTCTAAACTTTTACTTCGCAGTTGACAATTATCAAATTTTTGACGTTTTCATGCAAAGGTATGTTGGAAATATTGGTGCATACTTAAATAAGTACTATTTCTAAAAATTCATCTATGCACACAGTCCAATGGACGTCCACTTTAGATCTATTTGAGGGTCAGGATGTCCATATCCGGGCATCCAGTGTACGTCCGTTTATGCTAATTAAATTGACAGCTGAATATCGATACCCAGAGAACGTCCGTTTTTGGACTTAATTTTAAGTTTAGTAATCAAAATTGACAAATTGAATCTATTGCATTTCATTCTATCAGCGGAAGTTTGAAATCTTATTCAATTATAACTGTATCTAGTAAAAAGTTTTCATGTGGTTCCTTGGTCGAGCTCGTCTAGCGATTGAAAGCGTAAAACGATAATGGATGTGCCGTAAGTTCGATGCCTGCTCAGGTCAAGCGATTTTTAATAAAAAATAAATAAATGGTGTATAGTGGTTTGCAAAAATAATAAACACATTATTAATAATATAAAATAGTGTGTGGTGAGTTGCGGTTCTGCAAAAAAAGTGGGGATGTGGTCTCAATGGAAATATAATCCTGGACGTATTTTGAATTTCCAGTATTCGACGTCCAAATATATTCCAGAATTGGAAGTCCTCTGAATGGTCAGAAGTGTGCCATTTGTATACTTCACTGGACGTCCATTGGATGTCGGAAGTCCAAAAAACTCATTTTTAGACGTCTAGACATCCAAAATTGTATATCGAATGGACGTCCAATGGACATATTTGTATTGTCTGGGTGATAGCCAGGCCAGGTATTTAACTCTAAATACATAAACCTTAAATGACATCTGGTTTAACTTTGCGAGAAAACACTTGTTTCTACAGAAATGAGTGATAAACTTGAAAGTCCTTTTAATATAATATAAATCTAGAAATTCTAAAAATATGTCTTAAATAAATAAAACAGAAGTCTGGCAACGCCTAATTTTCTCAATGAATTTTTTAATACAAACTATTTTCAACTACATTAAAACGTAACAATTGAAAAATTACACCATTTTTAACATAATGGTTACTTTATCAAGTATTCAAAATGTTCTCCATTTGTGAGTTGACAGTAGCCTAATCGATGATAGAATGCATCTACCACATTTCTCCATGATTGTTTTATTTATTTAAGACCTTCCAGACTACATAAAATCAAGTGTTACATATGGTTGAACTCGTATTAAATATGAGATTTCAATAATGACTTAATATAGAGGGTGATGAATTTGAAAAACCAAAGTGACTAATAATATAAGAGAAACGGCAAATCTTTCAACATTGCCAATAACAAATCTAGAATCTCCGTATCCAAAATAGGTGTACCCCAAATTTTGTACAATTAGGACTAGCAATTTACGAGATAATTGGCCGTTTCCAGACTTTTGGGCCACTCCGTATATGCACATTGCAAATATTTAGTTAAACCTCTCAAACTTAATGTCTTTTTAATTGTTACCTACATTTTTTTTGGCACCCTTAATTTTATTTACCTTATTTTTACTTAAGGAAAAGGTAATTCAATTTAAATATGGGGCTTTTATTACATTGTTAACAATAAATAAACCAAATATTGAACAAATTTTATAGATAAATTATAAAATAATAAACATCTTTTACTTTTATAATAAATAATTAATTATTACATAATGAATTATATTTTGGTGGCGAAATTTCACCATTGCTATTAACCCTAACTACTTTAATGTAATTAAATCACATTGCAACATTTGCGCATGGACTATAACAATAATTTCAGATAATTTGCCAAACTATTTCGCTCAGTGTAGAAAATAAGCATGTTTTCTCAGCGTGCTAAGTTGTGTATCAATTAAAGTCATGCTGTGAAAAAGGTACATCCGATATCAAAGGCACCGACAGCTACTGTAGCTTCTCCTTGATCGGTATTCTCGGGTTTTAGAGGTGGTTTAACGTCAAATATAGCTGTCATTTATGAAGAGCAACGTTTGGTATATTATTATTAGCGTTTTGTGAAAATTGCAGTATAGTTAAGTAGTTGTATTTAACTAAGTAGTAATTAAAAATTTGTATTACATGAAAAAAAAAAAAAAAATACATTGCGTTATTCGTAAATTTTATTGAACGTTCATGCATCTGGCTGTCAATGTTCTTTTTTTTTTATTTCTAAATAAGTATTACCTATAATGATAATTGACGCTTACGTATTATTCATCGTTTAATTTCTTAGCCTTTTATTTAAATATGTTATTTTTTTGTTTTTCAAACTATTCGAATTAAAACAGTAAATAAACAATAATACAAAACAATGTTTAAAATATATGAAAACCTCACTTCGAAAAACCAAGTCACTGCTATCAGAATACAATCGAAATGCATTTACAGATATCTACACTACTTCTGGATATGTAACGTGTAGAGGATGGGTTACCCCACGGCACTTAGGCCTCACTAGGTCCATTGTGTATCCACCTAAAATGATAGGCACCTCCTAGCTCGTGGGCCAGCATACATATTTAATGTAGTTGATAACGTCGCCAAGAGGTGCTTCTCTTATATCGGCCGATGCGATAGCCAATACACACCGAAAATAAATCTTCTAATAAATGAGAGCGACTGGCAATCGTAGAGGATATGTTCAATGGTCTTATCTTTTTGTTCGCACCCCCTGATGGGTGCGGATTCTGACAGCCCCATATCGAGATGCTTCCGTACTTGGCAATGACCAGTCACAATGCCTGTAATCAGACGCAGATTCTGTTTAGTCGTAGTCATGTATTTGTTTGTTGTAGTGTTGTCAGGATAACTCAAAAGCTCCCTGGTAACTTAGCAGTTTCTTATTTCATCCCATCTTTCCTTTAATTTCACAAGGGAATATTCTTTAATCAGGTCTGTCACTACCGATGTTGTCAGTTTAATAGAAGGGCCAGGTCCAAAAATTATTTGGTTGGTCGCCTTCTTGGACAATGAATCAACAATAATTTCACCTTTCGATGTGGCGTAACCTTTGATCCATCCATCTTAAGGTGACCAAATTGTTGGATGGATACTCTTGCCAAAGCTTCGTGGCATTCTAGTACTAACCCTGAGTAAATTCGTAGCCTGTTCAGGGTAAGTAGTGTTTATCTGCTCTCTGTATAGATGAACATGTTCCTACCAGTGATATTGTTTCTAATTATTTCTTTTGCTGCTATGAGAACCTCCGTGATCTCCGTGAACTACATTGGCACTATTGCTCACAGCCCATTTTATGTTGAGGTTTAAGGAATTGGAGTATATTCCACATCTTGAGCATTGTTTTGTTGTAGAACCGTCGGTGTAGATATGAATCGTACCTGCCACTTCCGGATCTTCTATTTGTTTTGTTAAACTTAATACGGCTTATGGAAGATATATCTCGGTGAGATGAAGTTCATGTTCGATTGAAGCAGTGGAAGCGTATCGAGCGCCTCCTGCCAAAAGCCACGTCTCGCCTCACCAGATCCTACATCAGGTTCTATTCCAACCGTACGGAAGTGTGTCATTGTCGTCAGAGCAACCTACTTGATGTAAATATCAAGGGAGTGAGACTAAGAATGACTTTTATGGCTCTAGTCGGTGTTGTTATGATGAGACATGCTGTTATTTGAATTTGTTCTATTTTGCGGATAGCTGTCAATTTTAGGATTTTCGGTACCCAGACACCTGCACCGTATATTAGCATAGGTCATGGCCATGTAAGTCCATGTGACGACTGGGGGGGAGAAACCCCAGGTGCGCCCTACGGTTGGGTAGAATTGTTTATAAGTAATGTATGCTCTTTTGAAGTGTGAGTTAACTTGTTGTCAAAGGTGCTACCTAGGTACTTCATCTCTGTTACAAAGTTGTGTTTCGTGTTTTGTAGGTTTTAATTTCATTTTTATCCTTTTCTTTGTGAAAAGGATTATTTCTGTCTTCTTAGGATTGATATACAGTGAATGGTCCTTGCACCGCTGTTCCATGATTTTTCTCAAAATTCCCTATTTGCAGAATGACCAAGTCATTTGCTTTCGGTATTGTTTATTGTACCTACTGAATTATTTCATTATTAAAATAATCTATTTGACATAAGGTTTGTTCCAACACGCGCGAAAACCGTAATATTATCGTACAAATCGTACGCTCTACCCAAAAATTGTATAGAGCGCATGATTTGTACGGTAATATTACAGTTTTCGCACATGTTGGAACAGACCTAATATGAACATAGTAAGAATGTGTTATCTGTCATTGTTACTTTAGTATGTGTTTAATTTTAATGAACCAAACGACAAAAATTGATTAATTTTCATACGTTTCCCAGTGTATTAAGTTCCATTGCTTTGATACATACGAAAACTCATTCAGTTTCGCTTCTTGGGTAGATATTCTTTGGTTAAGACGAAATTAGTTGTGGTGAATCTGTTGCCATGGGAACGCTTGACATAGTAACGAATAAACAGAAAACCAAATCCTGTGGTGAGGAAATGCATGGTTGCCAAGTTACAGATGATTTAATTTAGCTGTAATCAGTTATGGAGAAACTGTTGCCATAGAGGCACTTATCATGGTAACGACTAAACAAAACCCGTAATAAGGAAATGCATAGTTGGTAAGTTACAGATCATTTAATTTTCACTTGAGTTTAGCTGAAATCGGTTATGGAGAACTCGTTGTCAAAAGAACACTTGTGGTGATGTCGACTAAACAAAAACCTAAATCCGGTGGTGAGGAAATGCGCAGTTGCCTCTTATATTTATTTTAACTCTTAACATATATCCCAATTTTGAACTAAAATAAAAATGAAACCATCTATGACTTGGCAACTAAGCATTTTTTACTAAGGGATTTGTTTACTCGTTAGCATGACAAACGTTCATGGCAACAATTTCTCCATAAGATCACACTACGCTCCTCCCACTCACCTCCTAACAAGCAAGCGCGCCTAGCCGACGCGACGTTTGGAAATTCGCGCGCGCGAATTTAGAAACGTCGGCCGGGCGCGCCTTTTTTCCACCTGCATTAAAAGATCACAATACCCTCCTCCCACCCACATCTTAACCACTACAGAGGAAAACGAGCGAAGCGAGAGCGCCCGGCCGACGTTTCGAAATTCGCGCGCGCGACAAGCGTTCCCATGGCAACAGTTTCTTCATAACTGATTTTGACTAAACTAAAATGAACATTAAATGATCTAAAACTTGGCAACTACGCATTTTCTCGCAACGAGATTTGGGTTTTTGTTTAGTGACAAGCGTTTCCATGGCAACAGTTTTTCCATAACTGATTTCGGCTAAACTAAAGTGAACATTAAATGATCTATAACTTGGCAACTACAAATTCCTCACTACGAGATTTGGGTTTTTGTTTAGTCGTTGACATGACAAGCGTTTCCATGGCAACAATTTCTCCATAACTGATTTCGGCTAAACTAAAGTGAACATTTAATGATCTATAACTTGGCAACTATGTATTTTCCCACCACAAAATTTGGATTTTTGTTTAGTCGGTAAAATGACAAGCATGTCCATGGCACCATTTTTTTGCATAACTAATTTCAGCTAAATGAAATTAAACAAAAACCGCAATCATCTACAACTTGGCAACTACACATTTCCTCACCATGAGATTAGGGTTTTTGTTTACTTATGATCTTCACAATTGTTATCATAACAGATTTCGGCTAAATGAAAGTTGAGCCAAAACAGGCAATATCTGCAGGATGTTACATATGTAAGTATATGTGAACAACATACCAAAGACAGAAAATTATTATATACTTGTGTTGTCTACAAAACGTTAAAAGTAAATGTATTTTATGCTAATTGTTTTCGACACACCAGGGCCACTCCACACAATACCTAGGTTATATTAATAAAACGAGAGCAAAGGCTTTTCTTTAAGTAGTAGTAAAAGATGGCGACAAGTGAGGATGACTGTGAAACTTCTCCTCAAAAATTAGAATTATATGTTGTGACACTCAAGCAGGTGATGCAGATCCAAGAATTCAAAAATTGCAAACTGAAGTTGACCTACTAAAGAAATTGCTAGAAGAAAAAGATGACAAATGTAAGTTATTAAAAGATCATATAACGTTAATAAAACAAAGTAATCAGTTAATGGCCCAGAAAATTGAGGATACTAAAAGCGACTTAACAAAAAAAGTGGACAAACAGATAAGGCCTGGAGTAAATACATGGGCTCCAAAAAAAGACCAACATCAACAATCCAGTGAAGTAAAAACTGACCCAATAAAAAAGTACCTACTATAGATAAGGAAAATAAACTTAAGGTTGGAGAAGCAAGTGCCAGCAAAGAAAAGGTGAATGACCTCTCAACAAAACAAATAAATACAGGGCTGGAACTAGATCATCAAACTAAAATAATGAAGGATATAGAGAAATTACATACAAAAAACGAGGTTTTCAAAAAGACAAAGAGCTGAGGAAAAAGACTATAGGAGTGAATGAAACACAAGGATTTTGGAGTGGAGAAGAAGGTATGGCTGTATCTATACAGACTGCAGCGTCATGTCACCGAAGATAAAATCTTACAATATCTAAAAAACATCACTCATTTCAAAAATGCTAATATCTACATCAAAGAACTACCAACACCAGAAACACAAAATAAATGCTTTATGCTGATTTCCACTTAAAGGATAATAATAATAATAATAATAATGTTTATTCATTTAAAAAAATAAAAATATTACATATTTTTGTATTTTGAATATTTTTTTCTTTATATTGATATTTAAGAAGTCGAATAAACCCATTTATGTCCTTGTAGGATGCGCATGGGTATTCGACTACTTTATATCATAATAAAATTACAATAATAAATGACAAATTTTAAAACAGATGTGCACACTTGCCCTTCATGAAGTGGATGGACTGAAGACAAAAGTGATAAAAACTATGACTGTGGAAACATTTACAAGGAAAAGAAGACAAGTGATACAACTTAAATATACAAGGTATGGCAGCAAAGAAAATATCCCAACCCAAAGTTTTATTAGAAGACTGTACCCGAGAATACCGATCAAGGAGAAGCGACAGTAGCTGTCGGTGCCTTTGATATCGGATGGACCTTTTTCACAGTATGACTTTGACTGATACACAACTTAGCACGCTGAGAAAACATGCTTATTTTCTACACTGAGCGAAATAGTTTGGCAAATTATCTGAAACATTGTTATAGTCCATGCGCAAATTATGTTATGTGATTTAATTACATTGAAGTAGTTAGGGTTAATAGCAATGGTGAAATTTCAGCACCAAAATATAATGCATTATATAATAATTACTTATTTGTTATAAAAGTAAAAGACGTTTATTATTTTATAATTAATCTATATAATTTGTTTAATATTTGGTTTATTTATATATTTATTGATAGAGTAATTCACAAATTAAGTGATGCTAAATGGTTGGATATGACATGTAGAAGAAGACTTCATATGGCTACTCTGTTTCACAAAATAATTTTTGTCTAGGGCTGGCACTGTATGCCAGCTCTATTTTGCAGTGTTACATTAGGTGTTTTTTTACAATTATATTTTTTTGTTCCATATTCTGTGTAAGCTGCAAATAAATGAATTTATTATTATTATTGTAAAAAATGTAATAAAAGCCCCATATTTAAATTAAATCACCTTTTCCTTAAGTGAAAATAAGGTAAATAAAATTAAGGGTACCAAAAAAAATTTAGGGTAACAATTAAAAAGACATTAAGTTTGAGAGGTTTAACTAAATATTTGCAATGTGCATATATTTTCAAAGCTTTTAGGTTTAAAAAGTACTTACATATTTTTAGAATTTCTGGATTCATATTATATTAAAAAGACTTTCAAGTTTATTACTCATTTCTGTAGAAACAAGTGTTTTCTCGCAAAGATAAGCCAGATGCCATTTAAGGTTTATGTATTTAGAGTTAAATCCCTGGCCTGGCTATTACCCAGACAATACAAATATGTCCATTGGACGTCGTCCATTCGATATATAATGAGTTTTTTCTGGACTTCCGACATCCAATGGACGTTCAGTGAACTATAAAAATGGCACACTTTTGACCATTCAGAGGACGTCCAATTCTGGAATATATTTGGACGTCGAATACTGGACATTCAATTAAAGATCGCTTGACCTGAGCAGGAATCGTACTCACGACACATCCATTTTTTATTGTTTACTAGATATAGTTATAATGGAATAAGATTTCAAACTTTCGGTGATAGAATGAAATGCAATAGATTCAATTTGTCAATTTTTAATAACCAATTATATTAAAAAAGGAAGTGTATATAGATGGGAATTAGGCTTAATAAATAATGACCTAAGATGGATGTCCGCTGGACGTCAAAATACTACTAAACTTAAAATTAAGTCCAAAAACAGATGTTCTCTGGGTATCGATATTCAGCTGTCAAATTAATTAGCATAAACGGACGTACACTGGATGCCCGGATATGGACGTCCTGACCCTCAAATGGATCTAAAATGTACGTCCATTGGACTATGTGTGCTGTCTGGGCATAGACGAATTTTTAGAAATAGTACTTATTTAAGTATGTACCAATCTTTCCAAAGTCAACTCCAGTATGATTCATTCAATAATTATAAATATGAATGGGCAAAACATCTTTATATTGACATAATTGTAACTTACAATTTAGCCATAATAAGGGGATTTCGCCCATTTTGACAAATCCTAATTAAAACACGCGGATTTATTATATATTTTTTTTAAATATAATTTCAAAATAAAATAAACAAAATCTGCAGTTCATTCTTTATTAAATTCAATACCTACATATGAAAAATAAAATGTCAAAAATGATTAAATCATTATACTTAATATTTATACATGTGATAAAATTCTTAGTTTCCTAATAACTTTTTGGGCATATTTTATATCTGTATTAGAACACCTAAGTGTGTAAAAATCTTCATCTTATTACTACACAAAACAAACACCAAAAAATATCACTTAACATTGCTCACATACTAAACACAACTTGGACTGACTTTGACAGATAACATCATTTTGAGTGATACACAACTTATTTTCGCACATGCGCGTTACAAAACGGTTCACTGAAAACACCAAGCTGTCGCTTCTCCTTGATCGGTATTCTCGGACTGTACACCTAATATACTTTGCATATCAGAGCACTGGTTGTCTTCTACAGACATTGATAATTTTAAATTACACAATTTTAATTTAATAAATAACTATTCAAGGATAGTAAATAAACATGGGGGCATTTGTATACTGTCTAAGAATGGCA
>OV651813.1:72025024-72050024 GCA_927349885.1 Psylliodes chrysocephalus
TTTGGGTAATTTCTTCTTCTCCTGTTGTTTCATGCACTCCTTCTTGAACCAAATTATCTTGTGAATTTCTTGATTTTCGCTTACCTCGCCTTTGGTGATATTTTGGTAATTTGTAGGATTCTGTAGTTCCTCTTGAATTAAGCTTTCTTCTTGTAGTTGGATGTCTTTATTTTGTTTATTTGTTTCTCCTTCTATGAAGCCAACGATATTTTTTTTCACTCTACGACTAGGATTTACTTTTTCCTATCATTTGGTCTTCTGAAAAAAATGGAAATATACTTTATATATAACAAGATGATATGTGTCACATAGCGATATGTAATATTCTAAAAATAAAATTGAAACATATTTTTGATACAATAACAAAAATGTATGTCGTACATGTCACCTTGTCACTCAAATTTAAACATTTTTTGACAACGATAATAAATCTTCTGGTAAGATTTTTGAAACTATAAAGGTTGTATATGTTTCTCATGAATGGGCCATGTTCACATGTGAGATATGCTGTTTTATAAATTATATTGTAATAGTTAGTCGCTATACAAGTTATTCTAAATAGTCAGTTCGTTAAAAAAGCCAAAAGTTTTTAAATTAAGCCCAATTGAAATTTAAAATTTGAAATTATACGTCATCGGGAATAGACCAATCATCTTGTGTCGAAGTTTTTTTTGTTATACAAAACCAAGCCAATGAACAAACCAACACACAGAATGTCGAAGTGAACGCACATCCAAGTGACATTAAAATTGACACCACCTAACATCAGTAACATCTAACCTTAGTTTTTTGTTTTGGTTTAATTTTATTATTAATATGAATCAGCTGGATTTATAAAAGTTGAATCAAGTGTTTTACCCATTGTAAACGAAAATATGATTACCGAGATGATTACTGCATTTTTTAACAATACTCAGTTTACCAAAGTCAGAAAGGTAAGACTTTGTTTTAATAGTAGGTAGTTACAGTTTATATGGAGCAAGTAAAACATATTTATCTCAGGTTTTATTTTTAGATCTGCCAAGCAAGAATATGGGGATAATTTCTTTTTCCATAAGAGAGAAGGAGACAAATTACACCTAAACATAAAGTACGGCAAAAACCTTCTGATGTGGTTGCCTTGTAATTAACAAAAATGAAATTTTTAGTGCACAATATGCTTAGGATATGCTGCATGTCAAGGTTTGTAATATTTGTTATGCTTTTTTGTTTTTATATTACATATAATAAACAGTGTATAAGGCCCTTCATTCCTATAAATATTTTGTTTCTAATTTTGACATATAGACATTTTTTGTAATCGCAGCAAGTGTTAAAATAATCTAGACACAGATTTTGTTAGTGAACCTAGTAATAATTATGATACCAAAGAATGCTGCAGAGCACCTATGAAATTTTGAGTTAAAAAATATGCCATATTTTTAGGCTATTTTTGTACCCTTTTCAAAAATTTTATGCTCCTCGTTTTTTGCAAAACTTAAAATGCTCTATAGCTTCGAACAAAGTCAGCAAAGCACCTCTATTTTATAAAGTTTTTTATGTAAAAACAGCAACACCATATATTTATGCACTTGAAATATTATATTTTTAAAAATACATGGTGCTTGCTAACCTTCGAAAGAAGCCAGCAGAGCAATTCGGTTTTTTAAAGCTTTTTTCTAAAAACCACAAATCGTATTTTTAAAAATAGCAGTTTTTTTCGAAAAGCTCTATAATATTTCAAAAATGTGAAAATGTGGTGAGATTGTTTTTTTTTTTAAGTTTTGAAAATCCGAGGTTCTTTACTGGATTCGTTCACACGGAAAAAAATGTGACTAGAAAATTTTACTACAATGTTGTAGTAGTAGACTTGTAGAAAAATACTTAACAATTTGTAGAAAATTTTACTACAATTTATAGTTAAAAACTATTTATTATTGTAGCAATTGAATTGTCGAATAAAATGCTACAACAATAGGAAAGAATTCCACAATGTTTAGTATATTTTACTATTGCTTGTAGAAGTAGAAATTTATTACAATTATCGTAATTACTACTACTAACTTCTGAAAAAATTTGTACAAATATTAATAATTATCTCTACAAAAAATAGTAATTTTCTCTACAAAAAATAGTAATAATTTACATCCCTTCTTATGAAAAATATTCAATTTTGTTCAAAAATATTCTATAATATTGTAGAAATTCTAAGTCATGTGAACAAAACAGAATTCTGCTATTGGCCAACGTTTTCTGACGTCGATCATAAATGGCCAGACAGCAGTAGCCGTTCGCCATGTTCACATAACAAAGCATGGTACATATACGAGTACAGTTCATCAAATTTCTAGAGATGTTCGACGCCCAGACAGAGAACGCGCTACGTGTGACTAAGATAGCTATTGTACAGTCTGCTAAACAAGTTATTTTAAATAGTTTTTAATATTTTTAGGTAATTAAATTTTAAAAGTGGGGGGTGGGTTGGCTCAGTGGTTAGAGTCATGACTTTGAGATCGGAAGGTCTCAGGATCGAATGCCACCGTTGGCCGGGATTTTTTTATTTAATTTAATTATTTAAAATTAATTCTGATGCCTTGGCAGGATTCCCCACTCGACCATTCACTGTTGGGTTCTAATTAACAGTGCTGTTCCTAAAGTGGCGCAAGGAAACAGTAACAAGGCCTGTCTGTAGGGGTGTAGGAGTATTAGAGTACTAATACTTCTACACTATGGAGTATTAGACTACTAGTACAATCCATAACCTACATAGAACACTAGGCTAATGACCTTAGATGTTGAAGCCGTACACTAAAGAAAAAAAAAAAAAAAAAATTTTAAAAGTGTGGAATAGTTTAGGGATTAAATTGGTCTGATTGGACTTTCTTAGAACGTTTTTAAAAGCAGCTAAAGATAGTATGTAGAATTGAAAATAATTATTATGCCATAAAAGGTGTTTTGGAATTCCTTCAACCTTTTGAAATTGAGTCAGAAAATATAAATTTTATAGGATAGCGGAAAATACCTATAATTTTTTTGTAGGCCTTTGTAAATCGTGGAAATAGTTTATATTTTATTTCTACCTTATTAAGGAAAATGGTACCTATTATTAATAACGGTTGTTTCTGAAACATTACTAAAATTTTCGAAATTTTGTTTTTCTACAAAATAATAAACTATACTATTTAGAAAAAAATTTATTTCTCTTATAATTTTATAAAAAATAACAGGGGAATATTTACATTTCTTGATCTATTAAACAAAACGATAAATTATCTCGACGAATGACACCATGTTCTAGTACGGAAGCTAGCTTTACATTTTTGTTGGTGGTTTCATGGGTTTCATATCAATTTTTTGTAATTGTAGTTTACACGTACATATACCTCTTAACACTTGTTTGCTTTATTAAAAAAGTGTGTTGTTGTGATTTACGTCGAAATAAGTCAAAAACAACTTGAAACCCCATATAAAATAAAAAGGAGAAACGGAAAAAAATTGAGCCTGTAAATGAACACAACTCAGAAACAAAAATAGCTATCTAATAATAAAAAAATAAAATTTGATTCTTGTGCAGTTTCATCTATATCATTAACTGTTTTTGGTTTTTCAATGGTTTTTCTTGGTGATGAAAATTCCGATATCTCACGGTTATCGATTCTTTTCTTCTCTCCAGAAATGCGGACGACAGTGTTTTTAGATACTCCTGTGGCTGCAGCAACACGATCATTTACATTTTTAAATGGTATTGAAGGTGAATTAAAGTTTCCTTCTCTTCTCATAAACTCTATAACATTGGCTATTATTTCGCGAGATTGACTGTTAATCACGCGGCCTCTTAATTTGCTATTAAACTCCATACTTAGGTTCTATTAAACTGTAATGAGCAAAAAACACAAACGAAAATAAAAGAAATGTTTTAGCGAAATTTACATCTGACATTTACGTCTGAATGAAATAGTGAAATACTTGATGCGCAGAGTGTACTTTCATTGCGTAAATCCGTCGGGATGCCTGTCAGTAGTGCTTTCTCTGTCTAGCCGTCGAAAGCCTCTAGAAATTTGATGAACTGTACCTATAACACATTATTATATTATAAGCACCGATGCGTTTGAGAAAATTTTAATAATAAATTCTATTGGTGGTAAGTACATTTATTATTGTTCCTGAATAATTTACTTTTAGATAACTAATTTAAATAACCTTAGTAGATTATTTTAAAAAAAATAGTTGTGGCCAACGATCGAATGTTGTGCCCAACGATCGAATTTTGTGCCAAATTCAATGATGCTTTTTTGTCTAATTGTGACATACCTACTTTCTCATTTTTGTTAGTTATCTGACTTAATCATTTAATATCTAAATCAGTTTAAAGGTGATAAATATCCCCGTTTTAAGGGTGATGAACAGTTCAATTGTTATTAATTTTTATTTCATATTTTTCAGGTGCAGAAAAGCCAACTGAGACTGAGGGTGCTATTATTACTGTTATTTATTACAAAATGTAATTAAGACTTTGTATCTTTTATATTAAAACAATAAATTGAATATTTTATTAAGGAACATTTTTTTCTAGGTTATAATTATAATAATTATGGAATACTATTACAAGTTTTATTAAAAATTACTACAATTTGTATGAATTTTTACTATTTATTGTGTAAAATTTTCGTATTTATTTTCATAAAACGCAATACATTTTTAATATAAATTCATACAATGAATAGCAAAAATTATAACAATTTGTAGAACAATTCTTATGATGCATTTGGATATTTTTACTAAATATTGTAGATAATAACTCTACAATACATTCTCCACAAATATTTGGAAATTTTTACTACAAATTGTCCCTGTCCCTATATGTACTATTTATTGTAGAGAAAAAATCTATAATTGTAGAAATTTGTTCTACAATTTTTTTTCCGTGCAGAGCTAGTAAAGCTCTGCTCGTCTTGTTACATAAAATAAGGCATGTTGTAGCTGGTTATATAGTTATTTTGTAACTGCATATCTAACCCTTTTATTTTTTTCAGGTGGTTGTAAACATGTAGCTTTTTTGCTGTGGCTTCATAGAGGGAGTGAGAAACCAACTGTAACATCTACTCAGTGTTATTGGAAAACCTCTTAATTTATCAAAATGCGTAAATATTGATGTACACTTGGCTAGATTGTTAAAGAAACCTCTTCATCCACTACAGGAAAATAAATCAGTACTTTTATATTCTTAGGATTTGTATATATATTTTTTATTTGTAAATAAATTGTTTTTTACTTCATTTTTCTCATTTTTTATTAAAAGATTAATAAATAAAATTTTCACAGATTTTTATATTTTTGTTTGTAAAAAATAATTGAAGAGTTTTTATTAAAAATCACCAATGTTAATAATAATAATTTAAGTCAATATTATTCTTTCTCCTTTTTTAAAGCTACTATCAATAAAGGTATTACTTTAGCTTGACCTATGATCAATTTTTAAATTTTCTGATATATTTGGTTCAACAGAAAAAAAATTATAACCCTTTGACATTGGTTGTTTTTACTTAGATTTTCATAAAAAATAAACGGAACTGCAAACATGTTTTACTATCGTAATAACGAATAGCAACATTAAATTTTTTTTTCACATTTATCACTGTTGTCATTTTCATAAAGGATTGATAAGAAGGCACACTTTCTGGTTTTTTGAAAAAGGTAGAAAGAATTGTGATATTTTTAAATTGTGATACCACATGTAGTTACCCGATTTATTGGAATATATAGACTTTGCTACCACATTCAACTGAACTTGGTTGTTTTTAATATTTATCACTGTGACATAGGCATTTTTGTCAAAATGTTTCATTTTAAACTGCTGTAAATAGGTGCCTTTGTTTTGGTAGTTTTAGTCCCAAAAAAATCTATGCATATACAGGTACTCATTCCTCTTTGATTTGTTCGAAAAGTTAAAATTTTATAAAAAATTACATTGGCTGTTTAAAAACTCATTATAATCCCTGAAATGTGATAATTAGGTAAATTAAATTAAAAAAACAAACAAAAAAATTATTAAATTAATATTTACTCTTACAAAATAGGTTCTTGTAAGTTAACAAGCAATTATGCAGATATTACTAAGTAAATGTACTTGCTTAAAATTCACACATGAATGTGGTTTTAACTTGTTAAATTAACTAACCCTTCTTATAACTCTTTCCACATGTATTCTTAGAGATGCTATTCTTTTACTTAATTGTACATCTTCTGGAGAACTTTTTTCATTCTGTGATACACTAGGTGTGGCTTTACTAAAGTGCATCCCATGTTTTCAAGTAGCTAAATATTCTGAAACCCCTATCTGCCATTATATGGGATCCAGGAACCAGTTTGTTTAAATACCCACATTTTTCTATTATTTCTTTATCACTAGTTCTTCCACAAAATGATGAATAAATTCGGTATCTTCAAAACTTTCAGGAGATTCTGCATTTTCTTCCAGAAGGTTTTTGGGTTATACACCTAAGAATTTATAGTAGCCTCATTTTCAATTTCCTGAAGGGAACAATTAGCAGAAATTGCTGCTACATTTTGATAATCCGGTGTACCTATTTTTATTTAAAAGTTTACGAGAAACATCGCTAGTAGAAGATTGATTTTCTTCTTTCCAAATTTCTAGGAACACTAATAAATATTTTTGAAGATGAATGTGAATCATTATCACATTCTGGAACAAAACACTTTTTCGTAGTCATAATATTTATAAAAAGTACAAAATTAAACACTCAAATTCCAAATAAATTCTTGATCGAGACACTATGATGACAGATGTCATACACAGTGCTGCCATTTTGCCATTTTCTGAATTATTAAGTGACTTTTAAAACAATGAAACTTTAAATATGGTAAAAGTTTAAACAGAAATAATACTTTCAAAAAACATTTGATATTATATATTTAAAAGATATT
The DNA here is from genome assembly GCA_927349885.1 of Psylliodes chrysocephalus. Classification (NCBI taxonomy): domain Eukaryota; kingdom Metazoa; phylum Arthropoda; class Insecta; order Coleoptera; family Chrysomelidae; genus Psylliodes; species Psylliodes chrysocephalus. The sequence continues at coordinate 72,031,949 of OV651813.1, forward strand.
TGTTTAACGATGTTTTAGAAGTCTAAAAGTAAGAAGGAGTACACAAACGAACGTACATCACTTCTCGTAAACCTTCTAGCTGGCAACGTTGTGCGCTAGCTCATATTGGTCTATTCCCGGTGACGTCATAAATTTTAAAAAAATTCATAACTCCGGCAAATGAATAGATAAAAAAAAAATTAAAAAAATGTAGTTTTATTTTTAACTCTACTATTCATAAAAAAAATTTCAAAATTTTTGAACATGCCCCATTATAAAATCTTGCAATAATGAAAACTGAAAATCTGACGTTTTGTAACATACAGTCTTGTTACTCTCAGGCAGTCCATGGAGAAGTTATTTTTATAATGGCACAGAAAGAATCCCGAGAACATTGTGGAGTTTAAAAAAGGAGTATGTTATGAAACTGTTGCAATATTATTTTATAATTGTTATGACAAAAGCGATTGTTTGTACTGTCTAAATAATTATTTAGAGGTTGTTGTAAGAACATATATAAGATAATGGTTAGCACACTTATAAAACAGTTTTATAAATTCGTCTTAAAAATGTTCTTAAAACTACAAAATAAGATATTTTTGGTTTTTAGACAATAACACATCTTATCTGTGGTTAGAATAAAATTAAACGTTCATTCTTGGACTGATATAACGTTTTAATTAAATATAGGTAGTTGGACAGATATAAATCCTTTGAGTTTATTTCTTTTTGTTATTTTTGAGTTTTTTTTTTTAAGTTATTGAACATAGTTCTTTACTTTAGTAAATTATATGCTAATAACTTATAAAATACCTATATGTTGTTTAAATTAAACCATTGTTTAAGAAATATCATTGATATTTCCTTTAACAATAGCGAGTTATATGAGGTTGTTGAACGAATTGTCTCTGTACGTATTCAAATGTGAAAGTGGGTCAGGATCATTGGAGTTACCGTGGTCTAATGGAAAATCCAGGTTTGTTTTCCATTGTGTGGATTTGTAAAAGCTTTTATGTTGGTTGAAATGGAATTAGTAGACATTTTCCCGAATACTCTATAGAATTGATAGTATATTTTTAATGAAACGAATGTTATAAATAATTATATTCAGAAATTAAATAAAACCATGTATGGAGTATTTTTATTTTGTTTTCGTTTCCACATTAATTTTGATTAAAATAAAATTAAGCTGGTTGTTGAATTTAATGTAAAAGATAAAATAACTCAAACAAATTTATAGTGGAAAGCCTCGAAATTTAAAGCTTATCAACCATAGAACTTTTGGTAGGTTACATGACATTTCCTTGATAAAAAAATTTAATATTTTGTATTAAAACAATAACAATAAATTTTTGAAAAATGTTTGCTTACACTATTGTCTTGCTTACATAATTAGTATACTTTGTCTCGATAATAATAATTTTATTAAAAATATTTTATAACATAAAAATATATAAAATTATTTCATAACATCAAACCATAGTTTTGTAATGGATCTTACCAGGAATCCTATTCGCTGTAATAGAGTCGCCTGCATAGTCATTTCAATTCCTTGGAATATGTCCTAAATGAAAACAAATCGTCTAAAACAGCACTTTGCCGTAATTAATTGAAGTAATTCCGCGTACACCTTATCTCTAAACGTATAAATTAATATATTAGAGCTTTAACCGCATGAATATTCACACGTTTTCGTCTGAAAGTTATCATTTTCATTTTCACCTCCCTATTCAGGTGACAAATCGTTTGAATATAAGCTTTTGGTTATTCGCATAATAGATTAAATCGAAAACGTACAAACTTAATATTATAACTGTCAGCCAGCTGACTAACAAGAGTTGCTTAATCTCTTAAAACATATGATTATCCAGGGTTTCTCAAACTGTAGAACGTGTCTTTTTGAATATACAATATACAAGGTGATAGCAACTAAATAAATGTATAAATCTTAATATCCTCCATCCAGTGAAGTCACTATCAGTTTAAATTAGACGCAATTTTGAGACTGGTGGATCTGCAGTAGACATTTGCTAAAGTTTCGACAAAAAGCCACTGCTTTCTACAGATGACATCACCAGGAGTCTCGCCAATAGCTACCCTACCAGATCTAAGTAGCACGAAGTTATTCGAAGTTATTGGTACTATACTCTGTTTTTAAACAAGGAGGAGCGAATTGAAAAGCCCTATTTACATAGGAAAAAATAACTAAAAAAGTAACTAGATATCATTTTAGCGGTAAATTTGAATATTGTCTTGTATCATTTCAAGAAAACATTTTAAAACTTTTTCATAAATGCGTTGAAGTCAACGTTTTAGATAACCAACAAATAAAAATGACACTAAATTGTGCTTATTCAGTTCTTTATTTATAATTGTTGCAATAATTGTTGCAATAAATTCCACATTGTGTATCAGAATGTCTTTGGTCTTCTCGAAAACATATTTTTATACAATATAAAGCAGATGGTATATCTTTTTGAGACATCTTTTGTATTTTGAAAATTAAATGTTTGTTGGTAAGATAAGTAAAGATTATTAAGGCTATTCATAAAAAAAGGTAAATTGTAACTATGTTTCAGCAGAAGGATTTCCTACACCCAATTTAAAATATTTTTTTACAAACAAATAAAAGGTCTTTAGTATGATCGGTAGATTATATTTTCATTAATTTAGCACTACATATGTTTCGGAATAAAATTCCATCTTCCATTTAGGAACATAACAAACAGTTTAAAATGATAATGGACGAAATCTAGCTTTTTATTTGTGATAATATGTAGGTGTAAGTATTAGAAATAATAATATTTGGTTTAACAAAATTATTAGGAAAACAAAAGTAAGAGTTTTTACACTAATAAAAGTTACCAGTGGGGGTACAGCATAAATTAAATAGCTTACAACTAGTTGATTAAATTAAAATAAATGTTTAACATTTGAAAATAACATTTGATTTATGAGCAATTTTTACATTATCTAAGGCACAGTTTCGACGCTTGTTTGGAAAGTCCTTTTACATACAACAATTTAATAATGTTTAAAAAAGGGTTCCGAAACAAATGTTACAGTGATAAGACTTTATGCTTTTGACTACTTAAGTACCAAAAGCTATTTATTTAAAATAAACAGTTCTGAAACAAGGTATTTTTAGGTTAAATAATGACAGTTTTGGAAGCCACAAAAACTTGCAAAAATATTAGTAATGAAAATATACGGAATAAACACCACAAATTCTGGGCATATTCAGATGGAAATAGTACTTTTAAATATATTCAAAATATTTGGAATATTTTGTTGTTTTAAATGTTAATTAACAATTTTGTAAATGGTTTATTTTCAATTAAATAAAATTTAGTTACATTTTAAAGATTTTGATCAGAAATTCATACATTTTTAGTTTAAAAAAAATCAGTAATAAAGTTGTTAGTTTTTTTTAATAGAACACCAAAAAAGCAATGTTGACCGACCACTTTATAATATACAAGGTGTCTCTAGTAGGTGCAGAAAAAAATAATTTTGCATATTCCTGAGGATTACATATAACGGTCTAACCCAACTTACCTCAGTCCAAAAGTGGATGATTTAGGAAATACCAGAGTTTTAAAAGTTCAAATAGTAAAAAAAAACTAATTTTAGCTTATTTAATATTTTTATTTTTGGTAATATTTTCTTTTTTTTTTGTGGAACTATTTGGGTCATTACTATGAAATCTAAATGATTAAAAATTGCTCATTTAAATATTCGTTTACTGTTGCCAAAAATTGATTTTGTGAGAAATTTATTTGTAAAAGAAAACTATGATGATTTTGCTTTATCAGAAACCTGTGTTAGCCCTCAGAAAACCAATAATTTTGATTATATTTCTGAATTTAACGTATTTAGAAAAGATAGGGGTTTACGTGATATAGGTCTTTGTTTTTTTATAGAAAATATAATAAAGTTTAAAAAAATTATAAATCCACAACTGGAAAATGATAGTTTTGAACAAATTTGGGTCTTTATACAGTCCTCCCACTCAAAGATTTGCCTAGGTAATGTTTATCGTTCATCCAGTAGTGACAGTAAATATTTGTTAAATCACTTTGAAGACTCATTATCTACAATATCTATGGAATTTGATAAATTCATTTGTATGGATGACACAAATATTGATCTTTTAACACATAATAATGTTATGGTTAATTGAGGGGTTAAATCTACAACAAAAACACTGTTAGATCACATTATAATCGATAGTACTCTAAAAATAATTGAACATAATAATTATAACTTCCATCACTTTGACCATAATGTAGTTGATTTAACTCTAAATTTAAATGTTTTAAAATCTCCCCCTTTAATTAAATCTTATTCAGATTTTTTAAATTTTAACTTGGACATTTTTAACAATAAACAGAGCTTTCGAGTGTAATGAAATTTATAATTTTGGAGATATTGACAGCAAAATATTTTTTTTATTGCAGCAGTTGTACGTCTGTTTGATATTCATGCTCCTATAAAAACTTCAGGACTCTCAAAACGATTTGCTCCTTGAATTACACCCAATATTAAAATTTTACAATACCTTCGTAATAAGACATTAGCAAAATTTAAATCTAATGATAAATTGGAATGCTGGAACTAATAAAAGCAACTACGTAATTATACTATTGCCCCAGTTAAATCAGAAAAAAAAACTATTTGGAACACGATTTGCAATCGACTCGTAATAAAAATAAACGGAAAATTCTAAAAAAGTTCAACGTAATAGAAACAAAAAATCAAAATACTACATAAAATTTTTATACAGATTCAAACTCTATAAACAATCATTTTCTTACCAAAATAGTGTTAGCAATTTACCACATGAAAATACCATCCAGTTTTATAGGAATAACTTAAAAACTAACTTTGAATCCAAATTTAAATTTCATCCCATTACGGAATTGGACGCAGCAAATTTTATACTACAGGTTAAAACGAAAGCCACTAGTTAAGATGGTATCGATATAACTTTTATAATTTTTTTCTACACCCGTATTATAATAATGCACTTATATGCCCATAATCCGTTTCATAATGATACCCATTATGATACAGATTTTTCATTACGATACAGATTTTTAATCAATAGAAACCTACAATTTTTCAATCAAGCATGCTGTTTGACGTTTGTCCTAGGTTCCTATGTAATTATTTTAGTTGTCAAAACGTATTAAATTTTCGTAGGTAGCTAAACTTCGATAATTATAATATTAAAATGTCTGATATTAGCGATATAGAAGACTCCTCCACACATATCGGAGAAAGCAGAAAATACAGTACAAAATATTTTACCGCAAAAATCTAGGGAAATACCAATACCTGAAGTAATACCATTAATTACAATTTTGTAGAATTTTTTATAGAAATACGAGTAATTACTGTTATTGTGTTCAATACCAATATAAATATAATATTTATAGGTCTTGATTATTTATCGGGTGTAGAAAAAATAGCGTATGCAACTCTCATGTAATGGTTATTAAAACACTCGCATAAACCATACGAAACTCGCCTTTGGATCGTTTCGTATCCCGGTTAATGCTCGTGTATTAATAACCATCATTACATGATCGTTGCATAATATACTATTTTATGTCCGTACATATTACCATATATTACCCATTTGGTAATTTTTTTTAACGAACTCTACTTTTCCTAGCTGTTGGAAAGAAGGTGTAGTTTCGCCTATACCAAAAATTGAATCTCCGTCTAATTTAAATGAGTTGTCCTATAACCGTACTCCCAACCTTTTCTAAAATATTAAAAATCTGATGTGTCCAATACATGACTTTCCTATCTAGTTATTATAGGCTTTTTCCGGTTATTTTGTACAACCTATTGCAGCATCTCTATAAATGTTTAGAGAATAAACTAAATATATACATTTTCCACATACATCTACCTCGAAACATTTTTCTATAGATATTCATTGATAATACTAAAAATTAAAATTTAGCACTTTTTCTCCAATTTTTCCATTACTGTCCATTTTAGAAAAATCATGTAAAAAACAAAAATTATAGAGATCGATATCGCAAACAACTTTCAGTTATAGATTATTATTAATTTTTATTGAATAATTTTCTTCTCTAAACAAAAACCTAAAAAATAAAATTAAAGCTTAAAATTTAATTTTTTCCTTTATCTGTTTTTGAGTTTTCTTCAAAATTCGTAATTTACACATTTTCTCAAATATCTCGAATACGATCCATTTTACAGAAATTATGTGGCATAAAAATTATAGAGAATTATATATGTTAAGAATCACCCTATATTTTTTTTAGTTGTCATAGATTGTTTAATGTCATGAATTAATATCGTTGTCATTCATCTTTTTATAATAAAAAATACGTTAAAAACTCTACGATTTATTCGATGGCAATAAACATTGGTCCTTCGAGCCGGATACGTGCCAGCGGGCGAAAAACGAAAGCGATAGCCATACGAAGCGGAAAGCGAAAAACCAAAACTCAACCGGGAGAAGGAAGAAAAAGGGTCAGTAGTAAGTTTCTGTTCTTCACTCTTTTCCTTCCTTGCATATTCGATATATAAAGTTTAAAAACTGTTTAAATATTTAAAATATTTCTCTTAAGGAGACGTCAAAATGACTGAGATTGAAAGACTCGTCATTGAAATCGTTCGAAAAATTTGTTAAAGCAAATGAGGAAAATACCGTAGGTATAGATAATTCGGAATTATTTTTAATTGAAATTGAGTCAAGACTGTCTAGAGTAGATGATAGTCTAGATAAGTTCGAATTACTTCAAGAACAAATTGAAGAATTGGTCACAGATACACAATCATTGGTAAATCAAAAGACCATCTGTTCAAACTTTAAAGATACTTTTTTTAATTTAATCAGTCGAGCAAAATTACTAATAAAGAAAACAAAAACGGTGTTGCAAGAGCCACCAAATGAAAGGCAAGTCACTAAAAATGACTTTAAATATGCGGAAGTGATACTTCCAGCAATTCCGCTGCCTCAGTTTGATGGATCTTACAATTCCTGGGTAGAATTTCGAGACAAGTTTAAATCTCTCATACATAATAACGAAAAAATTAGTGACATTCGAAAGTTTCACTATCTGCGTGAAAGTCTATCCGGAAAAGCAGCTCAAACCATTAAATCCATTGAATTCGGAGAACAATATTATCAAACGGCGTGGAATACATTATGCGATAAATTTAATAATTCTGAAAAATTAATTTTCAATCACATAAGGGAAATGTTTGATTTCGAAGCCATTATTAAACCTTCTTCCTCCAAATTACATGAGCTTGCTGACACTGTGAATAATAATATTGAGTGTTTGAAGCAACTCGGAGAACCGACAGATCACTGGAATTCTCTAGTAATTTTTGTGATCTTAAGAAAACTTGATTTAACGTCTCAGCGGGAATGGAAACAACAAAAAATTAATTTAAAAAAACCGATACTTATCAAAAATTTGTTAGATTTCATTAAAAGCAGAGCTGATTTTCTGGAAGATCTAGAGGATGGAAAATCCTACATAAAATTAAACGAAAAAAAATTCGAAACTTCGTCAAGCTTCAATAAAAACGAAACACAATTTCGTAAATGTTCTTTTTGCAATAAGGGTCATTTAATTGTTTTTTGTCCAGACTTTCTAGCTTTAAACGTAAAAGACAGAAAGTCAAAAGTCAAATATCTAAATTTGTGTCACAACTGCCTTCGAAGTAATCACCAAGCTAAAGATTGTAGATTAGGAGGTTGCAAATTGTGTCACGAAAAACATAATACAGTGCTTCATTTAGACCAAACATCCCAAAAAGCGTTTGTAGTTACCGATCGTGAGAATGCGAATGCAGAAGTTGAGGTGGAAGATTCAGCCTCTACCTCTACTTGTGCATTGGCTACTGACACATCTGATAATTACAAGATGGTAAATGGTGCAGTTCTTTCTACAGCATTACTAAGTATTCCAAATACGAATCATATAGTACGTTCGTTGCTAGATTGCGGATCGCAATCAAGTTTTATAACCAAACATCTAAGCGAAAAACTGAATCTTCCAAAAATTAAAACCAATTTAGCAGTAAGTGGTTTAAATAAGTCAATTTCGTTTACCGAATATAAATGCGAATTAAAACTAAAATCGACAGTATCTGATTTTGAATTTAAAATTGTGTGCTTTGTAATAGATAAAATTACCGGTTGTCTTCCAGAACGAAACCTCAGTATCTCTCAATTCAGAATCCCTGCAAAAATAAAGCTAGCCGATCCTAAGTTTTATAGCCCATCAGAGATAGATATATTATTAGGAGTGAATGTATTTTGGGATTTAATAGAACTTGAACAAATTCGACTGGGAAAAAATTTACCACTTTTACAGAGTACGAAATTAGGCTGGATAGTAGCAGGGCCTTTTAACGTACCATTTAATAATAATAAAACAGTTTGTCAGCTAACAAGCAATCTTGATACAAGCAATGTTGAGTTAAATAATGTATTAATAAAATTTTGGGAAATCGAGGAAATAATTAATAAAGGAAAACTTTTCTCTGAAGAAGAGAAAAAATGCGAGAAAATTTTTAAAGACACTGTAATGCGAGATGAAAACGGTAAATATATAGTATCTATTCCCATTAAGGGAGACTTAGACCAATTAGGCGACTCAAAAACTTTAGCATTAAAACGTTTTTTGCAATTAGAAAAACGGTTACAATTAAACGAAAAACTCAGAAAATTATACGTTGAATTTCTTAGAGAATATGAAAATTTAGGACATATGTCTTTAAATAACAAAGATTCGGAAGATATCGAATATTACATGCCACATCACGGTGTTCTTCGAGAAGACAGTACTACGACGAAACTTCGGGTCGTCTTCAACGCGTCGGCACCTACTACAACAGGTATTTCGTTAAACGATTTGCAAATGGTAGGCCCAACCATTCAAGATGATCTCATTTCAATTTTGCTAAGATTTAGATTTTATTCTGTAGTTATATCATCTGACGTGCAGATGATGTATCGATGTGTTTGGATAAATCCAGCACAAAGGCGCTTACAGAAAATTCTGTGGAGAGAAAATCCTCACCAAAAAATTCAAAGTTATACGTTAAATACCATTACATATGGACACGCGGCTGCGCCATTTCTCGCCATACGTTGCTTACATGAAATAGCCAACGAGTTTAAAAATACAAAACCCGAATTTGCATCTATTATTATGCGTGATATGTACGTCGATGATCTGCTGACGGGAGCAGATACAATTGAGCAAGCAAAACAAATTTGTTCAGAAGTTTCAAGTATTTTATCTAAAGCCAATTTTAACCTAAGAAAATGGAAGTCAAATCTTCCAGAGGTACTTCCAACAATTGGTGCCACATGCGATATTTTAGAATTTCATGCTGGCAACAATCAAGCAACTAGTAAAGTACTAGGTCTTTCATGGTCGACCCAAAACGACACATTAATGTACAAAATTAGTAATGTCGATACAACCAAATTAAAAAACGTCACATTTTAGGTAGAATTGCAACGATTTTTGACCCTTTAGGGTTACTCAGTCCCTGTATTATCGTATCAAAATGTTTATTACAAAGGCTCTGGTTGGAAAAGATAGGTTGGGATGATACTGTACCAGCTCATATAAAAGATACTTGGTTAGAGTTTAGTGCGAGTTTAAATGTGCTAAATCAACTGATAATATCACGTCAAGTCACTGGACAGGATCCAAGTGCAATTGAAATACATTGTTTCTCGGATGCTTCTGAAAAGGCCTACGGAGCTTGCATCTACGTAAAATCGAAAAATGTTAAAAATGAAGTAACTGTCAAACTTTTGACAGCTAAATCAAAAGTATGTCAATTAAAGGTTATAACGATGCCACGATTAGAATTAATGGCCGCATTGACAATGTCAAAACTACTTGACAAGGTTATGAGCTCACTAAACAAGAACATAAGTAGAGTCATATGCTGGTGTGATTCTACTATAGTGTTAGGTTGGTTGCGAACGCCTCCAAGTTTGTTAAAGCCATTCGTAAACAGCCGTGTTGCTGAAATCCAAGAAGTAACAAAACATTTCCAGTGGCGTCACTTTCCGACAACTGACAACCCCGCAGATTTAATATCGCGAGGTGTTAATCCAAAATTATTATCAGACTGTAGTCTTTGGTGGAATGGCCCTGTATGGCTTATGAACGATGAGGCCAAATGGCCAAATTTAAAACTCGATATGTCGAACATACCGGAAATTCGCAAATGTCATACAACTACTGTTGTAGGTGAATTATTCCCATTTTCTCGGTTTTCTAATCTAATTAAAATTAAAAGAACAATGGCCTTTCTCTTGAGATTTGTTAAAAATTGTAAAAGAGAGAAGAGTGATACGAAATTTAAGTTTTTGACCGTAAATGAACTGAGTACTGCTATGACAGCACTTGTAAGATTAAGTCAAAATGAAAAGTACTCAATTGAATTAACAAGACTCAAAAAGGGAAAACCTTTAAAAGCAGACAGTAAAATATTAAGTTTAAATCCATTCCTAGATCCTAACGGTATAATTAGAGTTGGTGGAAGGCTAAGCAATTCTGATTATCCCTATGAAAAACGGCATCCAGCATTATTATCACCAGATCATCGCTTAAGTTACCTAATTTTTCAGCACGTGCACATTGAATTATTGCATGCTGGTCCGCAATTAGTTTTAGCTAATAGCCGTGACCAGTTTTGGATACATCGAGGTCGTAATTTAGTGAAAAAAGTCATAAGAAACTGTGTGGTTTGTGCTCGATTTGACTCAAAACCTCTGCAACCAATAATGGGTAATTTACCTAAAAATCGGGTCAAAATTGCACCACCATTTTCCGTTTCTGGTGTCGATTACGCTGGACCCCTATTGTTAAAAGATCGTAAAGGAAGAGGCGCAAAATCATTCAAAGCTTGGTTATGTCTTTTCGTTTGTTTTATAACAAAGGCGGTACATTTAGAGTTAGTTACCTCTTTAAGTTCAGAGTCCTTTATTGAAGTTTTACGTAGATTTTCATCTCGTAGAGGAATACCGTCAGATATCTATAGTGATAATGGCACTAATTTTATCGGGGCATGTAGAGAGATGCGGGAACTTTACTCCTTTTTTAAAGAAAATATCGAGAACATTTCTGATGCTGCAGCCAATATAAACATAAGGTTTCATTTTATACCAGTAAACGCTCCGAATTTTGGGGGGCTTTGGGAGGCAGGTATTAAAAGTGTTAAACGCCACCTTAAGAGAATTATTGGAAATACTTTATTAACCTACGAGAATATGCAAACTTTACTTTTACAAATCGAAGCTGTACTTAATTCTCGCCCTCTTTTTCCTCTATCTACTGACCCAAACGACTTGGTTGCAATTTCTCCGGCACATTTTTTAATTGGTAGAACATTGCACACGGTTCCTGACGTAGATCTAAAAAATCAGCCTCAAAATCGATTGTCTTTATACAACCATATCCAACAAATGCAACAGCACTTCTGGGAGCGTTGGAGTAAAGAGTATATCTGCGAGTTACAAATAAGGTCAAAATGGAAAGAATCTCAAGAAGCTCTTAAGCAAGGTCAGCTGGTCGTAATAAAAGAGGATCATTTACCAGCAACTAAGTGGAAGTTAGGCCGAGTTTTAGAGTTCAAGCCAGGATTAGATGGTATTAAGAGAGTTGTGACCATCAGAACCAGCAATGGAAACATAACTAGACCGGTATCAAAGATATGTCCATTACCAGTTGAAAGCTGATCTTTCAAGGCGGGGGGAATGTTAAGAATCACCCTATATTTTTTTTAGTTGTCATAGATTGTTTAATGTCATGAATTAATATCGTTGTCATTCATCTTTTTATAATAAAAAATACGTTAAAAACTCTACGATTTATTCGATAGCAATAAACAATATACAAACAACTTTTATTTGAACAATTTTTATAAAAAAATATTTTTTTACATTTTGTCAAATTTCTCGAATACGGATCATTTCACTGTCAATTTTTTAGGTGAATCACTTTTGTTTATCCTCAGTTCTCTTTATCTGGTATCACGTGTTTTTTTTAAATTTATGTTCCTCTTCTTCAAATTGGTTTTGCTGTTGCAGTTTTTTACTTTCCTATCTGTATACAGATATAAGGAAAGTATAGGAATCATGATTTTTCGACGGATTTTTACGTTTTGAGGTCCCCTGAATCCGTTTTGACTATTTTGGCGATGAAGTCTGTGTGTGTGTGTTTCTGTGTGTGTGTCTTTATCCATCGTACAATGAACAGATTAGATTTTGAGTCGGAACATCTGGGGGGGGGGGGGTACTTCATAGGTGGTCATTTTTATATTTTATGGAATATATCTGTTATTTACGTTTGCAGAAGAAAATTCTTCAAATAAAAGTTACTTTTAATATTATTTTCTATAATTTTTATTTTATACAAAATTTTTCTAAAATGGTCCGTATTCGAGAAATTTGACAAAATGTAAAAAAAAATATTTTTTTATAAAAATTGTTCAAATAAAAGTTGTTTGCAATATAATTCTATATAATTTTTATTTTACACATAGTTTTTCTAAAATGGACCGTATTCGAGATATTTGAGAAAATGTGTAAATTTCGAATTTTGAAGAAAACTCAAAAACGGATAAAGAAAAAACATTAAAAATTAAACTTAAGTTTTATTTCGGCCTGACGTGAAATGATAGGATTTTGGACAAAGTCGGAACATCTGGGGGGTACTTTATGGGAGGCCGTTTTTATATTTTATGAAATATATCTGTTATTTATGTTTGGAGAAGAAAATTATTTTTATAAAAGTTACTTCTAATATTATTATCTATAATTTTTGTCTTATGTCAAATTTTCCTGAAATGGTCCGTATTCGAGAAATTTGACAAAATGTGCAAAATTCTGATTTTTAAGAAAATTGTTGAACTAAAAGTTGTTTGCGATATCGATCTTTATAATTTTTGTTCATACATGATTTTTCTATAATTGTCCGTATTGGAAAAATTGTAGGAAAAGTGCTAAATTTAAATTTTTCAGTATTTTCGTTTTCAGTGAATATCTATAGAAAAATGTTTCAAGGTAGATGTATGTGGAAAATGTATATATTTAGTTTATCCTCTAAACATTTATAGAAGTGCTGCAATATATTGTACAAAATAACCGGAAAAAGCCTATAATAACTAGATAGGAAACATCAGATTTTTAAACTTGATATTTCATCTTATAACTTCTGACTTCTCGGACTTTTTAGAATTAGCATCTATTGATTTGGCAATATTTAATTTTACTGTCTGTCTTTCAGAAACAAAATTGAATATTTCTCAACTTAAGTTTTAAACACGTTCCTCCTCTTTCTTAAATGAGGAGTACTTTTAGATAAAGTAAACTAAATAACAATTGTATAAAACTTAACACCTATGACATGTAAAAGTGATGTAAAAGTTGGTTTCTCTCTGAATTCGTTTTTTCCATGTTTAAACGTTTGGTATCAGTTCCCTGCTCTATGTTTCTTTCACAATAATTTCCTACAGTTATGTCTAGTAATTTTGGAATTATTTTAAATGAATACCTTGTAGTACATTTGTACAGAAAATTCAACCTTATTTTTTAGAAAAACTAACTATAAGCTAGGGTAGTATAGTAATAAATATTCCAATTTTTAAATGTAACTCCTTTTTTATTTTGATTAATGTATAAGAGTAGTTTATCTCTTTAAAAAATAATTTTTCACAGACTGACAGAAAATAATCTTGCTGGATACTTTCGTTAGCACTTAATGCGGATTTTTTTACTCCAACAAATCTTTTACTGTTTTAACACAGATATACAACGTCCCTTTTATTCTTCTAGCGTTTTTTTACAGATAATCCCTTTGATATATTGTCCGTCCACGACCTCCAACCATACGTCATCTCTCAAGATAGCCAAGTCAAAAGAAAATCTATAATGATGAAGCTGTGCCTTCGTCTCGAAACATTTATTTTAACTTACTACCTACATATTTTGCACGTATATCTTGACTTTAGTGCCGATTGTAACAAAGGATACCATTTGTAAAATGTATGTTTCTTCAATGGATATCGCATAATGAAATGAGACAAAAAGAATAGCTCTTACGTCTAGTTCGTTGACAAATGTTTTTTGATAAAAAAATTGGTATTATCTGTCAGTGGCGTCTTAAATAAATTTATCTCTCTTTATACAGGGTATCTGTAAAAGGTCTTTACAAAAACATACCACATATTTCTTAGACCAAAGTAAGTCGATTTAAGTAAAATTACCTTAGTATAGTATTTTTAATACAAATCCCGATGCACGTCAGCAATGACGTCGGTCATTCGTCATAGTACTACCAACTAATTAAAATGTCCCTAACTAAGCTAATAATCCGAAAAAGTCACGTATAGTCGCGAGCATTCATGAACGTAGTCATATTACTAAAAAGTCGAAAACTGTTATGGTGATTATTTTGATAATTTTAAGAATTATTTAAATTATTTAGTTTATACATGTCTAATTCTTGATAATATAAAATTTATAAAAAACATTATTAAATGTTTAGTACTCAAAAAATAATACTTTAAATTAAATAATTTTGACATTCTGTACGCCCATGAAGCTCGTATTTATAGAGAAGAAATGTCATTACAGCAATTGGTACACCTTGTTGCGGTGTTGCAACCCCCTTTTAAAAAATTTCACTGATTTAGTTAGGTTATGTTTATGTTGAGTTAATTATTGATTGTGCATTTTGTTTTCTGTAATTTAAAATCCTTTTGCCTGTATTTTTAAGCTTTGCCAGTTATACTTATAAAAAACTATTTTTCAAAACAACCATAGAGTGAATAAGCTGATTATTTGTCGTTTAATTTTTATATACAAAATGCCTAAAAAACTAAATAGTCCTTGTAAGGAGTTGATAGCTTCTTTATTCCATTATTTTGAATGAGAGCGTGATAATGATGGACCACGTTTACCTTTAACTGCTGTAAGAGAGGTAACAAGTTATAAAATTTAATAGAAATATGAAATTATTTTCTTGACTTTTTTAGTGTGTTGCAGCATCTCTAAATAAAAATATTTCTACTGTCAGTAGTATTTGGCAAGCAGTCAAGAATAATGAATGATTAAAATCGCTAATTAAAAAGCATTCACATAAACAAAGGATTACCTACTAATACAATAACACTGGATACAAGTGGAATCCGAAGTGGTATTTATAATATGTATGAAACAAGTAAGTATAAAGACAAATCTATTTATTCAATCATAATTTATTTATATTACCTATAAAAGTTTTAATTTGTATACAGTAATATAAATACATACTTATTTGCAGGTCAACATATAACTTTGGAACCTTTAAGAGAAAAGTTGATTGAGCGACAAATGTTTAATGGCTATATTGGATCATTGTCAACTGTATTAAAAGAATGAAGGAAAAAAGATAACCAAGACGTGAACTGTAAATAGGTCAGTTTTTAAGAAATTATAGAATTACAACAGAAGCATTTCGTTGTCATTGATGAAACATGTATCATTCAAAATGAAACATTAAACAGCTCCTGGGAAAATAATGACAAAGGGTGTTAGACCTACAAAAATCGATGGCAAGAGATAAAACCAAATTTAAAGTAAATTAAGGTATCAGTAATTGTGTAAATCAAGTAAAAAAAATATTAATATTGAAATGACACATCATATTGAAGATTTAATGGTAGATACGCTATTCTAGCAATCATATAAAGACAATTTAATTGGAAAAATTTGATTACAGTGGTCAATAAACATCTACATGTTTTACATATTTTCGAGATGTACAGTAAAACCCAAAAATGCCTTTTTTTTTCAGAAATAAACTTTAAAACAATATCAAAAAATTAAAAATGAAGTTACAAGATTTGATATAACGGTGTACCTAACATTAAATCATTGATATAATGTGTTGTTTCGATATTACAATTTAGAATATAGCGATATTGACACACGTTATACGAAATGGCAACTAAATAGAAATAAATAAAACATTCTTTTTTCAGGTGCGAACCGCCAAAGAAATATATGGTAGATAATTACCTAAGCAGAACAATATAGACAAAGTATTACGTAATCTTCCCTGCCATTGTATTTTTACTTTCCTATCTGTATACAGATATAAGGAAAGTATAGGAATCATGATTTTTTTCGACCTCGAGTTTTCGACGGATTTTTACGTTTTGAGGTCCCCTGAATCCGTTTTGACTATTTTCGCGATGATGTCTGTGTGTGTGTGTGTCTGTGTGTGTGTCTGTGTGTGTGTCTGTGTGTGTGTGTGTGTGTGTGTGTGTGTGTGTGTGTGTGTGTGTGTGTGTGTGTGTGTGTCTGTATAACGCATAACTCATGAACCGATACACGGAAAAACACCAAATTTCAAACTTAAGCTTTGTTCCAACGTCTAATGAGCTGATTAGATTTTGGGCAGAGTCGGAACATCTGGGGGGGTACTTTATAGGTGGTCATTTTTATATTTTATGGAATATATCTGTTATTTACGTTTGGGGAAGAAAATTCTTTAAATGAAAGTTACTTCTTATTTTATTTTCTATAATTTTTGTTATATACAAAATTTTCCTAAAATGGTCCGTATTCGCGAAATTTGACAAAATGTAAAAAAATATTTTTTTTAATAAAAATTGTTCAAACAAAAGTTGTTTGTAATATAATTTTCTATAATTTTTATCCTATTGATAATTTCTCTAAAATGGACCGTATTCGAGATATTTGAGAAAATGTGTAAATTTCGAAATTTGAAGAAAACTCAAAAATGGATAAAGAAAAAAACATTAAATTTTAAACTTAAGTTTTATTTCGGCCTGACGTGAAATTATTAGATTTTGGACAAAGTCGGAACATCTGGGGGGGTACTTTATGGGAGGCCGTTTTTATATTTTATGGAATATATCTGTTATTTATGTTTGAAGAAAAAAATTGTTCAAATAAAAGTTACTTCTAATATTATTATCTATAATTTTTGCTTTATGTAAAAATTTCCTGAAATGGTCCGTATTCGAAAAATTTGACAAAATGTGCAAAATTCTGATTTTTATGAAAATTGTTGAAATAAAAGTTGTTTGCGATATCGATCTCTATAATATTTGTTTATACATGATTTTTTTAAAATGGACCGTAATGAAAAAATTGTAGGAAAAGTGCTAAATTTAAATTTTTCAGTATTTTCATTTTCAATGAATATCTATAGAAAAATGTTTCGCGGTAGATGTATGTGGACAATGTATATATTTAGTTTATCCTCTAAACATTTATAGAGATGCTGCAATAGGTTGTACAAAATAACCGGAAAAAGCCTGTAATACCTAGATAGGAAAGTCATGTGTTGGACACATCAGATTTTTAACTCCATTGAACTTATTTGTGACCTTTCTAAGCAATATTATAATAAACATATTGGCAGAGAGGGAGTTTTTAATAGATTGGAAATTATTTTTATTATAATTAACCCTAATAACGATATCGATGACTGCGATTCAAATACTTGCGATCTGGATTAGGAGAAATAAAAGAATTTTATAGAAATAATGAAGATTAGTAGATAAATAATTGTTTTTTATGAGAAAATAGTGTAATTAAAAAAAAAACATTGTCTAATTTTTAAAACAATAAACAGTTTGATATATTTCTTATATATCTGTATTTTTATTTAATTTATTCCAAGATATAAAAAAAATATTTGACTGAGAATAACATTTTTCAAATGTCTTTTGAAGCTGATAAAATGGAGAATTTTGATGTTTGAGTGATGAATCTATTGTTCATACATGTTTCGATAACTTTAGAGTTGAAAAGAAGTAGCGATATCTGTTTATTTTTGAAGCATTTCTGGCTATCTTGAATACTTGAGCTACAGAACCGTTACTGAAAGTGAGATTTACTAAAGCACCTACTCAAATATTTTAACAATTTCCTTCTTGTATTCAAATATTTTAGCATTTTCAAACTTTAATTTTTTAAGTATAGGTATCTACTGATATTATGAATTCTTTGTAGTTTTAATTTTTTCAATGACCTCTTTAATTTTATGGGGTG
>OV651813.1:72050524-72103359 GCA_927349885.1 Psylliodes chrysocephalus
TGTACTGTTCCATTTTTTGTAAATATTCCCTATGCTACAAAACAATTTCATCTTTGTCTAAAAGCAAACTATTTCTTCCTCGAGTTTTAAATTTAAAATTAAGGGTTTTCAAAAGCTTGTAAAGTTTAGTTCGCTTAAAAGTAGATAAATGTGGATCATCATTGACTTCTTTTAAAACCTTATCGATTGTTGGAAGTTCATTTCTAAAGAAGAATTGATGTACTTTGCGCCTTATTGCGTTTTTATCAAAATCATCCACAGAGTCGCAAATTTGTTTATAACAGCTTTCTTTTTGGTTCAGAAAATTAATGATTCTGCTTATTCTCCTTCACAACATTAAAAACGGTTTTAGCGCATATCCCTGTTTTATCAGCAACATCATGTACCAACATATCAGGGTTCTAAAAAATTTAATGTTTATACATATTAAGAACCATTTCTTTAGTACGAATGTGCAAATGTCCCTTTTTCGGTCGCTTTGTAGGAGGAGTAAAAACATTTGTCGGCACTTTATCTGCTGTGTCTGTGGATGACATAATGTCGGTAGACGAATAATTAAAACACTAACAAAACGTTTTTTAATTTGTAAAAATCACGTAAAAAAACTATAATATAAGGAAAAATAATAAATCAAACATACAAAATGTCCAAACTAACCAACACGGTGAATGCAAACAACTAATTATCCAAATTGAACTGAATTCAACTCTGACAAAAATCTTTGAGACTAATCGCAAATATTATTAGTGGTTAAAAAAAATCATCTTGATTTTGATTTTTGATTTTTCTTATATATAAACCTATTTTAGGCGGAAAGAACTATGAATGTGCATAAAATTTAAACTGAAGAAAATCCAATGTTTAAATTTAGGTCACTCTCTCATGTAAAGAGTAAAACAAATATTCTGAACTTAGTATTTACGGTCTCAAAACAGATTCTTGTTTTTCAATTTTAGTATTGGCAGAGGTATTTATGTAATGTTGGCTTTTCTACAGAGATGATCATGGTTTCAATACAAAGTCACGTTCATCTATATTCCATCAAACTCGAGGAACATTCATCGTTTTTCCCGCAACTGACTAAATTATTTTAACAATATTCCCGTAAATGTTTACTAGGCGTAATATTACATACAAATACCTATTGATTCGTAAAATTTGCACCCTCATCGTTTTTCCCACCAGCTCCTCATATATTTATTGTTAAAAATTCATATAATAGGTACATATTAAGTTATATTTGGAAAACTACTTATAGGATCCAATTTTACCAATTAGAAGTTCGAACGAGTACATCTAGAAATAAACAATATCAAATATTGAAAGACTGACAATGTTATTTTTTTCGGCATTTCATCTATTTTGATTCGGTGGAAATACTTAGTTTGACCAAAAAAGATCTGCGGAATCATGAATTCCCCTGTAAGCGACAATATTTTGATTATAGTAGTTAACTATGTATATTGACTACACAGAATAAGCGAATAACTTTTAAAAATATTTATGGGTGATTTTTGGTGTCCATTTTAAATAATTAGAGATTTCTAACTTCATCACCCTGTATCTCAAAATCTAGTCATAGGATAAGATTGGACCCATGGAAACTTTTGATGGGGACATAAAGTAATTTTTCTACACCCACATGGATATTAGCTTATATACGCACAAATTACAAAACGAAAAAGTATGCTATTGCGCTCAACTGAACGAATAAATTTTATATCTATTCTAGGTAGTGTGAACACTGCAAAAAATGATAACCTAAAGTATTTTCTAAAATTTGTAGATTTTTGTTAGTGGGTCGTAGAAAAAATATACTGTACCACTCGAATGCATACGGCGTCATGCCCAAACTTCGTCTTCGTGCAATATGGCTATCACATCCACTCTTGTTGCACAAACTACCATTACTCCCATTTGCAAAAGAAAAGTGCGTGGTCCTTTTGGGTCTGTTAACCACAAAGCACTGTGTCTAATCACAAATTCGTGATTATACAGGGTGTTCGTTAATTAATGGAACACAGCAAAACTGCAGATTCTATGGGTAAAAATATTGCGATTTAACCAAACTTATCTTAGTCCAATAGTTAATAACCGAAATACAAAGTTGTAATTTTCATTTCTTTTTTTCTTAATATTTCATCAACAGGGCTACATACTGGTTCAAAATTATGAATTTTAAGGTTTTTGGAGGCGAGAAATTCAAATCCTTTCTGAGTTCGGATGTCACTTGTAGAGGGAACCACTTACGGTGAATGAAATTTCTTCAAAATGACTAAACTTTTTTGTGGTATGGTGTATTAGCACAAATGTTAAATATTATTTTTTACATATTTTTTACGCAAAAAGGTATACTTTGTAAATGTCGCGCCGAATGATCGTTTTCTAGATATCAATTATTCAGTACACCTTTTCAAATTCCCAAATGTAAAGCTACGTTTTCCTAGCTACGTCAAACGCGATCGCAAAACGCCTACGGCATACGCAGGGCGATTCACGCAGTGTGAGTTGCGTGAAAAATATTTTCCAACTTGGTGCAAATCAGTTAGAATTAAAACGTTTTACAGTGCGTTGAGTATTAAAAATGGCTAGTAATAATAATAATATGATGAGAAAAGAGATCTAGATCTCATCACGATGGAGCTGCAAGAGGAAAAAGAAGAAGTATTATAATTATATTTAAGATGATCTTTCCAGACTATTTTTTTACGCCCTATCAGCTTTGTTTTATCGCTTTTTTGTAATTCGTTTCCTAAGTTTTCTCTTAAAACGTTAAAAGCTGTAACTGAAACTTTTGAAAATTCAGAACATTTCTACGGAATCCGTTGCTTTAAGGTTTGAAAATCGTGCGTGAATACCATCAGACGTTTTTAACATTTTACATTCACCTGGATATAAATTAGACCACTTTATTATTTTTTAGTGTTACTATTATGAGTTGGTATACTCTCATCCATTTTTAAATGTTATTATAAAATGCGACCTAATCATAAATCTGGGATTTAACTTTTCCAGTCGACGTTAAAGCACAACCATTGAGACAGTAGAATGGAATAGATTGCCGAGTTGCTTATTTTTAGTTTGTGCTGTAACTGACTTATCTGTTTTGTTTCATAGCGATCTGTAAGAGATAGACTATAAACTCTGATGGATGTCAATGTAAGATAGATCTCCGACAATCAGGGTGCCAGCCAGTGTCTTAACTGCTCGATCACTGGACACTTACTGTCCTGTGATCGAAAAATTAATTAGTAACAAAAAAATATAATCCAATTAAAATTCCCCGATTTGTTTAAAATTTTTCCTCAGCCATTATAACGGCAACGTCGGAGGTCCGTCATGACTTCATGTACTATTCCTGAAATTATGTTAAGTTAATTTAACTTCCTCAATTCGTCTGAAAATATATGACTGGAGGAATAGTGCATGAAGTCGTGATGGTCCTCCAATGATGCTGTTGTAATGGCTGAATGAATGAACAAGAATCTGTGAACCTTGATTGGATTCGAATCTTTAGTTTCTAATTAATTTCTCGTTTGCAGGACAGTAAGGACGTCATGTTAAAATACTGGCCCGGCAGGCCATAGATCACAGATTCGATTCCAGCCGTGGTGCGCGAATTAAAAAAAAAGTTTGGTTTGATTTCACCTTTGGTTGTTTAGGAATTTATTCTTGAATTTCCTACTTGTTTTTCGTTGCCCTGCCAACAAAAATTAATATCTCGGCTTAAAATCAATAATATTACCTAAACGGTTTATTTGAAACGTAAAAATAGTTAAAACATTTTGCTTTATACAGAGTGAATCCCTAAGTTGATACTTTTTTTTTAACTCTGCATAGAAGTCATTAAAATAAACAACTTTTTCAAAAGAACTCAAAAATAAAAAACTTATAATTATTAATTATTGCAAAAGGAAAATGTATAACTGTATAACTTTCATCAAAAAATGTTTATTTCATTCATGCATTGTAAGAACCATTCACAAAAATTAATTTTGCGGAGGAAATGTTCAAGTTCAACGTGAAAGGGATACAATTGATTTTCCCGCAGTTGTCCACACTTCTTCGACTTATCCCACTTAATATGCGATGATCCACTCACTTATCTAACAAGTCTGTGACAACATTATTATTTACAATGTGTTCTTTAATTTACCATACTAAAACATATACACACTATTGACATACTTACAAAATGAGGCCACTGCATTACAACATTCGTGATTCATATTCTTAAAATAAAAAAAAAAAACAATCATAGACATACTTATTAATTCGGTTAACTTTTTGAACACACAAGTTCAGGCCCTTTTTAGATTTATTAATTCTTTATTTTTGTTATTTTTGAGTTTTTTTTTTTTTTTTTTTTTTTCTAAAAAGTTATTAGAAAAAAATGTTTATTTTAACGACTTCTATACACAGTTAAAAAAATTATTAACTTAGGATTCACATTCTTTTTTTTGTATTTTTTATTGACATCGCGCTGAATATGTCACTCAAAACAAACTACAAATGCCAACATGATGTGAATGAAGTCAGTTTGCACACTTTTGGGACTGATGTATAATAATCTAAGAATTTTGAAATGAACTGTAAGTATCCAACAAAAACACAATAAACTTCAGTGTTATCGGAAATAAAATCAAACTCTGTCCTTTCCAGTTCATTAACTGTATATTCGATCATCAGAACAACTTCTACAGATCATAACTAATTTCCTATTTTTCACGATTAGTAACTAGGAAATGATATAAAGAGTGTGTACGTGTTTTATAATCCCATATTTAATTACTCAAATGTAAATAACCGCTGGACCAACTTTATAATGTATAACACAATTAAAATAGCAGTTAAAGTTTTCCTAACTGTTTATTAGTCATTCTTACATTAGATTGTTTTTTATTCTGTTACAGAATGGTATAGGTTTAAAAACATCGACACCAGTCATCAAAATATCATACATTCAAAGCATGATATCAACATTTAACACAAAAACAATTCTTCAAGCCTCGCCATTTATTTCTGTTCTTTCCAAATCTGTTGAAAAGGCAGTATCACAACCTACTGTAGCTCTATCTGTAACAGAAGGTTTGTGTGCTTCTTTGATGCTATTAAAATTTGCAAGTGCGCAACAAGAAAAAGACAATGATTTCCAGAATGTTTGGAATGCCGTTTTAGATATGGAGAAGCAAATTTTCTTTTCTGAGAAATATTTGACAACCTGCTCTGAAGATGGTAAATTATTACTGTAATTAGTTTTATATTCGTAACTTTTTTCTTTTTCTATTTAAGGTTTAGTATATTTGATGCAGTTCTGCGAATTACTCTTGGTACAATACCCCGAAAAAATAAAAAAACCAGAACCAATCCATAGAGCAATCTTATATTGCTCAACACACTCCTCGAGTGGTACAAGACGTAAATGTTTGTCAATACTCAAAAGGATAGTATGTAGTTTAAGCGGGGCCAGTTTTGCAAGATGTTTGTTCAGGGAACTCAACAAATTCTTAGATACAAATAAAATTTTAAATAAAACCGAATCAGACGATAAAGAAAATGAAAGCAGTAATAGTTTGACTTCACACTCAGTTGTAGAGTGTATAACAACCTTGTTTTCATTATCCTGTACATGTGTGGAAGATATTCAGCTATTAGCTATAGACTCATTACTAGCCACACATCATCCTGCTGTGGTAGCTTTAACTCCAAATTTGTGGATAAAAATTATCAAACATTTTAAAATTAAACCTAAAGATTTAGTAGCCCAAAAATCCTTACAATTTAAACAACTTCTCATTGAAGATTATGCAAATAAACAAACATTCGAAAATGCTTTAGCTACCCTTGTATCTGTTCACGGTGATATTATATTACCTGACATCACTAGAAAAGTTTTAACACAATTAGAAGATCCTAGAATATGTCAGATATCTAAAGACGATTATTTCATATTTTTAACACCGGAAGGGGAGCTTTATGATAAAAGTGTAATACCAGGAGATGACAGTAATGCAGAAATCAATCTAAAAAGGGAAAGCAAAGTTTATAGTTACAAGGACCAAATAGAAGAATTACAATTAAGAAGAGAATTAGAGGACAAGAGGAGAAAAGAAGGAAAGATTAAACCTCCTAAACTCACTCCTAAGCAACAAGAAGCCATAAAAAATCAAACAATAAAAGAACAAGGTATTAGAAACAGACTTGCAGAGTTAAACACATTAATTTTAAATTCCATATCCATGATACAAGCAGCGGCTAGAGGTAACCCACTCCAATTATCGTTATATTTTAAAGATCTTCTCCCATCCCTTCTCCAAGACTTGCAATCACCTCTAGCCGCTCCTTATATTTGCAAGCTTTTCACCAGTCTCAGAAAAACTGTATTTTCTGATGAACTGGACACTCTGGGAGAACTAATCTCTTATGTCACCCTAAGATTAGCCAAACCACAATGTGATTTAGACATTAATTGGGAATCCGAAAATCTTAACAAAGCAATGGTTAGAACTGTATCATTAATTCACCAAAAGACTGTTCCTAAAAAGACTGAAGAAGAACATACACAGGAGTGCTTCACAGTGCCAGCTTTTTGTTATACATTTCCATTTTTAAAATATAGTTTGACCTCTAATTATGCCAGAAATCACGATGAGTTACTCCACGATGGATTACAAATTATTAACGAGCACGCCAAATTACGAGGATCTGAGGATAATGGTATTAAAGACCTTCATCATCCGAAGTACTTGCCAACCAAGCAAATTTTAAGCCTTCTTGTGGATATTATTAACTCGACAAATGGTAGAATACAATCACAATGTGAAGCTTGCCTTTTAGAAGTAGCTGCTTGTATCAGCGGCAATATAGGTTGTGCTAAAGCCACCACTGAAGAAATTGACGTATTACTTGGTGCCTTACAAAGTCCTGCTACGGTAGTTCGAGATGCCGCTCTTAGAGGTCTCAATATCGATATTTTATCATTACCAAATTTTGAAACTAATTACGAATACGCACTGAATGTTTATAAGAGAATTTGGATTGCGAGATTTGATGAAAACGAGGAGAACAGATCGCTAGCTCAACAACTTTGGGAAAAAGCCAATATGGAATTTCCTGTGATGCTTAGTGATATATTATTAGATGATATTGAACATCCTGTAGAAAGCGTCCAATCAGCAGCTGCTAAATCTTTGGCAGCTCTTCTTGAAACTGATCAAAGCCAGGTTGAAGATACTTTAAAACATCTAATACAACTCTACAAAGATAGACTAAAAATGATACCAGCGAGAGTAGATGAGTTTGGAAGAGAAGTCGAGAAGGCGATTGATACTTGGTTCCCTAGAAGAGGTGTGGCCCTTGCTTTAGTTGAATTGGCACCACTTTTAACTGATGAACTTATCGCTGATCTGATTCAATTTTTTGTATTTCAATCTTTGGGAGATCGGAATGAAACTGTACGGAAAGAGATGGTAAACGCTGCACTAAGAGTAGTAGATTTTCATGGAAAAGAAACTGTTGGTACGCTGTGGCCTGTTTTTGATGACTTCATGGGAAAATCATCTAAGTCAGCTACTTATGATGCTGTAAAACAAGCCGTTGTAATTCTTATGGGATCTTTAGCTAGACATTTAGACAAAGATGATCCAAGAATTAAACCAATTGTTTTAAGGCTGATCCAAGCTTTAAGCACTCCATCACAAACTGTTCAAGAAGCAGTAGCCAATTGTTTACCTCATTTAATACCATCAGTCAAAGACGATTCTCCTGGTTATGTTAACAAACTTCTACATCAGTTGCTTAAAGGAGATAAATATGGTGAAAGAAAAGGTGCTGCCTATGGTTTAGCGGGTTTAGTTAAAGGAATGGGTATATTAGCTTTAAAACAACATGATATTATGACTAAACTTACTGAAGCTATTCAAGATAAGAAAAATTACAAGCATAGAGAAGGAGCTTTATTTGCATTTGAGATGTTGTTCCAAATGTTAGGAAAACTATTTGAACCTTACATTGTTCACGTTTTACCTCATCTTCTTCAATGTTTTGGAGATACTAGTCAATATGTCCGTACAGCTGCAGATGATACAGCAAAAGTTGTTATGAGTAAACTATCCGGACACGGTGTTAAGTTGGTTTTACCTTCATTGTTGGCTGCTTTAGAAGAGGATTCTTGGAGGACCAAAACTGGTTCTGTCGAACTACTGGGTGCTATGGCTTACTGTGCTCCTAAACAATTATCTTCATGTTTACCAAGTATTGTACCAAAATTGATTGAAGTATTGAGTGATTCTCACATGAAAGTACAGGAAGCAGGGGCAGATGCATTAAGAGTAATCGGATCAGTAATTAGAAATCCGGAAATTCAAGCTATCGTTCCAGTTCTATTGAAAGCTTTACAAGATCCTTCAAATAAAACGTCAGTTTGCTTACAAACTCTTTTAGATACACAATTTGTACATTTTATTGATGCACCATCTCTGGCTCTAATTATGCCAGTAGTCCAGCGAGCTTTCATTGACAGATCAACAGAAACAAGAAAAATGGCAGCTCAAATAATTGGTAACATGTACTCGTTAACAGATCAGAAAGATTTGATGCCATACTTACCTACCATTATACCAGGTTTAAAGACTTCTTTGCTAGATCCCGTGCCAGAAGTTAGATCAGTAAGTGCTAGGGCTTTGGGTGCTATGGTTAGAGGAATGGGCGAATCAAGTTTTGAAGACCTACTCCCATGGTTGATGCAGACTTTAACTTCTGAAACGAGTTCTGTTGATAGATCAGGAGCAGCGCAAGGTTTGTCAGAGGTTGTTGGCGGACTTGGTGTTGAAAAACTCCATAAACTTATGCCTGATATAATTAGTACTGCTGAAAGAACTGATATTGCTCCTCATGTCAAAGATGGTTACATTATGATGTTTATTTACATGCCTGTTGTGTTTACTAATGAGTTTACTCCATACATAGGACAAATTATTAATCCAATATTAAAGGCTTTGGCAGATGAAAATGAGTATGTCAGAGATACTGCTCTAAAGGCAGGTCAAAGAATCGTTACTCTTTATGCTGATTCTGCAATTTTACTTCTATTACCGGAGTTAGAGAAGGGTTTGTTTGATGAAAATTGGAGGATTAGATACAGGTAAGATTTTCTCATAAAACTCATTATTATTGACTAATATCAACATAATTACAGTTCTGTGCAACTGCTTGGAGATTTGCTATACAGAATCTCTGGTGTAACTGGTAAAATGAGTACAGAAACGGCTAGCGAAGATGATAATTTTGGAACAGAACAATCCCATATGGCAATCATTAAATCTCTAGGCGCGGAAAGACGTAACAGAGTTTTAGCGGGACTATACATGGGTAGGTCTGATGTAGCTTTGATGGTTAGACAAGCTGCACTTCATGTATGGAAAGTTGTTGTTACTAATACTCCCAGGACATTGAGAGAGATATTACCTACGTTATTTGGTCTTTTATTAGGGTAGGATTATGATGTGGGTCTTATATTTGGTATAATATACAAAATATGTTTTAGTTGTTTGGCAAGTGACAGTTATGACAAACGTCAAGTAGCCGCCAGAACTCTAGGGGATTTAGTCAGAAAGCTTGGAGAAAGAGTTTTGCCGGAAATAATTCCAATCTTAGAACGTGGTTTACAGTCTGATCAATCAGATCAACGTCAAGGTGTTTGTATTGGATTATCAGAAATCATGGCATCTACATCCAAAGAAATGGTGCTCACTTTTGTAAATTCTTTAGTGCCAACTGTGAGAAAGGCGTTGTGTGACCCCTTGCCTGAAGTTAGGCAGGCAGCTGCCAAAACTTTTGACAGTTTGCACTTCACTGTAGGTTCACGAGCATTGGATGATATTTTGCCTACACTTTTGAATCAATTGGTGAGTTTAAAATTACTTAGAATTAAGACAACATGTAACAGTCATTTTTTAGAATGATGAAGATCCAAATGTAGTTGAATGGACTCTAGATGGTTTGAGACAGGTCATGGCTATTAAATCTCGGGTTGTACTTCCTTATTTAGTTCCTCAGCTAACTGCTCCACCTGCCAATACCAAAGCACTTTCTATTCTTGCTTCTGTAGCTGGTGAATCCCTTAATAAATATCTTCCTAAAATACTACCGGCTTTGCAAATGACTTTAGCCACTTCCAGAGGTACTCCAGATGAATCACAGGTAAAAGGTTATAAAATATTCCTAAAAATGCGTGTCCTGGAAGATTATTTTCTTTTTAGCAAATGGAATATTGCCAAGCTGTTGTTCTATCAGTAGTTGATGAAGTTGGAATCAGAACTGTCATAGACACAATGTTAGAAAATACCAGAAACGAAGACGCCGATCAAAGACGAGCAGCTGCAACT
Organism: Psylliodes chrysocephalus; assembly: GCA_927349885.1. Classification (NCBI taxonomy): domain Eukaryota; kingdom Metazoa; phylum Arthropoda; class Insecta; order Coleoptera; family Chrysomelidae; genus Psylliodes; species Psylliodes chrysocephalus. The sequence goes on from OV651813.1 coordinate 72,060,910, forward strand.
TTATTGTGCGGTTTTTGTGCAAACTCCAAAGCTCAATATATGGCACATGTTCCTCAATTATTGAGAGGACTCATTCATTTATGTACTGACTCAGATAAAGAAGTCCTACAGATGTCTTGGGAAGCTCTAAATGCAGTAACAAAAGTAAGAATAAGTTTTGAATTTATGGTGAGCTGTTGAGCTCTTAGCATTGATTCTTTTTAGTAAAACAATATGTCTGAAAAAGTTGGCAATAAATGAGAAATTTATTTATTATTAATTTTACAAAAAACTCTGCGTCACATTACAGCCGGGTGCACCATTGCATTCTAGAATCAATTCCAATCCTAGGTCGGCTCTAGGATCAGAATAAGTTTTAAATTGTACCAACCACAAATCAGAGTTTTATGTCAATTCGGTGTTTCACATCTCAGGTCACCAATATTGTCACTCTAGGATGCAGAATTGAGAATTGTGACTTCATTTTTGAACTATAAGGTAGATAAAATGATTTGCACTTTGTTATTTGTTGTTATAATAAAATTGGCTAGTACATTTAATTGTAAGTATTCAAATTAAATTATATTGAAATTTAAATTAAAAGTATATTTTCAAATAGAGTATAATAGATGTAGAACCAGATTTTATGGTTGATATAAACTAGTCACAGCGAAATAGGTATCACTTATTTAAATTGTTATAACTCCAAAAAGAGAGGAGAAACTTACCTTACATTTTGTGTTCTTATAGTTTAGGTATGTGTCTTTAAGAGTGTGCAAGTTTTAATTTTTAAACATTATCGTACATTTAATAAAGTTAAAAATAAAGCAAATTGATAACAACACCTGTTTATTAATATCAAAAAATTTCAAAATGAACAAAAACTTATAATGTGTATGCCCTCCTCTGGCTCTTAAAACTTCGACACAACGTCTAGGCATAGATTCTATTAGTTGACCAATCGTTCCTTGAGGAATATTGTTCCATTCCTCCTGCTAACACCTGGGGGTCAATTCTCGACTTTTATTCCCATGGGAAAATAAAATTTTCCCATGGGAATTCAGTTTTCGTATTCTCGACATAAGCGGTGGAATATTTTCCAATGAGAAATATGAGAAAATATTCCCCTGCTTACGAGCATTGGAAATTGTGTTTTCCAATGGGAATTGTACTAGAGTTTGCGCATTAAAGTCGAAAATTTGACGAAAGACCACGCGAAAGTCTAAGACATAACCAAAGATTATTGGATATCTTGGATTTTTAGTGAAATTGTAGTTAAAACATTTTTTGGCGTATTTATACATTGATATTATTTTATTTATGTAGGTATATTATTTTTTATTCTCTTTCACTAAGAAACTGTATAAACTGATTTTCCTAAATCATTTAGAAATTGTGGGAGCTGCTAAGGGACTGGCAAATAACACAAATTGAGTGTAGTAAATTTAATAAGACCTTTTCGAAAATTTTATTATTTTCGTTAATGAAAGAATTTCTTAGTTTCTCAAAACTTTCGTTGCTCTTCCATACAAAAGCTACCTTTTCTTTTTTCAACATGAGAAAAGAAAAACTAAGAATAACTCGACAAGTTTTAATTATTATACGTAATCGAATATTTTCACTTATTCTCGATCATGATAGCGATTGCTCGGCACGGCACCTGCTCCAGCGCGGAGGCTCGGCAGGTAATCGGATACCCAAAAACCACAACAAATACAAATATTGCTAACAGTAAATTTTAAAATATCTTTAATGTTATTGGTTGTTTCGAAATATTCGTGAACTTAATATCAGACATACGTGAAACTACTATTTCCATGGGAATGTCTATTCCGACACGTTCGAGAATTGCATAACCTATTACCATGGGAATATAAGTAGTGGAATATTTTCTCATGGGAAAATTTTCCAATGATCTCGAGAATCGAGCCCCTGTAGATTATTTGGCTGTTCTCGATCCCGCAATCTTCTTCCCATGATGCTCCAAAGATGTTCAATGGGGTTTAAGTCAGGGCTGTTGGCTGGCCACTCCATTACAGTAAGATTTTCCTCTTCAATAAAGTTTTGAACAATTCTTGCAGTGTGGGGCCTTGCATTATCTTGTTGTAAAACAAAATTAGGGCCTTCTAAATGAGCCAGTGGAACGACAATAGGTGCTAATATTTCATAGATATTTCGTGGCTGTTAGAGTGCCATTTTCAAAAACATGTAAGCATGTACGCCCGTTCAATTGAATACCTCCCCAAACTATTACAGAACCACCGCCAAAAGCTCTTACTTTTCTTACATTGCAATCCAAAAATCGTTCTCCATGGCGTCTATAGACTCTCACACGTCCATCGTTGGAGTAAAGGCAAAATCTTGATTCATCCGTGAAAAGAACATGGCTCCATTGATGAATATACCAATTTACATGTTCTGCTGCAAAGTTTTTTCTTGCTCTACGATGAGCTCTGGTGTTAAATGAGGAACAATAGCTTGACTTCTTGAGTATACTTGGACTTCATGAAGTCTGTTACGTGTAGTCTGTAGAGATATGCGTCTACCAGTGGCCTGAAAATGTAAGTTTCTTATGTGTGTAGCTGTTCTTATCCTATTTTGTAGGGATAATCGTACAATTTGGCGGTCCTGTCGGGGCGTAGTTATTCTTTCTCGTGGTGTATATGGTCTTCTACGGATAATACCTATGTCTTGAAATCTATTCCACATTCGGTGAATCGTTGGTTGACTTGTTTGAAGCAAGCGGGCTACGTATCTCTGCGAACGTCCTTCTTGTAATAGTGTAACGGCTCTTGCTACTTTAATTTCACTTAGATGCCTTCTTTGTACAATATTCCTTCCAAGAACATCGTTATTCATAATTTCAAGTCAATTGTTAATGTTACAAACAATTTAATTGGTGTACAAAGTAAAACTGAATGTATCAGATACTTTTATACTTTTAATTTTATGCGTATATATTTTTTTTCTCACCTCCTCATAAAAAAAGTTTTGTTTTTTATATTGAAAATATGCATTTAGGTGTGCTTGTTATTTGTATAAATTTTAATGGAAAATACGGGGGACATTTAAAAAGATTTAGATAATTAATTCAGTGATACCTATTTCATTTGTGACTAGTTTAGTAGGTAATGTTGAAATAAATATAAGAAATAATATACTACCTAATATATCAAAGAACAAATTATTTTAAAACATATTCTGAAACAGAAATGTTCAAACGTTTCCGTCTGCACAAAAAAAAGATTCACGAATATTAGAAAGAATATAACCTGAACTAGAAGTAAACAATAAGTAAATATTTCATTGAAATGCATTTTGAAATTTACCCAATTTTTTTAGAAATAATTCCTTGATTCCATTAAATCAGTTACTTTCAACAGTTTAACACTGTCTACTTTGGCTACTGGTAGACATTTGTTATCTTCTGCAGATTTTAAACAATGTGCCTTAGCAAGTTTAATACGTGTACGTGCTACGAAATGAACTTGAAATTTCTGAAGAATAAAATAATTTTTATTATTTTTCTAGTTTCCTCTATACCTATATAGCTTTTTTTGTATTAAAACAGTACTTAACTTCGACCGTGACAGTATTAAACTCATGGAGACTACACAAGGAGCACGCACTCCATGTATAACAAGCGTACTGTGTTAAACAGAGTATTTTAAGAGGGCGCTAGTGTTCCATAAGTACCAAAATGGCATAAGAGAATGAGGCGGTAGTTTGAAATAAAATAAATAATTCTAATTAATTATTAATTAATTATAACTCTAATTATATTTATTTAATTTAAAAACATTTGACACGTGTTTACGTTAATTAAATAATCGGTTACTTTATTTTCACGCTAACTTCACATTTGTTTATTCCTCTATATTCACACCGGTACAAAAGAAAAATTAGCGACGCTAGTGGTGAAAAAAGAAAGCTTTATTTATACGATAAAGCGCGGACATACTCTGGCAAATGCCACACTTGAGTGCGTGCTCCTTGTGTAGTCTCCATGATTAAACTATTAAATCAAAAGCACCTTCATACAAAAGCATAACTGTCAAGATTAAAAGTCAAAATAAAAGGTTATAATAATATTTTTCTTTTTACTAATATGCCCTGGACTTTCTTCAATGACAATTCGGCTAATTTAGTATAAATTACAATGTTGCCACTAGTTAATGAGTTAAAATAGGTTTTACATAAATTGTTGCCTAGTAAAGTGATATAAATACCCCAAGTCCTCTGACAAAAGAGTATCCCATTTTTAGTTATAGTTGCACGTGTCTTCTTATTTCAGTTGCTCTTTGTCGTTGCTAAACTTTATTAAGGTGCGTTTACACGAATACAAGAAGTCACTTCGAAAAAATTAAGATTACATTTTGTCTACAAATACTAGAACAATTTTTTTTTCGATTTATGTACTAAGTGTATATACCTAATATGCCAGTCTCAAGTTTGTGTTTTTAAATTCTCAATCATGTGTGTTCTGTGTAGACTTTGTTACAGTTTCCCAGCGCCACTTGAGGAACAGCACTGTTAATTAGAATCCAACAGTGAATGGTCGATTAGGATTTTACTTTCTACTTTATAAATAAATTTCCCAGCTGAACATTGATTTTAAGAGTTTTTAAAGATAATCCAAAACAGGTACAAATTCGTGAAACAGATTCTTTGTTAAAAAAATATTATAACAAGAGACACAGAAAATATTTATTAGATAATTCATAATTTTTTTTAATCAATATAATTTTCTTCACAACTGGTCTCTGATTCAGACTCATCACTACTTGCCGTAATGAGAGTTGGTCTAGATCAGAAACATTTTCCCAAATATGATATTTCATACCATTGCACAGTGTGGCTATAGCCCCGATTGTATGGCCAAAATTAAAAAAAAAAGTTTCCCGTTGGGGTTTTTTCCATCATTGGGTTGGCTATAGGGATCCCCCAAGAAACGAAAACTGTTCACAATAACGTTTCTTTCCCTAAATCCCTTCCCCAATCTCAGTCGGAATGTGGCCTTCATCCGGGCGCTACATTATTGCAGTTATAGAGCGAACGGTAGACGCTTGTTTACGATCTTGTGAAAGTTATGGAAATAAACAAAATCAAGCAAGACAATATGGATTAGTCAACTAAAGGTTAGTAAAATATGTGAAACAATTTTTGGGAAGTAATGTTAAATAGAAAATTGTTAGAAATATAAATATAATTTAATTTTGTTGTGTTATTATTAATAAAATTTAAATTGCTGCTTTAACAGATTTTGTAGGTTATACATAAAAGTATTAACTAGTAAATAAAACAAAATGCAGCTGCCACTTGGTTTTTTATGAATTTGTTACAAACATAAAATAGGATACTCGTTTCAAGAGTTATAATAATAAATGAAAGAAGTAAATCTGAAAGATATACAAGATTCAGATATGATTATAATTAGGATTAAGATTTTTTTATAACATTTGATGTTTAATTAGCTATTTGTTTTTTAGGTTCCAATACTTTAACTAAAGCAGAATTCACGAGACTGCAATTGTTTAACGTCATAAAAAATGTGACAAATATTTATGCAAAAACTGATTAATAATTTTTGTAAAAACAAGGTTCACAATACATTTTATCTTTATCATATGACAAGAAAGGGATAATAAAATATTTTGGTGTTCAAGTTGAGAACAAGATGGATTGAAAGTGTCAGAATGAAGCATACATTTGTAAAAAAATCAACTCCTTTGTAAATATTCAAGAACAACAAGAAATGGTTAAAACTTTTACTTTACTTTAGAAAACTTTTATTTACATTAAAGAAATATATTTACATGTCAAATAATAAATAAAATATATCACACTACCGAACCCGAGCGGCGGGTTTTTCGCGCGGGCCCTTAGGGCCAGGGAGGTGTAACCCTCCATTAAATTTATTTTTGACTCAATTTACTGTCAAATATAGCAGCCCTTACTCCTTACCTACGGTATTATTAAGGGATTTTATTTGATTTTGGGATCATGAATGGGAATTTATTTGAGGATTTGTCGTGTCTTTGTTCTGGTTTTTGTCCCCTGAAAAAGCTAAAAAAAAACAGGGTTGTCCTTGTATGTACGTGAGTCTCTTGTATAGTCTATGTTTTAAATTACAGCCCCCAGGCTTGGTGATCGATGAAACTACCCCCAGAGCATAAACTGCGAGTGTATATGGCTCGCTGAATTTGCTCTGTGGGTAGTTTCATTGTTCGGTCTGCCGTCCGACTAGTTCGTGTAAATATCTAGTCTTGGAGTGCTGTTATTTAGTATTTCTGTCGATGTTGGGAGGGAAAGAAGGATGGTGTAGTCTAGCGTCTTAGTCTGTAAATGTCGAGTTTTGCATGTATACAGCCGTGTTTTCTGCGCACGCCATCTCCCCGGTGAATGTTCAGGATATTATCCCTGACATCATCGGGAAGACACCGTTTGTAGAAATTTTCGGCTGTTTTTAATATGTAATCTTTAATCATTGGTGTGTCTGTTTGTCTATGCATGTCTATAATCCTGGCATAACGGTCGTAGCCCAGCGCCAGCCGAAGGCATCTATTCTGTGCAATTTGCAGTTTTAAATAGTGACAGTTTGACAGCCATATGTAAGGATGGGGCGTAGGATAGTATTGTACATAAGTAGTTTATTCGACAGAGTGACTTTGCTTCTTCTATTATGTGTAGGTCGAATGTTAATCCCCTATCTAACTGAAAGCCGAGGTATTTTAATTTGTTTGTGGTCGGTATTTCTTGTTCACCGACTCTCAGGGCGGTTTGAATGCCCTGGCTTCGCCTTTTAGTGATTAGCATGCTTTCAGTTTTTGCAGCATTGATTTTCATTTTATTTTGTGGGGATTAATTTCCTGCTTATATGGTTGTCCAGCTTTCTTACTGCTATCTCTGCCGATCTGTTATTCGCGAAAAGACAGATGTCGTCGGCGTACAGTGCCGTTTGTACCCCATTATCACCCATTGGCATGTCATGGGTCATAATGGTGTACAAGTGGGGCGAAATTACTGAGCCCTGGGGTACTCCCGCTTGCGCAGTGAAGGGTCCTGTTATTGTCTTGTTTATTTTTATATTAAATTGTCTGTCCGTTATGTATGATTGTATTATTTTTACAATATGAACGGGAAAATCACTCGCAAGCATTTTGTAAATTAATCCGCAGGTCCAGACGGTATCGAAAGCTTTTTCACTATCTAAAGCCACTAGTACCGTTTGCAGGTTATTATTTGTTGCCTCTTTGGCACTATGTACGATTCTAATAACCTGTGCCACGGTACTGTGTCCGCTTCTGAAACCGTACTGTTCCCGCGGAATAATTTTTAGTTCGTCTTCTATTTTGTTGAGTCTGTTTAGTATGATTTTGTCGACTATTTTTGCTACTGTGTTAAGCAACGAAATGGGTCGATAACTGTCAATGTTTTTCGGATTTTTTCCCGATTTTAATATTGGGATGATATTTGCGATCTTCAGGCTGCTAGGATAGTGTTGCAGCCTGAAGATTGCGTTTATTATATAGTTAAGTTGTACAACCCCCTTTCTTGAGAGGTTTTTGAGTAATATATTGCTGATGTCATCCGGGCCCGGAGCTTTTCTATTTTTCAGACGTTTAATAGTTTCCCCAACCTCTTTAGGAGTGGTAAAAAATGAATGTGGCACGTGTACCGGCTCAGAAGTGCTTAGGTCCCTTACCAAGTTTTCGATATTATTTTGGACATCATTATTAATGTTATTATTTCTAAATAACGTTTGAAAGTGTTCGCCGAAGGCTTGTCCTTTTTCGGCGTCTGTTGTGCATAAGTCTTGTCCTTGTTTCAAAGTGGGTAGCAGTGAGTATGGTTTTTTTTGTACCGTCTCACTACTTTCCACAGTGAATTGTCATTTGGATAGATTTCTGACAGGGTTTTTTGCCAAATATTATTTCTATGTTCATTAATAGCTGTGTTGATATATTTCGCTATGTCCATGAGTCTAACCCTGTCTTCGTCTCTCCTGTGTAGCTGCCACCGTTTTCTGATTTGGTTTTTGTTATTAGTTCAATAATTTCCGGTGTTGTGTTGTCGTTTTGATTTTAGTCGAGTCGTCTCTAGCTTTTTGTACGACTGTTATGAAGTTTTTTGTGATTTGTTCTAGTTGTTGTGTGTTCGTTATGTTGTTGTTTAGTGTTAATGTTTGGTCAATTTTTCGTCTGTATGTGTCCCAGTTCGTTGTTTTGTAATCAAAGTATTGTTTTTGTATTCTCTTGATTTTTTGTGTGGTTCTTATTTCCAAGTACACTGGATCGTGGTCCGAGCTTAGTGTTCTGATGGTCCTGATGTTTTGCACATCCGGTATATTTTTCGTGACTGCAATATCCAGTGTACTTGGGGTTGAGCCGTTGTATGGGGTACATGTTGGTTCGTCCGTGTAGTGTATAATGAGTTCGTTCTCTTCGGCGAAATCTTTCAGCATATTTCCCGACGGGTTGGTATTTGTGCAGTACGCGTCCCATTCGGGGTGTTTACTATTTAAATCTCCTGCTAGAAAAACTCTGGTACCTTTTGCCATCAGCGCATGCATGTCTGCATTGAGGATTCTCCTAGCGGGGGGGTTGTAGGCCCCAATTATAATATAGTTTAAGTATTTTATGATAACGTACTCTATGTGAGGTGAAATGTTTGCGTTTGGTAGTTGTGCAAATTCAAGGGTTCTATTGACTAGTATAGCGACCCCTCCCGCTGCTTTTTGTCTTACGTTTTGTATGTTTTGTGCCGGTCTATCTTGTCTGATGATGTTATAGTCCCTAATTTTGATTTTGTCCGTTTGTTTAAGATTCGTCTCAGTTAGTATTATAATGTCAAATTTATGCTTGTGAATGAAGTTAGTTATCAAGCCGCGTTTGCTTATCAGCCCGTTCACATTATAAAAACAAATTTTGATTGTCTTTCTATGTGTTGTTGAAGTTAATTTCTAAATTTGTAGGAGTTTAGGTTTGTTACAAAGTTGTTGTAAACTGTAAAAATATCACGTTCGTCTCTACATTTTCTTATGGCGGAGTTAAGGTCCCGAACGGCGCGGGTAAGTTTTGCTATACTTACCAGTCCGTTGAGTATGTTGAACTCGTCATTTAGCGCGAACATGTCGTCCATTGATCCCTGGTTTCTTTCTTCGGTTTGTCTTTGTTGCTGGGTGTGTTGGCTAGCCTGATGGCCGCCTTGTTGCATTCTCCTATTGGGAAGTGGTGGAAACTGTTCTTTGTCTGTCCTGTTGTTTCTGTTCTGACTTTGGTTTTTATCCCACGCGTTTACTGATGGCACGGGGGCTGGTATGAAGTTTCTTTGTGGCCTCTGCGTAAGTTTACGCTCTTCCATCCTTTTCAGACGTTCTATGTATGCAGGACATTGGCTCTAATTTGCCGGATGCTCTCCCAGACAGTTTACACACGTGGCTGGGATGTCCCTTGTTTTCACACAGGTCTTGGTATGGTGTCCTTCCGCACATTTTAAACATTTTGATGGTCGTCCGCAGTTTGCCGTAGCGTGCCCCCACGCCTGGCAATTATGGCATTGGATTATTATTTTCGTCGATTTTCTTAATTCCCATGTAATTCGGGTGTTTTCGATCACACGGACGTTCTTGTTAAGAAAATCTAAGGTGATCGCCGGGTCGGTAACTATTAGATATAACGGTCTGTATTTTGTAGACATCTGGTAAATTTCCCTCGTTTTGATATCGTATGTTTGTATCAGGTCTTCCTCTATGTCTTCAATCTTAGTTCCCGTATTTAGCCCTCTTAACACGAATGCGTGTGAATTGTCTGCTCTGTTGGTGTATGTATGATGGGAGATATTAGATTCCTTGACACTCGCAAGTAGGTCTGTGTAGTCCTTTTTGTCCTCAGCATATATAATTGTTGAATTATTAGTATACTTGATAGTGTACTTTCCTTTAATTATATTTTTTAAGTCGTTTTTCAGACTATTGTGGTCGTCTGTTTTGCCTTCGATGACTATAGGGGGCATGGCCGTTCTCCTGGGTACTATAGTTGTGGTTTTGGGATTGTTTGCTTTGGTTGTCCTGCTATTTTCTTTGGTATTTGTCTTACTCGTCGATGGCTGTTGGGTTTCTGGTTTACGCGACGTTACGTATGCTTCATCATCTGAATCTTCAGTGTCTGTTAACACTTTGTATTTATTTTGCAGTTGTATTGATCTTACTGCTTTTTCTCGTAATATTTTAACAAAGTTGGTAGAAAATTTCCTTGGGGTTTTGAATTCACCCTCTCCTACGTCTGTGTCCATGTTATCGTTTACAGTATTCACCTGTTCTATTGTGGGCCTCTCGAGTGTCCTCTTCCTTTTGGGTAGTGGTTCAGGAGTAACTTTGGTGTTTTTAGGAATTGCGCCTGTGGACCCGAGCGGCTTCTGGCCTGTGAAAACTCGAACATTGTCTGTTTCAGTGTCTATGCCCGACGGTTTTGTTTTCGATTTCTCATCCTCACTAGTAGTCGCTGATTGCGCGTCCGTTCCGTAATTTAGGACTCTCGTGCCGGTAAGGGTGATTGTGGCTGCTGTTTCCACTCCGAGGGCTGTGCTGGGGAGAGTTCTTCTGTACGATGGCTTCTAGTACTGGGATTTGTAGTTTATCTATTTTATCTCTATTCCTTCTGGAGTACAAATTGTCTATGAGCTTAGGGTCATCTTGTTTGGTGGATGCGGGGGTGTTTGTGGCTTCCCTTTCGGGTTCCACCATAGGCGGTTGTGGAACACTACCTAACTGTTTTGTTTACTAAACCTTATAATTAAATCAATAATTTTTATAATATAAAAGTAAATAATCGGAATGCACACTATCTATAAAATGATAAGAAAAACTGGTTTCGCACAAATTAAATAAACCTTCTCGTGTCACGGACAAGGCGATACTGAGAAATGGTTAAAAGTAGCTGGACCTCTGATTCAGGTACAGGCGATTTAGAGGAATACAACGACATCGCATCGACAATAAAAACTTTTTCTTGTAATATAATTGTATATTAATAAACTCTAAATTTTTGTCACTATGTTTAATTTTAATAAAAATGTTTGTATCGCCGTATTGCATTCCTCCATTTTTAATATTTTCATTTTCGACAAATTCTTAGTCACAGACCCTAATAACCATAAAAATAAGTTTTAAAACAATTTTGCTAAATTTTGTTCATTTTTTCGTATAATACGACGCCATATTGGATCCGCCAATTTTTATTTGTAAATTCTGATAACGGAATCGTTATCAGCGATCCCAAACACCCCCTAATACCAAATCGGGGCTCTCGCCGCACTCTACATTGATTGGATAATTGTTCTTTTCTTGCAACCATTTTATCTTTTGTCCAACTATAACATGGAATTAGTTCCACGTACCGCGAATGATAACTGGCATTATCGATTATAATCAAAGAAGAATGTCCCAGACTAGGTATAAATTTCTCCTTAAACAATTTTTCAAAATTTTCTGTGTTCATATTATGCTAATCCCCGTTTTTTGTTTGACTTTTAAATATGAGGTCTGTATTTTTTATAAACCCTTCTTCGTTGCCACCATGGACAATTATATATCGAATTCCATCTCCTGCTTTTTTACTTGCAGTAGCCATTGTTCCATCTTGACAACTTTTTCTGTCACTTCACTTGCTATATATCCACGTCTCATCCATAAATACAGGCTTAAAGTTACCCAGCTCTATCTCCTTGTTAATATGTTTCAAAAACGTTTGTTTGTTTGTTCCAATAAAAACTGTCTGTTACTTCTTTTAAAGCGAATGCCAATTTTTCGAATTCATGTATTATTTGATCGGGCAGAACATTTCAAATCATTCGAAAATCGTTTATGTACGATTTCATTGTTACATATTGCGCACCTTCGTACATCTTATATATTACTTGCCTCAACTTACAATTAAAGCTTGGCTTACTTTTTTAGACATTTGTATGAGCATTTGTTAGTTTACTAAGTCTATAGATAGTTTTCTGCGAAATATTTAATGCCTCTGCAGCCATTTGATTGTACCTCTTTCCAAGAGCCTCGCAAATAGATTTGTGTCTCTTAAAATAGGATGTTTAGGATTAAAGTTTTTGATTAATCACTAAATCGTTTCGCCATTTTGTTGAATACTTATAAAAACTTTTGAAATATCAAAATGTACAAATTTTTAACAAATTGACAATTTCAAAATTATTTTAAGGTAGGATTGATTCCCCACTCGACCATTCACTGTTGGGTTTTAATTAACAGTGCTGTTCGTAAAGTGGCGCAAGGAAACAGTAACAATAGTCAATTTAAAATAACGGTAAAAGGTCGAGAAACGCCGCACTTGACGAGACCACTTGTCCCCTACGTGCGCTGATTACGAAAATGGGGGTTAAAACTTGCAGCAATTGTTGAACCACCCTTAAAATTGCAAAGAACACCCCTAAGTAGGGGTGTTTTTCGACTGTAATTGTTGTTTTAACCCCGATTTTCGTAATCAGCGCCCCAAAAAACATATAAGATGGCTTGGTTTGCAAAACAAGTACAGTCGAAAAACACCCCTACTTAGGGGTGTTCCAACCATTGCTGCCAGTTTTAACCCTCATTTTCGTAATCAGCGCCCCAAAATACGTAGGGGACAAGTGGTCTCGTCAAGTGCGGCGTTTCTCGACCTTTTACCGTTATTTTAAATGGACTACAAGACCTGTCTGTAGGGGTGCAGGAGTATTAGATTACTAGCACTCCTGCACTATGGAGTATTAGACTACTAGTACAATCCATAACCTACATAGAACACGAGGCTAATGACCTAAGTAGTTGAAGCCAATGACACCAATAAAAAAAATATTTTGATAACTGCCATCTGACATAATAACATGATGTACAGAGATGATGTAATTAATCTACGACGTGCCAAAATCTAATAGTAACTTTTTGTTTCGTCCATTTTTCATTTAAACAAAGAAAGCGACTGGACTTTAATATTGCTGCAACACAAATATGTTTTAAGTCTGTTCTACACTTAGGTCAGGCCTGCCTAAAATTAATTCTACAAGTGATTGGTGCAACCGATTTGTAATAAGGGGCATTCACATATAAATTTAATTACTAGTAGAGTAACTTTTTATTTGTTATATCATAGGGAATGTCTTAAGACTAACTCATTAATTTATAAATCGGTTAATATTTATGTATGTTGTTATCAGCAGTTTCAGTTTTAAAAGAATGTAATATGAAAATTAATTTTTCCTTTTTGTTTTTAATAGAAATATTATATGTATATATATATATATATATATATATATATATATATATATATATATATATATATATATATATATATATATATATATATATTGTTATGATATACATTGTCAATTCATAACATTACAAGTAAAAAAAAAATTCACAAACTTATTTTACCTTAGCTAGCTTTTTAATATATTTTTTTTTTTTTTTTTTTGTTTTTTTTAGAGCAGATTCTCTTTATCACTGTGGTGTCGGTTCAAGAAAATAAAATATTTTATAAACTTAATTTATTTAATTCAATTTTTTTTTTTTTTATTTTATTTAGTTTCTTTAATTTATTTAGTTTATTTAGTTTAGTTTATTTAGTTTATTTACTTTATTTATTGAATATTAACAACAATTCCAACAATAAAATACCTTATCTGTAATTTATATAATTAGTTAATACTATGTGTGAATATTTATTATTGTTAGTTGTATCACCCTGTAAAATTAATTTTTTTATTTTTAATAGACAAATTGTATGTACAAAAGTTCCTAATATATTACCAGTAAATTATACAAATTTCAAAAATTTTAACATCAAATAAATGGTCTATCTACTAACTTAATTAAACTAATCATTCATTCATCACCATACACACAATTACTAATTATTATTATTATTATTATAAACAATTTAGTTAATAAATTAAACCTTCCTGTAGGTACTACTTCTTTAATATTATTATTTACACCTCTATGTTATAAATCTAACTTTCTAAGTTTCAATGTGACGTTACATAAAATTTTGACATTTAATCTTCAAAATGTAACTATTTTAAATAATTTTATAATTTATAATAATTTATCTGTCTGGCATCAATTTCCAAGATTAAATATCTACTATTGAATGGTGATATCAATAGCAAAACTGTCTGTTACAATCACACACCAATACAAAATTTTCTACTCACAGGAAATAGTCCTTCCTTTTATCATATCCAATTTCACAATTTCTATTTCATCCAAGTCTGCAGTTCCAATATTTAGCTCTTAACAGATTCTCCATACAATCCTACCAATTAACTTCCACTATCCAATCGAAGGGATACAACTTGTCTATTTTTTATTTTTATTCAAAATGTTAGCACTTTTTCAAAAATAACTTTTTAAATATACCGAAGCCCTAAATTTAGGTAATGCAATTTGAAATCTTCTATCATGAAAAATCAATCCCGTCCCTTTTGATATTACTGACTTCTCTTTTATTAATTTGACATCTCCCTTCAAATTAACATTTTATGTACAGGATGATATATTTTTGTTTTAAATTTTTTTATTTACACAAATATATATTTTACTGAAAAACTTTTAATTTTAAATTTTGATGTTTCATTTCTATTACAAATTCCCAAAATTTGTGTACTCCAATTCTATTTCAAAGAAACTAGAATTGAGGATACCAATTTTACTATCTTCAACTTTATATTTATAATTGTCTAGGATTCCTTTACGTATTGTCTTTATTACATTATACGTATTTAATCAAATTATCCTATACAAAAGTATGTCACTATTATTTTGTCTTTTGTCTGTGTATATTGTTATATTATTCATAAAATTTGTATATCTGCTCAATATTAAAAATTCCCCTTATTTTCCCATTATTTTGCTCTCTCAATATATAACTGTTAACCCCTTGTTCATTTTCAATCAAATATGGGCCCTCATACGGTAGCTGCAATCTTGCACATTTATTTTCTCCTTTATTTGGTACTCTTAAAGCCTTTACTATTACAAGGTCACCTTTTTTAAATACTGTCGGATTTTTAATCTTCTTCATCCTTCTTTTTGTTGTTCTCTCACTATTTTTATACAATCGTTTCCCAACTTGTTCAAGTAATTCATTATAATTTTCACTAACTTCAGTTACCCACGGTCTCTCAGGATATATATTTTTCATCAATAATATTGGCGGCTGTTCCGTAACAGTATTAGGAGTGTTATTTATAAATTTCTCAATTTGGGTCAAATTTTCCTCCCATTGCTCATGGTTTTCATGGACCAAAATTCGAAGATATTTACTTACTTCCTTTATATATCTCTCCGATGGATTTGACGAAGGATGCCTAATACTGGTATATACTGGCTGAACGTTAGACCTTTGTAGCCATGTTTTTAACCGATCATTATTAAAGTACGTAGCGTTGTCCATTATACACTGTTCAGGAATGCCAATTTCTATAAAATACTGTGTAAAACATTCTTTAACCTTTATTGTGTTAGTTTTACTAATGGGATATAATTTTATAAATTTTGAAAAAATATCTAAAATTACTAAAATATGTTTATTATTATTTGGGCTTCGTATTAAATTTGACATAAAGTCAATGGCTGCAATTTGCAATGGTTTTTCTGCCATGATCGTCTTAGGTTTATTTAAATTATGCATATTTTTATCTTTTGCCAATTGGCATATTTTGCAAACATTTATTATTGTTTTAGCTATTGTTATATCTTTCTTCGCTATGTAGTTCTCTCTAAACAATAGCCAAGTTCTCCTGATCCCAGGATGACCTAATGTAGTATGAAGTTCTTTTATTATTTCTAAAGCTAAATTTTTAGTAATGAGATATAATTCCTTAGTATTTACTATTTTAAAATAAATGTTATCCTTATACTGGGCTCTTTGTTTTTCTATTTTAGTTAAATTTACTTGATCGTCTTGGACCTTTGCCAATGAAAATATTCCGGTACTTCGTTTCAAAATATTTACTCCCACCTTAATTTGATTTTTATTAGTGTTTTTACTATCTTCCATTCTAGTGATGGAATCAGTTACTATATTCAATTTTCCTGAAATGTGTTTAATTTCAAAATCATATTCTTGCAATAGTAATGCCCATCTGTGTATACGATTATTCCCAAATTTATTTCTTAGAATGGATGTTAATGCTTCATTATCAGTTTCAATTAAAAATTTATTTCCAAGTAAATAAAATCTTAGTTTTGTAACTGCAAAAATTATGCTTGCTAGTTCCAACTCACTCACACTGTAGTTTCGTTCATGTGTCTTCGTAACACGTGACACAAAACAAATAGGAACTTCTCCAATGTCCTGTTTTTGCAGTAGTACTCCAGCTAATCTTTGCATTGACGCATCTGTTCTTAGAATGAAAGGAAGTTCATACTGAGGATGATATATTCTTAAATTTTTAATAAATTCTAATTTAATATCCTGGAATGCCTGTTCTCTTTCGGGTGTCCATTTCCATTTTACATTCTTTTTTAATAATTCTATTAAAGGAATTTCCTTCAAACTAAGATCAGGAATCAGTCTCTTAAAATAGTTCAACATAGCTAAGAAACCTCTTAAAGTTTTTAAACTATTTGGTCTGTTATAGTTTTGTATAATTTTTATTCTTTCTGGGTCTAAATCTATACACATTTGACTTATTTGATAACCCAAATATATAACTTGTTCTTTAAAAAATTGACATTTTTTTATATTTACTTTTAAACCGGCGTTATCCAATTCATGAAACACTATTTTTATGTGCTCAAGATGTTCTTCGGAATTTTTAGAAAATATCAATATATCGTCAACATAATGAAGTACGAACGACTCATACTTATTTAATATTTGATGTAGTGCCTTAACTAATGAACTGCAAGCACTTTGTACACCGAATGGCACAACACAAAATCTGAAAATTTCTCCATTAATGGAAAATCCAGTAAAATCCCGACTATCTACATGCAGAGGAATTAACCAGAAACTATGTCTCAAATCAATTTTAGTAAATATTGCTGTTTTTGTAATACGACCTAATATTGCTTCTATAGACATTGGTGCTTCATATTGAGGTATTGAATATTTATTTAATGTGCGAGCATCTAAACATAATCTTAGATCACCATCTTTTTTAACAACTACTACTATCGGATTAATATATGGCGTGGTGCTTCTTTCTATAATTTTATCTTTTATTAACTGGGAAATAGCAATTTGTACTCGATCTTTATATTTATGTGGTATTGGGTAAGTTTTTGTTTTAAAGCTTTTAATATCCTTAGTAACTTCTATTCTATGTACATAATTTCTTGCAACTCTAGTCTCTTTCGTAAATAAATTTTTATATTTAAATATTAATTCATGTACTTTATCCTTCCATTTATCATTACAATCAATTATAATACTCTCCACTTCTTCTCCATCTTCTTTTTCTACTTTATACATATTTGTATTTATTACTTTTGTTTCTTGATCTTCGTTTTCTTCAAAATTTACCCACTTTCCATTTATTTGGATTCTTTTATTTTCATATTCAATGATAGCTTTATTTTTCTCTAATACATCCGATCCTATTATTATTTCAGTATCCATGTTCGGTACTATTAATAATTGTACATTTACTATTTCCTCGTTAATATAAATTTTTATAATACTACTTTTATTTACCTCACACAATTTTTTTGAATTTGCACCTACTAGGTTTATTTTTGGAATTTTAATAATTTCTTTTTCAGAAATATTTAATTTTTTAATTAAATTTTGACTGATAAGTGAAGTTTCAGAACCCGTGTCTATTAGCAATTTTACGTCTATATTATTTATTTTACTATTAATTAAGATTAAGCCAAGATTTTTCTCTATCTGTAAATTTTCATGTAAATTTATAAATTCAGTTGGATTTTCCAATGCACAGATATACAAATTTTGTCTAAACGGTGTGTGCTTTTTTAAAAATGGTCAATATTGTCATTATTTTGTATAGTTGGTATGTCAGTATAATTGTCATTTGTCTGATTAGGTCTTTCTTCCGATTTGCTTCTTTCTTGTCTTTCTTCGTATCTTTGATAGTTTACTTGTCTATTTCTTCTTTCTTCTCTTCCCCTATATGCTTCTTCTTCAGAATTTCTTCTTTGTCTTCTCTCATCTTCGTAATTATTCCTGTTTCCATATCCATTTCTTCCATTATTATTATTATTATTATTATACTGCTTTGTATTACTTCTGTTGTAATTATTATTATCATATTGTCTGTTATTACTTACATAATTATTATTACTGTATTGTCGATTGTTATTATATTGTCTATCACTATTATTATATTGTCTATTGCTATAATTCCTATTAAATTGTCTGTTGTTATAAGTATTATTTTGTCTGTTATTGGAGTCATTAAATTTTTGATCATAATTGCTATTATGTATACGGATGTCATCTCCATGGTTTCTATTGAATTTATCCTTATTATAATCCTTATTTCGTGTTCCTAAATTTCTCTCAATCCTAGTTAAATAATTGCTGAGATGTTCCATTTTCCGTATATTTTGTATAGCTATAGTCTCAGCTATTTCTGGCTTAAAATGTCTTGCTAGACATATAACTATTTCTTCTTCTGGTATTGACGGTTCTAAATATTGTACCAAAGCATACATGTGTATTGCATAATTATTCATGCTACTTCGCCTTTCATCATATTTTCCAAAGTATAAATCTTCTCTAATAGCAGCTTGTGTATTCTCACCCCAGAAATAATTTAAAAATATTTTGCAAAAGTCCTCAAAATTTTTAATTTCTGTTTCTTTACTAGAGAACCATACAAGAGGATGATTTTCCAAATGTTCCCTAACTACTTCCTTGAGATCTTCTATATTTAATATATGTCTCACTTTGTTTCCCAGAATCTTTATAAATACTTTGGGATGTATTCTTTTTATGTTACCATCAAATTTGTGGTTATTTCCACTTACAACTGATGGTACTATTCTTATTCCTTCCAGTCCTTCAATATTTCCAATTCTATCAAATACTTGTTTTTCTATAACTCTTATATCCTTAGAGAATTTTTCAATCATTTCTTCTTTATCTTTTAGTATGTTATTCTCCAATTTACTATAATCAGCCTTATGGTCACTCTGTATACCTTTAATATTATTTTCTATTCTTTCTTCTAATAGCTTTACGTCGTTATGTATTGCCATTTTTGTTTTTAAATTTTCCTCTTCAGCAATTGAAAGGTTAGTTATAATTCCTTCTTTTATATGTTCCTCTAATCTATGTATGTCTTTATTTATTTCATCGATACTTCCATTAGTTTTTCTTATTTCCTTTTCTACTAGTTCATATTTCTTATATTGTTCCTTTAATTCTTGTTCTATTATTATTTGTTTGTTTTCTATTCCATCAACTTTCTTTTGCATTTTTTCTATTCCTTGCTTAATTTCATTTTTAAGCTTTTCTTGACTTTGGTCTATCTTGTCTATTTTTTTTCCCATTTCTTCCTGACTTTTATCTATTTTCTTTCCCATTTCTTCCTGTATTTTATTTCCCAATTCTACCTGACTTTGTTTTATTTCTCCCATCATCTTTCTGAGCATTTCCATCACACTTTTCTCCTCAATCTTGCTAGTTTCCTTTTCTATTCTAGTACTTTTTGTTCTTGCTGCTTCTTCTTCCTGTTCTTCTTCCTGATTATTTTCATCCTTCCCTTCCTCACTTTCATCATTCCCAATATCATTTACGGTTTCTTCCACATTGTGTTCCCCTTTTTGTATTGTGTCCCCTTGTCCAATATCTTTAATATTCTCTTCTTCTTCTTCTTCTTCTTCTGATTGTCCAATCTTCTTTCCACCTCTTAATTCCATTTTCTTCTCCATTTTATTAACCTTTTTATTTATTTAGTCAAAACTAATATCACAATACTTTTACTTTGTTTCACTTTCACTTGTCACCTGTCACTTGTCAGTTTGACAGTTTTATTGACTTTAGAACTGCAATTTTTGCTTTACAGCCCCACGTTGGGCGCCATTTGTTATGATATACATTGTCAATTCATAACATTACAAGTAAAAAAAAAATTCACAAACTTATTTTACCTTAGCTAGCTTTTTAATATATTTTTTTTTTTTTTTTTTTTTTGTTTTTTTTAGAGCAGATTCTCTTTATCACTGTGGTGTCGGTTCAAGAAAATAAAATATTTTATAAACTTAATTTATTTAATTCAATTTTTTTTTTTTTTATTTTATTTAGTTTCTTTAATTTATTTAGTTTATTTAGTTTAGTTTATTTAGTTTATTTACTTTATTTATTGAATATTAACAACAATTCCAACAATAAAATACCTTATCTGTAATTTATATAATTAGTTAATACTATGTGTGAATATTTATTATTGTTAGTTGTATCACCCTGTAAAATTAATTTTTTTATTTTTAATAGACAAATTGTATGTACAAAAGTTCCTAATATATTACCAGTAAATTATACAAATTTCAAAAATTTTAACATCAAATAAATGGTCTATCTACTAACTTAATTAAACTAATCATTCATTCATCACCATACACACAATTACTAATTATTATTATTATTATTATAAACAATTTAGTTAATAAATTAAACCTTCCTGTAGGTACTACTTCTTTAATATTATTATTTACACCTCTATGTTATAAATCTAACTTTCTAAGTTTCAATGTGACGTTACATAAAATTTTGACATTTAATCTTCAAAATGTAACTATTTTAAATAATTTTATAATTTATAATAATTTATCTGTCTGGCATCAATTTCCAAGATTAAATATCTACTATTGAATGGTGATATCAATAGCAAAACTGTCTGTTACAATCACACACCAATACAAAATTTTCTACTCACAGGAAATAGTCCTTCCTTTTATCATATCCAATTTCACAATTTCTATTTCATCCAAGTCTGCAGTTCCAATATTTAGCTCTTAACAGATTCTCCATACAATCCTACCAATTAACTTCCACTATCCAATCGAAGGGATACAACTTGTCTATTTTTTATTTTTATTCAAAATGTTAGCACTTTTTCAAAAATAACTTTTTAAATATACCGAAGCCCTAAATTTAGGTAATGCAATTTGAAATCTTCTATCATGAAAAATCAATCCCGTCCCTTTTGATATTACTGACTTCTCTTTTATTAATTTGACATCTCCCTTCAAATTAACATTTTATGTACAGGATGATATATTTTTGTTTTAAATTTTTTTATTTACACAAATATATATTTTACTGAAAAACTTTTAATTTTAAATTTTGATGTTTCATTTCTATTACAATATATATATATATATATATATATAGTATATAGTGTGTATCTAATAAACTCAATAATCAAGAATCAAATTTGAAAAATATTTATTGGTAATACAGGGAAAATAAAAAAATATAGATTTATGCTGACGAGTAAAGTGCTTTTAAATTTAATTACAGAACAAAATGTCATTTGAAAATATTGATTGTAATTAAACATTTTGTCAAAGTTTAGATTCAAGGCCTTCTATAATAATTAATATATTTAAAGTACTTTTTTTATTTTAACTGTATACCACTAAATATTTTTCAAATTTCATTGTTGATTATTGATTTCTTTCTGATCCAGAACTTTTTATGAAAAATATTTTTTTTTTTGTAAAAATAAATAAATTTCCAATTTGTTGCCAACTTTTTATGCATTTTCAGTACATGAATTATTGTTTGAATATAAATTATTTCATCTTCATATTTGATAAGAAGTGGTAAATTATTAGAGAATTATTTACACCTTTAAACTATTTTGTAGACATTAGAACCAAAACAGCAAGCCTCATATGTGTCAGATGTACGTCAAGCTGTCCGTTATGCTATGTCAGATATGAAGGGTACCTCTGACTTACTACCTGGATTTTGCTTACCTAAAGGAATTGCACCTATTTTGCCTATCTTCAGAGAAGCAATTTTAAACGGAGATGGAGATGAAAAAGATGCTGCTGCTCAAGGTTTAGGTGAAATTATTAAGGTTACCAGTGCTCAAGCGTTACAACCAAGTGTGGTAGCGATTACTGGTCCCCTGATTAGGATTTTGGGTGACAGATTCAGTGCGAATGTTAAGACTGCTGTTTTGGAAGCTTTAGCGATATTGTTAGCAAAGGTAAACTCTTTCGTTTTTTAATGGTTATAAGTGTTAATGAATCTTTTATTTTAGGTCGGCATTATGTTGAAACAATTCTTACCGCAACTTCAAACTACTTTTGTAAAAGCTTTGAACGATCCAAATCGTGCTGTACGTTTGAAGTCCGCTACAGCCCTTAGCCATTTAATTGTTATTCATCAAAGAGCTGATCCTTTGTTTACGGAATTACACAATACTATTAAAAATACAGAAGACATATCCATCAAGTAAGTAGCTTTTATATAAATTCTTTGGAAATTTTGGTATGTTTTCACTCAAAATCTACAAATACTATAGACATTTTCAAGGTAATCCCGAAATCACCACCTAAAACCGAAAATCATCACCAAAATCACTTCGAAAATCAATCATTTTCGCCCCGAAATCAACATGATGCGGGGAATCGTGAATTACTTACCTGCTTCGTTGTTTGACGACGGCATTTTTCTTTTTCACGTGGCGCAGTGAAATTACATGTGATCGAACTAGATACCTGTTTAAAATTTCGTAGGCAAGTAAGTACATTGTCTATTGTCCATCCAGCGAGCGTTTTAGGCAATGAAAATAGCTGATTGAATCGTCAGTGTGTAGATTGAAGTCTTAAGGACACGTTGGTATCATGTGGTAGTTGGATTCGTTTAAAGGGCAAATGCCAAAAATTCTTGACACCAATTTCAAGGTCTCTCGTAAAGTTTGATATGACGAACGATATAGCGAATTGTGTATTCCTGATTATACGCAAGACATTCGAATACTCACATAAAAGTGCGAGTGGGTATTATCAATCACAAACTACTTTCGTGTGCGTATAATGAATTGACTTGTGTCATATAAAGGGTGGTCTATCTAGTGGTTTCTTTTTAATGAGATTTTTCCCATTTGTTATTTCCTGCTCGAAATCTTGACAGAAGGTTAATATCATATCTCCGCGGAACGAAATGAATCGCTTTACGCTTAAACGTTGGGAAATAATGCAAACTTATTTCCAAAGTCAATGCTGTGTAGCCCAAACAGTGCTTGTATTGAAAATAAGTTTTGGTCGAAATGGAGTACCAACCGCAGCTGATGTACGCAAGTTTGTGCACAAAGTTCGTAAGACTGGCATGCTAGTGGACAACAATCACGCACTGACGAGAATGTGGCTGCCGTGAGGGTTCGACTCAGTCCTGGAACCTCGACTGTACATCGATCTCAACAACTCAACATTTCACGCACCAGCCTGATGCGAATTTTGCACAAAGACCTCGCATTATTCGCTTACAAGGTCTAAGGACTCAGCAATTGAAGGTACACGATCAGCCGTTACGTTACCGCTTCTCAGTTTGGGCCTTAGAGCAGCTCGAAATGAACAACGATTTTGCTCGTAAAATCATCTTTTCTGACGAGGCGCATTTTCATCTCGGCGGCTATGTTAACAAGCAAACCTGCAGCATCTGGGGATCGGAAAACCCGCACGTGATCGTTGAGAAGCCAATGCATCCCCAGAGAGTGACAGTTTGGCGCGGGTTTTGGAGCGTGGCATCATTGGTCCATTTTTTTTAAATGCTGCTGGAGACGCCATTTCTGTCAACGGTGAGTGCTAAAAAGGCATGATAAACGATTTTTTGTGGCGTTGTAGACATGGACTTGGACGATCTTTGGTTTCAGAAGGATGACGCACCATGCCACACAGCCCATGCCACAATCGATCTTCTGCCCACCAAGTTCGGTAATCGTGTTATCAGCCATCTCGGCGATGTCAATTGGCCACCTCGGAGCTGCGATTTAACGCCTTTAGAATTTTTTTTTGTGGGGTATCGTGAAAGACCGATGTCATGCGAACAATCCATTAACAATTCACTCCCTTAAGGCGAATATCGAGCATCATGAGATAGAGCCAGAAACAGTCACCAAGGTCTTGTAAATTGGGTTAACAGGATGCGCTTCTGCGAAGCCAGCTGAGGCAACCACATGACTGAAAACGTGTTTCATAAAAAATGGGAATGTTTGCTCTTTCGAATAAACTAATGATATACCGAAAAAAAATATTTTTTCTTCAGTTTTTTTATTTTTAAAAAGAAACCACTATATGGACCACCCTTTATGTTTAGTTTTTAATTTAAAGGATTTTTTTTAAATAAATGAAATATACTTGTATTAGACTTAATGAAAACCTTGAAGATGCGCTTATACCATGGTTATATCAGTGCAGAGACATAATTCGTTTCAGAATAATAATTCATTTGATATTTTAAGTGCAAACATTTAGAATTTCAAAAGAATTGTGTCAATTTTTAATAAATACACTCGCCCTTTATGAGACCTCAGATTAAATATAAATTAACAGATTTCATTTATTTGGTTAATAGTAGGTTTCTGATTTTGTAAGTTTTAGTAGCTTTAGTATTTTTCTTGCGCTAGGGAGCTGTAAAATGGACATTGATAGAAGTTTATTTGTATCAGTATCTCGGGCATCAGTGTACCGATGCATTAAATAAGAAATCAGCATTGCTTTAAATGAACCAGATTATTTTTAACAGATTTAACATTTCCCAAGAAATTTTGAAGAGTTAAATATAGTCAGATAATGAAAACTGTCATTTCATGATACAAAATATTAGTATTATTTTGTCCCTCAGCGTGTCATTTTAATATACTTGTAACGTTGTCAAAGGGTGAATGTAGAACATTCGCAATGAATTGCGAAGGGGTCTCAAGAATCTCATTTTAGGAAAGTATGCGTAAGTAAACCCTTTGCAAGGTTGAGTATACTTGTAATTGTGAAGGATGTCAAGAATAGCGTTGCAGGGTAGCCGTTTTCTCTCTAAATAGTTGGTAACAAGTTGCTTGACCTCGACAGTAGCATGCTAAGCAGTTCTGGGTAAACTAATCCCGTCAGTAACAGTCGATAAAATAGGACCCTACTATGTAAAGCGATTTAAAAAGTTGAGGGCTTCAAAATTTGATATTTGAAGCAGTGGCGGCTTGAAATAATTTAAAAAGGGTGTACATATTTTCCAATAATTTTATCGTTTGTAAGTTCGGTTCAAAACTTTGTACAAGCGCCAATATCACTGTTATTTTTATTTGGGTTTATATTAAGTATAGTTATTATTATCAATATCATACTGTTTGCAAGCACTACAACTATTAATGAATATTGTAATATTTGTTTTGTTTTTAATACGTTGAAAACCATTTATAAACATTATTAGTTATAGTCAGCCTACTTTTCTTCATATTTTGAGAATATTTTTAAATATATATCAGGTTTTGTACCTACAAAGCTTGACATTGATTTTTATGTAAAAAATATATGAAACTTTACCTACCGCTTTTCGCTTTTATTTGTATTTAATCATTTTCATTTTAACGTACAAAAGACTAGTTAATATTCACAATCAATTTAACAAAGAAAGGTAATTTCTACTTAGGTAGTAATAGAGGGGTACCTACGTTATGTACAACTTTAAGTTTTGAATTTAAAAAACAGAGGTAATTCTAAACGGTAAATGATCACTCGAAGTTTCTGTGACACAGTCTTTAAAATAATTAAAATAGAAGCACTTTATTGGTTATAAATTTTACAACCAAATGGCCATCGACCTAGGTATTAAAATTTTGTCTGATAATAATACATAGGCGTAGAACTTGATTTTTTAAATAATTGCACCTTTAAAAATTCTACGCCAATGGAAGAAAAGGAGTTTAAGTATGAAGTTTAGATTGCGCAACTCATTTACTTTAAAAAAGGTACTCTTGATAAGACTCGATTACTCTCATGGTTTTCGCTAAATTTCTGTTTTAATAATTTAGAGTGTATAGGTTTCACATAAATATTTATTTACAACATAATCAAAATAGAGATTTTACAAAAATTGTTCAAAATGTTTACCATTTTCACGCATACAAAGATTTATACGTCGAAGAAAATTAAAATGTATCCTTTCCATAACTTCTTCGTCACCTCTAAGATTGTTTATTGCATCTTGAATACGTTGCCAGAGTTGTTCCTCATTTTCTACAGGTTCCCTGTAAACTGTGAATTTCAGATGTCCCCATAAAAAGTAATCCATCGGTGTTAGGTCTGGGGAACGTGGTGGCCAGTTTACAGGTGCGTCATTACCTCTGCCTATCCATTTGTGCGGATATTGTTCATTCAAGTGGTTTTTAATGTTTAAAGAAAAATGTGGATGAGCTCCATCTTGCATAAACCACATATCTCTCCGAAATTGGAGAGGTAAATCTTCTAACAATTCTGGCAACGTATTTTGTAGAAAATCCAAATAATTTTCTTCAGTTAATCTTCGTGGAAGTATGACAGGACCAACAATGAAATTACCAATTATTCCAGCCCACACATTAATTTTGAATTCGTGCTGAAAATGGTTTACCTTTATTGCATGCGGATTTTCAACGGCATAAACATGTTCATTATGGGTATTAGTTATACCTCTTCTTGTAAAACCCGCTTCATCGTAAAGAGAACCTTCTTGACAAAGTTTGGATCTCTTTCTCTTTGCATATTAACAAATCGACAAAAACCCAAACGAATTTGAGGATCATGGACTAATAGTTCTTGTACTGGCTTCTTATGGTATGGATATAGCAATTGTTCTCTAAGCACTTTATGAACGACATCTTTACTTACTCCTAGTTCCCTTCCAATTTGTCTGGTGCTTAATTCTGGATCTTCTTCAACACGTTCTAAAATGTCTTCTTCAACTTCAGGAATCCTTACAAAACGTTCTCTTCCATTATCAACAGTGTTGGGAGCAAAAGAACCGGTCTCCCGAAGACGTCTCTCAACAGCAGCAAAAGTTGGGTGGCTAGGTACACGACGATTTGGAAACCTTTCAAAGTACACCCTGGCACTCTCTCGAGCATTTCCTTCACTAAATCCTAATGTCAGTAACATATCGGTATATTCTGCATTGGTATATTGTACAGCCATATTAATAAACCACGCATTTGTTTTTTTAATTATTGAGTCAGATAGAACACTTTCAATCGTTAACAAGAGATTAGGTGTTAAAATATTTTTATTTAGATGAAACTATGGAAACCAACAATAAATGTTTTTGTATACGTATTGCAGGCAAATAATTAATATTCCTCAAAAAATCGTACATGACAAGAATCGAGTATTTTTGTTAAAAGTCTCGATTAGAGGTGTTGAAAAAGATATGAAAAAAGTACATTTTTATGTTTTTCATCGTATAAAATTTTGTCCGATAATAATACATAGGTGTAGAACTTGATTTTTTAAATAATTGCACCTTTAAAAATTCTAGGCCAATGGCAAAAAAGGGGTTTGAGTATGAAATTTGGATTGGGTACTCATTTACTACAAAAAAGTACCTTTAATAACACTCGATTTACTCTCATGGTTTTGACAAAGTTTGTATTTTAATAATTATTGTTTATGTTCTAAAATTACTAAAATGCAAATTTCGTCAAAACCATAAGAGTAATCGAGTCTTATCAAGAGTACCTTTTTTAAAGTAAATGAGTTGCGCAATCTAAATTTTATACTCAAACTCCTTTTCTTCCATTGGCGTAGAATTTTTAAAGGTGAAATTATTTAAAAAATCAAGTTCTACGCCTATGTATTATTATCGGACAAAATTTTAATACCATTTTTTTGCCACATAAAACTCTACCAATATACCAAATTTTAGCAAAATCGCATATGCCGTTTTAAATTTATATGGGAAAAACGATTTAAAAATTGTAACTTCAAGGCCCTCTGGAGCCCAAACGAAGCAACTTTGTACTAAGGTAATTTTACTTAAATCGACTTATTTTGGTCTAAGGAATATGTGGTATGTTTTTGTAAAGACCTTTTACAGACACCCTGTATATGTCCATATTTGGGGAGTATTTGATAAATATAATTATGAATAGTACCCAAAAATTTAACAATTTCTTTTTGGGAATAAAACAAAGCCATTTTTTAATCATGTTCCTTCAAACGTGCAAAACTATGATGAGGTTCTACAATATCTGTTCGTAAATTGGCTTCACACATTTCGCAATCAATTAGAAATGTTTGAAATGACAGGCACATGATAGGTTATAATATGGCAACACTGTGGGCCTGGTGGTTTGATAGGGTCAATGATATGGATAGTTATATAGATTGATCATCCATGTTTTTAAATACAAACAAGCATGCCTTGAAGTAAAGAATTATTTTTTTTAAATATTCAAAGACTGGAAATTGGTTTTAAAAACCGATTCAAATTGATGAACACTTGCCAGGCAATATGGCCGCTCGCAAACGATCCTCTTTGATCAATCTATGTAAATATATATGTATCATAGACCCTGTTAGTGACAACAGGCCCACAGGGTTGCCATATCTAAAATGTCAGTTCCCACTGGCAGAATTTTGACAGGTCGTTGGAATGCCTAATTCCTTTCATTCTTGTTTGTAACTACACTAACTGATGGCCTGGATATAAGTTAGTATGGTGAAGTGAAAAGGCATTAAATTCTTCAATTTCGATATTAGCCAATTCATTCTCATCAAAATAATCCTCACACAATAGTCTTCTTTTATAGGGTTGGTATAGGGAATATTTAAAATTTTGATCAATTTCTTTCTAATAGTGGGTTGCATAATAGTATATTATTTAACGAGCGGTAATGCAGGTCATAACTCACGCAGATGAAGTGAGTTATGACCATTACCGCAAATTGAATACTATACTTTATCTACGACTATAACAATAAATACTAAGATACAAGTGTCGAGAAAGAAATGTGTGTGTGTGTGAGAGAGAGAATGGCATTAGACTAAGTCTGTTTGCCACAAAATGAGGAATATATATATATATACAAAAACTTTATTAAAATGATTTTTAAAAACAAATTATATTAGTAGGTTAATTGATGATAGGAACTTAGTGAGATATGTATAAATTGATTTATTTTCAAGAGCAAGTAGGTACGTAATATTATAGGGCGGGAATATATTTATATTAATGAGCATTTTATACAATTGGATAATTGAATTATAATTGTTTGAACAATTGAAAAAAATATGATTAAGATCTGCAGTGGAGGAACTATTACATGTACATATAGGGGAATCCAGTAGACCAATTTTAAAAAGATGGGCAGGGAAGCGCCCATGGTTAAATTTCAACCTTGTAATGTTCCCAGACTGGAATTTATTTAATCCAAATATATCAATATGAGGAATTACCCTAGGCAATTCTTTATGGATAGTAAAATAGTGATTATTAGAGTTGAAGCTGTATTTTTTGTAATTTGCTTCCCAGTTTTTTCTTATTTTTTTTTTATATGTATTTACTAAATCTTGAATAATTGACTAGATGATAAAAACGTTTGAATCTTTGTAAAAGCTATTACCTTTGTCGCCAGATATTTCTCATGAGGAGCTTCATTTATGAAATTATTAAGTTGTTCTGGCATAAATGTTTTTGCCTTTTTAGCTGTATGTTTCTTTGATTGACGTTTAAGAAACGCACATAATTTTGAATAATTCTCTATATTAATTCCATTATTTATGTTGAGTGTGCTTCTTACAAGGAGTAGAAAGTCCATAGAGACGATGCTTTATATTTATTGCTAAGTTCATTAAAATATGCCAAAAGTACATTTTCTGTAAACGAGTTACACCAGTCTTGAAAATTTTAGTATACTCCTTTATACTTGTTTTTTGATTTTTCTGGTAAAAAATTCTGTATTGCATTATTATCTCTCTTATTTCTGGAGGTATACATAATAACTTATCTTCACTATCTAAATTCATCTTTTTTTTGGCACTATTATTAGAAAATGATTTGAAAACGTCAAAAATATCTTGTTAATATTTCAAATGACATTACTCCCCTCAATGTAATAATTGAGTGTTCCGCCTACTGAGAGGCGTTGACAATTTAATAATTTTAAAATCTTTTAATTATTATTCATTCCTTTCCAGTTGTTAAAAAATGTTTCTAACATTTTACGCCAATAGAACATTTATCGACATTAAAATTTCCAAGAATTTACTGCGCACACTATTTATATACCGAATTATCGTAGGAGCCCAGCGTGAGTTATAATAACTCACTATTATAACTCACGCTTTTTGTTTATTGATACTATAAATGTTCAAAAGCACTTGAATAATTAATATATAAATTAATAGGAGTAGATAAAACAAGAATAATTTTAAATCCAGAATAATACATTTATCCATTTTTTTTTGTTAACTAAGATAATGTCATGTAAATGACAACTAATGCCAATTATTATTTTTATGATACACTGCAATGTTATACCGTGGTAATTAACTTCTGTTTATGGTTGTTATGGGAGTCATAACATTTTAACAACAGTTATGTCTGAATTGTCAGTTATAAAAAAAACCGATAAATATTAATTTTTTAGGGAAACAACTTTACACGCATTGAGGGGTATAATGACTCCAGCAGGAGACAAAATGTCAGAACCAGTAAAAAAACAAATTCATGCAACTCTGCTAACTTTTTTGGGAGTGCCTGAAGATACTATCAGAAAATGTGCAGCAGGTTGTTTAGGAGCCATTTGCAAGTATTTACCATCAGAACTATTAGATTCTACATTGACAGATCACATTTTATGTATGTATTTTCTTTATCACAAATAAGTCGTGAAGAGCCATGTTTACTAAAAATTGTGTTGAAATTTTTAGGCGATGATAATTCTTTAAGCAACACCTTGAGAGAGGGTAGAGCATCAGCACTAGCTGTCGCTCTGAAAGAAGCGCCAGAACGTTTATGGGATGAACAATATAAAACAAAATTGACACAGGCGTTACTAAGTCAATTATCCGCTCAATCAGTAGCCTTAACCCAAATTGCCATACGATCTTGTGGATATTTGTTGCAGTATTTGTTAATGAAAGAAGAAGTGATACCAAATAATTTGTTAGTTCCTTTTGTTAGGGTAAGTTTGAACTATTTTAGCCATAGGATACAGAAGCAAAATTACTTTTAGACAAATATTTTCTTAAAAACAAATAAAAACATAAATACAAAAAAAGTAAAGGTGTCATTAAAGGTATAGTTAGGTATGTTCCAATAACGATCAGAAACCAGTCATTGCCACCAGATTGTACGCAGTATGAATTTGGCGCTCTAAATAATCTACTGCGCACAATCCTGGTGTTAATGAGACTGGTGTCGGATCGTTGTTGGGACAAATCTGTCGTATTAAACAATAAGCCAACTATAAAGGAATACTACAAAAGAAAGAAAAAAAATCGGCCCTGTTTGAATAATCCAAAAAAATTGATATAGGGAATGGGTTATTTGTCAAAAATCAGCAAATCGACCTCTCTTAGATTGCCTATTTTTACTTTTCTGCCTGTGTGTATACAGATAAGGAAATTATAGGAATCCTGATTTTTTTCGAGGGATTTTTACGTTTTGGGGTCCCCTGAATCCGTTTTGACTATTTTCGCGATGATGTGTGCCTGAGTGCGTACGAGGGTGGGTGCGTGGGTGGGTGCGTGCGTGTGTACTCGATAACTCATGAACGGATAAAGAGAAATACACCAAATCAGACAGGAAAGTCGTGTGTTGGACACGTCAGATTTGAAAATAAACCAAAAATCAGCCATAAGAAAATAATTCACGCGCATGCCTTCTCACGCATTACTTTAAAACGTTGCGAGAGAAAAAATGTCCCACTTTACGACTACAGCTAGCAACTTTCAGCAACATACTATATGGCAACTGTTTGTAACAAATTGCCATGGTATGGATGTTTGTTACTAGGATAGTTTAAAAAAACAAAATTCGCCTAAAGGTATTTAAGCTGTCTGGCATGTAGAGCTTAATTATAATTCTTAACAATATTACCTAATGTATTGTTACGCAGGTTTTCGGTAACTCAATTTATTTTAACTCGACTTTACAATTCAATTATATAACTGATAACATGAACGTATGACGTCTATCATAAAACTGAAACTCTGATGTCAGGATCATCGACTTATACAGCTCGCCTTAACCTTCTAAAACCTTCTTGGATTTTTCTTGACAAGGAATGGCATTTCCAGACATTTCTGCATTGGGATTCTCATCTTTTAATTCGGCACGTGTTGAGACGACTATCTTTTTTCCACACAATGCGATTCGTATTCAATTCGTTACGTGTTGAGTACGCACATAACAATCCCTATCCAGGATGAGTGACCGCTGGTAAGGTTCCACCACGGGCCGTGTCACCGTGGGACTTAGCCGACTAGCGTTTAACCATCGACGACGTGGAATGAATGACAGTGAATGAGGGAGTGAATTGGTGAATCGGAAAGTAGTAGAACTTTCAAATGGTGGTACAATAAGCCGCAGGCTGCCGTGTCGTGTGGCTACCTACAGATTAAGGTAATATATGGTAGTTCAGAAAATATCTGATTCTAAAAACTTCTTGAGGGAGTAGGTATATTTGGTTATTTGAAAAAATATTGAGATGGTATTGCTTCAAGTTTTATTTCCGTTTCCAAAAGTTTCAAATAAATTTTCATTAAAATGATCTGACAAATGTTTTCTTGCACAATAAAGTCATCAAATGGTCGCTCTAGGCTGTTAACCATTATTTCAAAAAAAAAAAAACATTTGGTATGTTATCAGAAATAATAGGAGATATAGCTTCATTGTTAAAATATAATATTCGTGACGCTGACATCGATACCACAGTCGATACGGTCCAGTTGTAGATGAGGAGTGCAGAGACATGTCGTGTGAGGTATGGGAAGGGATAAAATGATTAGTCGGCCGTACAAAACAATTTTATCAATGAATATATGTGTAAGTCATTGTACGCCCATAATAAACAACGTACAATAT
Organism: Psylliodes chrysocephalus; assembly: GCA_927349885.1. Lineage (NCBI taxonomy): Eukaryota > Metazoa > Arthropoda > Insecta > Coleoptera > Chrysomelidae > Psylliodes > Psylliodes chrysocephalus. Next base: position 72,093,924 of record OV651813.1, read on the forward strand.
GCAAGCCCTGTTGCCTTATTAACTAGGTTTTGGAATTAATCGAAAATGATTACATCTAATTTAGTTAAATTTGATATAACTAATGATTCAAAATTTTTTGGGTTCAGTTGCAATAAAATGTATTGAATTATTTTAGCTTTTTTAAATCAAACTGATCAAAAAAAATGAAGGATATTGTGTATTCAATATGAAGGAATTTTTCTAAAAAAAAAAGTGATATAGCTATTAATACATGTCATTTGCGTTTAAAAAAATGTTATTTGTAAACATATAAAATTGTGCCCAAACAGATAAAAAGCATTATCACAAAAAAATGTAGATTTTATTTTTGTAAAGTTTAGTTTTGTTTGTGTGCTGCTAAGCACAGTTTGCGATATTGTGGTCATTCTGCTATCGACAAAATGAATAGACATCATTTAACAGTAGAGGCAGCAAATCAAGCTATTGGATTGCTTCTTGGAGATGTGGGACAGATCGATGTGGCTGATCGGTATAATGCCTCTCAAAGTGTAATTTCTCGACTTAATAACCGATTTTATGAGATTGGATCTGTCATGGACAGGCATAGGGAGGGTAAACCAAGATCGACAAATGCCAGGTAAGACCAAAGATTAGTGAAAGGAGCCAGGATGGATCCTACAACAAACTGCACGTTGCTCAGCCAGTACCTTTTCGCTGCCAGCCGAATTCGTATTACCCCTCGGATAGTTTTAAACCGATTAAATGAAGCAGGTTTACGTTGCTATAGGCCTATAAGACGCCCTCCACTGACCGCAGTACATAAAGGCAAGTTCTTCCACATCTGTGGGATACCTTGGATCAAAATAATTTGGATCATTTAATTTTAAGTATGCCTCGACGAGCTGAAGCAGTAATAGTCAATAGAGGTGCAATTACACGCTATTAATATTTTTTTCTTTTTGATAATTGTTTTTTTAAACTATTAAAGAAAAGTCGCCTGTAAATTCTAATTAAAACATTTTTTCAGTTAAACAAATGTGTTTCATTTTTAAAAAAAGATGGGAGTAAATATACGTTATAAAACTTTTTTCGAAAATTAGTTTTTCTCAGTGAATTCACTATATCCTTAACTTTTTTCGATCAGTTTATGTAAATAATTTTGTAAACAAAACGAGAATAATGAAATAGGTATGACAACAGCAGATATTATTCCCTCCCGTGTCCCTTAGAACATGTTTTGTTCACAACAGCATGATATTTGTTTGCAGTTACATTTTCTGTTACCTCTGTATGGTATACAATAAAACTTACAAATTATTTCATTAACAGGACAAATAATAATATGTGATAAGTTCACATATGCAGCGAACCTGTTTTGTCAGTAGTGCCAACTTAAAACTCAGTTTCCATGGCATTATCAGGGGATTAACACTTTTTACTTATAAATTTTAATGAACGTTGTTGCAACTGGTTAGTTGATTATTATTTTGTACTATCATTTCAAACCATTTCAAAGACATTTTTTCTTCTTGGTTTATATCTAGATATTCCTTATTAAAAAGCCATACATGTATATATTTTTTTTATATTTTAGTTTTGTTTCTCATGCAATATGTCTTCAGTCTTTAAATTCACGAACATTTTTTTTTTTAGACGATGAACAATAACAGCAATGATGTAAAACAATTACTGGCTAGGGTGTCTTACCATTTGGCGAAAATTCTTCCACAAGAGAAACTATCACCAGATCTCCTTAAACTATTATTACCAACTTTAGTAAATGGAACTAAAGAAAAGAATGTATACGTTAAAGCGAATTCAGAAATTGCTTTGATAGCTGTTTTAAGGCTGAAATATGGCGATACCATGCTCCAGGTAAGAAACTATAGACGACTAGCTGCTGCTATTGCAATAATTTAGTTGCTTTAGTTAAAACATTATTTGGACGTAGTTATGCAGAAATGATCCAATCCACAAATCTACCAGAAATGACTTGAGTAGCTTTTCGATATGTTACAGTCCAAAATTATATTCTGCTAAAACGATCCAACAATTTAGAAGGATATTAATAGTGAAAATCATAAATACTCGCTATATATTCTATGTTCATCGCATAGAGAATTTAACTTTAAACATCATTTTTCTCAAAATATGGTTTAGGTGGATTGGATCATTTCTGCATAACTACGTCCATTTATGGTTTTCCCGTGAACATTATACAGTGTCACAAAAATTCTGCACCAAAAAACACGAAATTTCTGGACTTTTGTAAACTTAAAAACAAAATGGTATACCAAGTAAATGCAATTCAATGTAATAGTAAACATGGTTGCCAAGTATTTTGCATCAGTATATTCTGATCGCACTTATGAAATTCCCAATTCTTCTCTCTATGATACTGGTAATATCAACCTCTTTAGTCACAGAATTTCAATTGATTTGAAATTAAGCAACCAAAAAATGTAGTTTTAATCTCGCTAAGCTATTACTTTATATATTTAACAAGTCCCTAAGTACTGGCATTTTTCCTAGTTCAAGGAAAACAAGCTATATAACTCACAACTTTAAAAGTGAAGATAAGTCTAATGTCTCTGTCGTCCAATTAATATCCTAGTACCGTACCCAAACTTTTTGAGAGTATTTGTGACATTCTTACCCCTTCATTTAAAAATGTTTTAATTGACCAACATTATGGTTTCCAGTCTTCCAAATCCACTGAGCTTAATCTACTCATTTACCACGATTATCTATCTAATGCCTTGAAAAAAGGAGTTCAGGTAGATGGATTTATCTAAGGCATTCGAATGCATTAATCATGAAGCTTTGTTTTACAAACTTAAAACTCTAGGCATAAATGGTTCTTTCCTTAGATGGCTGAGGACTTATCTTACTGGCCGAACACAAATTGATAGGATACCTAATTTCAAATCTATAGAGATAAAAGGAACATCAGGTTTCAGGAGAAACCAATTCAAAGGTCACAACCAGCCATGAATCCCACGCCACAAATTGCACAGCATACTGCACAGTCAGCCAGCTTAGCAGAAATTACCACTCATGAATTATTATTATCCTTAATAACCAGAATAGATTCACTTTCTGACAGGCTCCAGAAGCTAGAAGAATTAAACCCCAAACATATAACAAAACCACCAATGGATAAAAGAGATATTAGAATAGCCACTTGGAATGCCAATGGTATTCTCCAAAAACAAACTGATATCCAAGTTTTCTTAGACATACAAAAATAGATATATGTCTAATTTCTGGGACCCACCTTACATTAAATTCAGAGGACATAACTTCTATCACACTATCCATCCATCAAATGCAGCAAGAGGATTAAGTGCGTTAATTATTAAAAATAACATTTCCCACCATGAGGAACCAGGCATCCAAGAACCAGAAAATCAGGTAACCATTAGCACCATTAACATTAAGGGGGGCAAAATTACAATAGCTGCAATCTATTGCCCACCAACATACAACCAGAAAAAAGAAAATTATCTCAATGTACTCAAAAAACTAGGTAACAAATTTATAATCGGTGGAGATTACAACTCCCAAAAACACCAACTGGGGTTCAAGATTAACCACAGTCAAAGGAAAAGAATTGCACGGAGCTGCATCAGAACTTGGTTGTACATACCAATCTTCTGAAAAACCCACCTATTGGCCCACCGACCCAAATAAGATTCCAGACCTTTTGGATTTCTTTATTCTGAGGAAAATTTCACCAAACTATACACAAGTAGAAGAAAACTTTGATATGGATTCAGACCATTCTGTAGTAATCCTTCCTCTAAGTGATAATGTTCTTCAAAAAGGGGCCAAACCAACCCTAGCAAATCGGAAAACTAATTGGGAAGGTTTTCAAGAGGACTTAACAAATACACTATTCAACTGACCATAATACTGAAAACCAAAAATAATTTATGTTTAATTTGTGATTAAATTGCTGATTTCAATCATATAATTTTAGAGTGTGTCCTAAATTCGCTAGATACTGACACAATGTACTTAGAATTAGTTATTAGGTATTTTGATAGCTAGTCAAAATATAATAATAATAATGTAATCATGTAACAATAGTGGATAAAACAATTAAAGAATTATGGATTACTACAATAGTCTGGCCTTTTAATTTTATCTAGTGCCATTAAAAAAAAACTGGAAAGGTTTATAGTTGAAATCCAGCAAGCTGCATGGAGGAACTCGCCAAAAGTAAGAAGATTAACTGCTGGAAAAAACTATCCTGTCGAGATAAGAGATCTGGTAGCAGAAAAAAGAAAACTAAGAAAGAAATGGCAGATGACAAGATCACCAGAAGATAAAAACATCAAATAGGGCTACCCAAAGGCTGAGAAGAGAAATCCTGAATCACAAAGAAGAATCCTTCAACAGATACCTAGTAGGGCTAACAGATGATAAAGAATCTGATTATTCACTCTGGAAGGCAACTAAAGAGATGAAAAATTCGTGTAAACACTGTCCTATCAGAATAGCAGATAACAAATGGGCAAGAGACAATCAACAAAAAGCTGATATTTTCGCTGACCACCTACAAAAGACGTTCCAATTAGATGAAAATCAAGACACTCCTAATGAGACCATCCATAATATGGAACAACATGTAATTAGGCTAGTTACTCCCAATGAAGTTACGAAAGACATTCAGACAAACATAAACTTACAGAAAGCCCCAGGATATGACCCAACTCCTGGAGAAATAAAGAAACTACCACGGAAGGCTATTGTTAAATTGACATACCTTGTTAATGCAGCGTTTCGCCTTAATTATATACAAGGAAAACCTCAGAATAAAGTGTCATCATATAGACCTATATCATTGTTACCGATAATATCTAAGTTATTTAAAAAACTACTACTAAAACGACTAAAACCAATAATTGATAATATAAATCTGATCCCTTCGTACTAATTTGGTTTTAGAAACAAACATTCGACAATATCAAGTACACAGGATAGCCGATATCATCGAAAAAGCTTACGAAGGAAAATATATATGCTCAGCTATATTTCTTGACGTAGCCCAAGCATTTGACAAGGTTTGGCACGCTGGCCTATACAGAAACTTGAAAAAAACGCACCCTAGACAATATGTCGACATTCTACAATCATATCTAACGGGAAGAATGTTTATAGTAAAATAAGACGAGGCATAGTCCGAAATGAAAGAAATTAAAGCAGGTGTCCCACAAGGCAGTGTGCTAGGATAGGTTCTTTACCTATTATACACCAGCGATATCCCTCAACAACAATGTGTTAAAATAGCATCATTTGCGGATGACACTGCAATATTGTCAGTTGGCGGAACTAACACAGAGACCTCAGAAAAACTTCAGGAAATCTGCAACAGAATCAATTGATGGGCAAAAAAATTTGAAAATAAAAATAAATCAAACTAGCACTGATTTAGTTGATTTTACTCTTCGACCAAATGAACAAAAACAAATAAGAATAAACAATGACGTTATTCCGCATCACGATTCGGCCAAATACCTAGGGGTGAACCTATGAGTTTGTTCCAACACAATAGCAAATCGGTTTACGTACTGTCGGGATTCTGCGCAGTCTAGAATTTGTGTTCCAACAAACTTCGGACTCACAACTGTACAAAAACCTATTGATCCAACACACCCAAATCTAATCACAAACTAGTTTCTGTACTGTCAAATCAGTTCCTGTGTCTGAATAAGAACGAAATGTCAAACATGCGCAAAACGAAAGTGAGCTCGTAAATAAAGCACGCTCAGCTGTGGAAATTTCGTCATTATATTTGTTTTAATATTATCGATGGCAGTCTCGATCCAAGGATTATATACTATTATTGATCGTAATTTGGTTTGACAATAAAAAAATGTGTTCCAACACATCCCAGTTCCGAATAAAGTACCAATCCTTGACAGGTGGTGGACAGGTCGTAGACTATCAGTCGTCGACAATAAGTTGTGGACTGGTTTATGTACGGTTCCAAGATTGTTGTTGGAACAAACCTTATATGTAAGACCTAAATGGAAAGAGCACATAAAAAAAGCGTGAAGAACTTGAACTTAAATTCAAAAAAATGTATTGGCTCCTAGGAAGAAAATTCAAATTGTCAGTGTACAACAAACTGCTGATTTATAAACAAATTCTAAAACCAATCTGGATTTATGGCATACAGCTATGGGATGTACCAGCAAGAGTAATATCAACATGATACAAGTTTTCCAAAATAAAGTCCTAATATGCATTGTTGATGCACCTTGGTTCTATCGAAACAATTATCTTCATAGAGACCTGAAGATGCCAACAATCGAAGAGGAAATAAAGAGCTTTGCTGCGAAACATGAGGGTCGACTCCACTCCCACGTCGACAAAGAAGCGCTGCAATTACTGGACAACTCTACACTCAACAGAAGGCTCAAAAGAAAGAAGCCATTTGAGCTAGTACAGTGAACGTTAATGTTAGTGCTAGTGTAAAACAGTGTAATAAATCGTCACGCCAACTTGTGATGTTTTCCCATAGAAACAATTAAGAAAGCCCAATGGGGACTTCTTAGATAAGTAATTAGTTTATAAGATTTTTAGATTAAATTGTAGGTCAGTCAGTAATGACTAGTAACAATACTCTAAAAAAAAGGTTTCCCTTAAGGATCACACTTAGGGCCAAGCCTCTTTAACCTGATTATTAACGACATAGCGGAGTGCTTCTTTCATTCAAAGTTTTTGCTTTTTGCAGATGATTTAAAATTATATAAAACGTCTTTATGCTATCAATGATATTCATTTGCAGAAAGTTGAGACTATAAAGGATCTAGATGTGACCTTTGATAAATCACTTAACTTTATTCCCCACATCAACTTAGTGATAATCAAATCTCTTAAAATGCTCGGTTTCGTTAAACGCAATACACAAGACTTCTCAAATATCTGCAATAAAACTTTTATATGTATCATTAGTTGGACCTCGCCTTTAATATGCTTTTTGTCTATGGTTCCCTTGCTATTAACAAATTGGAGCAAATTCAGCACAAATTTCTGCGATATGTTTCATACAAGTTAAAACTTAACCTCACCGAATATAATGAAATCGAATCCATGTTGAGTCTAAAAACCTTAAAGTCAACGAGAGCTACAAAAGATCTCGTGCTCCTGTATGATATTCTAAATTTTACAAAAAAATGCTCTGACCTTCAATTAAATATTCCCTTAAAGAGCAACGAACTTGTTCTACTTACAAGCTAGTAATACCAACTACACAGAAAACTCATATTTGAGCAGATCAATGAAATTGGCCAATTCGATGTCTTCAACAATAGATTTTTTAAATTGAACATTTATGAGGAGATATAACTTATTAATTTATTATTATATGTACACTTGTTAGTTTTAAGTTTGTATCTTTTATCCAAAGTATAAAGATATTGGGCACTGCCCGTTAATAATAAATAAATATTTATGAAGTTTGTATTGGGTTTTAGGTATTGTGGTTCATGTCTGACTTATAGTTCACGATACATGCCACACCTTTTGATGAAAGCTATGGTTTAATTAGGTGAGAAAAACGGTCGGCTTCAGTCAGGTGAATCCGAAGATCTGGAATTTAGTTCTTTCTAGAGTGGAGCAGGTTTTTTAAATGTGTTCTGCGGATTCGTCTTCCACTCTGCAGAATCGACGTTTGTTGAAGACCTATCCTTCTTATGTGGTTTTACTTAGAGGACAATGGCTTGTCATCAGTTCCGTGAGAATGCATAGATCTGTCCTCCTCTATTCCCGGATCTGAATAGAGGTGTTCATGACAGGGTTGGATATAAACGAATGAGCTAGCCCTGGGGTATCTATCTATTTCTTGAGTGTTACATCCTCCATCCATTTTGAGATAATTCCTTTGGCAGTGCTCTTTGGAATGCCAAGAAATGGTTCTAGTCCTTTGAACTCAAATTCAGTTCCTCTTTTAGGCTTTTTCATTGCTCTCCTCACCGCTATGCCCTGGAACCCAGATCAAAGTAACTTTTTTTCCAGGCACCAAGTCACAAGAGTATTTATACAGTTCCAAACCAGCTTTGAGTCAACTCGATTTGAGCTTAGGACCTTGAGTGTTGCCTGGCTTTCCGAAAAGATCTTTTTAGTCTTGTTTGCGGGGAGAAAATTAATCAACTCTTTCGCTCCCAAATCTATAGCGATCAATTCTGCTTGGAAGGTCGTGGTCGGAGTACCCTAGGTTTATTGATATGTCAACTTTTGGCTTCTGGCCGAAAACTTCCGCTCCTATTAGACATTCCAAACAAAATGGCTACCAGTGAGTTTTGACAGGTTATGATATGCCAAAATTATGGCAACCCTGTAGGCCTGGTGATTTGACAAGGTCAATGAAATAGATAGTTACATATATTGATCATCCAAATTTTTCAAAATAAACATAAGCTTATGCCCTGAATTAAAAATGTAGGTAACTATTTTTTTTACTATATTCAAAGGTTTTTAAACACATTTTTGCAAAATAGATTCTGATTAATGAGCACTTGCGAACGACTCGCTTTGAGCAATCTATATAACTATATATGTATCATTGACTCTGTCAATGACAACAGGCTCACAGGATTGCCATATCTAAATGGCAGTTCCCACTTGTCAGCAGTTTGACAGTTCGTTGGAATGCCTAAAGTGTACAGCGCATAGTCTGCCTTGGAGAGGTTTTTATCTGCCCTGCTCCATACGCCTCTCTTTGAAATGAGGACGCTGTATGATTTTTCTATGTGCTGTCGGGGAACCAGCAAGTCTGAGACCATGCCGAGAATGTATGGTCATTAATCTCACTAATCATTACGGTTTTGCCCCATTGCAGTTCTTACTTGCATTAATGACTACCTTCAGGGTATGTAGGAGACCATACTGGCCTCCTTTTCCAGCAAAATGTAGAGAGGACTTAGACCCAGCATGGGCTTTATGGCTTCTGTCAGTATGGTTTACATTACCCCAGTGATGGCGACGCCCGCAAACAGCTGGATTCCAGTCAGTTTTGCTCTAGCCATCCATTAAAGTTTCTTGTCCCACCAGGCGCCCGAGAAATTCATAACCATGGGTTTTTACCACGGTTCAGTAAATCCAGTATATTAGTCCAGGATCCGTAAGTAGGGTCGACCTTCACCCATCTGTTTAATGGATAAAAGTTATTTTTTATTAGATAAAATATGTTTTTAAATATATCGCAAATGGATTGCCTAAGAAAATACAGTCACGGTCATTTTTTGCTTTTCTTTCTGTATACAGTTAAGGAAAGTATAGAAATCATGATAAAAGTTACTTATGATGTCATTCTATATTATTTTGTTCCTATACATGATTTCCCTAAAATGGACCTAATTCGAGATATTTGAGGAAAAATGCAAATTTCGAATTTTGAAGACAACTCAAAAACGGATAAGGAGAAAAACACCAAATTTTAAACTTAAGCTTTAATCTATCCTGC
>OV651813.1:72103859-72126359 GCA_927349885.1 Psylliodes chrysocephalus
GACACAATAATAATATGATAAAACAATAAATTTAAATTACTTGTTGAAAAAAAGAATTGTTTTATCATTTATGATCAATTATTTAAAATGTAGATCGACTAATACAGATATCGGTATCGGTATATCGGCAAAATAAAAATATTATAGTTTATTTATCATGCATTTTCAAATAAACTATAATTAAATATTTCGATTGCTGAGAATTTTTTAATGAGACTAAAACACAATTTATATTATATTTTTATTAGAATTTTGGAAAACACCCGTTAAAATCTGATAGTTAAAAAAAATATTTTTAATATTTTTCAGGTTTTGGTACGTTATGCACCAAAATTAAACTTTCTGCTATTTTGAGTCTAGACGATTTCTTGTGCTTTCATATACGGTCGTATCTCAGAATATCTTAAAGTAGATTTTTTAAAGTATTCCTAACTATAATATAACTGTAATGTGTCATTTTAAAATTAAAAATTAACGCAATGAACAATCGTTGCTGAATTTCCCATAAAATTACTTTTTCGAAACGTGTTATGCTTAGTACTTCAATATTTTAATTGTACTAGTCAGAGTGGTGGAGAGGAGGGGGAATAAAATGACTACTTCGGTTAACTCTGCGGTAAAACTGTGTATGAAGAGTGTTAAGTCAAGATTCCCAACGTGACGGCTATGAACATGGACATTCTATTCTATAAATAAAATAATAATTATAATCAGTAATATTATATTCGTTATCAGTGCTTTAGTAGAAAAGACTAGAAATAAGTAATATTATATCCGTTATCAGTGTTTTCGTAGAGTAGAGTAGATATTGCATTTTCCATTGTATTCCTTATTTTCTTTGTTCAGTTATAATTTGATAATCAAGGTTTTAACATTGCCATTTTTATTATTTGTAACTCGGATTTCAATACTTTTGAAATAAATATATTTCTAAAAATAACTTCGAAATCCCTTATTACTTAATTGGCGCAGTCAGTGACGGATTTTTATTGGTTTCGCGTACAAAAATCGACGGAAATCGATATAGATTCGTTTCGAACCTTCTGGAAGATTTCGAAGTTTCGGAGTTATTTCCAACTAATTTTGAGAACTGAACGTGAACAAACTGTGAAACAAACTGTGAAACAAACTGTGAAATAAACTGTGACAATAAAAATAAAACTGAAAATTTTGAATAAAACTGAGTAGATGTGATTGGCCGATTTGGGACCGGTGTAAAAGAACTGTGACAGTTTACTATTTTGGATTAACACACTATGGGAGTAGCTGAGCATCCACTACTGGTTATGTAAGTGATACTCATTTTCCTTTTTCCAATTTTGTTATTCCTTTACGTATCCTTTTTATTCTATGAGTGAACTTGGCGATTTAATTAACGATTTTTTGAGAATTAATCTTAACGATAATCCACAAATAAATATGTAGAACGCATTTAAAAATTCTTATTTGGAAGTTATTCCAAAATATGATGGAGAACCTGCTGAATTAGCTGATTTCATAGAAGCCTGTGATCTCATTATCACTCAATTTTTTAATAGAGACAATCCACATGCTTTCATTAATACATTTTTAATAACTTCAATTAAAAAAAAATTAACAGGGCGTGCTAAATTAGTAGCTGGTTCACGAGAAATTAATTCGTGGGCACAGTTAAGAAATATTTTGCTACTTAATTTCGCAGATCAAAGAGACGAAAATTCCTTATTAAGAGATTTAATGCTACTACGTCAAGAACAAAATGAAACACCTCAACAGTATTGCTCTAGATGTCAAGACATAAGAAGTCTACTACTATCAAATCTAGCATTCGGTGAAGTTAATGCCCAAATCCAAAGAGTCAAAATACAAATGTATGATAACTTAACTTTAAAAGCTTTCCTGAGCGGACTTAAGGAACCACTTGGTTCAATTATACGTTCAAGAAATCCAGAATCAATTGAAGCTGCTTTAACACAAGTGTTGAGCGAAGAAAATGTTAGTTATGCAAAAAATAAAACTAATAACTTAATTCAACAGCAAAAACGTGTTAATCAACCACAGTTGCCTACAAGTTTTCTACCAAGAGTGCCGATTCAAAGACCTTTCTACAGTCAACCAAACTATCGTTCAAATTTTGTGCCACGACCAATTAGACCAATGCAATTTGCTCAACAATCACAACCTATAAACTATTATAGGCAGCCATTTAGACAACAATCAAATTGGAACCCAAATCGTCAACAACCGAATTGGAACCCAAGTCAACCACAAACAAATCAACAAATAAGACCACCACAAAGAAATGCTTTCCAGCCAAATCCAAACAGACAGTTGCCAAAACCAGTACCAATGGAAACATCATCTTATAATTCTTTGAGACCTGCACAAACTCAGCAACGACAGAGGCCAAACTTTACATTTGAAGAAATATTTTATCAAGATGATGGATTTTCTGAAGAAAACGAAAATAATTCTGATAATTACTTTTCTAATGATAATTATTATGAAACTGATGTTGAAAATTCTATTGAAGAAAATGATTCATTTAATGCAGCAGAATCAGAAAATGTAAATCAAAATTTTCGGCTTGGTCAGAAACAAACCAAGAAGAAATGATAGAAATTAATGCTACATCTACATCTAAATTGCCTTATATTATAATTCCAGAAATTGATGCAAAATTTATGATTGACACTGGATCTACTAAAACGCTAATTAACCCAGAATTAGCTTATAATTTTTATCCTCATCTCATAGAGGATGATAATTTCCAAATACAGTCAGCACATACTATTTCATTTCATGATTCCAGTATAACTCTACCGCTATCAGAAATTTTTAATAAACCCAATACTTTACAAAAATTTTATCTCTTTAATTTTAATCCAAAATATGGAGGATTAATCGGAATTGATCTATTGAAAAAAATTAACACAAAAATTGATTTACAAAATAAGATGTTGATAACTCTTGATTCTTCAATTCCACTTTACTTTGATGGAGAAGAACAAAATATCCAAACCAATGAGGAAGATCAAATAATATTTTTTATATAGAACTTCCACCCAGGACAGAACAAATTGTTGAAATTCCAGTAAATAAGAATATATGTGAAGGAATTATTAATCATACCAAATATGAAAAAGTTGAAATGCCATCCGCCATTGTTTCAGTAAAAAATCAAAAAGCACTTACTACAATTTTAAATCCAACAGAAGAAACGTTAACCTTGGAATTATTTGAACCTGTCAAAATTGAACCTATTGAAGCTTTCGAAATAAATACATATAAAGAACCACCTGACGAGTATCAAATGAGTTCTTTTGACGAAATACAAAAAGGAAACCTTCAAAGATTACGCTTAGAACACATGAATGATGAAGAAAAGAAACATATTAGGGACCTTTGTTCTCAATACAGGGATATTTTCCATTGTGAACAAATACCGTTGACATTTAATAACCAAATTAAACACAGTATTAGGTTAACTGATGAAATACCGATATATACTAAGTCTTACAGATATCCACAAATTCATCAAGAAGAAGTCCGAACTCAGATACATTCTATGTTAGATCAAGGCATAATCCAACCATCAACATCTCCATGGAGTTCACCTTTATGGATAGTACCAAAGAAAATTGATGCGTCCTGAAAGAAAAAAATGGAGATTGGTTATAGATTACAGAAAATTAAACCAGAAAACAGTAGATGACAAGTATCCTTTACCAAACATTAATGATATACTAGATAAATTAGGACGAAGTCAGTATTTTACCACCTTAGACCTCGCGTCAGGCTTCCATCAGGTCCAAATGAACCTACCAGATATAGAGAAAACGGCTTTCAATACAGAGAATGGCCACTACGAGTTTAAAAGGATGCCATTCGGGTTGAAGAATGCACCCGCAACTTTCCAGTGTGTCATGGATAACATCCTACGTGGAATCCAGAACGAGAAATGCCTGGTGTACCTTGATGACATTATTATATTATCTACATCACTCCAAGAACACATTGAAAATTTAAAAGAAGTATTCGAAAGGCTCAGAAATTCAAATTTCAAGATACAATTAGATAAAAGCGAATTTTTAAGGAAAGAGGTAGCGTACTTAGGCCACGTTATCACTCCACATGGAGTACGACCAAATCCAGATAAGATAAAGGCTATTTTAGAATATCCGATACCCACAACACAAAAGGAGATTAAAGCGTTTCTTGGACTTGTAGGATACTATAGAAGATTCATTCCAGATTTTGCCCAGCTTACAAAACCAATGACCAAATGCCTAAAGAAAACCGCAAAAGTATTACATTCACAAGAATTTATTGACAGTTTTGAAAAATCAAAGAAAATTTTATTAAATGATCCAATTCTACAATTTCCAGATTTTAGAAGACCTTTTATATTAACAACAGATGCGAGTAATTATACCCTTGGAGCCGTTTTATCACAAGGTGAATTGGGAAAAGATAAGCCAATAGCATTTGCATCAAGAACACTCAACGAGACAGAACAAAAGTATTCCACAATTGAGAAACAGCTTTTAGCTATCGTGTGGTCTACTAAATACTTTCGACCTTACTTATATGGAAGAAAATTTACAATATATACCGATCATCGTCCTTTACAATGGTTGACGTCTCTTAATGAACCAAACTCAAAACTATAACGATGGAGATTACGTCTTGAAGAATACGATTTTGCTGTAATATACAAAAAAGGAAAATATAATACCAATGCCGATGCTCTTTCAAGGATTCAACTTAATCCAATAGATCTCGATACAATGTCAACTCAAGTCGAAAGAGATCCAGAACTCGATATTTTAATAGATGATTTAATAAATTTTGAAGAGGAACAAATTCAAAGCCAACTTGATACCTCAGAACCACCATTTTCCAGAAATCAACAAATTCAACCAACATTAGCACCTGAATCCATGGAAATCGAGTCTATACCTTTAGAAGTTCCAGACGTTATGACGGGAAATACTGAAAAAACAGAAAATTTAAATCTAATACCAATTCTAGATGATGCAGTTAATAAAAAAGAGAGACCATTGATAATCACAACTGTTTATAATAATCCTCTACCACCAAAAGTGCAGAAGAAAGGCAAGCAAACACTAATTCATGCTCAAATTTTACAGGAAAATAATGAAGATAATATTAAGACATTATTAATTCAACACTGTGAACCAAGAAAAAAGTATTTTGTCTATTTTGATAGAGACAAAGTGTATAAAGACTTTTGCAAAGTATTTTCTGATACTTTCATTAGAGATCATCCAAATTTGGTAAGATGTTTGAACCGAATGATTACAATAGATAATAAAGATGACCAAATCCAATTGATTAAAAATCATCATGAAGGAAAAACTAACCACAGGGATATCAACGAAACCTATAAATATTTGAACAAACGATATTATTGGACAAATATGAAAAAATCAATAGAAAACTATATTAATTCATGTCTCGTATGCAAAACAAATAAATATGAAAGACATCCACCAAATATACCCCTAAGAATTATATTTATATATTTATATATTTATATATTTATATATTTATATATTTATATATTTATATATTTATATATTTATATATTTATATATTTATATATTTATATATTTATATATTTATATATTTATATATTTATATATTTATATATTTATATATTTATATATTTATATATTTATATATTTATATATTTATATATTTATATATTTATATATTTATATATTTATATATTTATATATTTATATATTTATATATTTATATATTTATATATTTATATATTTATATATTTATATATTTATATATTTATATATTTATATATTTATATATTTATATATTTATATATTTATATATTTATATATTTATATATTTATATATTTATATATTTATATATTTATATATTTATATATTTATATATTTATATATTTATATATTTATATATTTATATATTTATATATTTATATATTTATATATTTATATATTTATATATTTATATATTTATATATTTATATATTTATATATTTATATATTTATATATTTATATATTTATATATTTATATATTTATATATTTATATATTTATATATTTATATATTTATATATTTATATATTTATATATTTATATATTTATATATTTATATATTTATATATTTATATATTTATATATTTATATATTTATATATTTATATATTTATATATTTATATATTTATATATTTATATATTTATATATTTATATATTTATATATTTATATATTTATATATTTATATATTTATATATTTATATATTTATATATTTATATATTTATATATTTATATATTTATATATTTATATATTTATATATTTATATATTTATATATTTATATATTTATATATTTATATATTTATATATTTATATATTTATATATTTATATATTTATATATTTATATATTTATATATTTATATATTTATATATTTATATATTTATATATTTATATATTTATATATTTATATATTTATATATTTATATATTTATATATTTATATATTTATATATTTATATATTTATATATTTATATATTTATATATTTATATATTTATATATTTATATATTTATATATTTATATATTTATATATTTATATATTTATATATTTATATATTTATATATTTATATATTTATATATTTATATATTTATATATTTATATATTTATATATTTATATATTTATATATTTATATATTTATATATTTATATATTTATATATTTATATATTTATATATTTATATATTTATATATTTATATATTTATATATTTATATATTTATATATTTATATATTTATATATTTATATATTTATATATTTATATATTTATATATTTATATATTTATATATTTATATATTTATATATTTATATATTTATATATTTATATATTTATATATTTATATATTTATATATTTATATATTTATATATTTATATATTTATATATTTATATATTTATATATTTATATATTTATATATTTATATATTTATATATTTATATATTTATATATTTATATATTTATATATTTATATATTTATATATTTATATATTTATATATTTATATATTTATATATTTATATATTTATATATTTATATATTTATATATTTATATATTTATATATTTATATATTTATATATTTATATATTTATATATTTATATATTTATATATTTATATATTTATATATTTATATATTTATATATTTATATATTTATATATTTATATATTTATATATTTATATATTTATATATTTATATATTTATATATTTATATATTTATATATTTATATATTTATATATTTATATATTTATATATTTATATATTTATATATTTATATATTTATATATTTATATATTTATATATTTATATATTTATATATTTATATATTTATATATTTATATATTTATATATTTATATATTTATATATTTATATATTTATATATTTATATATTTATATATTTATATATTTATATATTTATATATTTATATATTTATATATTTATATATTTATATATTTATATATTTATATATTTATATATTTATATATTTATATATTTATATATTTATATATTTATATATTTATATATTTATATATTTATATATTTATATATTTATATATTTATATATTTATATATTTATATATTTATATATTTATATATTTATATATTTATATATTTATATATTTATATATTTATATATTTATATATTTATATATTTATATATTTATATATTTATATATTTATATATTTATATATTTATATATTTATATATTTATATATTTATATATTTATATATTTATATATTTATATATTTATATATTTATATATTTATATATTTATATATTTATATATTTATATATTTATATATTTATATATTTATATATTTATATATTTATATATTTATATATTTATATATTTATATATTTATATATTTATATATTTATATATTTATATATTTATATATTTATATATTTATATATTTATATATTTATATATTTATATATTTATATATTTATATATTTATATATTTATATATTTATATATTTATATATTTATATATTTATATATTTATATATTTATATATTTATATATTTATATATTTATATATTTATATATTTATATATTTATATATTTATATATTTATATATTTATATATTTATATATTTATATATTTATATATTTATATATTTATATATTTATATATTTATATATTTATATATTTATATATTTATATATTTATATATTTATATATTTATATATTTATATATTTATATATTTATATATTTATATATTTATATATTTATATATTTATATATTTATATATTTATATATTTATATATTTATATATTTATATATTTATATATTTATATATTTATATATTTATATATTTATATATTTATATATTTATATATTTATATATTTATATATTTATATATTTATATATTTATATATTTATATATTTATATATTTATATATTTATATATTTATATATTTATATATTTATATATTTATATATTTATATATTTATATATTTATATATTTATATATTTATATATTTATATATTTATATATTTATATATTTATATATTTATATATTTATATATTTATATATTTATATATTTATATATTTATATATTTATATATTTATATATTTATATATTTATATATTTATATATTTATATATTTATATATTTATATATTTATATATTTATATATTTATATATTTATATATTTATATATTTATATATTTATATATTTATATATTTATATATTTATATATTTATATATTTATATATTTATATATTTATATATTTATATATTTATATATTTATATATTTATATATTTATATATTTATATATTTATATATTTATATATTTATATATTTATATATTTATATATTTATATATTTATATATTTATATATTTATATATTTATATATTTATATATTTATATATTTATATATTTATATATTTATATATTTATATATTTATATATTTATATATTTATATATTTATATATTTATATATTTATATATTTATATATTTATATATTTATATATTTATATATTTATATATTTATATATTTATATATTTATATATTTATATATTTATATATTTATATATTTATATATTTATATATTTATATATTTATATATTTATATATTTATATATTTATATATTTATATATTTATATATTTATATATTTATATATTTATATATTTATATATTTATATATTTATATATTTATATATTTATATATTTATATATTTATATATTTATATATTTATATATTTATATATTTATATATTTATATATTTATATATTTATATATTTATATATTTATATATTTATATATTTATATATTTATATATTTATATATTTATATATTTATATATTTATATATTTATATATTTATATATTTATATATTTATATATTTATATATTTATATATTTATATATTTATATATTTATATATTTATATATTTATATATTTATATATTTATATATTTATATATTTATATATTTATATATTTATATATTTATATATTTATATATTTATATATTTATATATTTATATATTTATATATTTATATATTTATATATTTATATATTTATATATTTATATATTTATATATTTATATATTTATATATTTATATATTTATATATTTATATATTTATATATTTATATATTTATATATTTATATATTTATATATTTATATATTTATATATTTATATATTTATATATTTATATATTTATATATTTATATATTTATATATTTATATATTTATATATTTATATATTTATATATTTATATATTTATATATTTATATATTTATATATTTATATATTTATATATTTATATATTTATATATTTATATATTTATATATTTATATATTTATATATTTATATATTTATATATTTATATATTTATATATTTATATATTTATATATTTATATATTTATATATTTATATATTTATATATTTATATATTTATATATTTATATATTTATATATTTATATATTTATATATTTATATATTTATATATTTATATATTTATATATTTATATATTTATATATTTATATATTTATATATTTATATATTTATATATTTATATATTTATATATTTATATATTTATATATTTATATATTTATATATTTATATATTTATATATTATATATTTATATATTTATATATTTATATATTTATATATTTATATATTTATATATTTATATATTTATATATTTATATATTTATATATTTATATATTTATATATTTATATATTTATATATTTAATATATTTATATATTTATATATTTATATATTTATATATTTATATATTTATATATTTATATATTTATATATTTATATATTTATATATTTATATATTTATATATTTATATATTTATATATTTATATATTTATATATTTATATATTTATATATTTATATATTTATATATTTATATATTTATATATTTATATATTTATATATTTATATATTTATATATTTATATATTTATATATTTATATATTTATATATTTATATATTTATATATTTATATATTTATATATTTATATATTTATATATTTATATATTTATATATTTATATATTTATATATTTATATATTTATATATTTATATATTTATATATTTATATATTTATATATTTATATATTTATATATTTATATATTTATATATTTATATATTTATATATTTATATATTTATATATTTATATATTTATATATTTATATATTTATATATTTATATATTTATATATTTATATATTTATATATTTATATATTTATATATTTATATATTTATATATTTATATATTTATATATTTATATATTTATATATTTATATATTTATATATTTATATATTTATATATTTATATATTTATATATTTATATATTTATATATTTATATATTTATATATTTATATATTTATATATTTATATATTTATATATTTATATATTTATATATTTATATATTTATATATTTATATATTTATATATTTATATATTTATATATTTATATATTTATATATTTATATATTTATATATTTATATATTTATATATTTATATATTTATATATTTATATATTTATATATTTATATATTTATATATTTATATATTTATATATTTATATATTTATATATTTATATATTTATATATTTATATATTTATATATTTATATATTTATATATTTATATATTTATATATTTATATATTTATATATTTATATATTTATATATTTATATATTTATATATTTATATATTTATATATTTATATATTTATATATTTATATATTTATATATTTATATATTTATATATTTATATATTTATATATTTATATATTTATATATTTATATATTTATATATTTATATATTTATATATTTATATATTTATATATTTATATATTTATATATTTATATATTTATATATTTATATATTTATATATTTATATATTTATATATTTATATATTTATATATTTATATATTTATATATTTATATATTTATATATTTATATATTTATATATTTATATATTTATATATTTATATATTTATATATTTATATATTTATATATTTATATATTTATATATTTATATATTTATATATTTATATATTTATATATTTATATATTTATATATTTATATATTTATATATTTATATATTTATATATTTATATATTTATATATTTATATATTTATATATTTATATATTTATATATTTATATATTTATATATTTATATATTTATATATTTATATATTTATATATTTATATATTTATATATTTATATATTTATATATTTATATATTTATATATTTATATATTTATATATTTATATATTTATATATTTATATATTTATATATTTATATATTTATATATTTATATATTTATATATTTATATATTTATATATTTATATATTTATATATTTATATATTTATATATTTATATATTTATATATTTATATATTTATATATTTATATATTTATATATTTATATATTTATATATTTATATATTTATATATTTATATATTTATATATTTATATATTTATATATTTATATATTTATATATTTATATATTTATATATTTATATATTTATATATTTATATATTTATATATTTATATATTTATATATTTATATATTTATATATTTATATATTTATATATTTATATATTTATATATTTATATATTTATATATTTATATATTTATATATTTATATATTTATATATTTATATATTTATATATTTATATATTTATATATTTATATATTTATATATTTATATATTTATATATTTCTACGTTCATGCAAAAAACAAAACTTTATTAAACTATATTTAGTAAAAAAACTGTTTCTTTATTGCACTAGTGCAATAAAAATTTTATTGCACTTATCTGTCATTTTACTACAGCGTTTGATGATCATGACAAACATAAATATTCAAATCAACGCCAAATATTTAGTCCATTTTCATTTTCTGTGTTACGTTTTAAAAAAATTTGCATATTTTATATTATTTTTAATCATTTAATAAATAAAATAATAAAAAAATGTAGTTTATTAAAAATGTCATTATAAATTGAATGAATACAAACGTAAATAAATACCTCAAACAGAGGTACACGATCACGGCTACTATGATTTGGATAATACAGCTTCAGTTCTATAAAACATTTTTTGGTTTTTGCATGAACGTAGAAAAAATATTGTATGCAACTCGTGCAAAAAAGTGTTTATTGCACTCGACGTGTTGTCTAACTCGGCCTGACGGCCCTCGTTGGACAATTTCACGTCGCGTGCAATAAACACTTACTTTTTGCACATGTTGCATAAATAACTATTAAAATTGTATACACTTTTGCAACTAATTAGTTGTATAGTCGAAATTTTATAAAAAATTTTAGGTTACAATTGATTAAACCATGTGCTATTTTTAAGTTCATGGCGCATGCGTCTTTCATTAGGTCAGTTTGCCAAAAAAAGATGCATTTACTTTAACTGTGTGGGACTAACGAGGTCCTACAGCCAATTATTTCAAATTAAAGGGGGTTGCATAAAGCTAATGAGACTTTATTCCCGACCACCCTTTCTTATTTGGGAGGAGCACGTGTCATATACAATAGAACTGAAAGAAGGATTGTTAAAAATTTTAATTATTGATTTAAGAATAAAATTATGGTATTTTTAATGAAATATAGTTAAACTAATGACAACCATGTATGTTTCCTGAATCCCTTAAAACTGGTGATGGTCGGTTAACGAGGCATACCACGTATTGAAACTTGTAGAGGGGGCAGTGGGGGGCTAATGAGACTTAACCTCTGATTCTGAGAGAGACATAATTATTGTACATTATGGTGTTCAGGTTGAATGTTAAATTTATGACAAATTGTTGACGACTATTTTTGAAATTTGATAAACAGTTTTCAGAAAAGCAAGCTCTCATAAGAGTTTTAGTGATTAAATAAATTATGAAGTTAAATTAAGATTATTATTATTATCAATTAAATTGGTACGTGAAGAAAGACTTTTATCCAGAAACAATAAGTATGCAAAAATTTCATTGAAATGTTTAATATCAGATTTTTTGTTAATGCAGTCATTTTGAGCAATATGTGCTATTTCTAAGAAAAGTTTTTTTTTTGTCTAGGCGAGGCTCTTTTTCTAAAACTTTGATATCATGGAAGTTGAAGGTATGGTTATTCGAAATTGCATGATTTGCTAATGTACAACGTTTTGGGTGTAGTCTGCAGCCGCTCTTGTGAGATGTTATGCAGTTCTTTAATGGTCTTGTAGTTTGACCTATGTATAGTGAGTTAAAATTCCCACAAGGGATACTATAGACTACATCAGTCTAAAATAGCATTGGTGTTTTTTTCCTACAGTATCCCTTGTGCGGATGGTAACTCACTATACATAGGGAGATTTGGGAATGTACATAGTATTGTCTTATCCTTTAATTTTGCCTTCCCCTTTTTATTTTTCTATCAGTTCCATCAGTAAAAAAAATCTCATAATACTTGGAAATATTTTCTGAAAAATGTAGCATCATCTCTAAAAAGTCTTTTATCAGTCATCTCTAGAAATGATATGCTGCCACCGAGGCTGCCACTATTCCAAATGCTTAGGATCCTATAAAAACATTTATCATGACAAAATTGACTTCGTAAGATACGGAATGTGACTAGTTTACAATAAATATTATATTTACAAATACGTACTTACTTTAAAAAGACTTTGAATAGATTTCTGCGTGTGTTTTCTTTAGTTTTACAACTGATTTATATTCCGTTTTATAACCTGAAACGAAGTATATTGCTTTGATGTTTTTTGTCACTCATGTTACTTGAAGTCAAGTATTTTTTTTACATTATTTTGATTACTTTCAACAATTAAAAAAAAACCACTTTATTTCACATTTACTTACATAGAAAACTGACAAACTTTATAAAAAGAAAGACGGAAATTTGAAATTTGTCCCTTGTCGATTCGCCTCTTTCTCTCAAGTCTTCATAAATGCAGAACTACCACCTTAATTACAATGGACTACAAGATCCATTTTTGTTACCAGAGTAGCTATTCTTGAATTCGAGGGAATAGAAAACTGGTTTCATCTCTTTATTTGCAAGGCCAAAAATTTGTATTTTTGTCTCATTCTTCCCTTAAAATTTCTACTCCCTGAGATTCAAGAATAGATACCGAGATAGACAATTTATAGGAATATTTTGCTAATTTTAAAGTTTTTTCGTTTATTCTCAATCTACATTTTCATACACCTACTCAAATTTTTAATAATGAATAGCACAAGTTAATTTGTAATATTTCTTTACATTTTTTAACCAATAATGCAGTTTCTTTAAATTGGATTGGTTGAAAACGATTGAATCTACTGCAATAATTAAAGACTTTTCGCTACACCATGCGACAAAAAACTACTCTAACGAAGGGTAGTCAAAAATAAAAATTTTCCGTTGCATGCGATGGCGACCATGCGTCGTACAGTTTCAGGAATTGGACTTCAGGACCTCGGACTTGGGCCATCCGTACTCTGCCAATTAATCTATCACAGGACATATGCTATGATATCCGAATTAGTGAATTTGAAGTCAATCAGATACAACTTCCGTCGGCACAGACAAATTATCATCCCAACTCAGCTCCCTGATTCTCCTCAAAGCCAGCCTTTTTAGATCGTGTGGAGGGACGGTAATTTTTAATTACACTAAAACTAAATTTCTAAGATACTTCATTCGTTCAACAGTGATCAGTTTTCGAGTACGGTACACCGTAAACGTGAAATGAAAAAAAGTGTGAGAAAATCGGTTAAGATCTGAAAACTAACTACATATTTCGAAATTATGAAAATAAAAAATCTCTAATTTCCCATATGAAATCATGAAAATAATACCCTTATATTCCCAAAGTGAGAGCAAACCAAAGAAAAATTAAAAAAAAGCTAAGAATTAAAGAAAATAAAAATGCGTGCACGACCAGGAATCGAACGCTAATCTCGGACTTCACTTTCTTTCATTTACGGCGTTATAAAGGATCTTAGAAATTTAGTTCTAGTGTAAATATAAATTACCGTCAAAAGCATGGAGACTACACAAGGAGCACGCACTCCATGTATAACAAGCGTACTGTGTTAAGGCCAAGTTCAATTTTGTTTGACATATCATCACGATTTTTTTTAGGTTAGAACATTGCATTATCAATTTTTTTCATTCGAAGTAATAAAAGACGTCACTTTAAATTTCTATCTCTTTATGTCAACAAATTTCTAACACGATGAATTTATAAAACGTATGTCACTAATGAATATGCGGCGGCAACTGACGGCAACACTGTCAGCTACTCCATGGCTACTAGAGTACATACAGGTCCGGTATAAGCCATGGAAAATAATAATTTAATGTTTTGATCGAGTTGAATAAAATATCAAAATTAAATGTTTATTTTTAAGTAAACGATATTTTTAAATGTATACGTCTTCAATCAAAAATAATATAGGCAATACTCAAGTGTATTATACGAGTGTACTGGACAAGAGATAATTTTACCCTTTACTCCAGTTTTTTGTAATGAAACCAGCGGTAAAATAGATATTTGTGTGCCAAGGCTGTGTTTTGGCCGAATTAGACATATGCGTTCAAGTCTAAGCTAGTTCTGGTTAAGTATAAGAGTAATAGGCAAGAAACGGGTGTTCAATCAAACTTGACATCGAGATAGATGTCACATAAGCAGGTGTACTGAAGATGAACTTTGCAGGACCAAGCATCAGATAGGTATAACACTTGATATTCTGAAAACTATGTGGATACTACACTGAATAAGAACGAATGGAAGTGTCAGAAGGAGGCTAAAGGCAAAAAATAGATGGAACAGAGCCTAATAGATAGATAAGTCATATTTTAGCCAGGAGAGAGTCGATGAGTGTTATATAGTTATTTATGAATGTATTTTTAATGTATAATTTCAGTTTATTTTCATTTTTGGTATAAAACTATGGCTGACATAATAAAACTCTTAAAAGTATATATATTTTCAATCTTTATTACTATACATTATTTAGTATTCATTTATTCTCTCTGACCTAGGGAAAAGGTCAGAAAACCCTGGTCATAATTGTTTACAATGTTGCGTGTTCCTAATGATACAAAACATTACAGAGGAATGATACTTAGCCGATGAAATCTCATCGAGTTCACGCATGACATTGTGGTATGGAATATGGCTATCTCTGATGCATCTGCAGATTTAAATTTATTTTTGCGTACTGTTTTCTATCAACTGATACCCCAAATTTATACAAGCCACGTCTTCGCACCACAATGTGACATAGCATCAAATCTGCTTAATCTCGTACCATTTTTTTAAAGTATCAAGGATATTCTTGGTGTAGCTGATCATCATGTTTCGAGTCACTGAACCTAAAAAATAACAAATATCAATAAATAGAATTCGTAATTTATTCCAAAAATATTTTTCTTTAGGAATTATATAGGATTTCTCGTTAATATACTGACAAACTTTTAAAGGTGGTAGGTGCATCAAAATAAACATTTTTTTGCTTAATAAAATAAAAATAATTTTATTGCCCAACAAATTAATCCATTTACAGAACAAAATACATGAAATAAATGTTAAACATAATATTTCGACAGAAAATAATTTTAGCAACAGCAAGAAAAAAAAAAAAAGAAAAGAAAGAATCCTAAATACATTAGCTACCAATTAGTACAACTAATGGACGAAATAAATATCCCAATCAGAACAAAATTAATTAAAATTTGAGCACATTAGCCTTATAGGTGAATTTCTTCCCAAGTTCGTTCAAATACTTGCTGTATAAAATGTTTTATGATATCTAATGGCTGTTTGGGGAACATTAAAATTTATTTAATTTATCAAAAATACTACATCAATAGTGTTATGTAATATTTTATAAAAAAATGTAACACTGGAAACTACCCTTCTATTTTCGAAAGAAGCAGAGATTCTTCAATACCTCGAATGGGATGCAGCTCATCTATTTTAAAAGAAAGGTACTTGAGAGATCGCCGCTGAACATTTTCCAATGATCTTTTATGAATATTGTAAATAAGGTTCCAGATAAGAGATGCATATTCTAGCCTGGAACGAACTAAAGAAAAGTAAAGGATCTCCAAGCTTTAAGAGTTTGTAAAAGAACGAATATTACGAATTAGGAACTCTAAGCTTTTCAACGCAGAAGCAACTGTATTTTCAATATAATCCGAAAAAGTAACTTTTTGGTTGAATAATGCACAAGTCCGATAAATGTAGGCTTTTAAATAAATAATCAAACTCCACCTTGTTAATCAATCAATATATGTTTATTGTCAAAGCTACAAGAACTTATAGATATATAATACTTCTAGTATAGGAAGATACTTCATATTTAGACACATTCATTCAGCTTGTTTTCATTACACCAATTTTCAACGATTCCCAAGTTGGGTCTGTAAAAAGTAACAATCTTGAATTGATGAGATTGAGGTAAATATTTTTAAGTCAGCAGCGAACAGCAGGTTAAATTTATTGCCAAGTCATTTATAAATATACTAAATAATAGTGGTCCCAGATTGGAGCTCTGTGGAACTCCAGATGTTGCTGTGAGGGGTGCAGATGAAAATCCGTTGTAAAAGACATAATTAAAACGATGATTTAGGTAAGATGAAAATAATCTCAACAGCGACTGATCAAACCCTAAGCATTCCAACTTCCTTACAAGAATATTATGATTTTTAATTATTACAAAATACATTATGTATGTACAAAAAATATTCTAAACATATTTTAACTAACAAGAGTTTTATTTTTAACTAGTTATATTCAAAAACAAATGACATTTTTAAAACTATGTTTAACAATAACCGATGAGTATACAACAAGGTTCACAGTTTAAACTAAGTCTACATTTTAACTGCCTATTGTACAACCCGCCATATGTACAATTAAAAATTAATTGTATTTCTTTAAAATGCACCTTATTCTGTTGATCAAAACCATTGGATAAAAAAATTAAAAAATATTGGTATAAAGGTGGTTTTTATATCTATGCTATAAAGCATGCATTGGGGTAGCATGTAGATTATCTAAGTATCAGGTCAGAGAGATTAAAATTAAATAACATATGTAGTGGGATTCTCATCTTTTGAGTACGTCTCCTATCGAGACTCCTATCTTTGTTTGACAGACAGCGATTTTGATGTAATGTCTCTCTATATTCTGTATATAATGTGTCGAGTTGGCACAAAAGAATCGCTGTTCTGATCAGAAGAAATTAACCACATCAAAGGAAGAAAATTAGGTCCCCTGTTATTTTTAATTTATATTAATGATCGTTAATGTTGCAATAATTAATATGACATTTACCTGTTTGCCTTTGATGTCCTTATCTATGTTTCTTGTAAGTTGTAAGGATTCAGATAACTAAGAGTTAATTGTCAATGAAACTCTGCAAAATGTTTATAAATGATGTTGCAATCATTTGTTAAAAAATCAACACAAATACCTAAAACAAAATATAAGCTGATAAGTAATAACTATATGCAGTTTGTGGACAAACAATATAAGAAATTGGAAGAAAATCTATACAGTTAGTAGAAAAATTCAAATATTTAAGGGTAATTATTCGGAAACAGATGAAATTCACAGACCATATGCAAATACTGTTATCAAAACAATTGCAGTTAAATTACATTTCCTATTTAGAATCATAGAATGTTATTAAAATAATTTTTATTACATTATTTTTTATTAAATTTGAATATTGTGATATTAGCAAACTAGCCAAATAAATAAAATAAAAACCGAAAACATACCTGGATCTACAATAATATATATAAATAATATAAGTACATTGCATCTTTTAAATTATTAAAGTCCATTAAATTGAAATGACACGTCAAACCATAAACGTCAAACTTTCAAAACAAACATGCTTGTGTTCCAAACAGAAAATAGCATTTATAGAATAATTTATTTACTTGCAACCTTTCCCCACACACCACCTTGCTCCTCACCCATAAACATGTTCAAATTGGGCTAAGCCATTTTACATTCGTCTGCATAGGGAGCGATCTTGCAATTTTTCAATTTTTAGTGTCTATTCCGTCTGTTCAGATGGCAGCATCTTATGGGCCCTACATTTTTAAATCTTATCACAAGAATCCTGAAATAATTAGGCAAAAATAAAAGAATGTATGTTGCGTTTTAACTTTTAAATACTATAAAAAATGATGGAAAGTCCATAACTTTTAAATATTTGTTAAATATCACTTATTAAAATATTTTGCATTAAAAGTAAAACAAACCATAGACTTTCCATCATTTTTTACAGTTTTTTGAACCCATTTATGAAAACAGTTTTTGAAAATATTATCGTTCAGAGCTGTATTTCTTGTGATAAAAAAGTTGCCGTCACTTGTCATTGAACTTGGCCTTAAACAGAGTATTTTAAGAGGGCGCTAGTGTCCCATAAGTACCAAAATGGCATAAGAGAATGAGGCGGTAGTTTGAAATAAAATAAATAATTATAATTAATTATTAATTATTAATTATTAATTATTAATTATTAATTATTAATTATTAATTATTAATTATTAATTATTAATTATTAATTATTAATTATTAATTATTAATTATTAATTATTAATTATTAATTATTAATTATTAATTATTAATTATTAATTATTAATTATTAATTATTAATTATTAATTATTAATTATTAATTATTAATTATTAATTATTAATTATTAATTATTAATTATTAATTATTAATTATTAATTATTAATTATTAATTATTAATTATTAATTATTAATTATTAATTATTAATTATTAATTATTAATTATTAATTATTAATTATTAATTATTAATTATTAATTATTAATTATTAATTATTAATTATTAATTATTAATTATTAATTATTAATTATTAATTATTAATTATTAATTATTAATTATTAATTATTAATTATTAATTATTAATTATTAATTATTAATTATTAATTATTAATTATTAATTATTAATTATTAATTATTAATTATTAATTATTAATTATTAATTATTAATTATTAATTATTAATTATTAATTATTAATTATTAATTATTAATTATTAATTATTAATTATTAATTATTAATTATTAATTATTAATTATTAATTATTAATTATTAATTATTAATTATTAATTATTAATTATTAATTATTAATTATTAATTATTAATTATTAATTATTAATTATTAATTATTAATTATTAATTATTAATTATTAATTATTAATTATTAATTATTAATTATTAATTATTAATTATTAATTATTAATTATTAATTATTAATTATTAATTATTAATTATTAATTATTAATTATTAATTATTAATTATTAATTATTAATTATTAATTATTAATTATTAATTATTAATTATTAATTATTAATTATTAATTATTAATTATTAATTATTAATTATTAATTATTAATTATTAATTATTAATTATTAATTATTAATTATTAATTATTAATTATTAATTATTAATTATTAATTATTAATTATTAATTATTAATTATTAATTATTAATTATTAATTATTAATTATTAATTATTAATTATTAATTATTAATTATTAATTATTAATTATTAATTATTAATTATTAATTATTAATTATTAATTATTAATTATTAATTATTAATTATTAATTATTAATTATTAATTATTAATTATTAATTATTAATTATTAATTATTAATTATTAATTATTAATTATTAATTATTAATTATTAATTATTAATTATTAATTATTAATTATTAATTATTAATTATTAATTATTAATTATTAATTATTAATTATTAATTATTAATTATTAATTATTAATTATTAATTATTAATTATTAATTATTAATTATTAATTATTAATTATTAATTATTAATTATTAATTATTAATTATTAATTATTAATTATTAATTATTAATTATTAATTATTAATTATTAATTATTAATTATTAATTATTAATTATTAATTATTAATTATTAATTATTAATTATTAATTATTAATTATTAATTATTAATTATTAATTATTAATTATTAATTATTAATTATTAATTATTAATTATTAATTATTAATTATTAATTATTAATTATTAATTATTAATTATTAATTATTAATTATTAATTATTAATTATTAATTATTAATTATTAATTATTAATTATTAATTATTAATTATTAATTATTAATTATTAATTATTAATTATTAATTATTAATTATTAATTATTAATTATTAATTATTAATTATTAATTATTAATTATTAATTATTAATTATTAATTATTAATTATTAATTATTAATTATTAATTATTAATTATTAATTATTAATTATTAATTATTAATTATTAATTATTAATTATTAATTATTAATTATTAATTATTAATTATTAATTATTAATTATTAATTATTAATTATTAATTATTAATTATTAATTATTAATTATTAATTATTAATTATTAATTATTAATTATTAATTATTAATTATTAATTATTAATTATTAATTATTAATTATTAATTATTAATTATTAATTATTAATTATTAATTATTAATTATTAATTATTAATTATTAATTATTAATTATTAATTATTAATTATTAATTATTAATTATTAATTATTAATTATTAATTATTAATTATTAATTATTAATTATTAATTATTAATTATTAATTATTAATTATTAATTATTAATTATTAATTATTAATTATTAATTATTAATTATTAATTATTAATTATTAATTATTAATTATTAATTATTAATTATTAATTATTAATTATTAATTATTAATTATTAATTATTAATTATTAATTATTAATTATTAATTATTAATTATTAATTATTAATTATTAATTATTAATTATTAATTATTAATTATT
>OV651813.1:72131359-72146359 GCA_927349885.1 Psylliodes chrysocephalus
TAATTATTAATTATTAATTATTAATTATTAATTATTAATTATTAATTATTAATTATTAATTATTAATTATTAATTATTAATTATTAATTATTAATTATTAATTAATTAATTATAACTCTAATTATATTTATTTAATTTAAAAACATTTGACACGTGTTTACGTTAATTAAATAATCGGTTACTTTATTTTCACGCTAACTTCACATTTGTTTATTCCTCTATATTCACACCGGTACAAAAGAAAAATTAGCGACGCTAGAAAAAAGAAAGCTTTATTTATACGATAAAGCGCGGACAAACTCTGGCAAATGCCACACTTGAGTGCGTGCTCCTTGTGTAGTCTCCATGGTCGAAAGGTTGGCTTTAAGGAAAATGTAGGGAGCTGAGAATTTGTGTGTACCGGCGCGTCGGGAGTCGGAATGTGATTGACTTAAAATTTACAAATTTGGACCCCAAAGCGTACGTGCTGCAATGGTTTAATTAGTAGAGTACGGACAGCCCAAGTCCGAGGTTCAATTCGTAGCCGTGCACCATTTTCTCTTCTTTTCTTTCTTTAATTCTCAGCTTTTTCAATTTTTCTATGGTTTGTTTTCACTTAGAGGATACGAGGGTGTAATTTTCATAATTTTGTAGGAAGATTTAGGGGTTTTTCATAATTTCAAAATCTGCATTTAGTTTTCGGATCTAAACCGATTTTCTTACACTACTTTCTTACCTTTGTAATATTTGTATTTTTTGTAGCAAATCTAACACATCTGGATCAGACCCAGCTAATTTTCTCCAACGATGTATATTTAATGGATTTTGAACTTCTTGCTCCAGAGCTTTACATTTTAATCTACTCTTTGTTAAGTCTCTTTCTAAATGAAAAATTTCTTGCCGCAGGTCCACCATGCTTGCCATCGTTTTGGAAATGTGACTTTTCTCTTGCCTTAGTCTTTTAACTTCCATTTTCATGAGTCTGATGTCACTTAATCTCAGTTCGTAGTGAGCTTCACCTAAAAAAAGAAACCTGTAAAATTTACAGTGGAGGTACTGATAATGTTTCTTTTATGATTTATAAAACAATACTGACATTTTAAAGTATAAAAATACAGACATTTTTAAGAAATGTAGAGCTACATCGTATCTGATAGAGCGACGGCTCAGCCTGTCAAGTTTATTTAAGTGTAATTAAACCTACAGTATTTTATTATTATTATTATTATTATTATTATTATTATTATTATTATTATTATTATTATTATTATTATTATTATTATTAATTATTATTATTATTATTATTATTATTATTATTATTATTATTATTATTATTATTATTATTATTAATTATTATTATTATTATTATTAATTATTATTATTATTATTATTATTATTATTATTATTATTATTTATTATTATTTATTATTAATTATTATTATTATTATTATTATTATTATTATTTCTGCTGGGGCTGAAAATTCTATGACATACATTGAATTGTTCAGCTTATCCAGCAGAACGACATCAGGTTTATTAGCTTGAAGTCGTCTGGCGGTGGGAAAAGCGTAATTCCAATAAATTCGACAGTTTTCCTTGTCTATTACAGTTTCGATGTCTCCGGGGGCATACGGCAACACTGGTGTTTCATCTATACCGTAAGCGTGTCTGAGATGGTAGTATAGTACCCGAAGTGCTGCATTGTGTCGATGAATATAACTAGTTCGGGCGTGTACTGGACATGCAGACAACAAGTGCATTAATGTTTCAGGGTGCTGGTGACACGCTCTACATCGCACGTCAGGTACCTCTGAAAACTGGCTACGGTATACCAAGGTGTTTATTACACCGTCCTGACATGCTACTACGAAACCTTCAGTCTCAGACTTCAGCTCGGCCGATTTAAGGAAAGCGAATGTCAGTTTCCTCGAAAGTTCTAATGCTTCGATATTTCTATAGAATACCCCATGTTGTGCTTTATCTGCATGTTCTTCCAGTAGCAGCCGCTGTTCTGCTGCTTTAGCTTTAGATTTCACCAAGAGAGGTTCTAATCTTGTAAGAGATTGATCGTTCTCGTTATTGATCGAGAAAATAAGCTTAAGCCTCTCTGACGCTTTGCCCGCTGCTTTAAAAAGAAATGCCCCACAGTTAGCGATTTCATGATCCCGAACGAGCTGTAATAATGGATCCGTGCTATTCGTAATTTTGCAAGCCAAACCTAAGACAATCCTATCGTGCAAACACTCTAAGCTTAATAGACCTCTTCCTCCTTGGTGTCGCGGGAGGTAAATACGGGGAACCGATGACCGCGGATGATGGCTTCTTTTCATGTTCATCATTTTTCGTGTCTTTACATCCATATCTCGTAATTCATCTCGTCTCCACTTTATTACGCCAAAAGAGTAGAGAAGTATTGGGACCGCAAGCATGTTGGTGGCGGCAACTTTATTGATTCCAGAGAGTTCCGATACCCATATTTTTCGAAGCCTTGTTCTGTAGTTCCTTTGAAAGGCATTTTTTACTTTATCTGTGTCATGCATACGATTTTGATCGATACCTAGATATTTGTAGGTCTCTTCGAGCTCCAAATGACGTAAAATGCCTCCATCGGCGAGCTGTTCGTTGTCTGGCTGGTCTTGGATTCGGCCTTTAAAAAGTTTAATTACCGCACACTTATCCAGTCCGAGTTCCATACGTATATCGTTGGTATACTCTTCAACCACTTTTAGAGACTGCTTTAAATCTCGGTCACTCGTAGCATAAAGCTTCAGATCATCCATATAAAATAGATGTGTCACCTTGTGTGTTCGGTTACCAGGTGGCCCACAAGCATATCCGCGAGTCTTACGAAGGCTTACTGAAATAGGAAGTAGCGAGATACAGAACAACAGAGGACTGAGAGAGTCGCCTTGGAAGACTCCTCTCTTGAATGTTATTGGCTCAGTAATTATTTTTTCATTCCCAGTTGTTATATGGAACCTTGTTTTCCAAAGCGGCATTAGTTGTTCAATGCACTTTATTACTTGAGGGGGTACTGCAAGCATTCTCAAGAGACATACAAGAAGATCATGTGATGTCGTGTCAAAAGCCTTCTTATAATCAATCCAAGCCATCGATAGGTTCCGCTTGTATTGGATTGAATCTTGAGTTATGCATCTGTCTATCAGTAGGTTTTCTTTGCAGCCTTCTAATTTTTTCTTTCCTCCTCGTTGTTCCCCTATATCCCTCAGGATCGGTTCCACTACAGCTAAAACCCGAGAATACAAGATACGGGTAAATACTTTGTAACAAGTGTTAAGACAGGTGATCGATCGGTAATTCTTGGGATCATTCAAGTCTCCTTTTTTGGGAATAAGCGTTGTTCTACCTTCTATAAACCACCCTGGAATTGATTGGTCATCATTAAGCCAAGAGTTAAAAATTCTAGCTAAGTGTTGATGAGTACACGAAAACTTTTTCCACCAGAAGTTGTTGATCCCATCCAAGCCAGGTGCTGAGTAGTTTTTTGTTCCCTCCAAGGCCTTTTTAACCTCTTCCTGGGTGATAGCTGGGCTCGCATTAGGATTTCCTTGATAATTGGCACAATACCTTCTGAACTCAGATAAAGCAGGAGTATCTTGATTTAATGGTATTGCCAATTCGTAGATTCGTTTCCAAAAGCTTTCCACATCTTGAGTTGTTGGAGGTTCATTTACAGTTGGCCTTTGGCCTTCTTGGTTTGTTCAAAAAATTTTGATTGTCCTTGATCACTTTAACCCTCTTTTTCAAGCTGTTTTTTTACCACTCCTAGGGCCCGAATACGGTCTGAACAACGCTGTTTGATGGTGACTAGCCTTGTCTTGTTTAAGGTATGATGTTCTCGGCGTAGTTTTGCAGCTATCTTCCTGATCTTTGTAGTAAATTGCCTTCTCGTCGAAATATATTCTATTACACACTGTATTCGAAAGGCTTGTTGCCTAAATTGGAATATTTTGTTTGTGACTTGTTGTATTCGTCTTTCAATTTTTCTTATTTGTTTGTAAAATCCATTTGTTAGAATATCTGGTATTAAACGAGAGGCGGCCTGATAGACTAGAATATTATTATTATTATTATTATATTATTATTATTATTATTATTATTATTATTATATTATTATTATTATATTATTATTATTATATTATTATTATTATATTATTATTATTATATTATTATTATATTATTATTATTATATTATTATTATTATATTATTATTATTATATTATTATTATTATATTATTATATTATTATATTATTATATTATTATATTATTATATTATTATATTATTATATTATTATATTATTATATTATTATATTATTATATTATTATATTATTATATTATTATATTATTATATTATTATATTATTATATTATTATATTATTATATTATTATATTATTATATTATTATATTATTATATTATTATATTATTATATTATTATATTATTATATTATTATATTATTATATTATTATATTATTATATTATTATATTATTATATTATTATATTATTATATTATTATATTATTATATTATTATATTATTATATTATTATATATTATATTATTATATTATTATATTATTATTAATTATTATTATTAATTATTATTATTATTATTATTATTATTATTATTATTATTATTATTATTAATTATTATTATTATTATTATTATTATTATTATTATTATTATTATTATTATTATTATTATTATTATTATTATTATTATTATTATTATTATTATTATTATTATTATTATTATTATTATTATTATTATTATTATTATTATTATTATTATTATTATTATTATTATTATTATTATTATTATTATTATTATTATTATTATTATTATTATTTATTATTATTATTATTATTATTATTATTATTATTATTATTATTATTATTATTATTATTATTATTATTATTATTATTATTATTATTATTATTATTATTATTATTATTATTATTATTATTATTATTATTATTATTATTATTATTATTATTATTATTATTATTATTATTATTATTATTATTATTATTATTATTATTATTATTATTATTATTATTATTATTATTATTATTATTATTATTATTATTATTATTATTATTATTATTATTATTATTATTATTATTATTATTATTATTATTATTATTATTATTATTATTATTATTATTATTATTATTATTATTATTATTATTATTATTATTATTATTATTATTATTATTATTATTATTATTATTATTATTATTATTATTATTATTATTATTATTATTATTATTATTATTATTATTATTATTATTATTATTATTATTATTATTATTATTATTATTATTATTATTATTATTATTATTATTATTATTATTATTATTATTATTATTATTATTATTATTATTATTATTATTATTATTATTATTATTATTATTATTATTATTATTATTATTATTATTATTATTATTATTATTATTATTATATTATTATTATTATTATTATTATTATTATTATTATTATTATTATTATTATTATTATTATTATTATTATTATTATTATTATTATTATTATTATTATTATTATTATTATTATTATTATTATTATTATTATTATTATTATTATTATTATTATTATTATTATTATTATTATTATTATTATTATTATTATTATTATTATTATTATTATTATTATTATTATTATTATTATTATTATTATTATTATTATTATTATTATTATTATTATTATTATTTTACAAATTAATTTTGTTATTTGTCTTATTTTTATTGTATTTTAACTCATACTGACTGTAACTATATTTTGTATGGAAATGTCAATAAACCTTATCTATCTATCTATTATTATTATTATTATTATTATTATTATTATTATTATTATTATTATTATTATTATTATTATTATTATTATTATTATTATTATTATTATTATTATTATTATTATTATTATTATTATTATTATTATTATTATTATTATTATTATTATTATTATTATTATTATTATTATTATTATTATTATTATTATTATTATTATTATTATTATTATTATTATTATTATTATTATTATTATTATTATTATTATTATTATTATTATTATTATTATTATTATTATTATTATTATTATTATTATTATTATTATTATTATTATTATTATTATTATTATTATTATTATTATTATTATTATTATTATTATTATTATTATTATTATTATTATTATTATTATTATTATTATTATTATTATTATTATTATTATTATTATTATTATTATTATTATTATTATTATTATTATTATTATTATTATTATTATTATTATTATTATTATTATTATTATTATTATTATTATTATTATTATTATTATTATTATTATTATTATTATTAATTATTATTATTATTATTATTATTATTATTATTATTATTATTATTATTATTATTATTATTATTATTATTATTATTATTATTATTATTATTATTATTATTATTATTATTATTATTATTATTATTATTATTATTATTATTATTATTATTATTATTATTATTATTATTATTATTATTATTATTATTATTATTATTATTATTATTATTATTATTATTATTATTATTATTATTATTATTATTATTATTATTATTATTATTATTATTATTATTATTATTATTATTATTATTATTATTATTATTATTATTATTATTATTATTATTATTATTATTATTATTATTATTATTATTATTATTATTATTATTATTATTATTATTATTATTATTATTATTATTATTATTATTATTATTATTATTATTATTATTATTATTATTATTATTATTATTATTATTATTATTATTATTATTATTATTATTATTATTATTATTATTATTATTATTATTATTATTATTATTATTATTATTATTATTATTATTATTATTATTATTATTATTATTATTATTATTATTATTATTATTATTATTATTATTATTATTATTATTATTATTATTATTATTATTATTATTATTATTATTATTATTATTATTATTATTATTATTATTATTATTATTATTATTATTATTATTATTATTATTATTATTATTATTATTATTATTATTATTATTATTATTATTATTATTATTATTATTATTATTATTATTATTATTATTATTATTATTATTATTATTATTATTATTATTATTATTATTATTATTATTATTATTATTATTATTATTATTATTATTATTATTATTATTATTATTATTATTATTATTATTATTATTATTATTATTATTATTATTATTATTATTATTATTATTATTATTATTATTATTATTATTATTATTATTATTATTATTATTATTATTATTATTATTATTATTATTATTATTATTATTATTATTATTATTATTATTATTATTATTATTATTATTATTATTATTATTATTATTATTATTATTATTATTATTATTATTATTATTATTATTATTATTATATTATTATTATTATTATTATTATTATTATTATTATTATTATTATTATTATTATTATTATTATTATTATTATTATACAGTCAAAGCGAGTGGTTGTGTTTTATGCTCTGCTGTTAATTTCGTAAATATGCAGTTTTCTGTAGAGTTAATTTGTTGAAATTACTTTGTAGTGATCGTTAAGTGTCACTGTGCCTGTGAAATCATCTGAAGATTGTTCCTGCTTTTTTTTCACCCAATAACAACAAATATATTGTGAGTTAAATCCAGCATTTCTACTATTTACATTTCAATAAAAAACGATTGTCTTCGGTTGTCAGTAAATTCGCCTGGTTTTATAATTTCGTGAAATTTACATTAATTTGGTAAATTTTTAAGTGGAATAAAATGGCAGATAGTAAGGCTGGCACATCTTTGGATGTTCTGAACACTTGTGTGAGGTGTAAAAAGTCAGTGGGCACTGGAATCCGTTGCAAAATATGCGGTATTCTCTCACATAAGAGCTGTTTAAAATCACTAAAAACAGTTAAAATTATTGACAACGAATATTGTATATGCTGTCAAGGTACAGGTGATAGATCGGCCTTAGGTACGCAGACTGTAACTCCTATTAGCTGCAATAGTGACATAATATTTACTGAAAACGTGCCCGAAATAGAAATTTTGCGAAATAGTGTCAAACATCTAGAATCGCTATTAACTGAAAGGGAGAAAACTATCAAATATCAGGATGTTGCAATTAAATCGCTAACTGATCAGATAGACTTGATGAAGAAGGTAAACACACTATTTAACAATTCGTCTGTTTCTACCAATAGTAAAAATCAGTTTTCATATACCACTACA
This sequence comes from Psylliodes chrysocephalus, assembly GCA_927349885.1. NCBI lineage: Eukaryota > Metazoa > Arthropoda > Insecta > Coleoptera > Chrysomelidae > Psylliodes > Psylliodes chrysocephalus. The sequence goes on from OV651813.1 coordinate 72,139,668, forward strand.
GAATCTTTGTCTGTCCTTCCTGCAGTGAACAACGCTGAACCTCAAATCAAACTGCCGGACGTAAGAAGTGCTGTACATCTTGCCCAAACTAAAATGCTTTGTGATGAAACCATCAACCTTCGGGATAATGTTTCTGCCGCAAATTCATCTACTCCAACAAGTCGTTCAGGAAGCATTTTCATAGGTACTCATAATGGATTAGAAGATTGCCTCTTAAAGCTGCTGAATCTAGAATAATGAGGCATTTCCACGTAACCAACTTTAATATAGATGTTACAGTGATCAATCTAAAAACCTATCTCTCTCAATTTGCTTCGGAGGTGGTTGTTCAAAAACTCAACTCAAAAAGTCCTGAGCATTACTCGTCTTTTAAAGTTTCGGTACCTACACAACAAACAAGTTCCATTCTGGTCAGTGATATTTGGCCTGCTGGAGTATTAGTTAATCATTTTTTTCCCCCTAAAAAACTCCATGACCGGACACTCTCATAAAAATGTAAAAAAATTTTTTTCTTGTAAGTCATATTCAGTGTTGCACATGAACGTTCAAAGTCTTACCAACAAGATCAACGAACTAAATATCTATCTATTTCATAATCCATTTAACATTTTTTGCATATCAGAACACTGGTTAAATACAAATAATTTAAATACCGTTAATATCGATAATTATCAGCTTACTACTTCATTTTGCCGTGAAGATATAGTTCATGGGGGCGTGGCCATCTACGCCAGAAACGGGATTAAACTGAAGAGTGTGGACATTTCAAAATATGCCCTGCCTATTCATGCCGAATTCTGCGGATCAGAAGTGACTGGAACCAATACTTTCATATTGTGTATTTACAGGTCATCTTCTAGTGGAAATCTAGAAATCTTTAAGAATTGTTTTTTTGGTCTTATTGATTTTATCCATAAAAAATATAAGAAAGTATTAATAGTAGGTGATTTTAATTTGGACTTTGATTGCAACACTGAATACATAGTTAACTTTAGAAATTGTTTAAAAATGTACGGACTAGAGCATTTGATACATGTCCCTACTAGAATTACAGCCCGATCGCAATCAAAACTAGATAATATAATTTTAAATCCGAATACACTAAACTGTATCGATATCGGTGTATGTGACCCGATGATAGCTGATCATCTCGGAACATTCGTGTTCGTTGAGTCTAACCTAAAAGATCGGAACGACGAAACATACTTAAAACGGTCAGTTACCGACTCGGCATTGATAAAGTTTTCTAACTCGCTGCAGGATATAGATTGGAATAGTTACAATTTCGATTTATTAAATACATCCGAGATGACTGATATAGTCGTGGCGCGTCTTGTAGAGGCTGTAGAAGAATGTTTTCCACTTAGAAACATTAGCCGGCGCTCGTCGAAAATAAAATGGTATAACGCGGATCTAAAAAAATTGCGAAGCGAGGTTTTTAAACTAAAATTGCGTTTTAATAAATATAGATTGGACACAAATTGGTTGGACTTTACGGAAAAACGTAAACAATACCGTGCAGCCCTGAAAATTGCTAAGAGATGTGCTTACGCCGAGAAAATTGAATCTTCAGATAATAAAACAAAAACAATATGGCATTTGGTAAATTCATCTCGGAATTCCAATTCCAATAAAAATAATAACGCGTCTTCATCTCTTTCTTCATCAGAATTCAATAACTTTTTTGCTACTATTGCAGAGACCATTTCTATCCACATAGAAACTCCTGACGTACATCCTCTTGATTACTTAAATCTCCAACCTAAGCCATCAGGTTCATTTTTTATGTCACCTATACTACAAGAAGATGTACGTAAGGCAGTGCGTGAGATGAAAAATTCAGTCAGCCTAGACCACTATGGCCTAAGTAGCAAAATGATAAAATGCGCGATGGAACCGCTGGTAATACCATTAACACTACTTTTTAATAGATGTTTAGAAGAGGGTAAGTTTCCGTCACAATTAAAAATATCTAGATTGATACCATTGCACAAAAAAAGGCGACACTGAATGTCCTGATAACTTTCGGCCTATTGCTATCGTCCCGGTCATCTCAAAACTATTTGAAAAAATTTTAAAAAATAAATTGCTCTCTTACATTGAAGGTAAAGAAATCCTATCACCTTCACAATACGGATTTCGAAAGGGCAAATCGACGGTCAAAGCGATGATTTCTCTAATTGAATGCGTGGTTGATAATCTTGATCAGGGTTACAGTTCATGTGCAACCATGTGCGACCTATCGAAGGCATTCGACTGCGTCAATATAGAGCTTTTGATTGACAAATTAGAGTTCTACGGGATAAGGGGAAATAGTCTTGAGATCTTCAGATCATATTTAACTGATAGGATGCAATACGTGGTATACAATGATGACGTTTCTAGCATGCTTCCGGTGGTAAGTGGTGTTCCACAGGGTTCTGTATTGGGCCCAGTTCTCTTTTTGCTCTACATCAACGACCTACCAAAATCTATTGAGCCACGTAAATGCATTTTATTTGCGGACGATACAACTCTTCTCACAAGGGGTAATTTAACATCTACCAGTGATGATACAATACTAGCAAAACGCTGGTTTAGTTCTAACAAGCTAATGCTAAATGCAGCTAAAACAAACAGAATTTTATTTAGCTCAGACAAACTGGCAAAAAAATCGGAGCCTGTAAAAACACTTGGTTTTACGCTGGACACGTGTCTCACTTGGGCCTCACATATAGCCAACCTTTGCTCTAAACTAGCAACACAAATTTACGTCATGAGACAGTTGTATTCTAACCTGGATCCGCATTCTATGAGGTCAGTATACTATGCTCTAGTCCACAGTAATATTAGTTATGGTATAATGCTCTGGGGCAAATCCAGCTCCTTACAGAAAGTGTTTAGCTATCAGAAGGCAGCTCTAAGAATTATTGATGGTGCACACTACTTAGATCACTGTCAGCCTATATTCAAAAAACACAAAATTCTGCCTTTGCCGTGCATATATATATTTCAGGTCTTATCGTGGATTCACTTGAATCGTTATCAAGTTCCTACTCATGCAGACATACATCAGCATAACACTAGATTTAAAGAAAATATAGTCAATAGCTTTTCTAGAATATGTATTACTCAAAACAATAAACCTGATTACTATATTTATAACGCTTTCGTGAACCACCATAAAAATTATCCCATAAAGAATATGACATTAAAGGCTTTTAATATGATAGCTAAAAACTTTCTAGTCGAGCATTGCTTCTATTCTTTGAATGAATATTTACAAGCTACCTCTTTTAGAATTGTTGACCAAAAATTTTAATTTTAATTTCATTTTTAATCTTAATCTTAATTTTAATTTCAATCTTAATTTTATTTTAATTTAAATTTTAAATTTTATTGACGTGAATTTTTACAAAAAATTTTATGTGTGTGAATGCATATTTTATATAGCTTGTAGATGTTTTGTTTTATCATTAAATTTGTATTTATATTTGGTATACCATATTGTAGTCTATGACATAAAATGTACTTATGTATATATTGTCAATAAATCTATCTATCTATCTATCTATCTATTATTATTATTATTATTATTATTATTATTATTATTATTATTATTATTATTATTATTATTATTATTATTATTATTATTATTATTATTATTATTATTATTATTATTATTATTATTATTATTATTATTATTATTATTATTATTATTATTATTATTATTATTATTATTATTATTATTATTATTATTATTATTATTATTATTATTATTATTATTATTATTATTATTATTATTATTATTATTATTATTATTATTATTATTATTATTATTATTATTATTATTATTATTATTATTATTATTATTATTATTATTATTATTATTATTATTATTATTATTATTATTATTATTATTATTATTATTATTATTATTATTATTATTATTATTATTATTATTATTATTATTATTATTATTATTATTATTATTATTATTATTATTATTATTATTATTATTATTATTATTATTATTATTATTATTATTATTATTATTATTATTATTATTATTATTATTATTATTATTATTATTATTATTATTATTATTATTATTATTATTATTATTATTATTATTATTATTATTATTATTATTATTATTATTATTATTATTATTATTATTATTATTATTATTATTATTATTATTATTATTATTATTATTATTATTATTATTATTATTATTATTATTATTATTATTATTATTATTATTATTATTATTATTATTATTATTATTATTATTATTATTATTATTATTATTATTATTATTATTATTATTATTATTATTATTATTATTATTATTATTATTATTATTATTATTATTATTATTATTATTATTATTATTATTATTATTATTATTATTATTATTATTATTATTATTATTATTATTATTATTATTATTATTATTATTATTATTATTATTATTATTATTATTATTATTATTATTATTATTATTATTATTATTATTATTATTATTATTATTATTATTATTATTATTATTATTATTATTATTATTATTATTATTATTATTATTATTATTATTATTATTATTATTATTATTATTATTATTATTATTATTATTATTATTATTATTATTATTATTATTATTATTATTATTATTATTATTATTATTATTATTATTATTATTATTATTATTATTATTATTATTATTATTATTATTATTATTATTATTATTATTATTATTATTATTATTATTATTATTATTATTATTATTATTATTATTATTATTATTATTATTATTATTATTATTATTATTATTATTATTATTATTATTATTATTATTATTATTATTATTATTATTATTATTATTATTATTATTATTATTATTATTATTATTATTATTATTATTATTATTATTATTATTATTATTATTATTATTATTATTATTATTATTATTATTATTATTATTATTATTATTATTATTATTATTATTATTATTATTATTATTATTATTATTATTATTATTATTATTATTATTATTATTATTATTATTATTATTATTATTATTATTATTATTATTATTATTATTATTATTATTATTATTATTATTATTATTATTATTATTATTATTATTATTATTATTATTATTATTATTATTATTATTATTATTATTATTATTATTATTATTATTATTATTATTATTATTATTATTATTATTATTATTATTATTATTATTATTATTATTATTATTATTATTATTATTATTATTATTATTATTATTATTATTATTATTATTATTATTATTATTATTATTATTATTATTATTATTATTATTATTATTATTATTATTATTATTATTATTATTATTATTATTATTATTATTATTATTATTATTATTATTATTATTATTATTATTATTATTATTATTATTATTATTATTATTATTATTATTATTATTATTATTATTATTATTATTATTATTATTATTATTATTATTATTATTATTATTATTATTATTATTATTATTATTATTATTATTATTATTATTATTATTATTATTATTATTATTATTATTATTATTATTATTATTATTATTATTATTATTATTATTATTATTATTATTATTATTATTATTATTATTATTATTATTATTATTATTATTATTATTATTATTATTATTATTATTATTATTATTATTATTATTATTATTATTATTATTATTATTATTATTATTATTATTATTATTATTATTATTATTATTATTATTATTATTATTATTATTATTATTATTATTATTATTATTATTATTATTATTATTATTATTATTATTATTATTATTATTATTATTATTATTATTATTATTATTATTATTATTATTATTATTATTATTATTATTATTATTATTATTATTATTATTATTATTATTATTATTATTATTATTATTATTATTATTATTATTATTATTATTATTATTATTATTATTATTATTATTATTATTATTATTATTATTATTATTATTATTATTATTATTATTATTATTATTATTATTATTATTATTATTATTATTATTATTATTATTATTATTATTATTATTATTATTATTATTATTATTATTATTATTATTATTATTATTATTATTATTATTATTATTATTATTATTATTATTATTATTATTATTATTATTATTATTATTATTATTATTATTATTATTATTATTATTATTATTATTATTATTATTATTATTATTATTATTATTATTATTATTATTATTATTATTATTATTATTATTATTATTATTATTATTATTATTATTATTATTATTATTATTATTATTATTATTATTATTATTATTATTATTATTATTATTATTATTATTATTATTATTATTATTATTATTATTATTATTATTATTATTATTATTATTATTATTATTATTATTATTATTATTATTATTATTATTATTATTATTAGGACCAGATCCTGTCAAGACATAATCGTTAGGAAATCTAGGATACAAATAACTAAAAATAATTCTTTAGATGTCTCTTTGTATAATTCTTTAAGAAAACATTTTAGCCTTGTACGAATTGATTTAATGTCGAAAACAACTTTTAAAAACTTTGCAAAAACTTTTTTACTAACTCACTGTTTTTATAATATTGATGAATATTTTTTAATGTTAAACAAATAGTAGGTAT
>OV651813.1:72148859-72151359 GCA_927349885.1 Psylliodes chrysocephalus
AGCGAAAGTTCTTTATTAATGTTTTGCTGTGTCAATGCAGCTGGGTATTTTCCGTGTAAAACTTTTTCTCTCCATGATGTTGTCATCGATTGATTACTGATAGGTGATATGTGTTCTTCTTGTTCCGATAGATTTAGGGGTGTATATTTATTATCATGTGTCACAATACATCTTATTATTGGGCACTCTACTTTGTTAAAATATTCCTTCATTTTCTGCTCTTGTTCTTTACATAGCTTTTCTATACATATAAACCCACGTCCTCCTTCACTTCTTGGCAGATGCGTTCGCTCAACGGCGGATCTGGGGTGATGGTATCTGAATTTAGTTAGCACTCTGCGTGTTAGACGGTCTAATTCTTTCAAATCCGTGGTGGTATATTTTAAAATTCCAAAAGAGTAGGTCAGTACAGATATTGCCCAGGTATTGACGGCTATAGTTAGATTTTTAGAGTTTAGTTTAGTATTAAGTAGTTTTGTAAGTCTCTTTTTATATTTTTCTTTATACTCTTTTTTCCTATTACTATGATCTATTGAGCCATGTTGTTCTATTCCCAGGTATTTGTACGTCTCTTCGGGAGGCAGAGCTTGAATTTTCCTTTCTGTATTTTCATACCGTATGTGGCCTCTGATAAATGTCAAGGTAGCGCATTTCTCTAATCCAAATGTCATTTTGATATCATCGCTAAAGTTTTTGGCTGTTTGGATCAATATATTTAAGTGTTGTTTATTTTCAGCATAAAGTTTTATATCATCGACGAACATCAAATGGCTTAGCTTGATGTTGCTTTGTATCGATGGACGGTAGCCATAGTTGGTGTTACGCAGTAGGAATGATATTGGATTTAGTGCTAAGATAAACCATAATGGGCTAAGCGAATCCCCCTGAAAAATCCCTCTGTTTATTTGGACCTGTCCTACTTTCTCACCGTTTACATTTAAGTTGGTCCTCCACTGTTTCATCAAGAAACTTAGTAGCAATCTGATGCTAGGGTCAATTTTATAGATTTCCAGGACTTTTTCAAGCCAATCGTGGGGCACGGAGTCAAATGCTTTTGCATAGTCGATATAGCATACACTTAGATTGCGTTTTTTAACCTTTGCTTGATTGGTTACAATGGAGTCAAGAAGAATTTGTTCTTTACAGCCCAAGCTGCCCACTATACATCCTTTTTGCTCTGGGGCTATTATGGAATGGGAATCGCAATGTTCGTAGATCTTGGAATATATCACCGATGTTAACAATTTATACATTACGGATAGACATGTAATGGGTCGATAGTTTTTTGGGTCTGTTCTGTCTCCCTTCTTGTGTATAAGATAGGTGTTGCCTTCTGTAAGATAAGTAGGCACTTGTGTGGGATCTTCCAGTATACGTTGATAACATTTTGTTAATATCGGTGGTAAGCAAAGAAATGCTTTGAGCCAAAAATTGTGGATTTGATCCGGACCAGGGCTTTTCCAGTTCGAAAGGTTTTTCAGCGATGCCTTGATATCAGTTTCCCTTATGTATAGTCTGGCCATTTCAGGTAAGTGTTCCATTTCTTTTTCCACCTGTTTTAACCACCTTGTGTTTTGGTTGTGGTTGGCTGAAGTTGACCATATACTGCTCCAATACTCCTGAAATGCTTCGTTGTTTACTGACGTGTCTTCCTTATTTTCTATTTTTTGTTCTAGTGTGCGGTAAAATAATTTTTGATTTCTCTGGAAATTTCGGTTTTGTTCCTTTCTCTTAGTGGTGGTGTTATATCTTCTTAATCGAGCTCCTTTTATTTTTAACTTTTGTCGCAGTTCATCTCGAAGCTTTATTAATTCGGTTTCCCTGGTATCTTTGTTTTTCTCTATGTTAGATTTATCCAATATATTTTGAAGTTTTGCTAAGAGTTTGTGACTTCTATTACCTTGTAAATATTCTGTTATGGTATCAACTTGGCTTCTAAGTTTATCTATGTTTGTTTTCAGTCGCTTCCTCCACGGTATTTCTGGAGTCATTTTTTGGGTTGATTTGGGTTTTGGTATGTAAGGAATTTGTCCGTTGAGTTCTATGACTGAAATAGCTGCTGTGTAGATGCCTGTATTAACTCTTTGTAAATTATTCTCGTTTAATAATTTACAGTTTAGTGCAATATTTATTTGTTTTATTATCGAGTTTGTGGTTTTATTTTCAATCAATTTTGGTAGGCATGGTCGATTTCGGGGATTTGCGTTTTCGAAGAGCTCAAAATTTTCTTCAAATTTTTGGTTTATTTTGTGAATTTGCTCTTGATGTTCTGTTTCCGGTAATTCTTCTTATTATTATTATTATTATTATTATTATTATTATTATTATTATTATTATTATTATTATTATTATTATTATTATTATTATTATTATTATTATTATTATTATTATTATTATTATTAATTATTATTATTATTATTATTATTATTATTATTATTATTATTATTATTATTATTATTAATTATTATTATTATTATTAATATTATTATTATTATTATTA
>OV651813.1:72153859-72183431 GCA_927349885.1 Psylliodes chrysocephalus
TATTATTATTATTATTATTATTATTATTATTATTATTATTATTATTATTATTATTATTATTATTTATTATTATTATTATTATTATTATTAATTATTATTATTATTATTATTATTATTATTATTATTATTATTATTATTATTATTATTATTATTATTATTATTATTATTATTATTATTATTATTATTATTATTATTATTATTATTATTATATTATTATTATTATTATTATTATTATTATTATTATTATTATTATTATTATTATTATTATTATTATTATTATTATTATTATTATTATTATTATTATTATTATTATTATTATTATTATTATTATTATTATTATTATTATTATTATTATTATTATTATTATTATTATTATTATTATTATTATTATTATTATTATTATTATTATTATTATTATTATTATTATTATTATTATTATTATTATTATTATTATTATTATTATTATTATTATTATTATTATTATTATTATTATTATTATTATTATTATTATTATTATTATTATTATTATTATTATTATTATTATTATTATTATTATTATTATTATTATTATTATTATTATTATTATTATTATTATTATTATTATTATTATTATTATTATTATTATTATTATTATTATTATTATTATTATTATTATTATTATTATTATTATTATTATTATTATTATTATTATTAATATTATTATTATTATTATTATTATTATTATTATTATTATTATTATTATTATTATTATTATTATTATTATTATTATTATTATTATTATTATTATTATTATTATTATTATTATTATTATTATTATTATTATTATTATTATTATTATTATTGCTGCAACTAATGGAGTTAGATAAATTAAATTAAGATGGTCCGTTACCGGAACATATTCGAAATATTTGATTGAAATTTCAATTTACGGCATATTAATGATATAAAAGCTTTTAGAGGAAACCAAAATATGGGCTAATCGTAATAAAATTGTAGACAAATGCAGTATTTAAATTTTTTTCAAATTTTTTTTTTACAAATTTCTAAACAATTGCCAATTATGATTAAAAAAAAAATTGTTTCTTAATAATAACTTTTAATTGTTTGTAATCGTTTTTGTAATATATCTATTGTTTAAATTTTTAGTTAAAAAATGTGTTTTTTTTAAATGATAATTGACAGTCTTCTACAAAGTGACACCAAAAAAATTTGTTTATTAATAATTTCATTGTTTATTAAGTTAACAATTTGTTATAAACAAATTCCCAACACTGGTTTATTTTTTCCTGAAAGAAATAAAAATTCCAAAAACGACTTAGTGCATTAAAATTACGGAAAAAATTTTATTCCATTTTTTATTAAACCTAAAAAAAAATCAATTTTTATAAACAAATATGAACAACAACAAATTGACAATAGGTACGAAATTGACAAATGACTTATCTGAGAGATAATTTCATTGCCTACAAAAATGACTTGCATCTTTATTGTCGTATCTTAAATAGTTTAAAAGTTATATCAACTTTTAAGTCAACAAATGGATCAACTGCTGCAACTTTAATAGTTCGTATATTTTCAAAGTTTAATAAAAAATGGAATAAAATTTTTTCCGTTATTTTAATTCACTAAGTCGTTTTTGGAATTTATATTTCTTTTAGGAAAAGTTGGGAATTTGTTTATAACAAATTGTTAACTTAATAAACAATGGAATTATTAATAAAATTTTTTTTTGCTGTCACTTTGTAGAGGACTGTCAATTATAATTTAAAAAAAAACACATTTCTTAACTAATAATTTAAACAATAGATATATTAAGAAAAACGATTATAAACAATTAAACGTTATCATTAAGAAAAAAAATTTTTCTTTAAAATCATAATTGGTAATTGTCTAGAAAGTTGTAAAAAAAAAAATTTGAAAAAAATTGAAATACTCCATTTGTTTATAAAAAATTTATAAATAAATGGAGGAAAAAATTTTTTTTTTAATTAATAATTGTATTTTCTCGACATTAAAACAGTAATATTATAAATTGAAAAAAAAAAAAATTTTATACCACCACTGTGACTCTTCTGTTTTTGTAAACTGTAAAATTATTATAAACAAAGTATTAACATTTTTTAAACTTTTTTGAAGCTATTTTGTTTTGTATGTATATAAAAAGAGCTCCACGAAGCAAAAAAAATTTACAGTAATTATTTAATATTTTTATCAATTTGTAATGATGAGAGAAATTCTAAAAATGTTGTTAATTAACAATAACTTACTTTGTTGGAAAATTAATTTTTATGAAAAATTTAACGGGAATGAATTCTTCTAAGTGTTTAGAATACACCGTAATTTTTTAAAATTTTTTAATTTAATTTTATTAACTTAAAAAAATTATTTTATGTAACGTACCTACTCGGTTTCGACGCCGTGCGCGCAACCTAAAAATCGCGCGCGGAAGGCTACTTTGAGCGTTAAATTAAAATTATAAATAATGGAGGTACAGTTCCGGGAGTAGAAACTTAATTATAGCAAATTTCTTCCTCTTTAAGGATCTTTTTTGAAGAATCCAAAAATATTTATAGTTTACAAACTGTAGGCGAAAAACTAAACACCATGTTTTTAAGCTGTTTAATTGTTTTGCAATTTTGTATGCACTGCAAAATTTTTCTTCACACATTGATCTGAAGTTTATTCAGATTTCATTTACGCCGCGTCAAAACAATTTCTCCCATCCAGCAATAACTCACGTGACATTTTTTTGCGTTTCTATTGGTTAATCGGTCGTTAGTCATTTAGACGACGCGCAAATATTTTATGTCAGAGTCGAATTCAATTCAATTTGGATAATTATAAACGGCGTTTTGTTAGCATTCACCGTGTTGGTTAGTTTGGACATTTTGTATGTTTGATTGATTATAATTCATTATATTATAGTTTAGATATACATATATTGTGTTATTTATTTTTTTTGTTTTTGTGGTTGTTGTTAGTTTGAACATGTTTTACTCTATTTTATGGACATTTAATTGACTATATTTTTTAATTGCTGCGTGACACTATGTCCTCCACAGATATAGCAGATGAAGTCCAGAAAAATGTTTTTACTCCTTCTAAAAAGCGACTGAAAAAGGGACATTTGGTCATCCGTACTAAAGAAATGGTTCTTAATATTTATAAGCATTAAATTTTATAGAACCCTGATATGTTGGTACATGATGTTGAAAGGAGAGTTGCTGATGAAACAGGAATGTGCGCTAAAACCGTTTTTAATGTTATGAAGGAGTATAGGCAGATTCATAAATTTTCTGAACCAAAAAGAAATTTTTTACGTTATAAACAAATTAGTGGCTCTGTGGATGATTTTGATAAAAATACAATAAGGCAATAAGTACATTAATTCTTCTTTAGAAATTAACTTCCAACAATTGATAAGGTTTTATAAGAAATCAACGATGATCCATATTTGTCTACTTTTAAGCGAGCTACATTTTATAAGCTTTTCAAAACCGTTAATTTTAAATTTAAAACTCGAGGAAAAAATAGTTTGCTTTTAGACAAAAATGAAATTGTTTCGTCCTACGCCACAAAAAATAAAACGGTACAGAGAAGAAAAGCAAAAAATATATTATCTTGATGAGACTTGGATTAACGCAGGCCACACCAAATCAAAAGTATGTTTCGATATGTCGGTTTTTTCATTCAGACAAGCCTTTTTGGATGAACTTTTAACTGGTTTTAAAAACCCATCAGGTATGTGCGTAAAAACAGCTCATTATATGCCATATTGGAAGTGAAGAAGGCTTTGTCTCTAATGCACTTTTAATGTATTTGAGTTGAAAAATCCGGTGACTACCATGAAGAAATGTGTGGAGAATCGTTCAAAGAGTGGTTTTCAAACACCCTACCAAAATTAGAAGAAAACTGCATTATTATTCGAGAAAGTTAGAAAAAATATCTACGACGTCTAAAAAAGGTGATATTTAAAAATGGCTATAAGGGAAAAAAATTGAATTCGACTACCAAATGCTTAAGATCCAACTTCTAAAACTTGGTAAGCAACATAAACATTTTGATAGGTATGTAATAGATGAAATGGCTAAGCAGCAAAACAACATAATACTTCACATGTCTCCGTATCATTGTGAACTTAACCCTATTGAATTAATCTAGGTTGACGTTAAACAATACGTAGCAGATAAAAACTCAACATTTAAATCTGGAGACATTAAAATTCTTTTTGAAGAAGTAATATTATTAATTTCTCCAGAAAAATGGAAAAAGTGTATCGACCATGTTTGCCAAAAAGTTTAAGTAAAAATGTGGAAGTTGAATATTATTATAGAGGTTCAGGTAGAACCACTTGTATTTTTGATTAATGAAGATAGCCTTTCAAGTCTAACTAATTTATCCGATTCAGAATTGTGCTAAGTCAAGTAAGAAAGATTGCTATAATACAGGGTACAAGTTGTCTAATCTAAATACTAGTAGAACAAGAACAATAAAGAACAAAAGTTATCAAATATACAAAAGGTTTCTTTTTAAGATGCACAATTTTAAATCAAATACCAAATTCAAATACCAAATATCTCTTATATTTAAAGTTTTTTTAATGATTTTAGTAGATATATATTAGCTATTAAAGAATTTGCAATTATTTGGACACCCTGTACAATATAATTGTTTTAATGCTCTGAATCACAGTAGACATATGTAATGAACTAAATATAATGCAATCATCTCTTTTAAAGTCAAATACATTTATTAATTTGTTTTGCAGGTTAACGCAGTTTATGTCGCTCACCTATCTTCGTCCAGAAATGTCACTAAAGTCTGGGAGACCGTGTATGGCATTGATTTTATAGTTTTACTTTACAAAATATGTTTTTATCGTAATAAAAAAATAATTTCACAATTACACTCTTTTATTTTACATTTTTGCAAGACGGAAAAGTAAAATATGGCCCTGCTCAATTTTAGCGTCTACCTGCTTCTGTTTACATCAGGCGTAAATTAAATTTGAATAGACTTTAGACATTATTCCGAATGGAATGGGCTATTGAACATCATTTTTGAAATAGTATGTCCCAAAAACACGCTTTTGAACTTGTTGATTAGACTATAAGTATTACTGTAATGTTTGTCTCAAGATTTTGAAATATTTCTATTTTACCTGATATTTTTTTCTCAATTCTAACACTTATTATTAAAAGCATCAAAATGTAAATAATTTTTAAATATCTCATAATACATATACATATCTTATTATCATGTTTTTTTAGAAAAAAAAGTACGCGAAGAACCTCAGCAAATAAATTTAAATTTACAGTTTTTTGTATGTATTGTTTTTATTTTTTGAAAATTTGGTTTATTTTTTAAATAAATTTATTTTGTATAGTAAACTAGGTATCTCACTCTCTCCAAAGCACGAACATAGTACAGTCGCGTATACTCACGGCTGAATGTTTTTGGTGTCTGGGGGATGTTTGGCCCTTACAATAATTAGTCTGGCTGAATAAATATATGTTTAAAATAGTTCTTTAAATAACATATATAAAAACCAGGCATTAGAATATAAGTAAAATTACAAAAAAAATGGGAGCTTTAAAGCGTCTAGCGGAAGTTATGGCCCACGGAAAGTGTCTGGCAATGTTCAATATTATTTTCTAATAATATTTTATGGAATATATATATATATATATATATATATATATATATATAAAAATCAGCCTTTAGAAAATAAGTAAAGTTAACCTTATTTATAGTTACCTTTCTCACCTGGTGCCTGTGAATTGGCCCACTAACCAACTTAGCAGGTATGGATGCATTCAATACATATATAAACACTACTTGATGCCCCACATTTTGTCCTTTAGAAAATAAGTTATGCCTGGGGGCACTGGGCTCTTGGTCTAGTACTTTTAATCAACCACAAATTAATAATCAAAATTATTCTCAAAATTCCAAACCTGAACCTATGGATACATCTTCAGGTAATACTAGAATTCATCCAAAACAACAATTTACTTCTACAGAACTTTTTAATCAAAATATTAACTGCCCTAATCAAAATCAACAATTTGAACAATATGAAAATCAATACGACTATCACGATAATCAAAATTTATACCACACACAAGTACACAATGACATTGACCCTTATTCTTATTCTCCTACAATTCAATACTCCTATGATAATAATTTCTCGACACTTGTAAATGATAACACTACATATTTTCATAATAATGACTTATGTACAGATCCCACACTCTCAGCTGATGCAAATAACCCGAGTCACCAAGCGCCGAGTTCCAGCAATCCGACATAATCTTTGTTAACGCATTAAAAGCAAATTTACCATATATCAAAATTCCCGAAATTAACGCAATCTTTTTAATTGACACTGGCAGCTCGAAATCTTTAATTGATCCAAATTTGGCATACAGGTATTATCAAAATTATATAATCAAAGAGAAATTTAATATTCAGACAGCTCATAATATTTCATATCACGATGAAGTCGCTTGCATTCCTCTTTATAAAATATTTAATTTGCAAGCCTATCATAAATTTTATCTTTTTAAGTTTAGTAATCGATTTGATGGCATCATAGGCGTAGATTTACTTAAACAATTAAATGCAAATATAAATGTAAATAAAAATGAAATAGTAACCCCTAAGGCAGTTATTCCTTTAATTTTGGACACAGACCCTCATGACAACCGACAAAATAATTATTCACTGACTATACCCGGACGTTGCAAACAGATAGTAAAATTACCGGTAAATTTAAAAAATGGTTTAGGCGTACTTGACTATAAAATTCTAGGAGAAGGTCTTGAGATGCCTAAAGCTTTGGTAAATGTAACTAACAATTTTGCTATAACCGCTGTCACTAATTTAAATGAAAATCCGATAAAATTAGATATTTTTGAACCTTTTGATATCGAAATTTTGAATTTAATTGAAGTCAATTTTCTAGACAAAATGGAAATCGATTCAGATCCGAATTATGACACTTTTCATGATAATAAATTAAAAGAAAATTTAAAAAATATCAGGCTTAACCATTGTAACAGAGAGGAGAAAGAATATCTCAAAAATGTTTGTTTTCAGTATAGAGATATTTTTTATTGTGAAGGTATCCCATTAAGTTTCACAAATCAAATTAAACACAAAATTACTTTAACGGATGATTCACCAATTTACACAAAATCTTATGGTTTTCCTGAAATACATAGAGATGAAGTTAAAAGGCAAATAGCAAAAATTATTGATTGGAATCTTTAAATAGTATAATTAATAGGATATATATAAAAAATAACTCTTTTATCAAAAGTACAGATATAATTGTGGATGTAAGAATAAATTCCAGTAATTTTCATAAATGTTTTTAATGATATGGAAACATTTTATTTATATATTGTTAGAGTCAGCGAATTAGGATATCGCCGCCACTGGGTCAACAATACCACGTCTACCCTTCCTCCATGGTCTACCCGTTTCAGTGTCCAGGACTAGGAGAGAGCGCCGAGAGCGGGGACTTGACGTTCGACCATCCGAACGCTATGAAGTGATAGGCAATATGCTGTTAAAGACATTCTTTATTTTGTTCCTTAATTAATTATATTACATTACATTACAAACATTGTTTACGAGATATTCGATAAAACATTATAAAACCATGTTAACACGTGTTTTATGAGGTGGCTATACAGGGTGTTATAGTATATAGGGTGATAAATCATTTTAAAACAATAATTTTGAAGTTAATTATTTTAACTTCTAACAATATGTTATTTTAGATCAATTTAGTTAATTTTTTAGAATACTATTGCAAGTGGATCTAAGGAATTGATCAAGAGAACAATTAAAGACCAATCCAGAACAAAATAATTCCCTGAATTAAGAGCGTTTGCACTAACTTTAAGCTTCTACAGTATGAAGGCTTATACATATGAGGGAAATTTTAACAATTGTTTTCCACATCCCAGTACTTTATCAAATTGGTATAAGACTGTTGATGGTTCTCCTAGATTCACTGAAAAGCATTGAAATTTAAAGTCAAAAGGTTATAGGAAAGGTTTTTTGAATCTTTTGAAGATGAAATGGCAATTATGCAATGGGCGAAATGGACTGGCCAACAATATATTGGATATGTTGATGTTGGCAGCAAGTTTCAACAAAATCAGTCAGTTGAAGCAAAAGTAGATATTGTGTTCTGCTTGTAAAGTTAATAAATATGTCTATTATGAGTAGTTAGGTACCTACCGTATTTTATATTATCTCTTGAATTATAGATATATTAGCTTTGTTCGCGGTAAGAACACTGAACCGAATTATTACTAATAGTATTGATTTCGCAGGCGCAGTAGTTAAAAAGCGTTCGCGGAACAAAAAGAACTGAACTATTGGTTCTATTCTGCGTTCGCAGTAAAATTATTATTGATTTTGAACCGCTTGTTTATACCCGAAATACCGAGATATAATAGGGATTGAGCGCGCGGTAAAAATTCAGAATTGATAATGATTCGGGCATGCGCTCAAAGTATGAGTTAGTAATTCTGAATCAGTTCAGGATTGTTACCGCGAACGAAGCTATTAGTAGTATGTAAGTTTTGTATGATAATTTTAAAATGTTTTGTGCTCTAATATAGACAGTAAAATGTTACTGAACATTTTTTGCCTGAACATGTGTCTCACGAATAAAATGTATTTTTTTTGTATTCATATAAGTAGATATGATTGGTATGCGATGTGGCGGCGCAAGATGGCGGCCGGCACATCTGGTGGCCACCTGTTTCCGGTCACCTGCATCCGACCATATGGTGAACACATGATGGCCATCTGGCGAACACATGTTGTAATTTGATGGGAAAAATAAAGACATCCGGTTCTCACGCGAACACCTGCACCCGGCCATCTGGTGAACACATGACTTCACATCTGGCGGCCATTTGTTTCCGACCTGTCTGGACAAGTGGGGGCAACTACATATAATTATCAACAGCTCATTTTAATAAACAGTCTTTCAGCATCTCAGTTACGATGAACACATGTAATAAGTGTGGTACAAGTTTTACGCGGGGTAGTGACCTTCGCCGCCACCAATTAAATAGTTGTTTTAATTGTCCAAGGAAGAGACCCTATAATGCTTTTACATGTAATAAGTGCGATAAAAGTTTTACGCGGGGCAGTGACCTTGGCCGTCACCAATTAAGTAGATGTGATGAGAACTGTCCGATCCCAAAGAAGAGGCTAAGACCTCTCGGTATTGAAGTGATTGATGGTAGTGTTTCAAAACTTTCCCATGCTTTTAAAAACAGAATTGCATCATTTCGGATTACCAGTACACATTCAATATCACATAGTGATTTCCTAAATGATATTAAACCAAAAGTTTTGGGAATTATTAATGACCATCTCCAGAGGCATACGACATTGAAGATCAACTTTTAGCTGTTTGGCATTTATGTAAAACCAGATTTGGAATTATCTGATATCAAGTCCATGAATACCGAAAATGAGATAGTAACAGTTAGTAGTAATTTAAATGAGATTTTTGAAAAATTCAAAGAGGCTATAGTGGTTCAAGCTTCCGAATTTCAAGAAAAAGACTCAAACTGGTCATTTCAGGAAATACTGTTTCTTGATGTTAATATTAACCGATATAGTGCCATAGCAGCTTCATCATACATACAACTCCCATGGTTTATTAAGAAAAAATGTGCTGTATTGAACATTAAAAACATAGATAATAAGTGCTTCGCTTGGTGTGTGAATGCGGCCATTTTCCCCGCTACCGGCGATCCCACCACTCCAGAATCATATCCTCCGTATGATACGCTACTGAATTTCAATAACATTGAGTTCCCCGTCAAAATAGATAACATTAAAAGATTTGAGAAACTCAACAATATCTCTGTGAATGTATATGGATTGGACACATACTTTAAAGCTTCGAAAAGGCGATATGAAGTTGTTGGACCTCTGCATTTTACTTCACAAAGAAAACCAACCCATGTAAATCTACTTCTTCTAACAGGTAATGAGAAAAGTCATTACTGTCTTATTACTGACTTGGGCAGACTGGTCAGAAACCAGAAGACTACACACACAAGTAAACTTCATCTCTGTGATGGATGTCTCCAATCCTTTAGCACGATGGAAAAACTCAGCAGTCACCAGGAAAATGAGTGCATTCATGTTTACACCAAACTACCAAGTACAGACTTGATAATTAACAAATGTGGTGAAAGCTCCTTGAAAACATCCTAAAGTTTGTAAATATAGAGAAAAAGCTACCGGTCCCATTCGTCATCTATGCGGACTTTGAAAGTTTGTTAATGCCATTACAAGGCGCAGAATCATGTGATGGAAAATCTTTTACAACTAGAGTTGCAGAACACATGCCGTATTCATTTGCGTTCTATGTCAAGTGTAATTATGATGACTCATTATCAAAACTAGTAACATATGAGGGGAATGATGCAGCCAAAATTTTTATGCAAAAAATCGATTCTGTTGTACATGATTGGTACAACCATCACCTGAAGCATGTGAGACCGATGTTTCCACTAACGAAAGAAGAGCAAAAGAGACATGAAGACACCACATTGTGTTATTAATGTGAAAAATCGTTCAATCTTTTAAACCGAAAGGTCCGAGATCATTGCCATTTAACAGGTCAATATAGAGGACCAGCACATAATTCATGTAATATTAATTACAAGATCTCAAATACTATACCAGTGTTCTTCCATAATTTAAGCAACTACGACTGCCACTTGTTTATTAAAAATCTATCAACAAAGGGTGAAAGAGTATCGGTCATTGCCCAGACCAAAGAAAAGTATATTTCTTTCTCTAAAGCAATACTAGTTGAAAAAAAAAGAAAATAGAGATATATACATGAATCTGAGATTCACCGATTCATTTAGATTCCTAGCAAAGTCTCTGGATAATTTAAGCACTACTTTGGATTCCAGCCAGTGTGTGGAAGTTAAAAAACATTTTCCAGACATTAATCAGTTTGAGTTAATGAGGCGTAAAGGAGTCTTTCCATATTCCCACATTAACACCATTGAGAAGCTCAAGGAAAATCAACTACCATCTAAAGATAAATTTTACAACACACTAACAAGTGAGCACATTTCTGATGAGGACTATGAAAGAGCCCAGGAAGTTTGGGATATATTTAAGTGTCAATCTTTAAGTGATTATGCCATGCTTTATTTAAAGTCAGATGTACTACTATTAGCAGATGTTTTTGAAAACTTTAGGAAAGTTTGTCTTAAAGAATACCATCTTGACCCCTGCCAATACGTTACAGCGCCATCTTTAAGTTGGGATGCTATGTTATATAAAACCAGAATTCAACTGGAGCTATTAACAGATATCGACATGGTGAATTTCTTCAAAAAGGGCATTAGAGGCGGTGTAGCACAATGTAGTAAAAGGAAGGCCGTAGCAAATAATCGATATGTGAGTAACTTTGATCCACAGAAACCAGAAAAATACATAATGTGCTTGGATGCTACAAATATATATGGTGCTGCAATGAGCCAATATCTACCATATGGTGGTTTCAGATGGTTACATAACAACGAAATCCAAAACTTTGATATAGATATAGATGATGAATCACCACAGGGGTATGTTCTAGAAGTAGATTTGGAATACCCAGCCCATTTACATGATGCTCATAATGACTTACCTTTCTGTCCGAAAAGCAAAGCACCTCCTGGAAGTAAATACAATAAACTGATACCAAATTTGTATGATAAATCCAAATATATTATCCACTATAGAAATCTAAAACAATGCCTTCGACATGAATTAAAACTGAAGAAAATCCATCGTTCAATCAATCACCATGGCTTAAAAATTACATCGATGTAAATACATCACTTAGAAATAATGCAAAAAACGAATTTGAGAAAGATTTGTTCAAGCTCTTTGTTAACGCCATATTTGGTAAGACAATGGAAAACATAGAGAAAAGAATAAATGTCCGCCTTTGTACTCGCTGGTAAACTAAAACAAGATCAACTGGAGCAAGAGCACTAATAGCCAAACCAGAATTTAAATCATGCTCCATTTTTAATGAGAACCTAGTGGCAGTCCATTTAGGAAAAACTAAAATTATACACGACAAACCCATGTACGTAGGCTTCTCTGTCTTGGACATATCAAAAACAGTAATATACGATTTCTACTATGGATATATTAAAAGCAAATACGGAGAAGATGCTACCCTATTGTACACAGATACTGATTCTCTAATTCTCGAGATATGCACACCCAACTTCTACGAGGATATGAAAGAAAATTTACATCATTTTGACACCTCCAACTACCCAATGGATAACATCTATGGTATACCGAAAACAACATCCATTCTTGGTAAAATGAAGGATGAATTCGCATCGGCACCAATTAAAAGTTTTTATGGTACAGGCGCCAAAGCTTATTGCGTTGAAGCCAACAAGCTGCTGAAAAAGGCAAAAGGCATATCCAAGCATATCACCAAACACCAACTCCAGCTGAGTGACTATGTTCGCATTGTAAAAGATGGTGGGACTATATTTAGAAAAATGTATGTTTTTGTTTCTGACATGCATACAATCTACACTGAATTGAGAAACAAGGTCGCTCTTTCTGCAAAAGACGATAAAAGATATGTCATTCCTGGTGATGTAAAAACTCTTGCCTGGGGTCATCTACTCCTTAATCCTCCAGGAACTTTGGATGAGTTACTTGTGGCCATGGATGAAATGGATCCAAAACCCATGGAAGATTTGGTTGAGCTAGATGGCATACCATTAAAGGATTTGTTTAATGTAGCAGATTTTGAATATAATACATATCTGTCTATTTTATTTGAATAAAACACTCTATATTAACATATCTTTTTATTTAAAACCTTATACAATTCTAATATCAGAAGTATAGCTGAAAAAGTTGAACATGTTGCAATGTAATATATGATAGCAGATATCTTCTCAGGTTGTTGCTGGGACGCAACATGAAGGGGCAACCAATCGGAATATTCGGCCTTACCATTACCATGTACAATATTCAATTTATATCTAGAACTATTTTTAGGTATTTCGGATTGCAGAGTTGGAATATTGTTTGGCACGTATGTTGTCATTCTTGACCATTTTACAGGCAATGTTTCATTCAATGTACCATTACTATCAAAACATATGAAAACTTCTCTGGCGTTGAATGGCTGCTGGACCAGGAGAAGATTCCCCAGAATTGCATGTAAAATGATGAACTTTGGAGCCATTATGGTACTAGACTATCTCTAGAATGCGCTCACTATTTATATTGTCAATTATAATTTAGAAGTGACACCTTCCCCCACTCCTTAGGCCTCAGTCTCTCGCGAATCATCTCCAGACTTGTTCATTCTTGTCAACATCTGGTGTCTAGACAATATCCGGTTGATGTCAATAACCTCAGGTCATAGACTTGTACATTCTAAGCCGTTATAAAATAAAAAGACATCATAGGAGTGGGGGGGAGATGGATATAAGAACCGAAGAAACAACGATATTAATTCAAAATTAATTAATCTGTCTTTAACGATGGAAGCTACAATACCGTATTTGGGTGAGCGTCGTTTTTACCTAAACCCATCCAACTCAAAGTTTGTGTCGGTGTGTTTAACATATAACCTATTGTTTGAACCGACTATTGTCATCAGTGGAAACAAAAAAGATTATGTGATGTTCAGTGAAACCGAGTGGAATAGCTTTCTATCACATAAAATTGTGATTGATAATTTCATGGCTGGTAGTCACCAACAACCAATCGATGATGGTAAATATACACTAGAATTTATGCAGTTACCCTGCATGTCTGCTGTTAAAATTTCAACAAGTAACTCACAGATTATTTTGGGGGCCAACTCTATTTCATAGCTTTGGAAAATACTCCCCATCATTAACCACCAATTGGAAGTTTTAAGAAAAGAGAAATTTAATAGTACCCTTAAAATATTGAAGATGGGGGTTGATTCCAACAATCCCATTGAAACTGGTCTCAAGATAATGCAACCAATAAAGAATATAAATAAAACAACATATGGTATGGCGCTAGAACTTCTTTATAGATATCCCGAGCTTTTCAATGATCAAGTTTAATGACCGTGTAAAAATACACTACATTGAACCAAAATGTTCATGTAGGACCAGATATTGGGAATTTGTGGCCGTCGACAGAGCAAGATTCCAAAGAAGAATCGAAGAAACTGCTAAAATTATTAATCCTGTATTAGAAAAAAGAAATAAAATACATATTTAAAAAAAGTTTTTTATTTTAGTATTATATAACATTATTTTTATTAATCCATGAATTATGTGAACTATCCATTCCAAGCCATTTTACAAACACTTTATTTCCCTTTCTCCTTAAAACTTTTTCAACTAAATAGATATCGGGAAATTATGCCTTTTGCAATTCTTCAGTATAGAAACCACCTCTAATTTCTTCCTTTTTGATGTCTTCCAAAATGTATGTAGTTGGATTTGTATATTTTACTTTTTTAATTGTAAAAATTTCATTGGTCCAATTGGGAGTATATCCTTTTTTAAAAACACTACGATATTTACTTATTCGAACATGATCTCCAACTTTAAATTTAGGTTTGCGTTTATCAATGGTTTTTAAGTAGTTAAATGCAATAATATACTTTGCGTTTCTCTGATTAACTTTGGTGGGAATAGCACCCGTTGTAGAATGTCTCGTATTATTGTATGTATTCACAATGTCAGGAAGTATTTTCACCCATTTATATGAACCCTGTAAACCGAATTGTTTCCACAATAAAGACTTTAGAGTTCTTATGGCTCTCTCGGCGATGCTTGCTTTCAAATTTGAAAAACTGCTAT
Source organism: Psylliodes chrysocephalus (assembly GCA_927349885.1). Taxonomy (NCBI): domain Eukaryota; kingdom Metazoa; phylum Arthropoda; class Insecta; order Coleoptera; family Chrysomelidae; genus Psylliodes; species Psylliodes chrysocephalus. Next base: position 72,168,751 of record OV651813.1, read on the forward strand.
AATGGTTAATTCCATGTTTCTTCATTAATTGATTAAACTCCTTATTATAGAATTCTGTTCCATTATCCGTCTGAAGATTTTTAGGCGGGGGCATTTTATTCAAAATACTTTTCATAGCAACAACAATTTCTTTACTAGTTTTTGTTTTTAAAGGTAGTGCCCACACAAATTTACTGAATGCATTAATTACTACAAGAATATAGTTATAACCACCATTTTCTTTTGAAAACTGCGACATAATAGCCAAATCGGCTTGAATTAAATCGTTTAAGCCTTTCACGATTACATGACGTCTTTGATAATTTATTCGAGCTGGTTTATGAAGTTCTTCAACAACTCGCAATTTAGACATTTTTAACTAGGGGGCACTGTAGTACTATTTCAATGCAGATGGAAGCAGGTTTACCAAGTTTGAATTTAATAACGTCCCCTTTTATAATGTTTATATTAACTAATTCATGAAATTTGTAACTAAGCTGATTTACTAAAACATCACCATCAGCTTTGTAATGAGCAACATTATCAATTTTACCTGATAAAGGAAACTTAAAAGCAATACCACCAGTATTCAACACGTAATATTCTTTATTTAAGCTCGTTTTTTTCTCTCCCTTCAAACGAAGCAGACACTTGACATGATAGTCAAAAGACTCACAAAAATAAAACGGAGCATTTAATTGTGGGGATAAAACAACCTCATCATCACCACTAAAGAGGTAGTGTTGATTAATTTTGTTGAGAGGCATTATTAAAATGATGCTATAAACAGGAATCTTCTTTATTTATCTTTTTCCAAAGGACATTGAATTATAAATTCAACAAAAAGTTCATCTGAAGTAGAAGTTTTATAAAATTGAAGTATGTCACCCTTATTTATAATATTTGAATTTAATATCTTTTCTATATTATCGCTTTCTGTTTTATATAAAACATTAGGGTTGGTTGGATAACATTGAATGTTTTCAACTTTACCGGTAATTGGTATTTTATATTTACTAGTATTATTATCTAGTCGATAGAAACCATCGTGACCTTTATGCCCATGAATAGTAAGCACACATTTACTATGGTATTTAGAAGGTTGACAAATATAAAATGATGATGTTGGGATAGATGAAACAATTTCATCAGAAGATGTAGATGATAAATAATGTTGATTGAACTTGTTGAGAGGCATGTTTTACAATGAATGTTAGATTAAATTAATATGTATTTATAAGATTATTCCACCTTCCCGTAGTTCTTCTATGATAGAAACTATTTCGTTGTGGTGTGCATTATTACCAGCCATTTGAGACGCCATAAGCAAGCGTAGTCTGTCAACCAATTCGTTAAAATCATCAAAATATTTGTATTCCACTTTTTTGTTATTAAAATCCATTAAACCTTCTCCATGTTTTTCCATGAGGTTTGTTTTAGAAGTTTTACTTCTTAAATTACGTTTTGGTGTTTCCAGAATTGTTGACTGCTGTTTTTCATGTATTCTTTTTTTTTTTAATAATAGGTTTAATAATTTCTACAAACTTTTTAGCATTTGAAGTCGATAAACCCCTTGATGGATCATAGCCCAAAAACTGTGCGTTGCTCTTCTTAATAATATTTATATAAGTATTTAAATTCTGTGGTGTAAATTCTATAGGATTTTGCTTAAAAAGTAATTCGTAAAGACCTTTAGTTCCCTCGTATTCTTTTTCTTTGACTTCTACGTTACCACTCTCTTTGAATATTATAGGTGAGTCACCAATAGCCCAATCACGAAATTCGGGGCTAAAATAAACACCGAATGTATTGTCATAAGCATTTTCTGTATCACTAATTTTTCCTTCTATATATTCTCTAATTGAAGGATGAAACTTGTTTAAATACAAGTGGTGAAGGTGGAAATTTCATTTAAATCAGGTTCAATAACAGGTTCAAATTCATGACTTTCGATTTGAGTACTTAAATTTGGAAAAATCTTAGAGTATTTTGATTGGGGAGTGTTGGGGCTTTCAACTTTTAATTCCTTTTTGATAATTGGAGGTTTTGCCTTAGAAAATAATTCTTGGATAGGATTTACTAGTGGTTCTAACTGTTCTCGATATTGTTTCTGGGTCTCTTGTCTTTGTTGCTTATAAAGTTTAAATTTTCTTTTAATAGCTTGTCGAGAATGAAGAAGTTGTTTTCCCAATTGTAACATTGTAACTAATATATTTTGTATTATCACGGCTTTATATATGAATCGAATCCTTTTCGATATTTTCCAGAGGACAAATCACAGTCTTTATCGATTACCAGAAAGCCGAACTTATCGTTCCAACAGGTAGCACCGATATCTTTGAACTGTTGGAAATTCATATCGATTATATGATCATCATAAATATGTTTTAAATTAGTCATGTCTTGTACAAAAATAATTAAAAGGTTGGTATTATCCCGGACGAGTTGTTTTGGAATGGCTGAATAGGTTTGACATATATAAAAACAATCTGTATTTTTATGTCTTCCAAAACTGAAGTAATTTTTGATAATGTTTTGATCACAAGATGTTACATCATCAAATATAATAGTTGAATTATTTTTAATATGTTCAGGGGGAGGTATGTCCTCACTCTTATCGTATTCATGATAACCAATTTCTCGAATAGGTTCCAGCAAAGCACGTAAATATTGATATTTGGGCTGTTGTAAGGATTTTGAATATAGGTAGACATTTTCAAATCTTAAGCCGTTAGGGTGTTCTAGAAGAGTGAGCATGACGTTAGTTTTTCCTGATCCGCTAGGACCAACAATAAGTAATCTTTTTACATCTCCACCAAAAATGTTATGTTTTATGGAAGTCTGACTTGTAATGTCGTAATTTTTTACAGGTAACGAAGTTTTCTGTTTTTCAATCTTCATTATGTCTATGTTATTTCTAAACTGAGGGTATAATAGAGTTACAAACATATATAAAGGGTGAGGTATATATATATATATATATATATATATATATATATATATATATATATATATATATATTGTTATGATTTATATTTGTATGTTATAATTTATGTGTTTAAATTATAACAATAATTGTTATAATTATTTTTTTTTATTCACCATATATGTTTACAAAACTAACATTAATTATAAATAAATTTCTAGTTGCTGTTTTAATAAGAATATGTTTTTGTTAAATTCAACTAAATTTTGGTGCGCCCTGTATATTTGTTTTATCAAAAAAAAATCTGAAATAATTTATTTTGTTATTTAATTCAATTTTAAGATCTTTACTTGCCCTTTAATCAAATTATTTTTAATGTTATAAAATTACTATTGACTCTTTATTTCAGGGTTCGTGGTCCGCAATTAAGGTTGTTTAATATTATAAATGATGACGCCAAATTCTTTATAATAAGCTTCAAAACTAAATTTCTTTATTACTTTTAATTTCTAAAATTTTTTAATTTTCAAATACCAAATATCAATTTGTTTAAGACAGACCTGGAAATTGGGTCAATGTTCGCCAGTTGTTCCAGTGTTACCACCTTATAGAAATTAAAGTAAAATAAATATTCAAAATTTTCAATGGAGGAACGTAATAGTTTAATAATAAAACATGTCAAATTCAATACCAAAAACATTAATCATTACAAAATGATCAATCTAATATTAGTGAAGATTTCATTCATTCAAAACATGTATTCTAATGAGGAAAAACTATGAAAATATTTTTTTTTTACCAAGTCTAAACTAGTACATTTTGTTTGTAGATTCATAATATTAGATCTTGTCATTGACCAAACGAAATGTAGGGTTAGAATCAGTAGATTAAAAAAATATATACTTAACTAGATACAAAATTGAAACACAGGTAAATATGTTTTATTGTAAATGAATTTATAGGAATACCTTTACTGTCCGTAAACCGTAAATATCGAAAAACCAATCCAAATATTATTTTCAGATCGTCGGTCGGCGAAATTCCTTATACAAGGAAATGTACACAGTTCCGCCTTCGATGGGTCTGCATCAAATTGAGATCGTCGCTTGGAAACAGCCAAATTCCCAACATACAAACAATGTAGGATTTTGAAAAACTTAATTTCACCAGTCTTCCAAATTCTGGAGGCATCCAAATGTTATGTTTTTATTCAAAAACATATTGCTAGGTTTGTACACACTTTTAAAAATACTATATACAAATTTCTTAATAATTTAAACCAATTTTTGTTAAAAATCAGTCACTGTCTCCTATCAGTCTTTTCAATCCTTCGTTACTAAGGATCTACCACTTTTTGTTATTTTTTTAACAAAGCTTTAGTATCAATTAATAAATCCAATCCTTGGTTTTACAATGACCAATGAAATGGATTCCTTCTAATGTCCATGAAAATTCTGAATATTTCTTTAAATAATTTCAAAGGAATATTATTAAACTTTAATTATACACTCGATTATACATTCTGTCATTCAGTTAAGAAATATCCAAATATAATTTTGTTATAGATTTTCCTTTTCTAAATTACAATTCTTAGTTCTGAGTCATGTTGGCATTTCTAATTTCTAGTTAGTTTAAATATGTCAAAATAAATGTTCGTTCACCTGCTTTGCATTTTAGAAATGTTGTTTACAGAGTGTTACAAACTTAATAACCATATTAATATATTTTTCCAATTTCAGGTTCTACGTTTGAATGAAAACTAATCCAAGATGTTGAGCTTTTCAAGAAAATTGTATTTTAAAGAAATTTAGTGGATTATGAGATGCCATCGTATTACTATGAAATTTTTATTTTTCGTTGTTTTTCTTTAAAAATAAATCAATTGGGATTGAGGATTAAATTGTTTCATTTCTTTCAATCTTAATAAGGTAAGTGTTAATTATAAAATATATACAGAGTGTATTGTGAAAGTCTAAATTGATTTCTTATACAAATTGATTACTCGCTTTATTTAGAATCTTTATTAAAATTCTTAATTTAAATATTCTCAATACACTGATCAATATTGGTTTCCTATTAGGTTATTTGGGCAAATATACTTTCCAAATTCAATCAATTAAATGAATTTCTTATTTCAATTATGAATTTATCAATATAATTCTTATTTTACAACATGATAAGTACAATATTTTTAAGTAAGATATTCATCAATATAGTTTATTTATTCAACTATATATATATACAGGGTGATCCTTTATTTTCTATATCAAATTCCCCTAAATTTTGTATTTATCAAATTTTTCCACTAGAAAAATTTATAAATACAAATTTATATTAATCTTTTTTATCATGTTTTGCAGTATTTTACTAAATTATTATTTAAATTATTTACAATGTTAATATGTTTCTATGTATAGTGTCTACTGTGTTCATACTGTTCATCCAATGGAATAAGCCAAAAGCTGTGCTTCAAATCTATTTTTGAAAATATTTTTGTATCGGTTATGCGTCCAAATATCGCCTCTACATTCATTGGAGCCTCGTATTGTGGTACTGAGTATTGGTTTATATTTCTTGCATCTAAGCATAATCGTAGCTCTCCATTTGCTTTCTTTACTACCACAATAGGATTCACATATCTTGTGTTAGATCTTTCTATAATACCGTCCTTTAACATTTTTTTAATCTCCAATTCTACATCTTTTCTATATTTATAAGGTATGGGATATGTTCTTATTCTGAAATTCTCTATGCCTTTTACTTCTATCTTGTGTACATAATTATTTGCCATTCTCATTTCCTTCCTAATTAAACCTTCATATTTCATTATTAAATTCTTCACCTTCTTCTTATATTCTTTACTTCCACACACTAATTCCAATTCTTCTATAGCGCCACTTCTTTCTATATGCCATAACTTCTTTACATCCTCTTCAACTTCCAATTCTTCCTTATTTGCTTCTTCAAATTCAATTCTATTTCCAGCTAATTCTATTTTCATCTCTTCAAAATCAATTCTCGCCTTATACTTCGTTAGCTCATCAATTCCTATAACTATGTCTGCTTCTAAATTGTTTACTAATAATAACTGCATTTCTAATTCTTTCCCATCCTTTAATTCAATCTTCTGTATTATAGATCTACTAACTTCACATAACTTTCTTCCATTTGCTCCCATTAATGTAGTTTTAGGTATTTTAATTAATTTATTTTCATAATTCTCTAAATCTTCTATTAATTTTGTTTTTATAATGGACGCCTCTGAACCAGTGTCAATTAATATTTTTGCTTGTTTTCCATTTAATTTTCCTTTAATATAAATTAACCCCATAATTTTTTCTAAATCTAATTCTTCCCCAAATTTAATGTACTCCCTTGGATGTTCGTATGTGCAGATTGTATTTTTTACATTTGGTATGTGCCTGAACCAAAATTTTGCTCGGGCATTTCTTCAGTAACTATCTCTGGTTCCATAGATACTATTCTCTCCTCTTGTCTCTGTCTGTGCATATTATTGATTCTTCTCTGTTCACCATTTGTGTTTCGTATTTCTTCTATATTTCTGTCTCCTCTTCCAGCACTATAATCTCTTCTTTCTTCTCTGTTATTTTCTCTGTGTCTATTTTCATGATTTGCATTCCTATTATTGTTTTCGATTGTTCTATTTCGATAGTTGTTATTATCGTATTGATAATTTCTATTAAAATTCCTTGAGTTGTATTGAGTGTTATTGTTCCTGTTATAATTATTGCTATTGTTAGAGTTATTTAAATAATTATTGTTTCTATTATATTTATTATTTCTGTTACTATTATAGTTGTTCCTATTGTAATAACTATCATAATTGTTTCTTCTATTGTTTTGATTATTTATTGTATGTTCAAAATTGTTATTATTGTTTTGTTGATATGTGTCAAAATTATTGTTATATTTGTTGTTATTTCTATTTTCCATTAAGTTTCTATTTCTATTATAATTATTGTTATCAGTCCTGTTTCTTTCTACCCTCTGTAGATAATTGCTTAGTTGTTCAATGTTTTGGATATTCTGAATAGCAATGGTTTCCATTATTTCAAATTTAAAATGCCTAGAAATAAACATTATGATTTCCTCCTCTGGTATGGGTGGATCTAAGAATTTGGCATTCATATAAATTTTCATTGCATAATCATTCATGCTATTTCCTCTGCCTGTTTCAAATTTTCCAGAATAGAGTTTCTCTCTTACCCTGGTTTGGGCATTGTTTCCCCAGAAGTACCTCATGAATTGAGTCTCAAAATCTGCGAAACTTTGAAATTCCTCTTCTTTGCTGGTATACCAAACCAAAGCATGACTGTCGAGATTTTCTCTAATAATTTCCCTCATGTCCTCGTTAGTCCTGATACTCTTCAGTTTGTTTTTTAAAACTTTGATAAAAACTTTGGGATGTACCTTTCGGTTGTCCCCTTCAAATTTATGTTCCCCTCTACTTCCTATGTAATTGTTTATAATTCTGGTTTCCATCAAGCCATTATTTAATTCTTGGAGATTTCTCCCCTCAAGTTGGCTATACTCCTCCTGTAAATATGCTAGCCTTCTTTCCATATTTTCTAGTTTTTTAATAATTTCATTTGTTTCTCCAGTTTGTCCTTGGCTATTTATTTTTATTCCTATTTGTTCTATTTTTCTTTTTATTATATCAATCTCTTTTTGTATTCCTTGTATTCTTCTTTCTGTCCTCTCCTCATCTTGTTTTTGTTTTTCCATTAATTTTGTTTGTTTTTCGTTCACGCTTCCTTCCACATCCTGGTGAAACTCAGTCAAAGTTCTATTCCATTTTCCTTCCAGACTTCCCATTCGTTCTTGAGTGTCCTGCACTGCCAGTTTGACTTCCTTCACTTCCTCTTGGAATGTCTCAAATTTTTGATCTTGTAGTTTTTCCACTTCTTCCATAATTTCTTTTTGGAAATTCGTTCCTTTTTCTTCTATTTCCTTAATTCTATTCATCTGTAGATTTTCTATCTCCGTGATTCTTCCAATCACTTCCTCCCTTATCTCTTGTTTTGTGGCTTCTATTTTATTCTCCATGTATAGTTTTGATTCATCCAATTTCTTTTCAACATTTCCTAGTTTTTCTTCCATTTTCTCTATTATTGCTTTATTACTTTGCTTCATTTCTACTTTCATATCTTTATTATTTTGTTTCATTTCCTTCATCATAATTTCGAACATGCTCCTTATGTTCATTTCTTCATTCTTTTCAGGAATCTCTTTTTCTAGAGTTTGTTTTACTCTTTTCTCTTTCTCTTCATCATTATTCTCATCTTTATTTTGCTGTATATTTTCTTCTGTCATTTGTGTCTCTACTTCTTGTATATCCCCTTGTCCTTGCTCTTCTGACAATGGTACATCTTCCACTTCCTGTTCTTGTAATATTTCGAAAACATATTGCTCTGGATCTTCTCCATTTGCTTCTAATATTTTTTTAAGTCTATTCCTCAATTCTGGTTTTAGTCCTGTTGTGATTTCTCCTCTCTTCTCTAATTCCTCCTTCAATTCCATAACTTTAAGATCCATCAACCTCTTTCCTTCCGTTTCTTGGGATTTTCCTTCTATTCCTTCCATATTTTCCAATTTTATTACTTAAATAATAGCACTATAAATTATTACACTATTTTGTAATACTACACTTACTATAATATTCAAAAAAATAATTCATTTTGATTAGCACTATCTATTTATTTTACACTTTTGCACCACTGTTTTTTAGTTTTAACACTACGTCACTGTCTTACACTAGCGTCACGTTTATCAAAGCCCCACGGTGGCTAGCGACATTTGTTATGATTTATATTTGTATGTTATAATTTATGTGTTTAAATTATAACAATAATTGTTATAATTATTTTTTTTTATTCACCATATATGTTTACAAAACTAACATTAATTATAAATAAATTTCTAGTTGCTGTTTTAATAAGAATATGTTTTTGTTAAATTCAACTAAATTTTGGTGCGCCCTGTATATTTGTTTTATCAAAAAAAAATCTGAAATAATTTATTTTGTTATTTAATTCAATTTTAAGATCTTTACTTGCCCTTTAATCAAATTATTTTTAATGTTATAAAATTACTATTGACTCTTTATTTCAGGGTTCGTGGTCCGCAATTAAGGTTGTTTAATATTATAAATGATGACGCCAAATTCTTTATAATAAGCTTCAAAACTAAATTTCTTTATTACTTTTAATTTCTAAAATTTTTTAATTTTCAAATACCAAATATCAATTTGTTTAAGACAGACCTGGAAATTGGGTCAATGTTCGCCAGTTGTTCCAGTGTTACCACCTTATAGAAATTAAAGTAAAATAAATATTCAAAATTTTCAATGGAGGAACGTAATAGTTTAATAATAAAACATGTCAAATTCAATACCAAAAACATTAATCATTACAAAATGATCAATCTAATATTAGTGAAGATTTCATTCATTCAAAACATGTATTCTAATGAGGAAAAACTATGAAAATATTTTTTTTTTTACCAAGTCTAAACTAGTACATTTTGTTTGTAGATTCATAATATTAGATCTTGTCATTGACCAAACGAAATGTAGGGTTAGAATCAGTAGATTAAAAAAATATATACTTAACTAGATACAAAATTGAAACACAGGTAAATATGTTTTATTGTAAATGAATTTATAGGAATACCTTTACTGTCCGTAAACCGTAAATATCGAAAAACCAATCCAAATATTATTTTCAGATCGTCGGTCGGCGAAATTCCTTATACAAGGAAATGTACACAGTTCCGCCTTCGATGGGTCTGCATCAAATTGAGATCGTCGCTTGGAAACAGCCAAATTCCCAACATACAAACAATGTAGGATTTTGAAAAACTTAATTTCACCAGTCTTCCAAATTCTGGAGGCATCCAAATGTTATGTTTTTATTCAAAAACATATTGCTAGGTTTGTACACACTTTTAAAAATACTATATACAAATTTCTTAATAATTTAAACCAATTTTTGTTAAAAATCAGTCACTGTCTCCTATCAGTCTTTTCAATCCTTCGTTACTAAGGATCTACCACTTTTTGTTATTTTTTTAACAAAGCTTTAGTATCAATTAATAAATCCAATCCTTGGTTTTACAATGACCAATGAAATGGATTCCTTCTAATGTCCATGAAAATTCTGAATATTTCTTTAAATAATTTCAAAGGAATATTATTAAACTTTAATTATACACTCGATTATACATTCTGTCATTCAGTTAAGAAATATCCAAATATAATTTTGTTATAGATTTTCCTTTTCTAAATTACAATTCTTAGTTCTGAGTCATGTTGGCATTTCTAATTTCTAGTTAGTTTAAATATGTCAAAATAAATGTTCGTTCACCTGCTTTGCATTTTAGAAATGTTGTTTACAGAGTGTTACAAACTTAATAACCATATTAATATATTTTTCCAATTTCAGGTTCTACGTTTGAATGAAAACTAATCCAAGATGTTGAGCTTTTCAAGAAAATTGTATTTTAAAGAAATTTAGTGGATTATGAGATGCCATCGTATTACTATGAAATTTTTATTTTTCGTTGTTTTTCTTTAAAAATAAATCAATTGGGATTGAGGATTAAATTGTTTCATTTCTTTCAATCTTAATAAGGTAAGTGTTAATTATAAAATATATACAGAGTGTATTGTGAAAGTCTAAATTGATTTCTTATACAAATTGATTACTCGCTTTATTTAGAATCTTTATTAAAATTCTTAATTTAAATATTCTCAATACACTGATCAATATTGGTTTCCTATTAGGTTATTTGGGCAAATATACTTTCCAAATTCAATCAATTAAATGAATTTCTTATTTCAATTATGAATTTATCAATATAATTCTTATTTTACAACATGATAAGTACAATATTTTTAAGTAAGATATTCATCAATATAGTTTATTTATTCAACTATATATATATACAGGGTGATCCTTTATTTTCTATATCAATATATATATATATAGAGTGGAAGGGTAGTCTTTGCTGAATAGTAATGTAAAATTCAAACTAATTTATTGGGGGCAGCAGCAATATGTAATAAAGAAAACTCTTTAAAGATGATCCAAGCTTTCGGAAATTTAATAACTTATTTCCATCTTCAGGGAATCTACAAAAGGTTTGGTGTGTCTTCATAGGAACATATTATTAAGAAAGTGATTTACTTACATCTTTGTGAGGATGAATTATTAATGATGTTAAATATTTTAAATTTTATGATTTTGATGCACATATAGAATTATAATTACACAGTTTTACAATAAAACTTAAAATTATTGTGGTTAAAATTCAGTTTGAAATTTAACTGTTATGTCAAATTTTGTGTCATTCGTTGTTTATGTATACAAGTGTGTTAGATTAATTATAGAAATTACTAATAAGGAACCTAGTTAGGAAGATTACTTTGTACCTAAATTATTATTTAATAATGTTTTATCTGAGAATGCAGTTTGATTATTTATTTCATCATCAACAAAACTGTCACTAATTGTTGTGATGAATGAAAGGATGTTGTAAATTATTTCATCAAAAACAATACTGTCACCATTGTTATGATGAAAGGTTGAATATTAAAAGTTTTTTAATCAGACTTGTATCATAAAAGGTGGTCATTTAAAAAATTAGATTTCATCTGCAATAATACTGTCACTATTATTGTGATGAAGGGTTGTATTGGTGTTGAGTAAGTATGAGTAAATAGCACTTAGATGTTTTATGTCCGTCCTTTTATTAATACAATTTTGATTTTGGTATATCCAAGCCATTTCTAAGAAGAGTCTTTTGGTATAATTGGATTCTGTGTCAAGAATCTTAGATGCATCATAGTCCATTCTGTGGTCTAAACTGTTAACATGTTCAGCTAAAGAGCACCTTTCAGGGTGTAACCGTGCGTCACTTCTGTGAGAGATTATTCTGTTACCTAGTGATCTAGATGTTTCACCAATGTATACTTTATCACAATCTTTGCAAGGAATCTGATAAACAACATTACATAAGCTTTTTAATGGTGTTTTGTCCTTTACTTTGGTGTAAATAGAGTTTATAGTTAGTACTGTTTTGTTAGCTATTTTTACATTTAACAGTGATTTTAATATTCTAGTTATTTTTGGTGTAATATCTCTTATGTAAGGTAAACTTATGTGTTTTGCTATAGTAGTGATTTCATTATTATTAATGTTGTTGAAATTGTTAGAAATATTATTATTATTATTATTATTATTATTAATATTATTCAGTTGATCACTTAATTGAGCATCATGTGTCAGGGTAGATGATAGATTGAAAAGTGTATTATTTATTAAACGTAGTGGATAGGCATTATCTAAGAAGAGGTTTTTAAGGATGTTGAGGTTTTTATTGTGAAAGCTCTTGTCAGAAATTTTGATTACTCTGTTTTTCATTTGTTTTATCAAGTTGACTTTCATTTGGTATTTGTGATATGAATTGAAATGTAGGTAACGTCCTGACTGACAAGGTTTTCTGTACCAGTCTATTAGGATATTGTTGTCATTTGTTCTGATGAATCGAGTGTCAAGGAAAGGTACTGACTGGTTTTGATCTTCATTCTCTATAGTGAACTGTATGTAAGGATCATAACTATTAAATGTGAAAAGGATTTTATCAATGCCGTTATATGGCAGTGCCAATATAATATCATCCACATATTTTTTAATAAAGAATACATTAAATGAAAGGACTGGTAGAACATGATCTAGTATGTAATCCATAACATAAGTTGCTAATATAGGAGATAAACTTTGTCCCATTGGGCAACCAAAAGTTTGTTTGAATATTTTATTGTTAAATGCAAAATATGTGTTTTTGTATAGAAATTTAATGAGTTTCAAGAAACTATCTATGTTCAATTTGCAATGATTTTTTATCATATCCCAGTTATATTCAATAGCCCTAGTGGTTATATCTAGATGGACATTACTGAAAAGGGACACTACATCTAGGCTAGCTAGTACATAATTTTGAGGAAGTGTTTTATTGTTGTATAGTTCAGATACCTGAAAAGAGTCCTTTATGTAATATTCATTGTCAAAGTTATATGCCGCTGTTAGGATGTTGGTGACAAAAGAAGAAAGGGATTCTGTTGGAGCTCCTATGGATGCTACAATAGGTCTTACTTTAAGAGTTTCTTTGTGAATTTTGGGTAATGAATAAAATTTGGGAGCTATGCCATTATAACAGGTTAATTTCTTTTTTGTGATCTCGTCAATTTGTTTAGTTAAGTAAAGTTGTTTTATTAATGCATTACAGTTTCGTTGAATGGACGTCGTAGGATCTTTATTTAATTCAATGTATGATGTATCATTATTAATTAATTCATTGCTGAGATTTAAGTATTGATCTTTTTTCATGAGAACTGTCACATTACCTTTGTCTGATCTGGTGAGAATGATATTAGGATTATCCTTTAGAAATTTTCTACTTTTATTTAGGAGGTCATGGAAATTGTTATGACTTGAACTAATATGTATATGATTGGTTATTATGTTAGTTATTCTAGCCGTTGTGGTGTTTCTTAACGAATTATCTCTTATATCTGCAGTGATATAGTCTATGTCTGCTAAAAGTCTCTTAATGGAAATGTCTTTATTTAATATAGGTTCAATACTGAATTTTGGACCCAGAGAAATAAAACTTAGAATATCATTAGGTATATCAATGTCGGTTAAGTTTTTTACCCAACTAGGTTTGGTTTTTAATTTAGTTTGTTGTTGTTTGGTTTTTAAATTGTTGAACTTATTAATGTTATTATATTTAATTTTGTGGAACAGTTTGTTGTACTTTTTGTTCTGTTTGTGTGAGAAATTAGTAAAAATTAGTTCATTAGTTGAGGAAATTATTTCTGTTTTTAGTGTTGCTAAATTGAGCTCCAAGTTATTAATGAATTTTAACCACAATAATTTTAAGTTTTATTGTAAAACTGTGTAATTATAATTCTATATGTGCATCAAAATCATAAAATTTAAAATATTTAACATCATTAATAATTCATCCTCACAAAGATGTAAGTAAATCACTCTCTTAATAATATGTTCCTATGAAGACACACCAAACCTTTTGTAGATTCCCTGAAGAAGGAAATAAGTTATTAAATTTCCGAAAGCTTGGATCATCTTTAAAGAGTTTTCTTTATTACATATTGCTGCTGCCCCCAATAAATTAGTTTGAATTTTACATTACTATTCAGCAAAGACTACCCTTCCACTCTACTTCACAGAAATGGGGTTTTACGACAACATCAAGACTACCTTCGGTGATGCTTCAGTTAAAAAACTTAAATCCTGGGCTAAAACCAAGATAAAGTTAGCCAGAGAGTACAACAGACGTCACTTTCTTCTGAGATGCAAACATACAGGACTACTACCACAACACATCAAAGCATGCACTACACCTATAGAAAATCTATTACACAGACAAGACATAGAAAACAAAAAATTCACACAGTATAACAACAAGTTAGGATTACAACTCATTAATATTGAAATTACTAATAACCATAAAATCATTAATAACTTAGAGCTCAATTTAGCAACACTAAAAACAGAAATAATTTCCTCAACTAATGAACTAATTTTTACTAATTTCTCACACAAACAGAACAAAAAGTACAACAAACTGTTCCACAAAATTAAATATAATAACATTAGTAAGTTCAACAATTTAAAAACCAAACAACAACAAACTAAATTAAAAACCAAACCTAGTTGGGTAAAAAACT
>OV651813.1:72183931-72209932 GCA_927349885.1 Psylliodes chrysocephalus
GGGGAGATAGGCTATGTGTAGATTTTAGCCGAAGATTATATTCTGAAAACTACGTTCGTAATGCCAGATTGCCATTACGAGTGCCTTTTGGGTTATATTGATTCCCTGCCCTAATATAAATGAGGGTCTGCATTCTTTAGAATACGTACTTAAAGCATAAGCGAAAGCAGGTTTTTTCCTTAAAAATTAAACAAATGCCGTTTTTCTTTTAAAGTGTCGAATATTTGGGTCGGCATGTGTCAGCTGAGATGGCATTAGGCCGGATAAAAGTAAAATATCAGCTTTAATAAATTTGCCAGTACCGACTAATGTTAGAAATATTAGGCAAATGATAGGACTTGCAAGTTTTTTTCGAAAGGTTGTACCTGAATTTGCTAGTAGAACCGCATGGACTAAAAAAAACAACGTCATTTGGAAATGGGGCAAAGAACAAAATACTTCGCGAAAATATATAATTAATTATTTAAGCAGTGAGTCGTTATTAACTATTTTTGACTCTACCTTAGATACTAAACTACATACTGACGCAAGTTTCATAGAGTACGGGGCAATTTCGTTTCAAAAACATAATTCGAAGTATCTCGGTATGACTCTTATGAGCTGGAGACGCTTGTACTCATTAACTGAATTAAACATTTTCGTTTTTATTTACTGGAAAATTATATCTGAACTTGCTTAAAAATAAATATTCCGTTTCATATAATTCGTATTGATTGTATTGATCCGTAGTTTAAAATAACAAATAACCACAGATGGTTTTAAACACGCTTTTTTTATCGTCAATACTTTTACGAAATATGTAATTCTATACCCTTTAAAAGAAAGCGTTAACCAGAGCAGAAATGACTAAAAATATTAAAGAATTATATAATGATGTTTGGTAGGTACGACGGCACGTATTGTAATTAACCGTGGAACAAATTTTACCGATAAAAAATCCTTATTCGTAAATATAAATATTAAGCGTCACTAAATTAGCAGGGGCGCTACTGGGCAAGTTGAAAGGTATGTTGTAACAATAATTAATTTATTAACTGTTGAAGTTCGAAATTTGTCAGAATGGACGAGCGCTCTTTCCAAGTTGCGATTAACTGTTAATTCTACCATTCGGAAAATTAAGTACAGGTCAGGTTAATCCATGAGGAGTACCTCCGAACTCAATGTTATTTTCATGTTACCAGAAAGTCAAGTACAGGTCAGGTTAATATCTGAGGAGTACCTCTGAACTTAACGTTGTAATTATGTCACCAGAAAGTCAATTATAGGTCAGGTTAATCCCTGAAGAGTACCTCTGAACTTCTCTACTGTTTTTATTTAATAACAAAGCTAAGTACAGGTCGGTTAAATATCTGAGGAGTACCTTTTTTGAACTTTCATTTAAAGATTTTGCTTCTGTTAGTAAAAAAGTTAAGTACAGGTCAGTTAAATATTTGAGAAGAAGTACCTCTGAACCTTAATTTAAAGCTTCGGTTTTTGTGATTAAAGAGGTTAAGTATGGGTCAGCCAAATATCTGAGGAGTATCTCTGAACGTATTGTTTTTACTTTTTTCTGCTTAGCACAAATGTACATAAATCTTTTGAAATATTAAATATAGTTTAATTTTTAGCATCGTGTAAGCTTTATGTTTTATAAATGTGGTCTAGTGAATCGTATGATGAATCTAAGGATTCAAAATCATAGAAAAAAATCGGTAAGTTGTACTGTCCTGGATGGGCGGTGTTATCAAGTAATTCTTTTGTTTTTGGCTTTTCCTTTATATTTTGTTGCCTAAATGAAATATTAACTGTCCGAGACCTACTAGAGGACTTGTTTTTTAACCACGCGATGGCAGGTGGTAAGCATTTCGTGACTAGTAGAGTGAAAAATGCTTGACGGATATTGTTAAAATCCGAGGAGCCTAGCTATTATTTTAAAATTAATTTAAAAATGGAATTTGAAAAATGCTGGACGGATATTGTTGAAATCCGAAGAGCATAGCTTTAATTTTGAATGATTTAAAAAATATGTAAATTGAAAATGCTGGACGGATATTGTTGAAATCCGAGGAGCACAGCATTAATTTTGAAATTATTTTAAACATATTAATTGAAAAATGCTGGACGGATATTGTTAAAATCCGAGGAGCATAAACAACGTTTTTATTGTTAAATTTTTAAAGTGCTGGATGGATATTGTTAAAATCCGAGGAGCATATAAGCAATGTTTTTATTTTTGAAGTGCTGGACGGATATTGTTAAAATCCGAGGAGCATAAGCAATGTTCTTATTTTTAAAGTGCTGGACGGATGTTGTTAAAATCCGAGGAGCATAAGCAACGTTTTTATTATTTTTACATTTTTAAAGTGCTAGACGGATATTGTTAAAATCCGAGAAGCATAAGCAAAGTTTTTATTTTTAAAGTGCTGGACGGATATTGTTAAAATCCGAGGAGTTAGCAATGTTTTTATTATTTTTTTAGTTTTAAAATGCTGGACGGATATTGTTAAAATCCGAGGAGCATAAGCAAACCTATTATTATCTCTATATTTTTAAAGTGCCGGACGGATATTGTTAAAATCCGAGGAGCATAAGCAAAGTTTTTATTATTTTTAAATTTTGAAAGTACTGAACGGATATTGTTAAAATCCGAGCAGAATAAGCAAAGTTTATAATTTTTAAATTTTGAAAGTACTGGACGGATATTGTTAAAATCCGTGAAGCATAAGTAAGGTTTTTATTATTTTTAAATTTTGAAAGTACTGGATGGATACCGTTAAAATCCGAGAAGCATAAGCAAAGTTTTTATTTTTGAATTTTTAAAATCTGAACGGATATTGCTAAAATCCGAGAAGCATAAGCAAGGTTTTTATTATTTTTAAATTTTGAAAGTACTGGACAGATATTGTTAAAATCCGAGAAGCATAAATAAGTAAAGTTTTTATTTTTAAATTTTTAGTGCGGAACGGATATTGTTAAAATCCAAAAAGCTAAGCAGTTTTTATTATTTTTAAATTTTAAAAGTACTGGACGAATATTGTTAAAATTCCAGAAGCATAAGCAAAGTTTTTATTTTTGAGTTTTTAAAATCTGAACGGATATTGTTAAAATCCGAGAAGCATAAGCAAGGTTTTTATTATTTTTAAATTTTGAAAGTACTGGACGGATATTGTTAAATTCGAGGAGCATAAATAAAAATTTTATTGCTGTGGTATTGTAAAATATCGAACGGACATTGTTAAAATCGAGGAGCATATGCAAAATATTGCTCTTATGTGGATTTTGTTGGATATTGGAGTGAAACGATCTTTTTGTTTTTACAGAAAGACGATTCAATTTAACAGCTGACTGGAAGTTTCTATATTAAAATATTGTGTAACTTTATAAAAACAGTAACATTTTTTCTAATAATCTACTGAATAATTTTTACCGCTTTTTTACTATTTGACAGCTTTATAGATGATTGCTATTACAAGAGAAGAATTGTACGCGAAGTTATAAAATAGTAAAAAATATCGTAAAAAAAATATTCTGTGGTTTAAGATCTATAGAAAAATGTTATTGTAAATATTGTCTTCCTTGAAGGGCTTATAATTCAGTGGAGTCCTCTTTTTACCTAAATTTTATTGTCTAAAAAAATTAGAAAACAATTTTGAGCGCCACTGGCTCATTTTATGGGTCACAGTATACTAACATCTCATGAACATATTTATAAAAATATGTTAGGCCGTTTTCTAGTAAGATCAAACAATCACTTCTAAAATTCCAATTGTAAGTTTTTTTACTATCAATTTCTAATGTAAACAAGTTAGCTTGAATCAAATTATTTTCGATCCCAGACACTGTGGTTAAATTTGGTGAACATCATTTTATTACACCCTGTATAAGCTTGTTTAACTATAACTTTTTAAATTTTAAAGTATAACACATCTGAAGTCGTATTTTCATTTGTTTTCTGTATAGGTTTAATTAAATATTTACATTTATGATACACCCTGTATAAAAAATATGTTTTTAATTAACGAATTGATTGCTGTACACTTGGTATAACACGATCTTTTCAAGTTTTGCTAAATACAAGTATGTAGTATGATTGACAAATATTTTATCTTAACCTAATGACCAGCAAAGATCAAATCGTTAATCTATTCTAAGCAGCACTCGATTTCATTAATAGACCATTTCATAGTATCAGCGATTATATCACTCAGCTCCAATGCTGCCAAATCGTAAGGCTTGATATAATCGGTACTGTAGAATTAACCCCTGAGGATCGTACGTATATATACAAGCCCTCTACAGTTGATTTGCATGAACTAACTAGTGTATATATGCAGACATATTGCAAGCTTAAGAAGCCTACTAACATTTTAGAAATAGTACATTTTTACGACATCTGTGGGGAAAAATTGAAATGTAACGCCAGTTTTCATAAGATTGGCAACTGTATAAACCGTACTAGTTTTTATTCCGAAAACAGATGGCACCTTCTGCCAAAATTTTAGAATATACACTGTAAAAATTAGGAAGCCCGTTTTGGGCTTCGGTAAACTGCAGCGGGCTTCTTATAAACCGCGAAATATGCACTTTCGGGCTTCGCTATGGTGGATTACATGTATATATATATATATATATATATTATAATGTTGTTCAAAGTGACAATTTATTATTAATTAAAATGTATAATAAATTTTAAAATTCAACTTTATCATAAATGTATCATTCAGTATTTTTTTGTGTAATGAATTGAATTGTGAGTACGTCCTGTATATCAATTTTTATGTTGAATCGGATATCAAAGGAGGAGAGAGTTTTTTGAAGGTTGTCGGAGAATGTCAAAAAAAAAGGATGTCAGAAATTTTTCTGTAAAAAAATTTTTATTGATCGAAAAATATAGAAAGGAATTGTAAAAATCATAAATAAGACACATTAAATAAACAAATTTATAACCAGACACGTAAATGAAGTAGAAAGTAGTAAGATATTTGCTACAATAAGGTTACAAAAACAATATCATTCCGGAGAGATATATAGAAGAAACCCAGAATAGGAGAAACAAACCGAAGACATTAAGAAATACTTGTGGAGATGGACAATTTCGTAATAAAACAGTGAGTAACGCTTTTATAGACATTACAATTAGATCACGGTTTAACAAATTGTATGAGAAACGACGTTGTTAGTAGTTATTATTTTTTTTTGTAGATTTTAATTATAGTATGTAATATAGTTGGTGTAAATGAGGTGTGAATGAGTTTAGTGTAGATGTAGAAATTTAGTTGTTACCCCAATAAATGTAAATACAGGGGTATTTTGTTAATTTTTCAGTTTAAGATAGGGATTTATTTAACATTGTGATTGAAAATAAATGTTGTATTCTGGTATTAAAAAAAATTTGTTTATTTAATATTGAACACACAGGTAGTAAAGCAAGTCAATGCATAAGTTTTATTTTTTTTGATTATTGATAAATACAATAAAAATTAATAAAATTAAAAAAATAAATAAAATATAAATTGAAATTAAAATAAATTTAAATAAAAAAAAAATATATAACTTAAAATATAATACATAAAAGAAGATAAAACAAAATAAAACAAGTGTTATTCTTAATAATTTTGAAACACCCCTGAGATTAAGAAAAAGAGCCGAGGTAAATAATTTTTATAATTAAATTAAAAAAAAAATAAATGATATACAGTATGATATCATTACAAATGGCGCCCAACGTGGGGCAATTTGTAAATGTGTTGTGTAACATTTAGTTTTTTTTTTGTGTTAGTACCTTATTTGAAATATTTGTGTATACGGTATTAATTTGAGTAATTTATAATATTTAAGTGTGTTATTTATAATATTAAAGTGTGACAGAGTGATAATTTTTTTATTAATAAGTAGTTAAAGACAAACAAGACAAACCAAGAAAATGGAACAAGTTACAGGAAAGAAGATGACTGAATTAAAAATGATTGAGGTAAAAGAAGAATTGCAAAGAAGAGGTCAGGAAGCGATTGGACCAAAGAAAGAATTATTAAAAACCCTGCAAGAGATTTTGATAAAAGAAGGAAAAGATCCTCAAACGTACATCTTTCCAGAACAAATTGGAAATGTAAAAACTTTAGAAAATATAGAAGAGATTGAAATTAAAGAAGTACCTGAAGAACGATTTGAAAAAGTACCTGAAGCAGAAATAAAACATGACGAAACACAACTGATAAATCAGGACATTGAAGTAACACCAGAAAAAGTGGAAGAAAATCCTATAATGAAAATGATGGAGATGATGATGAATGAAATAAAGAACCTAAAGAAAGGGCAAGAAGAAATGAAACGAGACATTAAAGATGAAATTAAAGAAGGAGTTGAAAGAATGGAAAAGAAGTTTAACTTAATGGAAACAAAACAGAAGATTATGGAACAAACATTGACAGTACAAGATTCCAAGATAGAACAGACAAATAGTGAAGTTGAAAGAATAGAAAGAAATGTAACAGTTAACAGTAAAAATATAGTTTTGTTAAAAAACAGGATGGAAGAAGTAGTACAAGAAAACTTGAAAATAGCAGAAGAGGAAAATAGGAAAACAAGAAAAGAGACAGAACAAGATATTAGATTATTAAAGAAAGACTTAGAAATAAATGGGAAACAACTCAAAAATTTGGAAGAACATATTAAAGAAGGATTCAAATTACATGAGGAGATTATCACTTCTGAAATGAACAACACGAAAGGAAAAATCCAAGAAATGGAAAGAAACTTACAGCAAGAACGAGAATATAGAAAGGCAATTGAAAACAATATGGGAAAAAGTCAGATTGTTATGACGACAAGTGGAGTAGACATCTCAAAATTTGATGGTGACATCAATAAATTGCATCCGAAAGTAGTGGTGCAAATTTTGAAAAATAAAATTAAACTTATAAATAATATTGATGATTTAAGAGAAACCATAAGAGCACAATTATCAGGACACGCTTTATTATGGTATACAAGCAAAGTGTTTGAGGTGAATAATTTTGAAAAATTTGAAGAACTGTTTCTAAATTATTTTTGGGGAGAAAGCACTCAAACATCAGTTCGAGAAAAACTTTATTTTGGTAAATTCGATTATACTAGAAGTAATAATTTAAATCATTATGCATTACAACTGTTTACATCGGCAAAATTTTTGGATCCTCCTATGTTAGAGGAAGAAATAATATTGTCCATATCACGTCATTATAAAATAGAAGTAGCGGAAACAATTGCTATTCAAAATATTAAAAATTTTGAGCAATTTTCATGTTATTTAGTAAGAATGGAGAGAAATTTAAACACTGATAAAAACCACTATAAGAATAATAATCAATTTGATAACCAAATAACAAGAACAAATGAGCATCAACCTAATTATCAAAATAGCCGACAATACAGTTCAATTAGAAATAATAATTATAACTTTCCTAATAATAATTTCAGATATAATAACAGATTTAACAATAATTATAATAATTGTAATTCTAACTACAGAAACAATAATTATCGTAACTTTAATTCTAATCCAAACTCTAATAATGCAAATAATAGCAATTTTGTACATGCCAATGAAAGAGGAGAAAGAGAAGAAAGAAGAGTGAATTTTCAAAGAAGAGAGAGTAGTAATAATAGTCTAGACAGAGAAAGAATTACAAATGAAGAACAGAGAGAAGGTAGTACAAGATGTATAAGAAGAAATTCATCATGTGATGGATTACCACAAGAAACTGACGATCAAAATTTTTAAATATGCGCTCTACAAATCATAATTTGTATATTTGTAACTACGAACACCCTCGAGAATTCATCACATTAGATGACGATTTGCAAAATGAATCTAAATATAATTTGGTTATTATTAAAGGAAATTTAATGGGGAACTTTGTTGATATTTTAATAGACTCAGGGTCAGAAGCATCTTTGATAAACAATAAAATAATGGAGAATAATATAAAAATCAAAGAAAATGTAGTTACAATTCCTAAAATTAATTTAATTGGTGCAAATAGTAAAAAATTGTATAATACCAATAAAATGGTAAATATTAATGTTTCTTTTAATGATAAACAGATCAATGTTGAGTTACTGGTAGTGCCTGATATTGTTACTGATATGGTAATAGGATCGGATATGTTAAGCAAGTATGATTGCATAGTGGATTATAAAATAGGGAAAGTTTATATACAAGGAACATGGATTAACTTTGAGAAGAAAAGTGATGAAGAAGTTGAAAGGAATAATAAAGCTGTTTTGAATTTATGTACAGAAAAAAAAGAATCTTTAGAAATTAAGAAGAAGGAGGAAGAAAGTTTGTCTGAAATGAAGATAGATTGTGAGGAAAAATTTTATGATAAAATTAGAATGATGATTATGAAATATGAAAAGTTAGTAAGTAAAGAAATGAGAGTTGCGTCCAATTATGTACATAAGATAAAAGTTAAAGATATAAATAATTTCAGAGTTAAGAGATGTCCAATACCATATAAATTTAAGAATAAAGTTAATAAAGATATACAAGAATTGCTTAGAAAATGCATTATAGAGCACAGTGTAACTCAATATATTAATCTACTAATCATTGTTATGAAGAAAAATAATAAATGTTCCAAACTGCAATTGCCCTATGATGGACCTTATGAAATAGTTAATAAATCTCCAACAGTTATTTATTAAAAGAAATAAGTAGTAATAAAATTCGAGGGGTGTTTAATATTTCACAAATATACAGATATGAAGATTGACATTAATATCAATTATTAAAAAGTAATTATATTAAATATTTTATCAAAAATAACACCCTATAAAATAAGTTATTTTGTGCAAATTTGCAAGATATCTAAACTTTGGTTCGATAAAAAAAATGTTCTTTAAATTATATCAATATATTAAAAATAACGCCTATAATAAAATTTTGGTGTTATTAAAATGTTTCCAGGTGGAAAATTTTAATTAACACAAAATTTGGGGAATTTATAATGTTGTTCAAAGTGACAATTTATTATTAATTAAAATGTATAATAAATTTTAAAATTCAACTTTATCATAAATGTATCATTCAGTATTTTTTTGTGTAATGAATTGAATTGTGAGTACGTCCTGTATATCAATTTTTATGTTGAATCGGATATCAAAGGAGGAGAGAGTTTTTTGAAGGTTGTCGGAGAATGTCAAAAAAAAAGGATGTCAGAAATTTTTCTGTAAAAAAATTTTTATTGATCGAAAAATATAGAAAGGAATTGTAAAAATCATAAATAAGACACATTAAATAAACAAATTTATAACCAGACACGTAAATGAAGTAGAAAGTAGTAAGATATTTGCTACAATAAGGTTACAAAAACAATATCATTCCGGAGAGATATATAGAAGAAACCCAGAATAGGAGAAACAAACCGAAGACATTAAGAAATACTTGTGGAGATGGACAATTTCGTAATAAAACAGTGAGTAACGCTTTTATAGACATTACAATTAGATCACGGTTTAACAAATTGTATGAGAAACGACGTTGTTAGTAGTTATTATTTTTTTTTGTAGATTTTAATTATAGTATGTAATATAGTTGGTGTAAATGAGGTGTGAATGAGTTTAGTGTAGATGTAGAAATTTAGTTGTTACCCCAATAAATGTAAATACAGGGGTATTTTGTTAATTTTTCAGTTTAAGATAGGGATTTATTTAACATTGTGATTGAAAATAAATGTTGTATTCTGGTATTAAAAAAAATTTGTTTATTTAATATTGAACACACAGGTAGTAAAGCAAGTCAATGCATAAGTTTTATTTTTTTTGATTATTGATAAATACAATAAAAATTAATAAAATTAAAAAAATAAATAAAATATAAATTGAAATTAAAATAAATTTAAATAAAAAAAAAATATATAACTTAAAATATAATACATAAAAGAAGATAAAACAAAATAAAACAAGTGTTATTCTTAATAATTTTGAAACACCCCTGAGATTAAGAAAAAGAGCCGAGGTAAATAATTTTTATAATTAAATTAAAAAAAAAATAAATGATATACAGTATGATATCATTACAATATATATATATATATATATATATATATTTGTGTAGCTAGATACAGCGTTTATTTGTTGTTGGTTTCTTTTATTTTTGAAACACTGTTGTTTATTATAATCCAATTTATTACAAACTTCACATTTTATTTTGGTTACAGGGCAGTCCTTCACAATATGTGGGCCTTTACAATTGTAACACATTTTTGGTTTAGAAATATTTACATTAATTTTATTTTTATAACCTTCTTTAATATTAGGCTCCCGACGAGAAAGGTTTGACGGACCTGCTTCTGGGTTATTAGTGATAAATGCATTTCTTTTTATTTTGACACTTTGATTAGCATTATCTAAATAGTTTGCCAAAAGACCTACAGACTTAAAATTGGCAGCTCTGGCTGATAATTTAATATTTTCATTACTGATATCCTTGATAAAGCAATCAATTATATTTTCATCGTCAACATTTAAATTTAACTTTTGCAATTTAGCTAATTTTTCAAAACAATAATCGCTTAATTTTTGGTTTGGCATGTGTATATAGTTTGCAGCTTCTACAAATAGTTTTCCGAATCTATTACCACTAGGAAATGTTTGTAACAACAAAAGTTTCATTTCATCCCATTGTTTACGCGGTTCTTTTAACGAATCGTACCATTTTCTGGCTTTACCACGAAGCCTGGAAGTTGCCAATTTTATTATCATTTTATTGTCCCATTTATAAATTACACTAATTTAATCTAATTTTTCGGTTTAATCTTTTGAATTTATATTTTCATTGGCCAGATCAAAAAGAGGAATTAGTGATTCATCGACACTTAACCTTGTATAAGGTGTACTTACAGTTTATAATTTAAGCAATTTGTTACTTGTTTTTAGTCGTCTTTTTAATTTTTTTACCTCCCTGCGTGCACTATTCAATTCACTTGAGGTAGTAGTAGAACTTGAACTTGATGAGCTAGAACTTGAACTTGATGAGCTGGAACTCGAACTACTGCATGAGCTCGAAGTGCTGGATGAGTTCCTGCGACGCTTTTTAGTTCGACCCATATTGTAGGCCCGTGAAGAAAATCGCACTTCTGAGTAATTAAATGGTCTCACAGTATTTTATTATTGGGTCCATAACACTTTAGTGTCACAAAAAGTAAGCCATTTAGAAAGAAAATAGAACCATTTTGAATGTGGTAGAGACTAATTCTTTACAAAAAAGTGCGGATTTTTTCAAAATATAACCATTTTTTTCTAACCTCAATTTTTTTATTTTTTGGAACATGAGTGAATTGTTCGCCGAGTTCAGGTACGAGTTTTGCAAAAATTTGTCAACACTCAAAAAAAACTAGTTTCTATAGTAAATTTTCGCAAAAAAATAGAAAAACAGCATTTTTCGAGAAAAATATAATGAAAAATTGAAGTGATCTAAAACCATATATTTTGTTGTTTGTAAAAATGCAGTATGTTTACCTATAGAGAGACAACTTAAAAAATATATTTTTCGTCATGAAATGTACCACCCCAAACATTTTTCCCATATTCGCACAAGAAAACATCACTAACAAAAAAATTGTATATTTGTTATACTGAAATATCAAAATATTTAAAAAAAAATTACGTAACCGAACGCACGTAAAAAATGAATTGAATGTCGCCTGAAATGAAAGCATACCTAATTTTTCAAAAAAAATCGCTTCCCGGCCAACTGACACAGATCAAAGAATATACATTCTTGCTTCTCAGCTTAATATCATTACTTCTGCCAAACAAACCTAAGTTGTCTTATCTATTGATTGTTGCAGTAAACACAACATAAAATTTAGGAATATTTATTGATTTAAAATACATATTTTTCTGCAATATGCTCATAAATAGTCTTTAATAAATAATCAATAAAACGCTTAAAACGTATGTAAAATATAAAAACACAAATAAAATTGCGATAAATGAAATCAAACTCTCGACAAACGCACAAAAGAGCATCCGCGAATCGAAATTACTACGCTTCTATCAAGTAATAGGTAGTTTTCAACATCCGCAATAAAAAATAGTTCCAACTTGGAAAGGCCATTTTTTTGAATTTTGGCTATAATCCGCAATTTTTTTTCCAAAAATCAAGAAATACCTATCTGTAGTTTTATTTAAAACATATGTCAAATCTGTAATTTTGTGACACTAAAGTGATATGTCACCTTTATTATTAATAATTATATTTCTTAAATTAACATTTACAACAACGAATAAATGAATATTAAAATCGTAATTGTATCTCTGTGTGATATCGACTGTCACTTCATTAACCGCCGTCCTCACACCACTTATCAAATTCCTTTGCTGATAAGGATATCTACACGAATATACCGGGTTGTCGCCTAACACTATTATCGGCCAGGAAAAATGAATCTACAAGAGTAAGTTAAGAAAAAAAATTTACATATAGAAATAATATAAAAAAAAAAGAATTCTGGTATATACTGAAAATCTCTACGACCTTTACAGAGGTTAATCTAAGTCCCTCTATTCGGAAGGTTGGCATTTGGCAATAGAAATCGGCCATATATGCGGGGTTGACTTTACACCAAGCTTTCGAGAAAAATAAACTTCCTGGTATTAATTTTAATATTGAAAACCGTTCATGAAGTGTGCCTAGGGGTTGTAAAGACTTCTTAGGAAACGGAGTTGTTCTAAAGTACTCGAAATATTACTTTGACTTTTGGTATCTAAACCACATATAATCGCG
Organism: Psylliodes chrysocephalus; assembly: GCA_927349885.1. Taxonomy (NCBI): domain Eukaryota; kingdom Metazoa; phylum Arthropoda; class Insecta; order Coleoptera; family Chrysomelidae; genus Psylliodes; species Psylliodes chrysocephalus. The sequence goes on from OV651813.1 coordinate 72,196,680, forward strand.
TTGACTTACCTAGGAATTTTCTTTAAAACTAAACATATTTATAATATATTGTCTTACCGTTACAACCCGTACAAGCAACACAGAAAAATAATGAAATACCTCACACTTCAAAATATTGTTTTTTAAAAGCTTGGTTTAAAATTATATAGATTTTTTTATGAAAACACAATTATGTGGTATATCACGTGACATAGCGAACAGTTACAAAACTAAAATTATTTTTAAGTAATTTCTTTTAAATTTTTCCTAAAAAAAAAATTGGGAAATTGACCAGATAAATAGTTTTTGAGATATGGCCAAACGCCGCCCTTAAGGGGCGATCTTTTCATCTTTGAGTAAAGTTACAATTAGGTTTATTTGAGAGATTAACAAAAATAGACCTATAATTTAATCAGCAAGTAGTTACTTTTAACTTTACTAAGAGGTGAAAAGACTGGCCCTTAGAATTAAAACAACATTTTAATAAAAAAATATAAAATTTTGATCTACTTGTTAAGTAAACAGGACCATTCATTAAAAATGTTTATAGTAATTTTTCAAGGCATATTTTGATACAAACTTGAGATAAAGTAACGTTTGAATTTAAAAAGTTTAGTTTTTAGTTTCGACTAGAAATGTATGCTTTTCTAAGTTACTTTAATTTACATTAAGTCATATGTGTAAGATTACATTTTGTATACATGCTACTAAGATGCTAGCGTGCGCTGTTTCGCTATACAAAGTTTGAAATTCTATCGAGTTTTTTATTTATCGAAGGGCTTTATTTAGTTATTAAGGGCTTCTATATAAAAACTATCTTATTTAAAGCTAATACGTAACATAACTGTAATCTTTAGTTCATCATAATATAATATACAGGGTGTCCCGAAATTAGACCGTCATGTTTTAACAGCGTAATCTATCCTAAAGTAGGAGTAAAAGTTTATATAGGTCCGAAAACGTTTTGTTTCCGAGGTACAGGGTGTTAAACGTGAAGTCCTGTACACATTTTTGTAAATATTTTTTAAAATTTTATAGATAATGTAACCTACCGCACCCAGGTACCTTAATAATTTATTAATTCCATTTATTAAATACAATGTTCCATTCTTTTAAATTCAAAATGCTTCATTTAACGAAAAAAATCTCCCAGATAATTAAATCTTATTTACGACACCTAATAAATAATATCTATAACCACGTCCGTAAAAGATGCACGTGGCTGAGTTCCTCGAGAAAGAAAACACCATAAAGTGTATTTCTGTTTACGAAGTAATTATCATTAAAACACTTAAGTCGCTTATTTTCCTAGTTTCGATGTTCAGACCGATATCGACAATATTTCGATACACAAAACTTTCAAGGCAAGTAATAAATAACTCACCCCCTTTTGCACCTACATTCGTATTTTCTATGAGAAGCAAAACGATAGAGACGTCACAGAAACGATTAAACGGTGTATAAAGTCTGACGAAAAGGAGCTCAGATTCATTCAATTTTTATCATTTGATGTGCAAGCATACATTTTATTATCTGTACCCAGTTATATAATCTGTACCTTTCCTAAACGCTCCTCCTAAACGACGTCTATCCTACAATACCTCCTATCCACGACGGTGTCAACGTCTCGACGCTCAACTTCCTGCCATCCTACTCCCTACGTCTCGAACGCTGTCACATTCCTCACCATCTAAGTATTTCCTACCGTACACTCATTTCGACGCTCAACGTCCCACGCCTTATTTCCGACGCTTTGCCGTCCATAATTATTTCCTTCATAATATCACGTCCCGCACCACCTACTTAATTCTACCGTATATCTGTCCCAATACAGTACCGTATTAAATACCTTCCCTTCCATCACGACGCTAGACGTCTCGACGATGGACGCCTCGACGCCCAACCCTGCGACGTACCTACATCGACGCCCTCCACGACGCTAGACGAAATTAGTACATAATTTAATGTCTGTATTTTCAATGGTGAGTCAAAAGATTTATTTAACCTTCTTTGAGATACCACCCCGGTTTCGTTTAAGGGCGGCCTGACATTTGCTGTAAAATATTATCAATTTAACCAATAAACCACATGGCCTTCAGGTCATACACCCCGAAAGATAGGATAACATCTGTTTTGGATGGGTGAAATTTGGAGTATTTTAATAGAAATAATAAAAATCAATATTAAGAAATATACAGGGTTATATTAAGTTATTTCAATAGAAATTATAATAATCAATATTAAGAAATATACAGGGTTATATTAAGTTATTTCAATAGAAATTATAATAATCAATATTAAAATACATACAGGGTTGTATTAAGTCATATCAATAGAAATTATAAAGATCAATATTTTGGAAATATACAGGGTTGTGCTATCTTGGATAAATTGTACAAACCAAGATGGTAAAATTTAATAGTAAGTTAACCAACTGGTGAATACGCTGTTCGTTAGCTAAGCAACCCGTTCTACAAGGTTTGAAACAAAGTATATGTGAAATCAACATAGTAAGGTAATCAACTGGCGAATTGGCGCTGTTTGTTACTTCCGTTGGTCATCACCTCTATACTCATCGTAATATTTACCTAAGACGGTGCAACCTGTATATATCTACAATAGAATCAAATCAACATCAACTCAATAGTTAATCAACTGGCGAATTGGCGCTGTTCGTTAACTTCATTGGTCATCAACCTAAATAAGAATAGTTATTCAACTGGCGAATTGGCGCTATTCGTTAACTTCGTGGGTCATCAACCTAAATCAGAATATAAACAACAACACTATAGTTAATCAACTGGCGAATTGACGCTGTTTGTTAACTCAGTTGGTCATCAACCTAAATAGGATATATATTGATAGCAAATGAATATGGTCTGCGTTTGAACGGGACTCAAGTGAGATCTCAGTAAATAGTAACAATTGTAAAATACTTTGCTAATTATTGCATCACATTTAAAGTATGAAAAATAAAAAAGAGTTTAAATATAAATTTGTATGTTTTATTTATCAATTTGCACCAAACTTTGCATCGAATTATGGTTTACCTTAATTAACATTATCACAACGTGGGTACATAAAATATCAATTAATTAACTAGACGATCACTTTTACTACTAGAGGATAAAAAGGCCAATTAAAGTATAGAATTTAAAGTAAAGTAAAACTTGTGAGGTAAATAAATAACATTCAAAGTAAAAACAAAGAATAAAATCAAAAGAAGAGGGGGCCTGGGGGCGGACCGTCACAATAACTAAGTAAAAGTTAGTACAAATGCTAAACAATTTACGCTATTTTTAATGGATTAAACGCCAGTTTTTGATCACCTTCATAGGTGGAAAATTGGGAAAGTGGCTTAGGGTTAAATTGTCCTAAGTTTTTTTGTTAACTGTTTTTAACATTTTTTACTACAAAATTTGGAAAACCAATATTTTCTTTATGATAAAGCTACTTTTGTTGTATCTCGCTAGAATGCACCATTTTCAAGAGAAAATCATTTGAAAATTGAAAATAATAATTAGGCCTGTGCAATCAGAAATTTTATTTTTTTTTTAATTTTCGAAAACTGGTGACTAAAGAAATTTTAGAAAATATTTACAAAAATGTTCCATCAGGACTTCACTTGTAAGACCCTGTATCTCGAAAACGAAACGTGTTCGGACCTATGTTTATAAGAACTTTTACTTCTATTTTAGGATGTAGATTACGCTGTTAAAATATGACCGTCTAATTTCGGGACACCCTGTATACATACTATTTACAACTTTGTAGTATAAACATCTGTTGATATATTAAAATGGGCTTTCAGAATAATAGGAAAAAGATTTTACACTTTGCCTCGTGATCACAAACTGTGGGGGTATGCTCTTTTTTGAAAAAAGCTGATATATAGTAGGGTATCAATAAATTATAAGTTCTATTAGTAATCAGTTATTAGAAGTGTTCTTGACGGCAGTGGTGGCTTGTGGTAATTTAAAATGGGGGTTCAATTTTTTTCAATAATTTTAGCATTTGTAAAATTCTGTAAGATTCCTGAATCATGAATAGGTTGCTTGATACCATCAATTAGATGATCCATTACTAGAAATCGTACAAGCGCAGAAACTACCGTTTTTATTTCATCTGAAACTTCGAAGAACTTGTCAATCTAAAAAAGCAAAAATTTTTCCTGTTGTTTTGGTTAGTTTTTCGAAAAGACAAACCTAAGAGGTGCCAGTGTTGCCGGTTTAATGAGTAGTGGTAAAAATTGCTCTAAGTACCCCTCAGATAATAATTCATGCAAGAACACTAGATTTAAATAAGAAACCTTTGACCATAATAAGTATTCAAGCCAAAAAGACTCACCTTGTACTTATTATGATCCAACAATTAACTAAAAGATAAAGAAAAAACTTTATCTTGATCAATATCGATTTTTAGATGTAATTGCTTTAATTACCTCTTAGATAAGTTCGTTTTATTACGCAATGAGTAATTGTTTTTCATACAGAACCTTTCTTGGATTTTATAAAAATCTGGGGAAAAATTGTGAGAGTGCTAAAGAAATTTAAGAATATTGAGGATTTTTCATACACTTAGTAGCATTTCGATGCTTAATTATAAATAGTAGTTAATCCAAGTACCTCTCAGATAATAATTGAATAACCAACTAGGTACTCAAGTAATTTAAATAATAATTCTGGGTACACTTTGTGTGTAATGAGTAAAAGTTTTTATAATATATTTGGTACCTATAACAAGTAACTCCTGTAAATACTTCTGAGCTAATAATTACTCTAAGGATGCCCTGTTACGTAATAAGCATTTTTTGTTCACATAGCGATCATCTTGAAGTTTATAAAAATCTGGGGTACATTTTGGTATAGTGCTAGGGAAATTCAATAATTGTAAGGATTTGTTATACACTCGGTTAGTGGCATTTCAGTGTTGTCGGTTTAAATTTTAGTTGAATAATTGCTTTAAGTACCCCTTAGATAATAATTCATGTAAGAATATTTTTTGATTTTAATAAGATATGTACCTTGGACCGTAATAATTATTTAAGATTTTTTCTTTATCTTCTTAATTAGTAAGTACCGATTTATTAGCACATTATTAACATACTTCTCCAATTATTAAAAATCAACATACAACTATTGGTACCGTACCTATTAACGTATTATTACATACGCCTGATTAATAGGGTTTTACCTCCTTGTCAGCTCATGCATTCAGTTAGATTCTTTAACATTTTTTTATTATTACATTCTTCGAATCACCATGCTATCACCCTAACAGTGGCGGCTTGTGACCAAAATATTGGGTATACAATGACTGAATGTAGATCTCACTACAGATTTAGGTAAAATTATTTAGTATTTTAGAAAAATATATTATAAACACACTAATCGACTAAGTTCCAAGGTGACGTGGCCCTTGGTGGTACGCCCTCCATTGGTCACGCATCCACGGCGTGATCGAAGAGACCACGACCTACCCGTTGCGACAACGTCGATGCCTACTATACTCGCGGCTAGTCTCTTTGGCATTCTTCAATAATACCCGTATCCACAAAGCACATAGAGGTTCCACGTGAATGACCAAGGTTAAAACCGACAACTGACATTTATTATGCTATTTGCTCCAAACTCTAGATGAGGCTACTGGTGAAATTATGATTTCTTACTCCATTTTTAAGCTTTATGGGAGAAAAACAACCAAAAACTCCAAATATGTGACGTGTATTTATTTATGTTTTTGGTTAGTCGCATTTTTCCGTCTGATTTTAGTGATTTTTTGTTGGCTTTAGTTTCTGTTTATAGTTTCGTCTTAGTTATTTGCAAAATTGTGATGTTTTGCTTTTCTATTTCCTACTGTGTTTTGCAATAATTTTGGTGCTACGTTAAAAATTTCGAGAAACACTTCATTGATTTACCATGCATCATAAAATACGGGTAATCAATTTATCACTGGACTAGATTCCGAAATCATTTTTCACATAAGAAGAGTATACCATTTGTATTTGAAAGGAAAACATTTATCAGTGAATGAATAGTTAAAAGGATTCACCTTCCTGGCTCACGAGCTAGGATGTGCCTATCATCTTAGGAGATGCACAATGGGCCTAATGAGACACAAGTGCCGTGGGGGTAACCCACCCTCCACACGTTACAGAGAGAGGATTCACCTTTTAACCCAATACCTATATTACATTTATCCTTCAGGTAAAAAGACATTTATAAAATATAACTTTAGTGTTAATAAAATGTTACATCCTAGTTTCTACTTCACATTTCAATATATTGATATTGTAAAGATTTGAGATTGTATACCTATTTACTCCAAGTAAGTATTCGTTAAATATGTATTATTATTTGCATTTATTTTGTTCTAATAATATTTATTTAAGTTATTAATAAACATATTTTAAGAATGTTCTATTTATTATTTATTGATATATCTTATATTTTATTCAATAATAGTATACAGAACCAACTCTCCAAATTAGACCCATTATAACAAATTAATTCCTTAAATTTGGCATATCGACCTAAATTATTTTATAAAATTAAAGTTTTGAACTTACTAGTTCCATACTTTATTTTATAAAATAATTTATGTGGAAATCATTTAAAATTTAGAACTATTACCTACTACTAAAAATTATAATTTAAATTTACCACAATCTGTCAATTGTCATTTTAGTTCCTGCTCCAAACTCAAGGTGGCGCTAATTTGGTTTAAAAGTCTACCATTGGCGTGGGATCTCTAGAAGATACGTGCTTCGTGCCCGTATCCCTAGTGACAAGATTAATGTTACTAGTTAACTAAAAAATAATCTTAATAACTAGAGCAGTAATCCCAACATAGGGTCAATAACATATTTGATGGAAGCCGACAATTAAGTTCTTATATAAGTAAATAAATGCATACATTTTTGTCTAACCAGATCATGTGTCAATGAATTTTGAATTTTTTTGAATGTTTGTAGTACCATACCACATATACTTATAATTTAATGTAATTCAGTTTTATTCTCAACAGAGTAACAATGGTATTCATAAGTATATTCTTTGAAGCCGATTTAATCATAAATTTATTACACAGATTTAACTGCAATGATCTCATAACCCTTCCATATGGCACACATGGCTTTTCTTACGATTAAAACACGTATATCTCTTCAAGCAAATAATACAAAACAACATGCCGCCTGTACCCTTTCACTGTAGTCTATAACAAGTTCTGGCCCTAAAGAGCCGAACCCTTATACTTGGAATCGAGTACCTTTTCTTTAACCGCTGAAAAAATTAATAGTAGCCACTTTGTTCTAAGCCGCGTTAAATTAACCTTCATTTAGCGAATTAAATTAACTAATTATAATTAATGAATGACAGGTAATTAACAGGTAATTAATGATTAATAGGTAAGTAATGATTAATAGGTAATTAATGATTGACAGCTCATTAATTATGGACAAGGTAATTAATGATTAATTAAAATGATTAATCACCTTTGGCATCATCAAAGGAAACTTTGGTTCCCAGGCTCAAGTATCACATTACCTACTAGACACTAAATTTGTAATGACAAGAACATTTTTTTTGACAATATATACGATCACATATTTTGTGACATTGTCTTTGAAACTTTTTCATTGTTTAAATTATTATAAATTTACCTTAATGTCCATAATTTTTTCAGTCAGCTGCATCTTCATAAAGTCAGCTTCATATTTCACATTATTGTGTTCATCTGTTAATCTACTTAATTTTAGAATCGAGTAATCCAAATTTTTGGCAATTTTCTCATGGGAAGACCTAAAGACAAATATAATTTTTTAATATAGGTATATGACTTACAGCTAAATAGGATAATTCCGAACAAAGAAGACCAACTCCTATTGGAGATTCGTAATGTTTCTATTTAGATATAATTAACCGTGCCCGACAATGAAACGTTTTCAACACTCACCGAGTAAAAGTTAAAGAAAAGTTTATTTTCAATAAAACCTTGTAATATTTATTGGAATATGAATAGTAGATCAGATTAGGCAGTTCTGGACTAAAGTCAGAAGTACAGAGAGAAGTAATTGGGTAATTAGTAATTATCCTAAGTACCCACTCCCCACCCTTCGTGCAATTAGCAAGAACCTCCCAGTTACCAGAGCTAGGTAATTACATGTACTTTAAAAACAATTACAATTACAAAGTACTTTTTTAAAAAAGGAAGTAATTGCAAGTACAAAGTATATATTGTAAAAATAGGAATTATATTGATTTAATTACAATTACATAAAAAAAGAATAAGCAATTACTTTTATAATTACTTTTCTAATTACTTTGCCGATAAAACAACAAATTATGATAGAATTGAGGAACCATTAACCAATTGGACTGGTACAAATTTTTAAATAGGTAATTCAATGTGTCAAACTAACAGCCGTTTGCAATGACTTTCTTAAGGATTCCTTAAAGTTAAAGATATATTAAGGGTGGGTTGTATAATTCTTACTTAAAGTTAAACTCGGTTTGAGGTGACATGACAAATTTTGTATGACATAAGTACAGTCTAAATACCATTTAACACTTAGGGCTTGTTTCCCCAAACATTAGACTGCACATATATCATCGGAAATTGACATGTGAATGGCAGAAGCGATATTTACCTTAAAACTCAGTGGGCTAGTAAGAGAAACTCCCCTAGGAAAAAAACAACTTAATTATTAGACCAAATTTTAAGTCTTGTTCACTATTTTCACAAAGCTTTGTGGCTATTTATTTATGAATTTGTGAAAAGAAATATTGAACATTTCGACATATCTAATTATAAAGCTGATAATAAATTTAACTTATCAGTAAATATTTTCCTAGTAAGCACTGGGAATGTTAGCCGAGTGATCTCCTGTTGATTTGATTTCATCACTAGTTCCATTCTTTTTTGAACTTGGCTGCACTGTACTGATGAAGGCCAATAGTCAGAAACACGTGTCTACGGTTTGCCATTAGGCATTTTTTATTTTTTTTGCGATATCTGCCCAATAATCCTTTTATCTTGTATATTTTTTTACCGCACTAACCCTTCTTTTATATATACAGGGTGTTTCTAAATTCATGCGACAAAATTCAGGTGATTGCTCGTATGAAATTAGCCTTTTTCATGGGAAGATTTAAAAAAGATCTGCTAGGGACAGCACCGGTGGGGGGGTACATATGTTTTGAATTCTCTATTGACAACTACGTCAAATGTACGTTTTATTATTATCAGAAAAAATAAATATTGTGAAAAAAAATTAAAAAACAAATTGTCATGCCTACAAAACATTGTGCGTTTGCTAATTGTACGTCTGACAGTCGTTACAAGCAAGATGGTGTAAAATTTGTGCCTTTTATAAAACCACAAGTTGACAAAAAAAAGTGATTGGAGTGGATACATTTATCACGAAGAGCAGATTTAACAGTTAAAAAAAACATACTTTTATTTGTACAAGACATTTTATTAATTCAAATGGACAAACAAAAGAAAACCCAAATCTATTGCCAGCGACAGTTTCAAAGGTTAGTAATTGTTTATTTAAAGAGGTTATATTTTATATCAGTCTACATATACTAGTAAAAGGTAAAGAAATTTTTATTAAAAAAAAAAAATCAACGAAGTGAGAGCAGATTTGGCAGGAGGGTAGTTTGTAAAAAGCATAAGTAGAGACAATAGAGAGGAGTAGGAGCAGGTAAATACAAACAGACAGGAAGAGACAGGTGCAGGCTAGGGACAGTTGGACACGGAGAATAGATAGAGACGATAGCACATAGACAGAGATTTTTAAGTGAAAGAAGAAAGAAGAAAGAACATATTATTTAATATAATTGTTAAATTAATATTTTTTTAAAATTTTAGTTTCAAACTTCAATATTGTGAACCCATGGAACATTGAAATTGGTTAGATTAAGGTGTAGGTAAGAATTTTCTGTGTACTGAAATCCAAATTGCTATCCTTGTTTGTGTGAACCCACGGACCCTGGGATTTTAAAATTATATTGGGAGAATAAAGGGTGAGTTAATTTTTTTTTATATTACAAATTGATTTTCATAACATTATTTTTTTAAATTCTATAACAAATAAGATTTTGCATATCAAATGGCGCCCAACGTGGGGCTGTCAAATTGACAGGTTGTCACTGTCAGATTGACAGTTGTAGAAACATTTCTAATTATCAAATTTATTAATTTTTTTTTAATTTGGTAGATTATTGGAATTATTTGGATAGATAATTAATTTTTATACAGGGTGTTATTGAAATACACGTACATATTAAAACTGGGTATTGCGCAGATCCCCACTGAATGTAGAAAAATATTATTTTTTAAAAATACCCCTTATTAAGGAAGTTATTAATTTTTGAAAATTAATTCTAAAACAAACGTACTTCACTGATATGTTGAGGATGACCTATATAAATTAGGTTTATTTACCTATTTTAAACATCAACAGTAATTAATATGCAAGTTTTTGTCAGATGATAAGAAAACTAGTCTTGTAAGAAATAACCATGTTGCCAAGATTTTCGAATTAATTTCTATTTCCGAAGACTGGTTTTTACTACCCTCGTTATCAAAAAACTAGAATATTTGATAAATGATTGTTTTTAAACTATACATTTTTGAAACTATAGATTATTAAAATGTTAGTTGATTTACGAATTTGGCTAACACGAGCGCGTCATTTCCAAGTTGGTAAAAAGTGTTGTTACGATTACTTTTAAATATTTTTTTACGATGCCACTATTTACGAATATTGAACTAACGGATATAGTGCTGGTTTATGGGGCAGCTGGAGAAAATTCTCGGCAAGCACAAATCCTGTATCGCGAACGGTTTCCAAATAGGAGAATTCCGGACTGTCGTACGTTTATTTCAACTGTTCAGCATCTAAGAGACCATGGAAAATTTGAGAGTGTCAATGCAGATCGAGGGAGAACAAGAACACAAAGAACATTGGCGGCCGAAGAAGAAATATTGGAAGCTGTTGAAAACCGGCCTCAATTAAGTTGTAGAAGACTAGGTCTTGAAATTGGAGTGTCCTCATTTGTTGTGTGGCGGACACTTAAAGAACAAGGTTTACATCCTTATCACATCCAAAAAGTCCAGGCCTTATATCCAGCTGATGAAGAAAAGAGAGTGGAGTTTTGTGAATGGATGATTCAAAAATGTGTTGATATTCCTGATTTTCTAAAAATATTATTGTATACTGACGAGGCTTCATTCACTCGTGATGGCGTGTTCAATATGCACAATACGCATATTTGGAGTGATGAAAATCCTCACGCCATTAGGGAAACTGAGCATCAAAGAAAATTTTCAATAAATGTTTGGGCTGGCATAATAGATCAGTATTTAATCGGGCCTTAAGTTCTCCCGAACAGATTAAATGGGCCAGGATATCTCCACTTTTTAGAAGATATTTTGCCAGTACTCCTAGAAGAGATACCGTTACAATTAAGGCAACGGATGTGGTACCTACTAGATGGCGCTCCTCCTCACTTTGATTTAAACGTACGGCAGTTTTTGAACATTAGATTTCCTCAAAAGTGGATAGGCAGAAATTGACCTACTAAGTGGCCTCCGAGATCTCCGGACTTAAATCCATGCGATTTCTTTTTGTGGGGTCACATGAAACAACTGGTTTATAATGAACCTATTAATAGTGTTGAACAATTAACCAATAAAGTTAATGCGGTAGCCGAGGAACTACGACAAAATCCAAGACTAATTTCTAATGTTCAAAGTGTTGCAAGTGTGTGTAAATAATAATGGACGGCATTTTGAACAATTACTGTAATAAACTTTATTTTGAATTAATTGGTTTTGCTACGGCAACAGTGCAATTTCTATGGGTAAGTTCAATTTCGATTTATTTCACTTCTTTAAATATGGAAACTAGTAGGTCGGAAAAGGGGACTCTTCCCCAATATTTAAATTTTAGAATTTGAAGTTAAAATTGGTGCCAATCGTTTTTGGTCATTACATACTATTCCCCATTTTAATATGTACGTGTATTTCAATAACACCCTGTATATTTTTAAAAGACAATATTATTAAAATAAAAGCATTGGCGTACAATAAAAGGTAACATATTTAATTGTATTGAATGTATATACATTAAATTTAAAATTTTTATAAATAAATAAATAAAATTTTGACATGGACCTAAGAGGTGGAAAAAGAATCAATGGAAAAGATGAAAACGATGAAGAAATTAGAAAAATAGGACAAGGTGATATGGGAAAAATGAAATGCAGGATTTAGAAAAAACAGTAATCGAAAAACATAATAGTGAGGAAAAAGTAAAGAAAGAAGATGAAATAATGGGCATGTTTGCTATAATGATAAAAAAAAGGACGAAAATAGAGAAGAAATTAATAAAAATAGGGAAGAAATAAATAATAAAATGGATGAAAATAGGGAAGAAATGAATAAAAAAATGGACGAAAATAGAGAAGGATTGAATAGAAATAGAGAAGAACTTATAAAGAAAATGGAGAGAATGGAGAAAAACATAAAACAGGATATGAAAAGCGAATTAGAGAAAGTAGAAAAGAAATTGAAAATAGCAGTGAAAGAAATGGAAGTCAAAATTACTGATAGAAAATAGGATAGAAGAAACTAGAGAAGAAATAAGAATAGAAATGATTGGAAGAATAATAGAAGTAGAAGATTTACAAGAACAAAAAATTAAAAAAATAATAGAGACAGAACTAAAGGAAGAAATAGAAGAAATAAAAATGATAGAGCAAGATACTAAGGAAAGAATGAGTAATTTGGAAAAAAATGGATAAATACTATTACAGGGATGGATACTACAGTGGGACAAAATATAAAAGATGCCGAAAAAAGAATAAACGAAACACAGAAAAATGATGTGGAAAGAATGAACAAGAGGATAGAAGAGATACAGAAAGAAATGAATCATTTGAAGAATAAGATATCTCAAACAAAATTAAAACTAGCTGATGACAAAGACGAAGAAAAAAAAGTGAAATCAATAATAAAATAGCATAGCATGGAAAAAAGTCTTAGATATTTGAAGAAGGAATATAAACAGAATGAAGATAAGAAAGTTCAGGAAATAAATAATGAAAGTAGAATACAAATAAGGATTATCAACCAATTTTTAGGAAATAAAAGGGGTCACAAGTTTGAAGGAGGCAGTAAGAAATTCATCCCAAGGTGTTTATTAAAATTTTAAAGAACAAAATGAAAGGTATTAAGGATATAGAGGATATGAAAGAGATGAT
>OV651813.1:72210432-72255733 GCA_927349885.1 Psylliodes chrysocephalus
CCAACAGAGAAATTTAATGTGGTAAGAAATAATATTTTTTTAGTTATTTTGTTAAGTAAACTTTTATTTCATTTTTGGTTCTTAGTTTATCTCTCATTTATATTTTTTGTGTATACTTGTATGTAAATAATAACTATTGGGTATATTAATAAATATATATTTTTTTATAATTAGTAATTTTAATTCTTATTCCTACAAGCAGTAATTAAGTAACCTAAAAGTAAATAAATACCCCTCTCCAGGTTGTATTTTCGGTTGAGCAGACTTTATTTAAATTTTGGGAAAGTGCGAGCTACTTAGAATATAGCGTGGCGAGCTAGAGCTCGTTGTGGCGTCGTCAGATAAAATCTGAGCTACAATACCCCCTAGGCTGACGACCACTTCGTGACATGGTGGAGGTGCCTATATAATATTTAATAAATTTATTAGTTAGTTGATACAGCCCTGCGGTAGATAAGCGTGTTTAATTTACACATCATTCTAGTGAAGGTAAATATCACAAACAATAAAATTTTGTACACCAGCAGTATATGAGCGTGTTTAATTTACACATCAATTTACTGATGGTGTATGAATAATACTGGTAATTTAAAACGGGCTAGGGGTAAAATTGGTATTATTTTCATGATTATTTTGGCCAAGCAAAAAACAGCGGGATGAAAACAAATTAAAACGTGCTTATGAATGTAATTTAAGGCCAATAAGAGATTTCGAGTCAAATGAATTACCCCTTACCCCACGGGTATTAAAGCCGAGCGAACCATTATTAAAAAATATTGATTATTGTTACTTAGACTTTGACACTGTGGAAAGTAGAAAACCAATACCACAAACTCCTGCTCATTTAAAATCAAAGGATAAAATTACTGCTAGTTGGAATTAAGAATGAAATAATCCTGTTCTATATTGGAATTATCACCAAAAGTATATTAATTTTAATTTTTTTTTTAATATTCATAATAAAATTACGTATTCAAATTCAGTTTATTTATAACTTTCACATAAGTTTTTAAATATAAAATAAACAACAGTATTTAATTCTAAATAGCTTTCCCTAATCATTAAAATATACCTTATATTACATTATTATAATAAAAATATTCAGTTCATTGTTTTCTAAATGACTTCAAAATAGCAATTCAACATTTTTTTATTATTGAAATTTCACACATTGAGGTGGAAGTGAAATATGAATAAGTTAGTAGTAATTACATAGTATGAGATAAACATGAGGATTAAAATTAAATTAATTATTATTTCATATACAGGATGTTAATTTTTATATGTAAAAGAAGTGATTAAAACTGGAAAATTGTGGCACTTACCTGGTTAAAGTAGTGGGAGAGAAATAAAACGAAATATACGAACACATTTATTTTTTGTTTAAAATATTTTTGATTCCTAGTTTATAATGAAAAAAGTTGTTTAGAATTAAATTAAAAGTTAGTTATTTGAAAGAGTAGGATTTTTTAGATCCCTCCCCTAACTTTTGTGACATTAGTTTTACTATGTTTAAGTGGGGACTTCTTTAATTATTCACTTTTGTTTATTTATGAATTGAAAGTAGCCTTATTCTAAAAAGTTAAAAAATGGTTTAAAATTTATTCAACAAGTAAGATTAAAAGAAGATTATATACATAAAAAAAATTACATAGAAAAAATACGATACGGATTTAAAACTAGTTTTTATAGAATAATATTTGAGGTGACATATTAAAACTGGCCTAAATTATTTTTAAAATGATTAGTAATAATATTCGTATATTGTGAAAATATCACATAACTACCCAAACATTTTTGTAATGGACAGATACAAAAATAAAGGACAGCAGTCGAAAACGTTGAGCATAAAGTATCAATAGAGTATCAAAAATTGCCATTATTTAAGCTAAAAAATAGACCCCAAGGTGAAGTATTATTTAGGATGTTTTTATATGTACCCAAAATGGTGCAGATTTAATTTTTATAGTTCATAAACCAGCTAAGAGTTTGATATTAATAAACATCAGAGTGTCGTAAGGGAAAATAAAAACAAATTCTGCCCTATTATATATAGGGTGACCCTAAACCATTATGGAATCATTAGTCTTTAGCATATTTAGTTAAATTAAAAATATTTTAGTAGGTAAACTTTATTAAATCTGTAATTATAATACATTACACTTAAAATTAATATTTAAAAACTAACTTTAGAATTTAATGTGCTACAAAAATGATAGGACCAGATTATTTAATCAATATGGCAAACCACCCAGAGTAGAAGGGAAATGACACAGGAAAATGTGCAAACCCTATGACAGAGCAAAATGTGCAAACCCTATGACAGAGCAAAATGTGCAAACCATCTGGTGAACACCTGCATCCTGTTATAATATATGCATGTAATTTAATATCTCTAGGAATGTTAACGACTTTATTTTCTCAGGCGAACACATGTTGACCATCTGGCATGTAATTTAATATCTCTGGGAATGATAACGAATTTCTCACGAAATATTTTTAACACACATGCATGTAATACAAGACTGCAATTTTTTAACATCTGGCAAACATGTGGCATGTAAATTATAATAACGGTATCCTACTCTCGCTGTCTCCATTCAACCCCACTATCTGACAGTCACGTGACCTCTTTCTATTTAAGGATCTCCGCATTCATTGCGTTTTCTAGTTTCGTAGTTTACGGCAAGTTAGCAACATGCAGTGTAAGAAGTGTAATAAATTATTTTTCAACGCATATACTTTGAAGCGACATCAGCTCAAAAATTGTGTGGATCGTAAACCGGCGTGCCCGATTCGGAAAAAGAGACTAAGACCAATAGGCATTGAAGTACTGGATGGTGGTGTTACTAAATTCACTCATGCTTTCAAGAATAGGATTGATTCATACAGATTTTCCAGCAGTGATGAAAATAAAATCAGTTACAATGACTTTTTTAATGGAGTCAAACCAAAAGTTATAAATAAAATCATTGAATATTTACAAGATCACACAAGTTTAAAAATAAATATGGAAATTTTTGGGATATATGTTAAACCTGATAAGGAAATGAGTGATATTAAATCCATGAATTCTGCAAACAAAATTGTTACCACATCGTCTAATCTAGAAAAAGTATATGGCGAATTTAAATCCGAACTTATGATACAAGCTTCCAAATTCCAAGAAAAAGATTCTAATTGGAGTTTACAGGAGATAATGTTTTTAGATGTGAACATAAACCGTTTCAATAGTATTGCAGCTTCTTTATATATCAAGTTACCTATAATAATAATGAAAAGAAATGCTGTCTTGAATATTGAAAACAAAGATAACGCTTGTTTTGCTTGGTCCATTAATGCAGCAATTTTTTCTGCTGAGGGGAATCCCAAGTATCCATCATCATACCCACATTATGATACAATGTTAGACTTTACAGGTATCGACTTCCCCGTAAAATTAAAAGACATTAAAAAATTCGAGTTTATGAATAATATATCAGTGAATGTGTTTGGACTTGAATATTTTTTCCGAGACGGTAAAAACAATTATGAAGTTGTTGGTCCATTACATTTCACTTCCAACCGACAACCTACACACGTGAATATGTTGCTAGTATCAGATAGTGATGGAAACAATCATTATAACCTTATTACAGACTTGCCACGACTTGTTAGAAGTCAGAAAACAAAACATGATGGAAAAATTTATATTTGTGATGGCTGCTTACAATCTTTTGTAAATATGAAGAAGTTAAAAGCACATGAAGAACACGATTGTATACATATATAAACACAACTACCAACAAATGAAATGAAAAAAAAATAAGTGCGGACAAATCACCCCGGAAAATATTTTAAAATTTATTAACTTTGAAAAACAATTACAAGTGCCGTTTGTTATTTATGCAGACTTTGAATCGTTGTTAAAACCAATAGACAATTGTGAACCTATTAATGGCAAATCATTCAGTGTCAAAGTATGTGAGCACGAGCCATATTCTTTTGCATTTTACCTGAAATGTAGTTACGATGACAGTTTATCTAAGCTTGAGATGTATAAAGGACCAAATGCGGTCAAAGTGTTTATGCAAAAACTATATGAGACTGTACATAACCTATACAACAACCATTTAAAGCATGTAAAAGTCATGCAACCACTTACCCCCAAAGAACAGGAAGCATAACGCGACCAACTGTTAATGTGAAAAACCTTTTGATGTATTCAACAAAAAAGTCCGGGACCATTGCATCTACTGGGAAAATATAGGAACGCCGCCCATAACTCGTGCAATTTGAATTATAAAGTGCCAAATTTTATACCGGTGTTTTTTCATAATCTCAAACTATGACAGCCATTTGTTTATTAAAGAATTGACTACCAAAGGTGAATCTGTCTCCGCAATAGCTCAAACAAAGGAGAAATATATTTCTTTTCCAAATCTATTTTGGTTGAAAAATCTAATGATTGTAAAGTTCGTGATTCATTTATAAAACTGAGATTTGTAGACTCTTTTAGATTTTTGGCAAGATCTCTTGATAAACTCAGTGAAACTTTGGATTCTTTAGATGAAGTTAGAAAATATTTCCCCAACGAAAAACAATTCAGTTTAATGAGACGTAAGGGCGTGTTTCCTTATTCATACGTTGATTCTTTTCAAAAATTGGATGATGAGGAACTACCATCTAAAGCTAAATTTTTTGATAATTTGAAAGGCGAGCCAATTACCGATGAAGACTATAATAGGGCCAAAGAAGTATGGATTACTTTTAAATGTAAAACACTCAACGATTACGCAATGCTATATTTAAAGACTGACGTGCTTCTGTTAGCAGATGTGTTGGGATGCAATGCTGAAATATACCCAAATAGAACTTGAATTACTGACAGATATTGACATGCTACACTTTTTTAAAAAAGGGATCGGAGGAGGAGTAGCACAGTGCAGTAAGAGGCAAGCGGTGGCTAATAATAAATTTCTACCAAATTATAATTCCTCAAAAACCAAAAGTTATATCATGTATCTTGATGCTACCAATTTATACGGCGCAGCAATGAGCGAGTCCCTTCCGTTTGGCGGATTTAAATGGATACCAGTGAAAAATTTTGATTGTAATTCAGTTAAAGACGATGCCTCCAAAGGATATGTTTTAGAAGTGGATTTAGAATATCCAATTAATTTGCACAATGCCCACAACGACCTACCTTTCTGCCCTGAAAGTATAATACCACCAAACGGTAAACACCCAAAGTTTATTCCAAACTTACGCCATAAAGAAAAATATATTATTTACTACCAGAACTTGAAACAATGTCTCAAATATGGATTAAAATTAACCAAAGTTCATAGAATTTTAGAATTTTCCCAGTCGTCGTGGCTGAAAAAATATATCGAATTGAATACCACCCTCCGAAACCAAGCAAAGAATGACTTCGAAAAAAATCTTTTTAAGCTGCTGGTCAATGCAATCTTCGGAAAGACCATGGAACATGTTGAGAAGAGAAAATATATTCATCTTTCTACCCATTGGGAAAATACAAAGGGATCCGTAGGCGCGTGGACACTAATAGCAAAACCAGAATTCAAGACATGTTCCGTATTCAATGAAAACTTGGTTGCAGTACATTTGGGTAATGTAAAAGTATAATATGACAAGCCCATGTATATAGGATTTTCTGTATTGGATATTTCAAAAACCATAATATACGAATTTTTATATGGCTACATTAAACCTAAATATGGCAATCCTGAAAAATTGTGTTATACGGACACCAATTCCCTAATTTTAGAAGTATTAACTAGTAACTTTTATGATGATATGAAACAAAACATCACTCATTTCGATACTTCCAATTTTTCTAAAAATAATGAATATGGGATGCCTATAACAATTTTCATCGTTGGAAAAATGAAAGACGAGTTTGCTAGTTGATGCATTTTATGGTACAGGAGCTAAGGCATATTGTGTAAAACTAGATAAGCCCTTCAAGAAGGAAACAGAAATAAAGAAAGCTAAAGGTGTCTCGAAAAATATAATCAAAAATCAACTTCACGTAAATGATTACATCCGGATTATACAAAATGGTGATACAATATTTAGAAAAATGTGTTTTTGTATTATCACTACATACAATCTACACAGAACTAAGAAACAAGGTAGCCCTCTCAGCTAAAGATGATAAGAGATATGTCATACCACATGATGTAAACACTCTGGCATGGGGGCATCTACTTACCACCCCAAAAGCAATGACTGGAACCCTGGATGATTTAATACACGCGATGGAAGAAGTGAGCGATTTAGATAATTATGTAAATGATTTTGATTTAGAATTATTTTCCCAATAAAATTTTTATACATACCAGTATCTTTTATTTTTAATAAAACAAAAAAAAAATTTAAAAACATTTATTACAGAAATCTAATATATGTATAACATAGTTTTGAATAATTCGGCAGCAGATAATGTTGAACAAACAGCTATATAGTAAATTGTAATATATAATGCATTTGTATTGCTGCTTTCAGATTTGTTTGGGTCTTTGTTGTAAAGAGATAACCATTCAGAGTCTTTAGTTGATCCATTTCCTTTTACAATACGTACTTTATACATTGCACTATTTGTTGGTATCTGTGATTTTAGAGTTGCAGCATTATTTGGTGTATAGGTCTGTTAAATACCACTTTATTTTATTTAACGTTTGGCAACAACGCCTATATTTTGTTTGACTTTTTTATGTTTTTTAAGGTTAGAAAAGAAATGTGTATCACTTATTATTATGTCTGTCGTTCAGGCGACGTAAACTGCAAATAAACGTTTTTTATATAAAAAACACCTTTATTAAAAAACCAGTGAAAATCAGAGTATACAGACACTGCATCATGGTCCTTCGAGCCGGATTATTAACTCAATCGGACAATAAAAAACTAATAAAGAAGTCCACAGGGATTGAACATTTTTATAACCTTTAAAAACACGTGGAAGTTTAAGAAGAGATCGGACGGGAAATATATAGCTGCAAATAAAGAAAAGTCCACTGGGTCCTTCAAGAAAAAAAAAACCGTAAGTTTGTTCCATTTATTATAAACAAAATCCTTAATTATCCCTATCATCTTGACCTTCAATTAAAAAGGTAAAAATATGAGTGAATTAACAACTTTAAATATAAAAAGGGGGGTCATAAAAGGGAAATTAACGAGGCTTAAATCTTATGTTGGAGGCTTAGATTTAAATAATTTGATAGAAAGAAATATAAGCGAATTATCTTTAAAATTAGAAAAGTTTGAGCCTCTTTGGGAAGAATTCAATGAAATTCAAAATAGAATGGAAATTATTAACAATAATTCAGATCAAAGCGATTCAGAACGTGAGGAATTTGAAGAAAATTATTTTAGTTTAGTGTCACAAATTAGAGGCATTTTAAATAAACATTTTGATTCCCAAAACTCAAGTTCTGAGAATCAAAGAAGTTCTATAAATAGCAATTATCAAAGGTCAGAGGCGGGTAGCGAGACTGGTTCAAGAATCGTTAATCCTTTTACACATGTAACTTTACTACCTATAAAAATACCCGTTTTTGATGGAGCATATGAAAATTGGGTAGGTTTTAAAGAGCTTTTTCTCGCTCTAGTAGATAATAATCAGGACATTACTGATGTACAAAAGTTTTATTATCTAAAGCAATCTTTGGAGAAAAATGTCAGACAAATTATTGAAAAAATAGAATTAAAGCCTGAAAATTATAAAACTGCATTAAAAATAATCACAGATAGGTATGAAAATAAAAAGTTAACCGTTTATAATCACATACGAGGTATTTTTGAAAGTGTTCAAGTTACTAAAGAATCACACACTGATTTGAGAAAATTACTTGATAATGTAATTACACATATGCGTTCTTTGGCCAATTTGGGGTTAGATACTAGTTCCTGGGATCCTTTAATATTATTTATCATTGCAAATAAATTTGATAAAGCAACTAGAAAAGAATGGGAAAAATATAAAATTGAGGGTGAATTAGCTACTATGCAAGATGTTGAGTCTTTTATGGATGAAAGATGTAGGACTTTAGAAAGAATGGAAGATAGTAATAAGTCAGATAAAAAGGTTAATTTCACAAATAATTATAAAAAAGCAAGTTCTAGTTTTGCTGTAACTGATAATGATAATAAATTTCAATGTCTTATGTGCAATCAAGAAGGTCACTTAATTAGTTCATGTACATCATTTTTAAAATTTGAGATAGATAAAGGAATAGAATGTGTAAAAAAGTTAAAAATTTGCTTTAATTGTTTAAAACCCAATCATTCGTCATGGAAATGTAGACAACAGAGGTGTATAAAATGTAAAAGGGCGCATCATTCATTATTACATATGAATTTTGAAAAACAACAAATATTTACTGATGACGCCGCTGGCACTGGTCCGCAACAATCGGCGTCTAACGCCTTAACTGTTGCGAATGTAAAAGGTACGACAATCGCCGAAGAGACATCTTGTGTGTCCGTGGAAAAAGGGAGCATAGAATGCAGCGACGTTGCCACGTTTAGTTCGTTTTCACAGGTCTTACTGTCAACAGTTAAATTAAAAGTACGTTTTGGTGAAAAAGAGGAGTTTTGTCGTGCTTTGTTGTATAGTGGTAGTCAGAGTAATTTTATTTCTCGAAAGTTATGTAAACGGCTTGCATTAGATCCTATAATTGTAAATCATATGGTAAAGGGAGTTGGAGGAACCCTAACAAATATTAATAAACAAGCTGAAATTGCAATTTTATCGTGTCATTCTAAGTTTAAAATGAATATTAAATGCTTAGTACTTCCAAGTGTTGTTGGAAAATTACCTTCTATGACATTTGAAAAAAATAATTTAAATATACCTAGTGAACTTAATTTAGCGGACCCTAATTTTAATATTGCTGAAGAAATAGATTTATTACTTGGTTCAAATATTTTTTGGAATATACTATGTTCAGGGCAAATAAAATTGGGAGAAAATTTACCTGTTTTGCAAAATAGTGTATTAGGGTGGATAATATCAGGTAATTTAAGTTTAAATACTTCAAACTGTATTATGTTTTTAAATTGTTTGAATGTCAATGAAACTAAGGCACTTGATGATAAAATTTTTGAGTTTTGGAATATTGAAGAAGTTAACAATAATAAACAAAATTTTTCACTATCAGAAAGTTACTGTGAACAATATTTTGAGAAAACAATGACACGTGATAGTAATGGTAGGTTCATTGTAAAAATTCCTTTTAAAAATAATGTTCGTGACTTGGGAGAATCTAGAGAACAGGCTTTAAAAAGATTTTTTAGTCTTGAGAGAAAGTTAAATAACGATAAGGAGTTAAAAAATGCTTATAAGGATTTTTTAAATGAATATGAAAGATTGGGACACATGAGCAAAATTCAAGAAAATGGAAATATAAATACCGATTGTTTTTACATGCCACATCATGCTGTTATAAGGACAGATAGTAGAACTACAAGGTGCAGAGTAGTATTTGATGGGTCTGCAAAAACAAAGTCGGGTCTATCTTTGAATGATGTGCAATTTAGTGGTCCAACCTTACAACAAGATGTCTTCTCAATTTTAACTAGATTTAGAAAGCACAAATATGTCATGACAGCTGACATTTCTAAAATGTATAGGCAAATATTAATTAGCGAAGATGAGTTAAAATATCAAAGAATTTTTTGGAGATCAGAACCTACTAGTGACTTACAATGTTATGAATTAAAAACAGTAACATACGGAACAGCGTCTGCTCCGTATTTGGCTGTAAAATGTTTGATGCAATTAGCTAATGAAAATAAAGATAAATTTCCACTTACTTGTGAAATAATTAAATCTGATTTCTATATGGACGACTTGCTAACTGGTGCCAATACATATTCAGAAATGTTACAATTTCAGAAGGAAATTTCATTGATTTTAAATAGTGCTGGCTTTCCTTTAAGAAAGTGGTTGTCTAATAGCAAGTATCTTTTAAATAAATTTGAAGTAGATGAAAATTTAGAGGTAAACATATTAAATATAGGTGAAACTCAACATAATAAAACATTAGGCATTTTTTGGGATCCAAATGCAGATACTATTTGCTATCAGTTGAGTAAAATTAGCGTACCAAATAAAATGACAAAACGTAGTGTACTATCAATAATATGTCAAATATTTGACCCACTTGGAATTTTGGGACCAATTATAGTTATTGCCAAATTGATAATGCAAGACTTATGGAGTTCAGGTGTAACTTGGGATAGTGAGTTACCAAATGAGTTGGCTTCTAAATGGTCAAAATTTTTATCTGAAATATATTTAATAAAAGAGTTTAAAATTCCACGTTTAGTTGTAAATTCTGAATATGTAAAGATTGAGTTGCATGGGTTTTGCGATAGTTCGATAAAAGCTTATGGGGCATGTTTATATATAAGATGCATAAATTCAGCAGGATTAATTGTTGTTAATTTATTATGTGCAAAATCCAGAGTAGCTCCGAAGAAAATGATT
Source organism: Psylliodes chrysocephalus (assembly GCA_927349885.1). Taxonomy (NCBI): domain Eukaryota; kingdom Metazoa; phylum Arthropoda; class Insecta; order Coleoptera; family Chrysomelidae; genus Psylliodes; species Psylliodes chrysocephalus. The sequence goes on from OV651813.1 coordinate 72,220,928, forward strand.
AGTTTGCCTAGGTTAGAGTTATGTGGGGCAGTTTTGCTATCAAATTTAACAAATAAGGTAATAAACTGTTTACAAATAAACTTTCATAAAATATTTTATTGGACTGACTCCGCCATAACGCTAGCCTGGATTAGAGGAGATAGCAGCAGGTGGAAGGTATTTGTAGGTAATAGAGTAAGTCAAATACAATCCCTAACCAATATAAATCACTGGCATCACGTCAAATCACTTCATAATCCAGCTGACCTGTTATCACGAGGTGCAACTCCCGAATTACTTTTAAAAAATGACCTATGGTTTCACGGACCTCCTTGGTTTTATTCTGATAACTTTTCATGGGATCTTATGGAGAAACCAGTTAAAACCGAAATTCCTGAACAAAGATCTTTTTCTGTAAATAGCTCTTGTATAAATACTGATAATTTTTTGACAATATTTATAACAAATCATTCTTGTTTTGAAAAAATGATACGAATTCTTTGTTACGTTTTAAGATTTATAAATAACATAAAATTAAAAAGTAAAATAGTTTCTAATTCAGGAATTACAAATAATCTCTCACCCCATGAACTACAACGTGCCACGAATATTTTGATTAAACATGCACAGATGGAAAGTTATCCACAAGAATATAATCAGTTGTCAAAAGGGCAACAAATCAGTAAGAAAAGTAAACTGTTATCTTTAAATCCAATCATTAAAGATGATATAATAAGAGTAGGGGGTAGGCTAGAAAATTCTAATCTTTCTTATGAAAACAAACATCCGATTATCTTACCTCATTCTCATCTATTGACAAATGTCATACTTAGAAATATTCATAAAAAATTATTGCATTGCGGTGTTCAACTGTTACTTAACACTGCTAGGGAAACTTATTGGCCTATAAGTGGACGAAATATTTGTAAAAAAGTGGTAAGAAATTGCGTTATTTGTTTTAAAGCCAAGCCTACCAATAAAGAATATTTAATGGGTAATCTTCCGACGGTTAGAGTAACTGAAAGTTTTCCATTTTTAAATGTGGGTACTGACTTTGGTGGTCCCTTTTTAATAAAGGATCGCAGGACTAGGGGTGCTAAATTGGTCAAGGTGTATATATGTTTGTTTGTATGTATGGCTACAAAGGCGGTGCATATCGAACTCGTCTCGGACTTAACCTCTGAAGCATTCCTCGCCACTCTGAATCGATTTATTTTTAGAAGGGGGAAGCCTGCTAATATATACTCGGACAATGGTTCAAACTATGTCGGGGCGAATAATGAATTAAAAGAAATATATGAATTTTTAGGGCATAAGTCTACTGAAATTGGTAATAAACTAGCGTTAGAAAGAATTTGTTGGCATTTTATTCCTGCTAAAAGTCCAACTTTTGGTGGGTTGTGGGAGTACAAAGTATCATCTGAAACGTATAATGAATAATACTTTATTTACATATGAAGAATTTAATACAGTGCTCATACAAATTGAAGGAATCCTCAATTCCCGTCCCTTATGTCCCTTATCTCCTGACCCAGCGGACTTAACAGCACTGACACCAGCCCATTTCCTCATTGGAAAAAACTTGATGGCAGTACCAGAAAGTAATGTTACCAATATTCCGGAAAATCGTCTAAAAAAGTGGCAACATATTAGTTTTATTATTCAGCATTACTGGCAGCGTTGACAAAAGGAATACTTGAATGAACTCCAAATCCGAACAAAGTGGAAGCAGACTTTCCAAACTAGACTTAAGGTGGGTTCATTAGTGCTAGTGAAAGAAGATGGTGGTATAACCTTGGACTGGAAATTGGGACGCGTGGTTAAACTTTTTCCAGGTCTGGACGGTATCTGCCGAGTAGTGGATGTAAAGCTTCGTCAGAGTGTTCTTAGACGATCAATTAACAATATTTGTGTTCTTCCTATTGACTAACGAATTTATTTATTTTTTTTTTGGTTCTGTAAAGAACATTTTGTTTGTTTTTTGAAAGTGTAAACCCTTTCAAAGGGGGGAATATGTTAAATACCACTTTATTTTATTTAACGTTTGGCAACAACGCCTATATTTTGTTTGACTTTTTTATGTATTTTAAGGTTAGAAAAGAAATGTGTATCACTTATTATTATGTCTGTCGTTCAGGCGACGTAAACTGCAAATAAACGTTTTTTATATAAAAAACACCTTTATTAAAAAACCAGTGAAAATCAGAGTATACAGACACTGCATCCATTTTTACCCACTTAGAAGGCCAACTCTCATCTCTTGTCCCATTACTATCAAAACATACATACACTTCTCTGGTATTAAAAGGGTGTTGAATCAAGAGGTAATTGCCTAGGATGGCTTGTAAAATTATAAACTGTGTCACTCCCATGATGTAAATGACTTTATTCGTTAGTGTGAAGGGCTTATATATTATTTAACACAGCGTAATAAATTATGCTAAATATTAATGGTATAACACTTATTACAAAAAACGTATTTATTCTATTCTTTGCTGGTAGACATGACTTCATCATTCTAGCATAGCTGCAATTTGGACTAAATTTCAAGTGATCGAGAATTGGTACATCATCTGATTTCCATTTGTAAACCTTAATATCACATTTAAAACATCTAACTATATCTTCTTTGCCCATGTAGTGTAATCCAGCTAATGCTAAATCTATTGGAGATACATCACCAGTCCAATTTTCATAAGACTCTAATCTATGATCAAACAATTGCAATAGGTGTGAGTAATCATCGGCGCACATGTTGGTTCTGATAAGCAAACCTAATGTTAGGTATATTTATAAATAAAACATTTTAGAATTTTTCAAATTTATTCCATTATAAAACTTTCATATAAAAAAAAACATTTGATACAGCACAAATACAATTAATATTATTATGATAAAAACATTTGGGCTTCATTGGTTGAAGTGCTGGTTGCTCATCAAACTCATAAACTGGAACTAGGGAATTTTTTTTTATATAATTTGCTTTCTCCATACCCTTGACGTAAACCATATCAACTCCTTTTGTTAAAGATTGTAAGATATTTTCAAATTGGTGTACAGGAGTAAAACCTTCCTCCCAATTAATATAATGATAATTTTTCATTAACCATAAAGCCTGCCTATGTAAATCTGGAGAGAGTATTCTAAGAGGAAAGGGCGGCTTGAATACATAATGACTTATGCGAAAACCATCATAAGCAGCAAATTCTTTTACAAGAAATTTATTATTTTCTAGCCTAAATCCTTGTACATCCACAACGAGTCTCATATTTTTAGTTTTTCAAGTAGTTATACAAATTCGTACAATTCAATATATTTTTTTAGTTTTCCAAGTAGTTTTACAAATTCGTACAATTCAATATCTCTTTTAAGTTTTAGCAGTTTTTTTAAATAAATTTGAAATTTCTCTTCATACTCGGACATATTAAATGAAATTATTAACTATGAAGGATGTGTTTTATATTAAGTTTGAGACATGCGCATTAATATTGCTTTACGGTTTTTGTTAAAGGATTATATGAAAATTCTTTTTCGTGTAATATGAGACAAAATGCTGATATATCCGTTGACGTGGGCTCATCAGTTTCAAATTCAATTCTAAGAACAATGCTTCCGGATTTAATCACTTCTTTTTGTCTTAAACAATCGATATATACTAAGGGTGCTTTTTCTTTAAACTCTTGTAGATTAAATATTGGTTGATTTAAATTAAAGTGATAATAACTTTCTTGAAAGTTGGCAAACATATCATATAATGTAGCATATTTATTATTGGTAAAATCTAAATTTAAATCGTGGTATGGATATCTATCCGAGTTTAGAAATACTCGGATGTTGTTGAGTTTACAATGATCAAATGTACTCATATTGTGTTTGATTTGACCTTTTTTATTGTTTTGAAATTTTTGTACTTGTTTTAACAGCCCAAGTATGTCTAGTGGAATTATTAATTGAAGCATATTCAATCATTTGCCAAGAACGGAATTTAATTGGTAATTCTTTATTACTCCGAACAATTTTATTTAGTCGAAGTTGTTGACTAATACCAGGGGTGACATGTTGGACATGCCAGGAGAGTGCACGAAGTTCGACATTTGGTTTTTCAGAATCATCAGAACTTATTATGGCATCAATATCATCACTGGAATGAATTAATACTAATTCTTGTTTCATATTCATAATTATTTTACCAAAATCTTCAAAGAAACCTGATAACATTTTTAAGAGAATGCAAACATTAAAGTTTCCATCTTTATCAACTAAAATTTTTTCTGTCTCTACTGTTACAACACCTTTAGAATCTGCCACAAGTTTTTTAATTTCCTTAGGGAACCACTTAGCATTTTGCATTAGTACACTTTCGTTTTCATTAAGACTCAGATAATTTTTCATGGTCGATACAAGACCTACATCTCTTACAAAATCTATTACGACACTGTTTAGCTCATATAACGGAGTTCACGAAACAAAAATGCTATGGCATTGTTAATAAATTGTAGTTTAGTTGGTACTTTTCCAGCATCACTAAGCAACTTTCCTTCAATATACAAATAACTTTTTGATGGCAATGTGTAAGCATCTAAATCTTGAATGGGGATTCGAATTTCATCGTTATAATTGAGTTTTCCAGTAATGAAGGGTTGATAGGTATGAAATTGATAATCATCTATAGTTGTATCATTAAAAGGTTGCCCGGTTACATGAAGTACTTCCATTATATTAATACTTTAAATCCTAACGAAGTTAAAATTTTTTTATTAATGGGTGTTATTATTGCAAAGGGTTTTGCAAAACTGATTTGTCTGTTCTGGAGGGACAATCTTTTATAGTTTTTAAGTGGATGAAAAAATGATAGAACCATTTTATACTTTTCTAATGTGAAGGGTAACCGTAATCTCTTCTTCTCGAAAATTTATGAGACCACCGCTCTGGTCAATAATCTTTATTGTAATGTTGTTGATTGTCTTGACACTGACAGGATAATACAAGATATTTTAAGGAGATTTTACTATTTTATACCCGCTGGGTACTGTCGGAAAAAATTGGTCTATAATATGAACAGGGTTCCCATTTAAATAGGAACCAGCAGCAATACTACAGTCAATACCTATAGAATTTACTTTCACAATTTTAACTGGATAATTTAATGAATAAGTTTTACCAGGATCAAGCCTTTGGACATTAAAACCAAACACTTGTGCGATTGAATTTGCATTATTAAAAGAAATAATACCATTACTTGAAATAGAAATTTTTGAAGTATTTATGTCCGGTATTATATCTATTTTAGCATTTTTATCTTTATCATTCATATGTTTCTTTAAAACACCTATAAGATCATCTAACTCATAAGCACCAACCGGTACTTTAAATTCATTTAGCTTATTTTTATCACCCCATACAAATAAATTATTGCTTTCATCAATATTTGGAATTGTGTTAAAACTATTGAAACTGACTAATCCTATTTCATAATCTGTATTTTCATCTAAATATATTGGAGGGTTAAAATCGTAACTTAAAATTGAAGAGTTACCACTTAAAGTAAATGAAAAAGACATATTTACACAACAAAGAAATGTCTCAGAATGAAAACTTTTTTTAATTATATTGATTATATAGAAAACTCAAACAATAATGACCGCACTTGTAAGAATTTCTTTGAACTCTATCATAGTTATAAATTATATTTATATCCCCATTGCTATTGAAATATTTAATCAGCTCTAATGGTGGGGCTAAGTTTCCATAACTATCAAAGTATACAACATCCTTATTTTGTTTCGTATATGCGGTCTAATGTGTCCCAGGTCCTATATTTGAATCCATATTTATAATACCGCTCTTTTTTATGGATTGTACGAGGTAAATAATCTCTCATAAACACTCCTCTAAAATGAGGAATCTGCAATATTTTAGCAATTTTTTTTAAATCTAAATCAGTAAGCGCTCGTTGTGGTAGTATTAGTTTTTTGACATGATACCATATCCTTTATATGGTCTTAAATATAAACCCTTCCCCTTTTTTTTACGACTTAAACCCTGGCCTTTCTTTTCCATAGCTAAATTATGCCGTTTTTGTTCTTCCAGTTGTATGCGGTTAGCTTTAGCATCGTTTACTGCTTTTGCAACACCAGCACCCATACCTCCAACAGCTCCTAAAGCTGATAAAAGAGGAAGTAGTAAAGTAAAAATCCACCTATTTTCGGTACTCGAATAATTTTCTTTTTAGTTTTTCTTGTTCGTTTTTTCATACCCATTACAAGTTTGCGTTTACCTTTCATCGCCGTTGTTACAAACCAAGTCGCTGTTTTTTCTCCTAATTTAGCGTCTTTCAAATTAGCCCTCTCCCAAGCTCTATGTTGTAATATCTTATCGGCTTGGTATCTAGTATTGAGATCTTTACTTTGTGAATATGCAATATCGTGATTTTTGCAAGCAGCGTCTAATTGGATTATGCCTTTATCACTCTGTCGCTGGCGTTTAACCATTGTGCTATTTATATACTTACTCCCCACTATATATACTCTCAGTCTTCTGTAGGATTCATTAAAATGAAGATTGAAAAACAGCACATGATCTTACCAGTAACAAATCATGATTTAGTTGTAAATGATGAAAAACTTAAAAACATGGTTTTTTGTTTGGTGGTGACTCTAAAAGATGTTTAATTGGTGGTCCAAGCGGAAGTGGAAAGACAAACTGTATGCTCTCGTTAATTGAGCACCCAAATGGATTAAGTTTTGAAAATTTATATGTGTATTCTAAAAGTCTTCATCAACCCAAATATAGATATTTACGTGCTTTGCTGGAACCTATTCGAGAAATTGGATATAAGGAATATAGTAAACCTGAAGATATAATTAGACCAGAAGAAATTAAAGAAAATTCGTTAATTATATTTGATGATGTACCTTCTTGTGATCAAAAGATTATCCAAAATTATTTTTGTTTTGGTCGACATAAACACACAGATTGTTTTTATATTTGTCAGACATATAGTGCAATCCCCAAACAGCTTATTAGAGATAATTCGAATCTTTTAGTAATTTTTCAACAAGATATGACTAATTTGAAATACATTTACGATGATCATGTTAATATCGATATCTTTTAAAGATTTTATAAACATGTGCACAATTTGTTGAAAAAAAAAACATGATTTCCTCACTATTGATAAGGATTCAAAATGTAAATTTAGAAAAAATTTCGACACTTTTATAAGTATATAAAGAAATTTATTATTCAAACAATTTAGTCAAAATGAATCCTCAACTGACTAAACAACTAATAAAAGCTAGGCAAGATTTGAAAAAAAAATACAAAAGTTTAAAAAGTGAAAAGTGATATAACAAAATCACAAACTGATTTGGAAAAAACATATCAACCAATATCAGACCCCCTTAAATAACTGGTTTCAGTTTCGGGGAAACAAGAAATAATTAAACAAGAAAATTTAACACCGAAATCAGAAAAGTTTAGTTTCTTGCGTAAACCTCCACGAAAAGATTATAATAAAATAGCATATTCTTCTTTTCCATCCCCAGTAAGTCAAACAATTAAACATGTTCCAGAACATGAAAGCACTCATTTAAATGAATCAGAGATTTATGAAAATCAACCAGATCAAACGTTTGAATATCAACCTAGAACCAGTGATGAGCAAATTGATGAATATATAGATGATACAATTAAAAGTCTGCAAAATTTAACTACAAACCCACCTCCTTCATTCGTTGAATATATGGATCAATTAACAGCACCATTACCTAGAGATTATATTCTTAGAAATATTTCAGATATCGAAAATAAATTTGATCACGTTTTGGGGATTTATCATGATATAGAAACCGAAAAATTTCGTATTGGAGACTCAGAATTAAACTTTGATGGTTCTGATATTGTAATAAAAGGTGTTAAATATCCCGGAACACCTGGACTTTATGAATTACTCTTTTTAAAAGAACCGATTGCATATAAACAAACTGATGTTAATGAATATGTGGATATAATAAAAAGAACCAATGCCGCTAGAAGAAATAATGATCCAGATTTACCAATTAAAAATTTTTCTAGGGATATTAAGGATAAATATAATTTTATTATTAAACCAAAGTTAGAAACAGGACCGTTTAGACGGAGAGTTTCATCAATACCATCTTCATTAATGAGTGGAATAATGTCAAGGAATAAAAAAATTGGAAAAGGAATGTTACAATATTCAAATAAACCTATTGATTATAAATATTTTGATAATTACAATGAGTTGATTGATCGACTTAGATTACTTGTAGCATCCCAAACTGCAGGAAATACAGGTAATAATAACGAGATTGTGTCAATCATTGAGGAATTGAGAGAAGGGGGTATAATAATGTGAACCCACTAAAGTTTTAATTAGTGTGACAATGCCAATCAACAAATTCGGAGGTCACTTTTTGTGTAATCAAAGCAATGAAACTAATGTTTTAAATTTTACTTCACCATTTTATATTTGTGAGCCAGTTTCATTCCATAGTAAATGTTTTATCAGATTAAGAGGTGTAAAACGAATAAAATATAATAAAGACTTTTATATTTTGGATAATCAAGGTACTGCTTTTGTTTTTCCCTTATCGGGTAAAATTGAAAGTTGTAAACACTATAGTGCTGATGGAGATATTTTACTAAATTCTAAAACATATAAATATCATTAATTAAAAGGAATTAACATTAATGAAGATGATAAAGTCGAGTTTAAACTGGGAACACCAGATAAAATGTGTGCTGATTTTGTTTTTCAATGTCCATTAGAAAAAAATGTCTAAGATTCAAGTTTTTAATGAACTACATAAACCAGCTAGAAAAAAATACAAGCGACGACATTTTATTATTAAAGGGTTGAATGATCTAATCCAAGCTGATTTGGCTGTTATGATTCCTTACTCTAAAGTTAACAAAGGATATAATTATATCTTGGTTATTATTAATGCATTTAGTAAATTTGTATGGGCTATACCGATTAAGAAAAAAACAGCTTAAGATGTTACTGAAGGTATGGCTCAAACTTTATCACAGATGACTTCACCTAAAAATTTACAAACTGATAATGGAAAAGAATTCTTATGCAAAAATATGATATTAATCACTACAGCACTTTTTCTAATTTGAAAGCTAGTATAGCTGAGAGAGTAATAAGAACACTCAAGTCATCATTGTGGAAAGAGTTTAGTCTTCAAGGATCCTACAAATGGTTAGAAATTCTTCCAAACATTGTTAAAAAATATAACAACACCAGACATTCAACTACGGGAGCTATACCCAGTAAAGTCAATGATAAAAACGCCCAATATATAATCGCATATAATTATTTGAAAACAGTTGATCCACATAAACCTAAGTTTAAAAAAGGGGATCATGTTAGAATCAGTAAATACCGCCACGTTTTCACCAAAGGATATACACCCAGTTGGACCAATGAAATTTTTAAAATTAAGAAGGTTAAACTAACTAATCCACCAACTTACATATTAGAAGATGAGAAGAACGAAGAGATTCAAGGTGGATTCTATACTCAAGAATTGCAAAAAGTTAAATATTCCGATGTTTATTTGATAGAAAAAGTTGTTGCTAGAAAAGGAAACAAACTGCGAGTCAAGTTTTTTGGAATGGACAGTTCCCACAATGCGTGGATAAATAAAAATGATATAGTCTGATATGTATTTAATTTTTTAAAATAAAAATATATTCTTTTAGTTTTGTTTTTTTTTTTAATTGTATATTTAAAGGTGGCCGTAAAGGTATTTGATTTAAGCTCGGATCTCTGGGAGGAGGTGACTTAATCCCACCACTGCCAATTTTTTAGAATTTGGTAGGTACTTTTTTATAGGTTTTAGGGATATAAAAATACGTTAGTAAAGTAAATCTGTTTATTAAAACATATAATGACTACAATTATTTTAATATTAATTACTAAAATGCTTTATATTTTCATAAATCTTATTTCTATGGTTTACATCTAAAATTGGATTAATAATTTTTGCTGTTTCTTCAATGCGATAAGTAAATCTCATTCTATTTACCATATTACATCTTCTAGCTTCTCTGTAAGCAAAATTCCAGGTAATCAGCCGGTGAAATACATTTTTATCTTCTCTAAAAGTTACCTTTTTCATAGTTGTAAATCTTCTTTTAATAGCTCTGGGTATTTATAAATTATTTCTAAACCTAGACTGTAGGTAATGGGATTCAAACTTTTTATTGATTCTACAATTTTAAGAGCAGTATTCTTCACATCATCGGTATTCTTAACACCCATTTGAAATATTTTGAAGCAACTTGTGAATTGAAGACTTTTCAGTGATTCTATGGTATGACTTATTAATGGAAGTATTTTCCAAAGCTCTGCAATAGTAGTGGACCCCAGCCAGATTGTATAATGGCCGGTTAAGATTTTTAAAACTCTAGAACTTTCAAACTTTTCAAATTCCAGCATAAAACTTCCAACGTCTATAGATTCAGGATCTTCTGCTGTCATCATAAATTTATCAATAACATCTTTATAAGAGAGAAATTCTTCCCATTCTTTTTCACTATATATAACTAAATGTCCATTTCCAGATATTTCAATACATGGCATAAAATTGAATTCATATAATAAACTTATTGCAACATATTTCGAATTTGATTTATTTAAATTAAATCTTTTTTCACCCACCGATCTCTTGATAGGATTTATTTTATAAAAGTTAACCGATTCCATGTTCGAAGAGTACTGTCGGAGTCTAAGAGCTTCTCACTATTTATTGACCGTTTTAGTGGTGGGGGAAATGTTTGATTTCTCCCAACTTTAGCATGTCTCCCCTCTACTAATTTACATGTATTTTAAAAATATTGCATCAGAATAAATTACACCATGTGTTTGCCAGTATATCGTTATCATTCCCAGATATATTAAATAACATGCCAGATGGTCACCATATGTTCGCTTGAGAAAATGAAATCGTTATCATTCCCAGAGATATTAAATTACATGCCAGATGGTCAACATGTGTTCGCCTGAGAAAATGAAATCGTTATCATTCCCAGAGATATTAAATTACATGCCAGATGGTCAACATGTGTTCGCCTGAGAAAATGAAGTCGTTAACATTCCCAGAGATATTAAATTACATGCATATATTATAACAGGATGCAGGTGTTCACCAGATGGTTTGCACATTTTGCTCTGTCATAGGGTTTGCACATTTTGCTGTGTCATAGGGTTTGCACATTTTGCTCTGTCATAGGGTTTGCACATTTTCCTCTGTCATTTCCCTTCTACTACCCAGCTACAAATGGCCATACCGAGGGGTTGGACAAGACCCTGGCCGATATGGTGCTGACCATGTATGCTGAGGTAGAGCATACAGATTGGGCTAATAAGGCTCATTGCCTAGTTACAAAGGCATGTAGGCCACTTGCCTTAGTTGAGTGCTCATATGCAACGGCTCCATAAGCTGTAAATATATAAATAATTAATTTTTTTTAAGATAATACTTTTAGTTAATTTTAAATATGTGAAATAACTAACAAGCCCCTCTAATAATATATAAATATAAAACTCATACAATTAAAATCACATTCACAAATTCACACTGTTAACATTTTATTATATACCTATTTAAACTTTTTATATGTTCAAATTATAAACTAACATAAGTATTTTTATGTAGGAAACTTATTACAATATGTGCCTTCATTGGCAGCTACATGGGTACCGAAACAGTCGAAAGTTCCCATAAGATTGAAGTGACTGCTGGGGCGTTTTGGAGAGCGCTCCCAAACACAGTGGCTTATGAAGCTACAATACCCTTAATTTATAAATCAAAGTGGTATGAAACGAGTGGAAGGGATGCTCAGAAACAAATGCCAATATGTAAAGATAATAAAACCTTAGAATGTAAATTAATATTTGATTTTAGAAAACTGCAAGATCAATACACAAAAGAATATCAAAATCTCGAGGAAAGCTGGAGCCCTAGATTCCTTCAAAATGTAATTAGTACTAAACACCATCTTAGAAGTAAAAGGGCTCTACACTTCCTAGGAGATGGACTAGCATGGTGTTGTGGAGTGGCCACCCAACACAAGCTAGATTCTTTACTGATAAATGAAAACCAGTTACAAAATAATATAAAAAGATTAGGTAGTAGATTATCTAAAACAATACAAGATACAACAAAAAATTCTGAAGAATTCAAAAAGTATGAAAAGGGCGTTTCTGAGGCATTCCACCAAACTCAGTCTCATATCCACAATATAGAAAATCAATTTTTAAACTATATAAATCCAATAAAATCTTTGGATAATGAATTCCAAAACACTGTAGTTGAACTTTTAGAAATCAAATACAACTTCCAAAAAGATTTAATATTACAAACTAGAGCACTAAACCGACAAGCAATTTTATCATCCTGTAAGCAACATCAAATACCCATTACCATTGTCAAACCTAACATTCTTCATCATGATTTATCTTCTCTTATCTCAGAAACAGAAAAGTTTGACCAAGCCCTCGCTATTCCCTTAGATGACTTATCCCGATATTACCAATTACCTATAAGTGACTGCAGCTTTACAAACGAAAACATTTTTATAAACATTAGAATACCACTAACTCATACTATCGATGACCGGAATATTTACGAATTGATAACAGCAATACCATAACCAGACTTGTAAAATCCAACATGACACAACATTTTTGGCAGTTTCTAAAGACAAATTAAAAGACAGTAACAATATAAGACAAATATTAGGTTTAGGTTTAAAAGAATGTAAACTATATAGAGACAAATTATGCTTTTTGCTAAGATTCACTGCAGACGCCCTACAGGGAGTGGCCTGTGCAAAGAAACTATTAAATGGTGCCACGGTGCAAGAAATTAGCGTTCATTGTCAAATGAGTTGCTACAAATCAATAACAACAATAATTTCAGAAATTAAAGAAGATATTTACATAATCACACACCCAAAACATTTAACAAAACTGGACTACCTAAACGGACAAACAGTAACATTGTCAACAGAACTATACTCAAGTCCTGGTGCAGTACGAGTAAAAATACCTTGCAACTGCAAATTAAAAATTGACAATGAAGATATAATACCTTTCAGATTTCCGTGTTTTATAAATCATACTAATCCATATAATATTACCCACATAATCCCTGCAGTCTTTTCAAATCTCAAATCATTTATCCTTAATCCCAATATAAAATCAAGCCCTATAACTTTCATGAATCATTTAGAATGCTTAAACCCGAACTGGACACTAGAAATTCCTCATCTTATTCTAACGTCTACTAAAGAAAGTGTCCAAGACAGTATGTATAATTGACAACGACTTACCTACGTCTCATTATTATAGCTTGCATGGAGACAGCATTTTCCTCATATGGAACACCATATTATCTGCCGGATTTCTCTTCCTTCTTTTTCATAGAAATAACGGCTTAGCAATAGCCATGACCCCTATACCGGTTCAAGCAATTAATCCCTTGAGTCATCATATAGAATTTTCACTTCTTTGTATAATATTAATAATTTTATTATAATCTCATTATAGAAATAATATTTAACTGGCTCTCCAAACGTCGACCACAGCAGTCACAACAGGAAGTCCCATTCCGAATGATCCCTGAAAAATGAGAAGCATATCAAAACGATGGACCAATACGCCTAATACGTCAAGTTAATAAGGATAAACTTGATTCAATTACAAAAGGGCAAAGCCTGCCCTGTGTATTAAAAGCAGTAGGAGAAGAAGATGTATGAAAATCTGCTATTAATTTGTTTTTCTTATTTTCAGTTTAAATTTAAATTACAATAAAATAATTTGTATATGGATACATTAAATATAAAGTCAAAATATCATAAGAAGGAAAAGAAAGGAAATAGGTTATGCATATAAATATAAATAAAAAATGTATTATTCTATAAAGAAAGAAAGGGTTGGAAGAATGTTTACAAAAAACTGAAACTCATAGTCTTGCTCCAAATTAAGAAAACATAGGTGAAAAATATTATTTCCAAAGAAGGAAAAGAAAGGAAATAGGTTATGCATATAAATATAAATAAAAAATGTATAATTCTATAGAGAAAGAAAGGGTTGGAAGAATGTTTACAAAAAACTGAAACTCATATTCTTGCTCTAAATTAAGAAAACATAGGTGAAAAATATTATTTCCAAAGAAGGAAAAGAAAGGAAATAGGTTATGAATATAAATATAAATAAACATTTTTTTTTAAATACCTACCCAGGATGAAACATGTATGCAAAAGATTAGTGAGTAATGTTTAAAGATAATACTCCAATGAAAATATCCACATACAATTAAGTAAAATATATTTGAATCTCAACAGTATAGGTCCTAAAATTATACTTCTCCTCAAAGTAATCAATTTTTAAAATTTTAACATTTTTTTAAAAAGGGATCATAAGATACCTACTTTTAGTTAAAATAAATATAAATGCAGGTAGTAATGAGGGACAGACATAATTTTTTTTTCTTAAAAGACTAAGGATTGAAAATTAAAAATGGTGAATAAATTAATCATCTTCATAGTTAAATTGTCTATTATAAATTTAACTTTAAATAGAAGTGGGGCTTTAGGTTAGTTATAAATGAACATAAATTGATTCTTATTGTAAAATATTAGAAATAATGATATTAAAATCCAATTCGTTTACTTACCGATTTGCTTTTTTTTTTTGTTTTATGATGACAAAAATACGGCACCAATCCGCAATCACACGCACGAAAAAGCACTACCAATGGACTGATGATCAAATCCAGCTATTAAAATTACTATCCAACAAGGAATAAGATGTTCGAGGTTCCTTGACAGTTACACCACACCACAGGTTACACCAAATTCCTGTTCCTTTGAAAAAGACGCCAGAGGACCAAAGCCAAACTGAAATTAGCCGAGTTTGCAACTCTGTCGGTACACTGGTATGGAATAGAGCAGTATCACAGAAGTCCATCCACATTTTATAAATTCACATTATTTAATAAATTCACCTTACCTCTATTTCAAATTTCAGTAATATAATAATTTCGTAATAAAATACTTTTATTCTCAAGCAAATTAATGTAAATAATTTTTTAGTCTTTATAAGATATTTCCTTTCATGTTAAACAATAATAAAATCTGTTCATTTTGCTGATTTAACAATCTGTTATGTGTAAAAATCAAATAGGTGAATTAACTGGAATAAGATGCAAAATCAGCAGATGAGTCTTGAAGGTAAATGTTCTAACAAAAAAGATTCATTCAGGTTAGGCCTGAGTAACAGTAAAGAGCTCAGCTCCACTATTAATTAGAAAATAAAAATTTCATTAAATAAAATAAAATTAAATAATTAAGTAGTTTGAGAGTTTGTGAACGTGCCCCAACAGATAAATTTAATGTGGTAAGAAATAATATTTTTTTAGTTATTTTGTTAAGTAAACTTTTATTTCATTTTTGGTTCTTAGTTTATCTCTCATTTATATTTTTTGTGTATACTTGTATGTAAATAATAACTATTGGGTATATTAATAAATATATATTTTTTTTATAATTAGTAATTTTTATTATTATTCCTACAAGCAGTAATTAAGTAACTTAAAAGTAAATAAATATCCCTCTCCAGGTTGTATTTTGGGTTGAGCAGACTTTATTCAAATTTTGGGAAAGTGCGGGCTACTCAGAATATAGCGTGACGAGCTAGAGCTCGTTGTGGCGTCATCAGATAAAATCTGAGCTACAATACCCCCTAGGCTGACGACCACTTCGTGACATGGGAAAATATTTATTATTTGGAATTTGTGACAATAGGGTGTATCAATAAAAACTCCAAGGCCAGATATTTTGGTAAGTAATAGATATTTTAATCCGAGAATACCGATCAAGGAGAAGCGACAGCTTGGTGTTTTCAGTGTACCGTTTTGTAACGCGCATGTGCGAAAATAAGTTGTGTATCACTCAAAATTATGCTATCTATCAAAGTCAGTCCAAGTTGTATTTAGTACGTGAGCAATGTTAAGTGATATTTTTTGGTGTTTGTTTTGTGTAGTAATAAGATGAAGATTTTTACACACTTAGGTATTCTAACACAGATATAAAATGTGCCAAAATAGTATATTATGCAACGATCATGTAATAACCATTACATGAGAGTTGCATACGCTATTTTTTCTACACCCGATAAATAATCAAGAACTATAAATATTATATTCATATTGGTATTGAACACAATAACAATAATTACTCGTGTCTTTCTATAAAAAATTCTACAAAATTGTAATTAATGGTATTACTTCGGGTATTGGTATTTCCCTAGATTTTTGCGGCAAAATATTTTGTACTGTATTTTCTGCTTTCTCCGATATGTGTGGAGGAGTCTTCTATATCGCTGATATCAGATATTTTAATATTATAATTAACGAAGTTTAGTTATCTACCAAAATTTAATACGTTTTGACAACTAAAACAAATACATAGGAACCTAGGACAAACGTCAAACAGCATGCTTGATTGAAAAATTGTAGGTTTCTATTGATTAAAAATCTGTATCGTAATGAAAAATCTGTATCGTAATGAAAAATCTGTATCGTAATGAAAAATCTGTATCGTAATGAAAAATCTGTATCATAATGGGTATCATTATGAAACGGATTATGGGCATATAAGTGCATTATTATAATACGGGTGTAGAAAAAAGTTATTATAAAACTAACAATTTAATCACATGCATATATATTAAGTATAATGATTTAATCATTTTTGACATTTTATTTTTCATATGTAGGTATTGTATTTTGTGAAATATATATTTTTCTTCTTTTAAATAAATTTAATAAACAATGAACTGCAGATTTTGTTTATTTTATTTTGAAATTATATTTAAGAAAATATAATAAATTCGCGTATTTCAATTAGGATTGGTCAAAGTGGGCAAAATCCCTTTATTATGGCTAAATTGTAAGTCACAATTATGTCAATATAAAGATGTTTTGCCCATTCATATTTACATTTATTGAATGAATCATACTGGAGTTGATTTTAAAAATATTGGTGTATACTTAAATAAGTACTATTTCTAAAAATTCGTCTATGCACACATAGTCCAATGGATGTCCACTTTAGATCTATTTGAGGGTCAGGACTCCATATCCGGGCCTCCAGTCTACGTGTATGCTAATTAAATTGACAGCTGAATATCGATACCCAGAAAACGTCTGTTTTTGGACTTAATTTTAAGTTCAGTAGTATTTTAACGTCCAGTGGACGTCCATCTTAGGTCATTATTTATTAAGCCTACCAGATAATACCCATCTATATATACTTTTTTTTTATTATAACTGGTCATTAAAAATTGAAAAATTGAATCTATTGCATTTCATTCTATCAGCGAAGTTTGAAATCTTATTCAATTATAACTGTATCTAGTAAAAAGTTTTCAAGTGGTTCCTTGGTCGAGCTCGTCTAGCGATTGAAAGCGTAAAAAAATGGATGTGTCGTGAGTTCGATTCCTGCCCAGGTTTAGCGATTTTTAATAAAAAATAAATAAATGGTGTATAGCGATTTGCGAAAATAATAAACAAATTATTAATAATATAAAATAGTTTGTGGTGAGTTGCAGTTCTGTAAAAAAGTGTGGATGTGGTCTCAAAGGAAATATAATCCTGGACGTTTTTTGAATGTCCAGTATTCGACGTCCAAATATATTCCAGAATTGGACGTCCTCTGAATGGTCAAAAGATTTGTATACTTCACTGGACGTCCATTGGATGTCGGAAGTCCAGAAAACTAATTTTTAGACGTTTAGACATCCAAAATTGTATATCGAATGGACGTCCAATGGACATATTAGTATTGTCAGGCCAGGTATTTAACTCTAAATACATAAACCTTAAATGACATCTGGTTTAACTTGGCGAGAAAACACTTGTTTCTACAGAAATGAGTGATAAACTTGAAAGTCCTTTTAATATAATATAAATCTAGAAATTCTAAAAATATGTAAGTACTTTTTAAACTTAAAAGCTTTGAAAATATATGCACATTGCAAATATTTAGTTAAACCTCTCAAACTTAATGTCTTTTTAATTGTTACCTAAATTTTTTTGGTACCCTTAATTTTATTTTATTAGTTAAGGAAAAGGTAATTTAATTTAAATATGGGCCTTTTATTACATTTTTAACAATAAATAAACCAAATATTAAACAAATTTTATAGATAAATTATAAAATAATAAACGTCTTTTACTTTTATAATAAATAATTAATTATTACATAATGAATTATATTTTGGTGCCGAAATTTCAGCATTGCTATTAACCCTAACTACTTCAATGTAATTAAAACACATTGCAACATTTGCGCATCAACTATAACAATAATTTCAGATAATTTGCCAAACTATTTCGCTCAGTGTAGAAAATAAGCATGTTTTCTCAGCGTGCTAAGTTGTGTATCAGTCAAAGTCATACTGTGAAAAAGGTACATCCGATATCAAAGGCACCGACAGCTACTGTCGCTTCTCCCTGATCGGTATTTTCGGTTTTAATTCTGTACAAACCAGTTTACAGAGCACTAGGAGTGCTTTAGTTTTAGATATAAATTAATTTTAAATAGATCAATATATAGATGGCGCTGCACTCAATAATTGGTTTTCGATGAAAGGATCTTTCTTATGTAGTAAAAAGCAGATTTTGTTTTAGGAATTATTTCGATAAATCTAGCCATTTTGATATACAGAGTGGGTCAATCAAAACAGTTTCATCCTGTTTTTTAGCATTATTCATTGGATTTTAAGAAAATGCTAAAACAGATCGACTTTTATTCCAAATTAACCACATTTTCACAATGCAGATATCTGTCATGTGTCAACCCCCTCTCTTCCACTTCTCCAACTCCTTAATTTTAAATCAGCAATGTACCACGTACGGTACATGATTTAAAAGGTAATTTTGTGGGGAAGTCATAAATATGATTGTTTATTGCGATACTTTTAATTTTAGCGCCCTCCATCGGGATAAAAAACTGTAATGTATTATAAAGCGCGACACTTCGTTTAAAAGCTAATTTAATTACTAATTCAATACACCACATATCATTAGTATAAATAGTTCCATGTTGCACTTGCAACAAAATAAAGTTACCAATAATAATGTTTAAAATAATGCATGACTATTTTTCAAACTATTGCAAGTGCAATATGGAGGATATCTATACTAATGTTATGTAGTGCATTGAATTAAATAAGATATCACACTTTATAATACGTTGTTTTTTATCCCGATAGAAGGCGGTACAATTAAAAGTATCGCAATGAACAATCATATTTATAAATTCCTTATAAAATTACCTTTTTAATAATGTACTACACATTGTAGTGACACACTCTATAATACGTAATAGTTTTTTCCGCTAGAGGGCAAAAAAATTAACGCAGTGTACAGAAATATTTCTGAATTTCTTGTTTAATTACCTTTTCAATTATGTACCATACATGGTACATTACCTATTTAAAATGAGGGTATTGGTGAAGTGCAAGGGAGAAGGTTGACACATGACAGATATCTGTATTATAAAAATGTTTTTAATTTGGAATAAAAATCGACCTGTTTTAGCATTTTCTTAAAATTCAATGATTAATGCTAAAAAACAGGATGAAACTGTTTTGAGTGACCCACTCTGTATATTAAAAATGGCTAGACTTATCGAATTAATTCCTAAAACAAAATCTGCTTAAAAATGCATTTTTTACAAGATGCGCTACATATGAAAGATCCTTCCATCATAAAGAACCCCTAGATTTTCCAACTCTGCCCAAAATCTAATCATTTGACCGTAAGCCAGAATAACGCATAAGTGCGAAATTTAGTGTTTTTCTTTATATCCGTTAATGAGTTAGCTTGGATAGACACACACACACACCCGCACACACGCACGCACGCGCGTACACACAGAGATAGGAAAGTAAAAAGCGGGGCATTTAGGTACTTTGGCGTGGCGCGTGGTAGCAAGTGGAATGGTGTGGTAGTCATGCCTAAAGCGGGGCGTCTGGCAACCCTAATTATACATGGAATATTATGTTCTACTAACAATAATAAAAATAGAAGAATTTTCTTACTTTAATTCTTTAATATCCTTTTCCAATATGTGAATTTGGTCTATTTTTTCTTTGACAGTTCTATTAAGTTCGGCAATTTGTAATTCTCTTTCTTCTATCTTGTACTTGAGACTCTGATTTTCTGATTCTACTTTTTCTTTGGCCTTTTTCTGGCGACCAGTTTCTTGGGACTGGTCCTAAAAACAGTTTACTTTATTGATATTTTAGTCAGATAACGAGTTATTTTTAACAATAATTAAGAAGCATGTATAGGGTACCTCCCAGCTAGCAGACTGACGACAGTTTGACCTAAAAAAGGTGATTTTAACACCTTGTAATTAAAGGCCATTACAGCAAAAAATAATGTCTTTAGTAGGTACGTGATTTTTAAAACATTTATATACCGTCTTATAACGTCAGTGACACGAATTACATCAGCTATCCCTATGGCATTTGCAGAGTCAACGACTTATTTCTTAAAAGCTCTTATCTTACATCATATTTCATTGTTCTGTTTTTCAACCTTTTTATGTTAATAATAATAATAATAATAATAATAATAATAATAATAATAATACTCTCCCTAATTCACCCCCTTACGAGTGAATTTTAACTCCAAAAGCTGAGCTTGTGCGGGGAAAGGGACGGCTATTATTATTATTTGCCGTGGCGCTCCGGGGCTACTTAAAGATGATTGATGGTGTCATTTGACTTACAGGTGAGGAAAACCCGGAAAACCTCACCCACCATCATCGAGACGGTAATGTATGGCGAATTTTTTTAATCTGCATATCATATCAACAGAAATTGAATTTCTATTAATACGGCACACATCAAATCCTATACCGAACCATGCAATTTAATTAAAAATCCACATGGTCTGGTCTGGGATTCGAAGCCCAGCAGTCTCTGACACATAAACTTGCTTATAAATGAATATAAGCGCGTTAGACCGCTACACCACCGTACCCGATCATGGCCGTTACTTGCTCACTTGATAAATTGCTCTTTGTAATTACATGCATTATTGTAAAAGAAATAACCTTGTAAAATTTTGAAATCTTTTTTTAAAAACCGAATTTTAACTTCAGAAAATAAAGGGTCCACCAATAAGAATGATATAACTTGAAAGTGCTATAAAATAAAAACAAACTAATATATTTCTATGATTTTTTTTTTATTTTGTAGCCAACTATATGACATTATGTTTTGAATAAGACATCATTAAGATGGCCGCCTCGGCTGCGGCGGCAGACGTGTAGACGATGAATCCAATTTTCGATAACTTTTTCCAATAAGTTGGGCTGTATTTCGTGAATAGCTCGGGTGATATTAGCTTTCAAGTCGTCGCCAGTTTGGGGATTGTTAGTGTATACCAAAGACTTTACATATCCCCAGAGGAAAAAGTCGAGAGGTGTAAGATCACAAGATCTTGGTGGCCAGTTGATTCGAGCATGTCGAGAAATTATTCGCCCCTCAAAACGCTCCCTCAATAAATTCATTGTGTCTCGGGCAGTGTGCGATGTTGCACCGTCCTGTTGAAACCACTTCTCTTCCATGTCTCCAGCATTAAGTGCAGGCCAAAGAAAGTCCGTTAGCATGGCACGATAGCGCTCTGCATTCACTGTTACAGTATGCCTATCCGCATCCTCAAAAAAGTAGGGACCGATAATTCCGCCAGCATGCAAACCACACCAGACAGTAACTTTCACGGGGTGTAATGGCCTCTCCACTAGTTGTTGGGGATTGTTCTCACACCAGAAGCGACAATTTTGCGTATTCACAAAGCCATTAAGCCAAAAATGGGCTTCATCTGAAAAGATGATTTGTTTACCAAAATCAGAATTTTCTTCTAACTGCAAAAGTGCCCAATCGGTAAACATTCTCCGCAAAGCATGTTCGGCAGGCTGCAGTTCTTGAGTTATAACCATCTTATATGGATGTAGGCCCAAATCTTTCTTCAAAATACGCCATGTTGACATTGCTGAAATGCCTAGTTGCTGAGAACGGCGCACAATGGATACAGTTGCATTTGCGTTCACGCTTGCCCTTACCGCAGCGATATTTTCAGCACTCCTTGCAGTTCTTCGTCTTGTCAGTGACTTACTATCCAAGAGAGTGTAATCCCGTTCAAACTTGGCAATTGTGCGCCTGATAGCGAGCTCAGAAGGTCGTCCATGTTGGCCAAAATCTTCACGAAGAGCACGATAACAAGCTCTAACCGATCGCCCATTTTCCTAATACTTCTGTACGATAACTAAACGTTGCTCTTTACTTAGCCGATTCATGCTGAAATGTCGAAGTATACTGAACACAAACCACGCTTGCTTCTTGTTATAACAATCAACATTGTACGCATATGACCTTCGAAAATTCTATCACTCCTATTGGTAGACCCTTTATTTGTGGCGCAGTCAGTAAGATATCCAAGTTGTCGCGTATCGAACGTGTCAATTTTCGTTTTAATGATTAATTGGAGAAAGCTGCTCTAGATTTAGCTTTAAAAATAAAATAAAGAAAGAGATCTTAAATACAAAAATCAATCAAGAAAAATGACAGACTTTAAACCTGAATATTTAAATTGCGTACCAGAGTTTGATGGTAATACAAACGAACTTAATAGGTACTTATCTCTTATTAACAGTTTTTATATTAGAGATCAGCTAAATAATTTCCAAAATACATTTTTATTACATTTTTTAATTTCTAAACTTCATGGAAACGCAAAACTTGTTGTAAATCTACAAAATGTCACCAGTAGGACATCGCTAAAAGATATTCTTTTAAGGGTTTTAGAAGCCTAAAAAAGACGAAAAATTTAAAACGAACTTTGTAAAGCTAATAGAAAGAAAAGTAGTAGCAACAATCCCGACTAGCAACAGATACGACTCACTTAGCGTAAGTGAATCAGAACAGGAACAAATCACTGTACTACCAGCCTCAACAAAGGGGAAAACCACCCCGAACCTCCCAATTAAAGGCAATTCTGTTCCAAAAAGTATGCAAACCACCAAAGAGGCACCCAAAATAAATAAAAAATCAGCTATCCCCCCATAGTGGTAGATGGGCGCACAGACAACCACGCATCCCTCACAAGTGACCTCAAAGCCATCATCAAAGGCAAATACTGAGTGAAATATACCAACGCCGACGATTATATTCACTGAGAGCATGGAAGACCATGAATCTCTGCTGGGAAGTATCAAACAGGCAGAAATTCCCCACCACACCTACACAAGTAAGTCCGAAAAAACCCACGGGTTTGTCCTGAGAGGCCTGGCTAACGGGACCGAAAAATAAGCCATTGAGGAAGACCTTATAGCATCCTATGAGATCAAACCCAAAGATATTTTTAAAATGACGACAAAACACAGACCCCTATTCTTAGTGGTGACTGATCCTGTTATTACGCTCGACTATCTCAACAAAAACGTGAGGGTAGTCAAGAACACTCGTGTGATCTGGGAATTGCGAAAATCTACAAGGAGAATCATCCAGTGCCACTAGTGCCAGGCATGGGGACATGCCACCTCAAACTGCGGCAGACCGCCGAAATGTCTCAAAAGTGCCTCACCAGGCCATCCATCAAAACGTGTGCGAATTGCATGGGTGACCACCCCGCCAACTACACCCAGTGCAAGGAAACCCTCTCGAGCTCAACCCAGAAAATTCATCCCCGCACCCCCACCAGCAGCCAATGCCTGGAATAAGGCAAAACCCAACCCCCAAACACAAGATTTCCCTGCTCTTCCCACCACGAGCAGGCAAAATACACAAAACATCCAAAATCAACCACCCCGAAGACAATCATAAACCCCAAATCATCCTGATGGTACCATAGACAACATTTTTGCAATAAATCAAGAACTAAATGAGCTAAACAGTATAGTAAATATAGCAGAGCTCACTCGAGCTGTCAGAGAGCTAAATGCCCAACTACGTAAGTGTAATAACAACCATGCACAATATCTTATGACATTTAACAACTTCATGACAAATTTAGATAAATTCAACATTAGGAACTAAATTCAACACTGTAAATAGAGACAAACTGAGAATTTGTTTTTATAATGTGCGCAGGCTGCTTAACAAGATCGGCTTTGTAAGCAATTTCATTCACAAGCAAAAATTTGACATACTAATTTTGACCAAGACGTTCCAAAAACCAACAGACAAAGTAAAGATTCGAGATTTTATAGTAATATAATTTTATTAGGTAGACATCTGCACATGATGTCGAAAGGAAACAGGGTTCTTCTAGCAGGGGACCTTAATGGTTAAAATCGGGAATGGGACGCTAATTGTGTCAACCCCAACCCCAGTAGACTGCTACTGAGAGACTTCGCTGAAGTTAACGTTTACATCGTAAACTACACAGACGAAACCGACATTTTTTCCAGACTGTACGATACATACTCCTAGTACACTGAATATTGCATTAGCGAAAAACATCCCTGACATTCGTAATATGATAACCATAAACACCCTGAGCTCAGACCACGATCCAGTGTACTTAGAGGTCTGGACAACCCAAAAAATACCCCGACAATATAGGCAATATTACGATTACAAATCGACTAATTGGGCATCGTATAGATCGGAAATTAATAAAATAATTAAAATTAATAGTAACATTCAATCAAATGAAATAATCGAAATTGAAACAAACAACTTAATCAACGCAATACAAAAAGCTAGATACGCTACTAGACTTAAAACTCAAAAACAACACAATGACATATTGCCTATAGAAATTACGGACATGATAAATTACAAAAATTCAATTAGAAAGAGATGGCAACTACACAGACAAGGCGAAGACAGGGTAAGCCTTTATAAGGGTATTTAATAATCAAGAATTTTATTAGTGATACTAAAAAACTTAATTTTTTTTCTACAGTATTACACTTTTATCAGATTATATCTAATTGAGATTTATTCAGTAGATATCATAATTGGAGGTCACTAATTCGAAAAATAGAACAACTATGTCAGATATTAAACCAGGTGTTAGACTCTGATAATGTCGTGAGAAACAATTTGAGGATTCGAATTAACGTTTCTAAAAATTATTTATTTTTATTAAGAACAGGATTTTTATGACTACTACAAACGAAGGTTCAATTAAGATTGATATACATGTGTTAACAATAAAGAAACAAGCAATTGCAAAAGTAGTAGATATCTAGCAGAAGCTGGCTTGGCACTATTCTCGGAAATGTATTGTAGCTTGAAATCTTTTTAAATTGTTCTGAAGTTCTGCAAATTTGTTGTTGATAATTAATCATTTCTATTATTTCATTACTTGAAATTGTTGAATTATAAATATAGTTTAATTTTGAGAATACAATTGAATCGTTTATTGTTAAAAGGAACTAAGTCACATTTTTACGTTTTTGATTTTAAAACATGAAACGAAACTTTGAAAATATTCCTTTCGTTTGTTGAAGAAGGTACCGATAACTACCGCTAAAATAGTACACAAGCAATATAGTTAGACGGTTTCTTCTTACATCAAACGAAAGGAATATCTTCAAAGTTTCATTTCATGTTTTAAAGTTAAAAACGTCAAAATGTGACTTAGTTCCTTTTAACAATAAGCGATTCAATTACATTTTTAATATTATCGATAAATGCTATCATATTTTGGCAGTCTAGATTTATTTGACTTATTGTATTTTGAAAAGTGATATAATTTCCTAAATTATTAATTTCGTTTTGGATTATAGCTTGAAATCTTTCTAAATTGATTTGAAGTTTTGCTAGGTTTTGCCAAAGTGTAGTTAATGATTTATTATAATGGTCAATTAATTTTTTATATAATATTTGTAAATTTGTATCTTGTGCGATTTGCTTTTGATTTTGTTGTTTTATTTCGATTGCATATTCGTATCGACGGTCATCATCGGAGTCAAGATTGCCAAAAAGCCATTTATTTACTTTTCCTACGACCACTTAGGAAAGTGACACATATCACACTATATAGTCCTATGGAAAGTGTCCTATATCACACGCGTATGACTAAGAATTTACTTTCCACCCAAGTGAGAATATGTTACTTTCCGCAGTAGTTGTCAAAAAATGTCAAACGCCTAATTTCTATTTTGATCTATTTAATGTCCATATTAATACTAAAATCGATATGATTGTTAAATTATTGAAATTGTTTTAAATTAGATCCTAGATATTTATCTTTAACAATTATTATTAAAATAATTTTAAAATAACTAAGATTATGTTTGCTCTTTAATTTGGGTAAATACATAACCGATTAGATCATTCAATTGACGTAAGGCCCATTAGCTCAGTTGGTTTAGACGTCGAACTTATCAACTTTGCCATTTTTTGACCGCGTTCAATTTATGGTTCAAATCCTGGCGGAGCCGAATTTTTTTTTTGTTTTTTTTTTATTAGTTTTTTTTGTTTAGAAAATATGAAAATTGAATAAATACGATTATTGTTGATTATTTTTTTAAATACATTTTAATTAATATAGTAATAATAACCTTGGTTTTACATTTTTTTGATATTATTTTGTAAGCTAATTTCTATTTTGATCTATGTAATATCCATATTAATACTAAAATCGATATGATTGTTAAATTATTGAAATTGTTGTAAATTAGATCCTAGATATTTATCTTTAACAATTATTATTAAAATAATTTTAAAATAATGTTTGCTCTTTATTTTGGTTAAATACATAACCGATTAGATCATTCAATTGACACAAGGGCTGTTAGCTCAGCTGCTTAGGACGTCGAACTTATCAATTTTGCCATTTTTCGACCGCGTTCAATCTATGGTTCAAATCCTGTCGGGGCAGAATTTTTTTTTGTTTTTTTTTATTTTTTTTTATTTTTTTTTTATTTTTTTTAGTTTTTTTTTGTTTAGAAAATATGAAAATTGAATAAATACGATTATTGTTGATTATTTTTTTAAATACATTTTAATTATTATAGTAATAATAACCTTGGTTTTACATTTTTTTGATGACATTATTTTGTGGTCGTAGGAAAAATATTGTACATCACTTGTGTGAAAAGTGATTTTCCACACTCGTGTGATAGTCGCACTCGGCTTGCGCCTCGTGCGACTATATTTCCCACTCGTGTGAAAAATGTCACTTTCCACACTCGTAATGTAATATACTATTTCCTACGACCACTTAGGAAAGTGACACGTATCACACTATATAGTCCTATGGAAAGTGCCCTATAAATAAGAATTTACTTTCCACCCGTGTACGAATATGTTACTTTCCGCAGGAGCTGTTACAAAATGTCAAACACCTAATTTTTATTTTGATCTATGTAATGTCCATATTAATAATAAAATTGATATGATTGTTAAATTATTGAAATTGTTGTAAATTAGATCCTAGATATTTATCTTTAACAATTATTATTAAAATAATTTTAAAATAATGTTTTCTCTTTATTCTGGTTAAATACATAACCGATTAGATCATTCAATTAACACAAGGGCTATTAGCTCAGTTGGTTAGAACGTCGAACTTATCAACTTTGCCTTTTGAGACCGCGTTCAAATCCTGGCGGGGCAGAATTTTTTTGTTTTTTATTTTTTTTTTTTAGTTTTTTTTTTTGTTTAGAAAGATTATTGTTGATTAATTTTTTTAAATACATTTTAATTATTATAGTAATAATAACCTTGGTTTTACATTTTTTTAATGACATTATTTTGTGGTCGTAGGAAAAATATTGTACATCACTTGTGTGAAAAGTGATTTTCCACACTCTTAATGTAATATACTATATTTACGTTACCTAAGCCATTAAATAGTCCTCTTTTTGTCCTAATATGGGGGTAAATACTTTCAAATATTCTAGAGAGTTAATCAAAAAATCGGCCAATTCGTGATATAAAATTGGATTGGTAGCCATTTACTTTACTAACATTATTTTTTACTATTAGATAATGACGTTTTAAAACTTCTACTTGTCTACTTCGCTTAAATCTATATCAGAGATTAGGAACATAAAGATAGGAAACGCAACGACCGCAGCAACGATGGCGTCATCTATGCATCTTAGATGTTAACTAAAGGTATACGTCGTTTGTAGACAGACCAGTGTTGCCAAATATTTTTTTTGAGTTGAGAGATCGTACAAGTAGAGTAGAAAAATGGTATTTCGACAAAAAAATCGTACAATTGGTACATGTATAGCATAATATAATTTAAATGGAATGAAAAAATAAAAGAAACTTTGGCATGATAATTTATCTATTTATAAAAAATGTTTACAACGAAAAAAAAAAAATAAAGCAACACATTTAAAGTAATCAATGACTGTCACTTGAAAGTGATTGAATTTTGCATGTTAGGTCATGATAGTCGGTGTTGGTACAAAATCACTCTGGTCAAAATCACGATAAGTGAGAACGAAAATGACTGCCTTCAGAAATTACGAACGGTCTATGAATCTTTGCAAGTAGTTTTTAATTTTTATGGTTTTATGTTCTGAAGTTGTTGCAGATATTTAAATGAACCTACTAAAAAAAGGGAAGATCGTATTTTTTACTGATGCAATCGTACATTGCACAGAGCGTTAAAAAATCGTAAAAATACGATTTAAATCATACGGTTGGCAACACTGAGACAGACAGTATGATACACAAGTAGAGGGTTTTGAATTAAAACATGATAAAAAATATTTAAAGTGTATCTGACCTATAATAAGACGATGTTGATTATTTCTCAGGGGTTGGGGTACTTAAGAGGATGATTACAATAAAAACTAATCGATTATCTTTTACGAGGCTTTATTTATGTTGAATACTAGGACCGGGACAGTCTGATTGTCTTCTTTTTATTTTATTCTGGTCTTGCCATGTGGTAGATAATGAGGTTATGTTACAAGATGAAGTTAAATGTCACAAATATTTTACAAATTATTTTTTTAAACGCTGAATAATCTCAATATAGAATATTAAAACATGAGGTAATTCTAGATTATTCGTACCCCTATATGTTATAATATTAGATTTACTAATTTTAGATAGACCTTAAATATGCATATTTTCGGCGAACAACGTGATTCGTAATCAAATATTTCACAAAAAAAAGTATTCAACGCTTAATGCTGGAAATAATCAGACAAGTTCAATATATTGTTAAGATATGGTAAGTTTATACTGTGAACTAATTAGCTTGATAAAAATTTACAACTAAATATACAGGGTTGAAGTCGAGAGGAGCGCACCAAACTCTAGGAGTGAAAATAATGTAAAAAACTCATATGTTCTTGTCCGATTTTTCATTTGTTTTTAAGTTATGGCGTAATTAAAAATGTTCATCTGGCTTTCCACTTCTGAATTTTAATTAACATTATCAAAGTATGCCATATGTTCAATGCTCAAAGGCATTTGATAATTCTGACGTTTTGATGACCTGTCAGTGTACAGTGAACAGACTGAACGTTTAATTTAGAATTTATGTGATTGTTGCCACTAGCAAATATGACTATGTTGTCGGCATAACCTTGACAGGGTATGCCGATGTCAGTCAATCTGCATAGAAGTTCGTCTACGATTAGGCTCCACATTAGTGGGGATAGAACTCCTCCTTGTGAACATCCTCTGGTTGTGCAGATGGAGATTGTATCCTGCCCTATCTGTGTCTCTGCAGTTCTCGTAGATAACAGCTGAGCCATCCATCTGTATGTGATGTTATCTACTCCTCTGTTAACGTTAACAGATAGAAGGTTGCTTAAATAAGAGAAAAGTTATGCAGTTTTATTAAAATGGTGCCAAGAAACCTTTGATATCTACAGGGAGATTCATTATATCGGACAAAAAATGAAAATTGTCATTTCTTTTAATTCATTTCCATTCGTTTTTGTCCGATATTTTGAATTTCCTTGTAGACATCAAATGTTTTCTGGCACCATTTTATTGAGCACAAAACTACGCAACTTTTGTAAAATGTAACCATCTTTCTATCTGTTACCGTTTAAGAAATAGCAATACTGTCTCTGGATCACGAGCTAGTAGGTGCCTATCTAAGTAGGAGGATGCACAATGGGTCTAGTGAGGCCTTAGTGCCATGGGCTAACCCACCCTCCACACGTTAGAGATACAGATACTGTCTCTATGAAATAGTAATAACTCCGTATATACCTAATAGAGAAAATAAGGCCCTTAATGCAGGACAGGTTATTCATAAAAGGCACATTGCTGCAGAAAAGGGTTCATACCTAATGTCAAAAAAAACTTTAATGATTTGATATCGAATCGACTACTCTAGTGCTATCGAGTTATTTGATCCAATTTTTTGTCGAATTTCGTTGAACGGAATTGCAATTATGGAGTTTGATATCAAATTTGAGTCGAAGATTTCCGAAGATTTCCGAAGTCAAAACAGATAGAGACTTATTACGTTTACCAAACCAATTAATCAGTCAACTTAGACTAAAGTCGATGTTATGCCCGGAAGAAAATAAATAATGTGCTCCTGCTGATATTGTTCATTTTTATGCTCGGGGGTGGGTTAAAATAGTAGTTACTTTCTATTATATATATATGTGTGTGTGTGTGTGTGTGTGTGTGTGTGTGTGTGTGTGTGTGTGTGTGTGTGTGTGTGTGTGTGTGTGTGTGTGTGTGTGTGTGTGTGTGTGTGTGTGTGTGTGTGTGTGTGTGTGTGTGTGTGTGTGTGTGTGTGTGTGTGTGTGTGTGTGTGTGTGTGTGTGTGTGTGTGTGTGTGTGTGTGTGTGTGTGTGTGTGTGTGTGTGTGTGTGTGTGTGTGTGTGTGTGTGGTGTGTGTGTGTGTGTGTGTGTGTGTGTGTGTGTGTGTGTGTGTGTGTGTGTGTGTGTGTGTGTGTGTGTGTGTGTGTGTGTGTGTGTGTGTGTGTGTGTGTGTGTGTGTGTGTGTGTGTGTGTGTGTGTGTGTGTGTGTGTGTGTGTGTGTGTGTGTGTGTGTGTGTGTGTGTGTGTGTGTGTGTGTGTGTGTGTGTGTGTGTGTGTGTGTGTGTGTGTGTGTGTGTGTGTGTGTGTGTGTGTGTGTGTGTGTGTGTGTGTGTGTGTGTGTGTGTGTGTGTGTGTGTGTGTGTGTGTGTGTGTGTGTGTGTGTGTGTGGTGTGTGTGTGTGTGTGTGTGTGTGTGTGTGTGTGTGTGTGTGTGTGTGTGTGTGTGTGTGTGTGGTGTGTGTGTGTGTGTGTGTGTGTGTGTGTGTGTGTGTGTGTGTGTGTGTGTGTGTGTGTGTGTGTGTGTGTGTGTGTGTGTGTGTGTGTGTGTGTGTGTGTGTGTGTGTGTGTGTGTGTGTGTGTGTGTGTGTGTGTGTGTGTGTGTGTGTGTGTGTGTGTGTGTGTGTGTGTGTGTGTGTGTGTGTGTGTGTGTGTGTGTGTGTGTGTGTGTGTGTTGTGTGTGTGTGTGTGTGTGTGTGGTGTGTGTGTGTGTGTGTGTGTGTGTGTGTGTGTGTGTGTGTGTGTGTGTGTGTGTGTGTGTGTGTGTGTGTGTGTGTGTGTGTGTGTGTGTGTGTGTGTGTGTGTGTGTGTGTGTGTGTGTGTGTGTGTGTGTGTGTGTGTGTGTGTGGTGTGTGTGTGTGTGTGTGTGTGTGTGTGTGTGTGTGTGTGTGTGTGTGTGTGTGTGTGTTGTGTGTGTGTGTGTGTGTGTGTGTGTGTGTGTGTGTGTGTGTGTGTGTGTGTGTGTGTGTGTGTGTGTGTGTGTGTGTGGTGTGTGGTGTGTGTGTGTGTGTGTGTGTGTGTGTGTGTGTGTGTGTGTGTGTGTGTGTGTGTGTGTGTGTGTGTGTGTGTGTGTGTGTGTGTGTGTGTGTCGCATAACTCATGAACCGATACACAGAAAAACACCAAATTGTACTAGTGGTTTGGCTTTCAGCCAAACTACGGTACAAGCGAGTGTTAATACACCAATATAAAAGAAAATAACAATTAACTAAATCAAAATGTTCATATAACCACACAAAAGTCAATAAATTTATATTTAAAATGGTAGTGAGAATCGTAAATAAACAAATAAGCTATCGCAAAGGTATTTGTACTTAGCTGTTGACCTGGGTTCCAACCATATCGATCCAGTGACGAAGTGTAGTGCTAGTAGGCCGATTTCCAGCTGTAAGTTAGAGAAGATCGAGTCGTTTTCGTGCCGGTTCCAACCGCTATACTCCAAATCGGACGAAAGTATCGTAAAACCAAAACTAGGACCATAGAAATTTGCCAAAGATGTACAGTTAAGATCTCAGAAACAAAACAGGAACCAAAATACGGCACAGAAGGAAGAAAGAGAAGAAAAGTAGAAAAAAAAACCCTACAATAAATTTAGACAACAATATAACACTAGAAATAAAATAATTATATGCGACTAACCTCGGCAACAAAGAGGGTTTGACAAAATGGGCGATTTCCTTCAAGGTGTTGGTTGGCTCGATTTCGTGTGAGACAGAGTGTGTGATAAAATCCCTTTCGGTGAATTTACACTGTCCAATATAACTATCAGTGATAATTTCTATAATTGTTTGTGCAAATTCAAATCCCGTATAAATTTCCTCGGGCGCCATTTTTTTTCGGCCAAATTTCGTATTAAGGGTTTCCGGGCGAGTTTAAAAAATCGTACCGTCCGAACATTTAAAGCGATTTCGATGAAACTTGGCTCGAAGACGTAAAACACGGGACTCTTGTCTCTTGTCTCTTGTCTCTTGTCTCTTGTCTCTTGTCTCTTGTCTCTTGTCTCTTGTCTCTTGTCTCTTGTCTCTTGTCTCTTGTCTCTTGTCTCTTGTCTCTTGTCTCTTGTCTCTTGTCTCTTGTCTCTTGTCTCTTGTCTCTTGTCTCTTGTCTCTTGTCTCTTGTCTCTTGTCTCTTGTCTCTTGTCTCTTGTCTCTTGTCTCTTGTCCTTCTTGTCTCTTGTCTCTTGTCTCTTGTCTCTTGTCTCTTGTCTCTTGTCTCTTGTCTCTTGTCTTCTTGTCTCTTGTCTCTTGTCTCTTGTCTCTTGTCTCTTGTCTCTTGTCTCTTGTCTCTTGTCTCTTGTCTCTTGTCTCTTGTCTCTTGTCTCTTGTCTCTTGTCTCTTGTCTCTTGTCTCTTGTCTCTTGTCCTCTTGTCTCTTGTCTCTTGTCTCTTGTCTCTTGTCTCTTGTCTCTTGTCTCTTGTCTCTTGTCTCTTGTCTCTTGTCTCTTGTCTCTTGTCTCTCTTGTCTCTTGTCTCTTGTCTCTTGTCTCTTGTCTCTTGTCTCTTGTCTCTTGTCTCTTGTCTCTTGTCTCTTGTCTCTTGTCTCTTGTCTTTGTCTCTTGTCTCTTGTCTCTTGTCTCTTGTCTCTTGTCTCTTGTCTCTTGTCTCTTGTCTCTTGTCTCTTGTCTCTTGTCTCTTGTCTCTTGTCTCTTGTCTCTTGTCTCTTCTCTGTCCTCTTGTCTCTTGTCTCTTGTCTCTTGTCTCTTGTCTCTTGTCTCTTGTCTCTTGTCTCTTGTCTCTTGTCTCTTGTCTCTTGTCTCTTGTCTCTTGTCTCTTGTCTCTTGTCTCTTGTCTCTTGTCTCTTGTCTCTTGTCTCTTGTTCTCTTGTCTCTTGTCTCTTGTCTCTTGTCTCTTGTCTCTTGTCTCTTGTCTCTTGTCTCTTGTCTCTTGTCTCTTGTCTCTTGTCTCTTGTCTCTTGTCTCTTGTCTCTTGTCTCTTGTCTCTTGTCTCTTGTCTCTTGTCTCTTGTCTCTTGTCTCTTGTCTCTTGTCTCTTGTTTGTCTCTTGTCTCTTGTCTCTTGTCTCTTGTCTCTTGTCTCTTGTCTCTTGTCCTCTTGTCTCTTGTCTCTTGTCTCTTGTCTCTTGTCTCTTGTCTCTTGTCTCTTGTCTCTTGTCTCTTGTCTCTTGTCTCTTGTCTCTTGTCTCTTGTCTCTTGTCCTCTTGTCTCCTTGTCTCTTGTCTCTTGTCTCTTGTCTCTTGTCTCTTGTCTCTTGTCTCTTGTCTCTTGTCTCTTGTCTCTTGTCTCTTGTCCTCTTGTCTCTTGTCTCTGTGTCTCTTGTCTCTTGTCTCTTGTCTCTTGTCTCTTGTCTCTTGTCTCTTGTCTCTTGGTCTCTTGTCTCTTGTCTCTTGTCTCTTGTCTCTTGTCTCTTGTCTCTTGTCTCCTCTTGTCTCTTGTCTCTTGTCTCTTGTCTCTTGTCTCTTGTCTCTTGTCTCTTGTCTGTCTTGTCTCTTGTCTCTTGTCTCTTGTCTCTTGTCTCTTGTCTCTTGTCTCTTGTCTCTTGTCTCTTGTCTCTTGTCTCTTGTCTCTTGTCTCTTGTCTCTTGTCTCTTGTCTCTTGTCTCTTGTCTCTTGTCTCTTGTCTCTTGTCTCTTGTCTCTTGTCTCTTGTCTCTTGTCTCTTGTCTCTCTTGTCTCTTGTCTCTTGTCTCTTGTCTCTTGTCTCTGTCTCTTGTCTCTTGTCTCTTGTCTTGTCTCTTGTCTCTTGTCTCTTGTCTCTTGTCTCTTGTCTCTTGTCTCTATTGTCTCTTGTCTCTTGTTCTCTTGTCTCTTGTCTCTTCTCTGGTCTCCTTGTCTCTTGTCTCTTGTCTCTTGTCGTCTTGTCTCTTGTTCTCCTTGTCTCTTGTCTCTTGCTCCTTGTCTCTTGTCTCTATGTCTCTTGTCTCTTGTCTCTTCTCTGTCTCTGTCTCTTGTGTCTTCTATGTTCTCTTGTCTCTTGTCCTCTTGTCTCTTGTCTCTTCTCTGTCTCTTGTCTCTTGTCTCTTGTCCTCTTGTCTCTTGTTCTCTT
>OV651813.1:72256233-72313605 GCA_927349885.1 Psylliodes chrysocephalus
AAAAGTGTTGACAGATAAATATTTTTTAAAATCTTAAAATATATAAATCATGGTGGATCGTTGTGCTGTTTTTAATTGTGAATATGGGAGAAAGTCTTCAACATATTAATAGCAGTTTTATAATGCCAAAAAACAGTTATACAGAATATGGTGCAATTATTTATTGGTGGTATGAAAATAAACATTAAACCCAAAAGTTCCATTTGTGAAAAACATTTTAATGCAAATTATGTTATCCGTGAAAAAGTGCTAAGAAATCTACTAGGAAACGTTATTTTTCAAGTAAATATGTTTAATGTCTACGTTTTAAATGATTGTAGGTTATGTAAATAGGTTATTCAACTTTGTCTTTTCTGTAATAAAAAGAATTATTAGTATAAAGTTTTACTATATAAATATTTCGTATTATTTATCCTGTCTCCTTGGTACTAATAATGTTATGACTTGGACCCTATTATAATGTGTTCATGGCAGGGGCGCAGCCAGGGGGGGGCCTCGGGGGCCCGGGCCCCCTCCGAGATTTTAGATTAATTATTCTAGGTATACACTATAATAAGGGTCATTTTTTTTTCTTATATTCCCGAACCTTCTGGTTTTATTGTATAGTCCCATTTTCTATTTATTGTACTACATTATATACTGTACTGTTTTTAAATCATCTAAAATCTAAGAACTTCTTTTGGAAACCAATAATAAATGTTAAAAATAAATATCTTTTCCGTCCAGCAAAAACTGTAGTACCATTAAACCAATATGTGTGGACTCGTGAACCAATGCAAAGACACGTAATCTGGCCGCAGTACGCAATTTTTATACTCGGCAACAATGCACAAAGCTGTCGGCCTACCATGGCCTACCTCCAGTCTTCAGTCTCCAGCCCACTGTCGACTGAAATATCAGATGATCAGAAGCAATCGTTACAGGTGCACATGTGGTATTTAGTTTTGTTATTGTTTTAAAAGCAACTGTTTCATTTAGGGACAGTGTAAAGCTAAATCATTTGTGAAAACCTATCGACAAGTTCTCAGGTTAGTTTTATTTATATTTAAATATTTTTTTCACACGTGAGACGTGATTAAAAGTTTTGAAATTTTTAAAATGTAAGCGTTTAAACTTTTTTACACTAGGCAAAAGGCGAAGAATGCCATCGGCCAGCACGGCATTAAGCCCATTAAAATATACAACGGCTTTTTGGCTTTCACAAGGACAATTAATGCCCGCATATTTAATTAATAAAAAACGAATTTAAAAGAAGTAAACACTTTTCCTTTATAAATCGCACTTTTACCGGTAAAACTAACAAAAAAAAAAGAAAAAAATTGCACTTGGCCGGACTCGAACCCGTATCAAAAAATCACTCTAGGCTGAAGCCTGTTGCACCAACTACTGTATCAAACACGACACACTGATATCTATGCAATTATAATTTGTGAACGCAAGTGTAGGTTAACCTTAAGGTCCTTAAGACATTTTTTTAATTGCAGATTGCAGCGCAAATACATTTTTACGTGATGGAAAACAGAGGAAATCCAAAACATAAAGGAAGTTCGAATATACTATGGAACTTTCTAAAAAAACCAAGGCTAGCTGAAGATAGTGATATAGTTTCATCGACAGTATCGACATCTCTGCAATGCACCGCATCAGCCTTGACAGAAAACAAATTAGATAATGATGAACATGTTTCATTGCTGCCTCTACAAAAAACATCGGAAGGAAACAGATTAGAATGCGAAGCCTCTTCGTCAATGACTTCACAGAATAACCAAGTTCACGACAAGTATGATATTGCTAACTTTGTACATAAACAGGTAGACGATGAGACTAAACTACAATTAGTCGAAAGATTTTGGACTCCACCTAAGAATTTTGTGTTTCCTTTAGAAAAACAAGGACAACATCAACGAAAATTTAATGCTGTGTGGCTGACGAAATATAATTGGTTAACATATTCAAAAATAGAAGATGGGGCCTATTGTAAATACTGTGTTCTATTTTCTTCATCATTTGCCGGTCATAATACTAGCCAGATTCTTGGAGCTTTAGTAAAAGAGCCTTTTCGGTAATGGAAAAAAGCAATAGGAAAATTTGAAGCTCATGGAGGGGCACAATATCACAGGTTTTCAGTACTTCGCGCAGATAATTTAAAACAAAGTTTTATCGGTTATTCTATAGACAAGTTATTAACCAAGTCATCTGAATTGATAATACAACAAAATCGGCAGCGACTGACACCAATTATTAAAACAATACTTTTTTGTGGAAGAATGGGACTGCCATTAAGAGGACATAAAGATTACGGATCTTTGGACTTGCATTCTGACCTAAACAGAAACGAGGGTAACTTTCGTAATATATTAAGGCTAAGAGCTGAAGCTGGAGACTAAGCCCTTTTGGATCATTTGAATTTTTGTGGAGGCAATGCCACATATCTGAGTTGGGACATCCAAAATCAAATATTGGAAATATGCAATCGACTAGTTATCCAAAAAATCGTAGAAGAACTTAACGCCGCGAAAGCGTTCGTTATATTAGCCGATGAAACAGCGGATGTATCAAATAAAGAACAGTTATCAATATGTGTTAGATTTGTCGACAGGAAAGATCAAATTCATTAAAAATTTTTACAATTCGTCGAAATTACTTCTACTACTGGCGCTTCTATAGCTGAGAATATTCTGGGAACTTTAGATAAACTAGAAGTTAACTGTAAATACCTTTGTGGACAGGGATATGACGGAGCAGCTGCTATGTCCGGGAATACTAAAGGCGTTCAAAAGTTAATTTCAGAAAAATTTCCTGCGGCTACGTATGTACACTGCGCTTCACATAATTTAAACCTTTGTTTATCTTCAGCATCTAATGTAACAGAAATACGAAACTGCTTAGGAACAATTGAAAAAGCATATTGCTTTTTTAACTCTCCCAAAAGGGAGAACGTTTTGCACCAAAAAATTGAGTTATTATGTACGGAAACAAAAAAGCATGGCTTAAAAAGATTATGTCCTACTCGATGGGTAGCAAGGCATGATGCTGTTTTGATAGTTGAAGAACTCTATAAACCGCTAGTGTCAGCTTTGGAAGAAATAGAACAATGGCCAGATCGTCCTACTTCAACTGAGGCATCTGGATTACTAGCCAGCATCAAAACTTCTAAATTTACCATTGCATTGATGTGCTCAAAAAGATTGTACGCTCATACGCTACCTCTGAGTAAAATACTGCAAACGATTGACCTTAATCTTTGTAAAGCGTTGGCTCTAGCAGATGATGTGGCAGATCAACTTAAACAAATACGAGGCCAGGCAGATGAGCATTTTAAAAATATTATATTTTTAAAGAAGCTCAAGATCTTCTTTCGGAGTTCGATATAGAAATTAAGATGCCCAGAGTACCAGCACGACAAACACAACGACTTGTTTTAAATACCGAATCTGTTTCTGAATATTTTAAAATCACCATTTTTATTCCGTTTTTAGATGGCTTGATAGTAAATCTCAAAGAAAGGTTCTTAAACCATCGAAAAACAATGAAAAATTTTGAATGTCTCTTTCCTTTTAATAACCAGAACTTTAAAAGCCAATATAAATGTTTTTTGGAACTCCACAGCTTTTACAAAATGCATGACTTTCTTGAAGGTTTTTGTAACGAAACTATATTAAAAGCTGAACTTGAGTTATGGTACAAAAAATGCGAAAATAAGAACCTGAAGGAAGATCTGGCCAAAGTTTATTCTGAATGTGATTCCACTATATTTCCAAACATAAAAAGACTTACAAATTTTTTTAACTTTACCAATTACAACTTCAACATCCGAAAGATCTTTCTCAAATTTAAAATATTTGAAAAATTATTTGCGTAGCACTATGCAAGAGAATAGGCTAAATGGTTTGGCAGTCCTTTACGCAAACCACGATATTGTCATTACGGCAGAAGAAATTTTGGACGAAATGGCAAAAACAAAACGAAGAATTTTGCTTTAGGACGTAGTTTTGCATTAAATATTTTTGTTTATATTTTTTTTGTACTTTTATTCTTTTGACCCAATATCTCTCATTTTCTTAATATATTCTTAAAATTTGGAAATCAATAATAAATGTTAAACCCAATGTATTAAACAAGTATTTGATTTAGTTCGGGCCTGTGGCACTCCTGGGTAGGATTTTAAAAATATTATATTTCAATTATTTTGTAATTGTGCATAAATAATAATTCTAGTCCTGAAATGGCTTTTTTTTGGGCGTGGCACCCAAAATAATTTTTCTGTTTCTGCAGTTTGCTTACAGCGCTTTTATTTGAACCCTCAATGTACGTTTTCTCGATGCGTCACTGATTTGGCCCCCCCCGAACGAAGTTTCTGGCTGCGCCACTGGTTCATGGTATAAATTTCATATACACAAGGTACCTATTTCTTTTGATATTTTTCTGACCCTGGGAATAAATAAAATCTTTGACTTATTCCTTTTAGTCTGATTATAATGCTAGAAAGTTGTATCTGATTATAAAAATCAAATAGATACTATGATAAATTAATTTTACTTGTAGCCTTTTTATTTTCAAGTCTTTAAATATACATTTGTTTAATAATAATCATCCCCGAATGTGTTTTGTTCCAGTTCTTAAAATGTATTTACTAGGTTTTTATAGAAGTACTGATTTTAAATTAATAAAAATTTTTTGTAAGAAATATTTAAGATTTTTCAATTCTGCATTTTTATAGGAGTTAATCCCTTTAAGTAAATAAATGTAGTTTGGGGTCGTAGATGTTGGTAATTTGTGTATTGAATAATTTGTACATACACTATGGTTAATAATTTAAACAATGTTTTTTCTGATGTACCTAATAATTACTTAAGGTTATCTTGTAGTTGACGAGTCTAGAAATCCGCATATTCACACCACTCCGCACTGAAGTCTAGAATTTGACACAAATTTGAAGTTAAAAATAACGATCGTATTACTTGAAAATCTAGATTTTTTTTTATTTTTAATCGATGTAAAAATTGGTAAATACATGATAAAAAGTAAAAGTTATTTCAATATGCTTATTCCCTGGTTCCAAATAATTAAATATAACCTTGCAACTATCAGAACTAGCCGGAACAAGAATGGTGCATTTCCAGACCCTTCAATTATAAGATTACCATTATTTAATGTGCAGTGCAAAAAAAACTACCTAAAAAATGCTGTTCCTGCTTTTATTACTTATGATGGGACTACTTCTCAAAGGAGACGAGAATGTGGAAAGTATTGCTGATACAGTTACCGAAGTTATCCACTGGAGGTGAAGTGTTAATCTTTTAGGAATATAGGAAATATTTTTTATACCTAACAACTTAATATTTATTTATTGATAAGTTATAGATACTATGTATTTGAAATTCAGAGTAATCATTATGACAGCAGCGTTATTCTTATTGTATTCGGATTCTAACACAAATAAAACATCTCATTAAATGTTTGTTAAAATTATTAATTTATTAATTTTACATTAGAAAGAAAATTAACAATACACACAAAATTATTTAAAATTAGAAATAAATACAATTTACATATTTCCCATTATTACACTTTTATTTTCTTAATTTATTCATTTCTTATATTAACAATTTAAATTAATAATATAGTTCATTATTTAATTGGAACTCATTTTATAATTTTACTAATTATTTTTTTATATTTATTTGTGGAAAATGAAATATTAAATAAAAGCATAGGAATTGTTCTATTGGATAATAGCAGTAATGAAAAAATAAGTAGGAAAATTTCAAATGTATAGTTTCCAGATTTATTATGAGTTTTTTATATTAATGTACTCAATAAGTAGGTTTATGTTTGCTTGTACATGTTACAGTTAGCAGCAGACAGTAACAAACCTGACAACACTTCTGACTTCAGAAAAACATTACAACAATTTGTTTTACATTATATATTTCAATAATGTAATATAATAATCATTTATATTTAATTAATGACAAGGTTTACTTTTTAAATAAAACTATATGAGCCCTGTCCCGTTTCAATTAGCACACTTCTCAAATTTATAGTGACTGTCACTACAAAAACAAATCATACATAAATCTGATAAATTCTTTAATTTTTTTAACCCTTTCACTTCCACTTTCATTAAAAAAAAATACCATTGTAGTAGATTGTATGTTTTCTTTGTTTATTTTAAGTAAATTAAAATATTTTCATAGTATTTTTTATTACTCCAAGACATAACGTCCCTGTTCAGGGACATTACAAAAACAAAAATTTACTATGAAAATAATTTTTTTATAATATTAATCCTCAAAGGTAATGCAAATAAAGTAAATAAACCAAAAAGAAAAAATTTCTACCAAAATTAACAGATGTATACTTCAGGGTTAATTAAGACAGTGTAGTGTCCCTCTGGGGGGACAAATACACTGAAAGGGTTAAATATTTACAAATTTTCATGAGTGTTTCATCACCTTTAACTTTGATAACGGCAATAATTCATTAAAACATTGTATTTACAAGTTCTTGAAAATCTTGTGCAGGGAACCTACTCCATATTTCTAGATTACCCATTTGCTTTAATTCTGGCAGTGATCTTGTGGGTGCTGCACGCCTCTGCTTAAAAATTATCACCCCATATACAAAAAAGCATCTTTATTAAATGAACAAGAAACTAAAAAAAAAATAAGCATTATTAAAAACTACAAAAGGTGCATAATTTGAAAATCCATATTCAAGCTTCAGATTTGTAAAATTAAAAAAATTCCAAATACACATTTAACTTGTTCAATTATGTATTGAATAAAAGGTCTGTTCCAACAATGATCAGAAACAAACCACTGGGTAGTACACAAGTTTGCAGTATCAATAAACTACTGTGCAGAATCCTGATGTCAGTAACTCATTTCTGAGCATTGTTGGAACAAACCTAAAGTAAATCGAAACCACTTAAAAACAAGCACAACATTTATACTCGAGCATAATTTTTAATTCCTATCAAAATTTTTAATTACTGAATATTTTGTTCTAGTTATATTAAAATATAAAAGTTCTTACTCTTCATTATAATTATATTTTTTAGTTTCCCTATATACCTATCTCTAACATTTTACAAATTTGATGCCTAATTAAAGATTTCATCTAGCATTGCAGCATTTTTTAGAATATTTGAGAGAGCATAGTAGTAACTGCCAGTTAAAATTTTATTTCTAGTATTTAGTTTAGGTAACAGAAAATACATACTTTTGTTAATTCAGAATTTTTAAATGTTGTTTTATATTATAAATCTTTCCAGGTATCCTATATCATTTTTTTTATAATTTTCAACCAAAACTGTTTAAAAACAAAAAGTTTAATAAAAAAACACCCATTATATTTAATAAGGTTTATGCTCTAAAACTCACTGTTCTTTTAATGGCAGATTTTTTAACCTCTGAGTAAAGTTAGGTGTAAGTATAATCTATAGCCTAATCAGCAAGTAGTTACTTTCAACTTTATTCAGAGGTAAAAACCTGGCCTTTAATCTTAATATAATTGTGGAGGATGGAGACTACATTTGCTAGGGATTAGGGAATAACGAAGATCTGACTACTATAATGACACTTGCTAAAAACTGTATAAGTTCTATGTACATGCAGATAGAACCATGTGAATAACTTTAGTGCTTCGATAACACAACATTGATAATTAACAGATGAACATATTGGTCACAAAAACAAATTAAATAATATATTCTACCAATCTCATTTTTTCCAAAAAGTACAGTTACAACCTTGTTATTCTTTGAGATGTATTTATTACTGATACTTATTAATAAAAATAATAATAATTGATATAGGTACTTACTGATCTTTGGAAACATATATACTCCAGTCCAGTGAGACTTCATTATTCTGGTATAATGCTATTTCACAGAAATGTTTGTAATTCCAATCACTATGTATGGATTTGATTATAGTAGGTATAAAACTAAATGTTTATTGAATATCTTTAATCTGGGCAATGAAAATCACAAAATTCACTTTAAAAATAATAAGCTTCAATCTGAGTACCATAGTTAACACAAAGCACGTATCTTCTAGAGACCCCACGCCAATGTTAAACTTTTAAACCAAATTAGCGCCACCTTGTGTTTGGAGCTGGAACTAAAATGACAATTGACAGATGGCGGTAAATTCAAATTGTAATTTTTAGGAGTAGGTAGTAGTTTTAAATTAAATTATTTCCACATAAATTATTTTATAAAATAAAGAATGGAACTAGTAAGTTCGAAACTTTTATTTTACAAAATAATTTAGGTCGATTATACCAAATTTGAGGAATTAATTTGTTATAAGCAGGGGTCTGATGTGGAGAGTTGGTTCTCCATATTATTATTAAATAAATATAAGATATATCAATAAATAATAAAATAGAACATTCTTAAAATATGTTTATTAATAACTTAAATAAATATTATTAGATAAAAATAAAAACAAATAATAATACATATTTAACGAATACTTACTCTCAAATCTTTAAAATACCTATCAATAATTTAAATGTGAAGTAGAGACTAGGATATTACATTTTATTAACACTAAAATAATATATTTTATAAATGTCTTTTAAACCGAGGACAAATGTAATATAGGTATTGTATTAAAAGGTGAATCCTTTTAACTATTCATTCAATGATAAATAGGTATTTTCCTTCCAAATACAGATGGTGGTATTACTCCACTGCTTTGTGTATTACTCTTATGTGAAAAATAATTTCGGAATCTAGTCCAGTGATAAATTGATTATCAATTAGTTGTTATACCCGTTTGTCTTTTTATGATGCAGATGCATGGTGAATCAATGAAGTTTTTCTCGAAGTTTTCAACGTAGCACCCACAGGTAGCACCAAAATTATTGCAAAACACAGTAGCAAATAGAAAAGCAAAACATCACAATTTTGCAAATAACTAAGACGAAACTATAAACAGAAACCAAAAGACAAAGCCAACAAAAAATCACTAAAATCAGACGGAAAAATGAGATTAACCAAAAACATAAATAAATACACGTCACATCTTTGGAGTCTGGTTAAGTTTTTCTCCCATAAAGCTTAAAAATGGAGTAAGAAATCAGAATTTTACCAGTAGCCCCATCTAGAGTTTGGAGCAAATAGCATATAAAATGTCAGTTGTCGGTTTTGACCTTGGTCATTCACGT
Source organism: Psylliodes chrysocephalus (assembly GCA_927349885.1). NCBI lineage: Eukaryota > Metazoa > Arthropoda > Insecta > Coleoptera > Chrysomelidae > Psylliodes > Psylliodes chrysocephalus. Next base: position 72,265,417 of record OV651813.1, read on the forward strand.
GGAACCCACATACTTATAATAGGTATACGGAGCAAGAGAGACGTCCGACCTGTTTAACATAGGGGCGGCCATTTTTATACAAGATTACTAGTACATAGGTGACCAGAAATACAGCAATATGAAAACTTGGTTGCAGATGTCTAGGTCGTTTCACTTTTAAATACATCATTTTGTACAGATTTTTTAAAAGAAATAATACAATATTATATCTGAATTAAATTTATTTTCTACAACAAAAAAAATATTTTAATGTTTAAAAATACATGTTAGGCTGATAAATAATAGGCCGACAAATAATAGATTAAATACCTAAATACTAATTTTAAATGACAAAAGTACAGTAGAGGAAGTTAAAAATATTAAAATTTCCAGGATACTTTAAAATTAAATTGATGGTTGCATATTTGTTTTATTTTAAACAATTTACTTTCTTCTTGTATAATTTCTAAAAGCTACAAATTTTTAGTGAACGGGTCGTCCTTATTGATTCTGCAGTGAATTGTACTAACAACTTAAAAGAAATTTTGTCCAATCTCTATATGGCAGATAACCACAATAAGGAACGTTCTGCTTGTTTTGGAACCCTAAAATAATATAAAGACACTTCTTTCATATCCTTTATTTTTGCTAAATCTTATTACTTACTTGTGGAATGTAACATTTGAATCTATTGGCAACAGTCTTCTTATGTTCTTGCAAGATCTTACAAGACATCTTGAATAAAGCCCAGTATAGAGAACTTATACTGGGATTAAAGTCTATTCACAAATGTTAAAATAAATGAAACGTTTATACACTTAGAAAATAATATCCACAATCAAAATATTCTAAAATAACACAAAAAAATTTAACCAAATTCACAAACATTAAAATTTGACACTTTTGACAGATGGAAAGATAAATTGGTTGCATAAGTTTCAGTTTGTTTATATAAAAATGGCGGTCATTTCTATCTTCTTTTATTAAACACTCAGTAAAGATGCGCAGAGGGTTTTACGCCGTATACCTATTTAAGTATGTGGTGGAACCTCTATGTGCTTTGTGATAGTTAAGGTCCACTTCTTCATTTTATAATCAGTAACCATAGCCCTCAGAAAGTCTAGATACCGCTTGGCGTATACTGTCAATACAAAAAAATGACCCCATTCAAGCTTGTCGCCATGTTAGGTAAATTTATGTTTTGGCTACACTGATTTTTAGTTTGTGTGTTCTGTAATACGTGAACACCGATAATCTGCACTTTGTTATTAGTTATAAGTGAGTGAGACGCACAATTTCTAATTTCAAATTAAGAACAAAACTTTGACAAACCTATTTGATTTTCCTAGATCTGTTCAGACAGGACCGGTTTTATAAAATTTCTCGTTCTTGAAATGTTATTTTTACATGGTTATATATTATTGGATAAGTGGTTTGTGTACATATTGCTATGAGAATTATAGAGAAATTCAGTGAGATTTATGTAATATAATTCAAATTACAAGTAAACCATCTGTTCCTGTTTGGCAATATGGAGAAAATACCTACTTCAATGTCAAATGTACTATTTAAAAGAATGTGATTGTTAACCGGTCATTTATTTATATTATATTATGAAAATAAAAAATCGAATTTTTTAACTAGGGAAAGATATACTTACATCGGTAACAAGGTATTTTTAGAAAAACTAATAGATTCCTATAGTTTATTTGAAAATGAATAATAGCAAAATTATATAAAAATATGGACCTTTGCCATAAAAACTGTGCTACCAAGCATTTTCAAATAAACTATAATGATAATTTGATTTAATAGATCTCACCTGTTAGAGAAATTGGGGCATAGGGAAGAGATTATGAAGCAGGTAAGCGAAGTCATTGCAAAAGATAAATATATAGAAGTTATTTTAAAAATTTGATAAAAAACTAGTGGAACAAGAAATGGAGTTGTCGCTATCGGAGATCCAATCAGCAGAAAGTAAAAAAAAAGCTTTGGGAATGTTGGAAAAGGGCACAGCAATAGGCCCAAAACAATTATTCCTTGGTTTTTTAATAAATATAATCTGAGATGCAAAAAATACTGCTAGAGTGGAGAAGCAGTATTGTTCTAATGTAGAAAACCCAGGGACATACAGCAGTGCACTAACCATAGGCGAATAGTCACTAAATTATACAAGAGTCCCATCTCGATTTTATTTTTAAATATTTTTGAGAATACCTATTATTATTTGTTACATTGAGTTTAATAAAACCACAGATTTCGAATGTATTGAAAGTTATTTAAAAAGTACCTCTATAAATATATAGAAAATGTGTATATGACTAACTGGTTTTATTAATCTTTTTTTGGGGTAGGTAAATATATTTTGAAAAATTTACAAACTTCTTTTGAATAAAAGACAAAATATTTCTGTTTTTATTAACTGAACAATATTTTATACGAACATAATATATACCTATTTAAAAGAAAATATTACATTTTACAAGTATCGCATATTTATATGAAATAACTAACTCAATAAGAAAGAATTAAATGAAACAAATTAATAAACAATGGATATGAAAAATTGCTATAACAATTTAATCCTTAGATAAACTTATTCTTACATATTGCTTTAATAAATTTATTTACTATAAAAGTATATTTCCTATCATTTATTACATATAATAAAATAAAGCATAAAACATACAAACTATAATATGTACCTACTTAGAACGGAACTAATATTATTGTATCAAGGTAGTAATAGTGGACATTTTCCGAATAAAAAAAAGTAAAAAAGAAGTAACGGTCGACACGTTTTTCTGACTATTGGTCTTCATCAGTACGGTGCAGTCAAGTTCAAAGGATCATGGAACTTGTGTTGGAAAAATTGTACAATAGGTCACTAACAAGGAGCCAATAACACATTTGCCGTTTCAGCTAGTATCCCCAAATTTTCTGGGCTTATACTAAAGTCACAAAATGATTCAATGGTCTTCCTATGGCTATCAGTTATTCTTTCCTAACATTTTTTGGTATGCTACAACAAAACATACAAATTATTTGATTTTGTAAATACACAAATATTTGTGAAAACTTACACATGAAATGTTATTCCTTCCTTGTATCTTCTACCGTTAGATGCATTGTTACATTCACGTACAAAACAAAAAGAGATTTTGAAAATCCTGTAAAAATTTACCACCAAACCACAAATGTTTTTTATTAAAATAAAACACTAAACGACTAAACTAAAAAATAATGTTTTAAATAAAACCTTTACTAGAAGAACAAAATAAACAACACAACATATAATAAAATCGATTATATACGTCGAACGCCGATCTTACGCTTATTACTAAACTTGCGCCGATTCTGTCTTGTCAGTAGTGCCAACTTAAAATTTATTGACATTTATTTATCATGGCGCCCATCATATGGGGGGTCAAAATGTTTTTACGATGCGGTATCTAGACCTTCTGAGGGCTATGTCAGTAACCCACTCTATTGCTGTTTTTGCCAAAGCCAAAGGTAATATTTGAACACAAAACAAAATCAGCTGTTTTTTATAAACACCCCCATTTCACTTATTTAGTAGCAAGTCTCTGGCAGCAACTTGTAACTTAGGGTCCTATTCAGTAATTTATCGTTTATGGACGACATCGTTAAGCTAACGACAGTTCAACCAACGACTTTTATAACGATAATTTTTGAAACTCTATTCAATAACAAAGTCGTTACGATGTTTCTAGTTACCAAATCTGAACGATGATTTCTAGTAAGTTGGTATTATAATTTAGTGTTTTATGATAAAAGAACGTATGTTGATGATTATACCGGGTGTTTAAATTAAAGTTTTAGTTAAATATCGCCGAAAATAAACATTTTGTAAAAAAAAGTTTCAGACAAAAGTTTTATAGTTTTTTTTGGGGGAAACATTTTGGCTAAATTATTTTTTTTATAGCTGACCATAATATGGTCATATCGAGGTGGATTTTTTTTCAAATTGGAACCCTATTTTTTACATAGGTATTTTTAGAGTTCATAAAATAATAAGAAACTTCTAAAGGAAACATTTTTTTATTGGATTTCTACTTATTGAGTAACACCTACTTGAAAATTTTGCTGCGCGAAAACAAGTTGGCCATATTAATTATGGTTAGCTATAAAAAAAAATGATTTCAGCCAAAATGTTTTCCCCAAAAACTATAAAACTTTCGTTTTTTATAAAAGGCAGTATTTAACTGTAACACTTTAATTTGAACAGCCGGTATATTTGACATTTTTTTGGAACATAAAATAAAAATTCTACCAGTAGATATATTCATTTGTTTTTCAAAATATATTAATTGTTCTTAACCTACAACACGATCAGTGGGTCGATTCTCGACTCGTAGGAATTCTGTTTCTCGCGGGCCATTTTTGCTAGTCGTATTGTATGTAGGGTTTATTTAAATGAGTATGGATATACCTATTAAAAAAAACTAAAAACTATTCCAAAAGAATACAAAAAACAACTCGAGAACAGTACAAGTTGTATTTATTGAATTTGAAAGACAGAAACCAAATTTGGTACTATATCAATCCTGGTTCCTGATTATCTTTTCTGTTGATGTCACCGGCTTTGATAACTCAGGCCATTTAGCCTTGTTTTCTGTGTAGGTTACGGAGAAGTATTATTATAAAATAAGTACTTCCATAATATAGGTTCTGTTACTGTTTCGCAGTGCTACTTTAGGAAGAGCACTATTAAAAAGAATCCAATAGTAAATGGTCGAATGGGCAATCCTAACTTTGAATCAGATTTATTTTTAAAATAAATAAATTTAAAAAAAATTCCTTACAAATTGTACTTGCTGTATCAGGTAGATGACAATTTAGTTGTAAAATTTGTAAAAAAGTGCTTTTATTATTTAGAACACATCCTGGTTCACAATGAAAAATGAGAGGGAATGGAAAAATTACTATAACGACACTCCATATTATTAACGACAGCTCTGTGGCTATCGTTGATGAACGACAATTTTACAACCATATTTGTCTATTTTCAACGACAATCGTTGTCTACTGAATAAGAAAAGTCGTCTGTGAACGATTATCGTCTATTAACGACGTCGTTCAGAGTTACTGAATAGGCCCCTTAATTGGAGCATATTTATTAAATCTTGAACACTTTTTTTGATCGTATAAACACACACATCAGTGCAGCTTGTTTAAAAAAAAAACACTTATAAGCAACCATCAATAACAATAAACTTATTTGTTGACCATTAATTTTTTCATCTGTACTCCTTCTGATAGTTTTGTCATTTTTCATTTCATATAAACTCGAATTTTCACCATAGAAGAACTATTTTTATCAGTGTTACCAATTAGGCATTCCAACGACCTGTCCAAATGGCTACCAGTGGGTAATGACAGTTTAGATATGGCAACCCTGTTGTCATGTTGTCATTAACAGGGTCAATGATACATATATAGTTATATAGATTGCTTAAAGCTGGTCGTTTACATGCGGCCATATTGTCTGGTAAATATTTATTAATTTGAATCGGTTTAGCAAAAATGTGTTTTAAAACCAATTTTTAGCCTTTAGGTATTTAAAAAAAATAATTGCTTATATTTTTACTTTAAGGCATACGCTTATGTTTATTTTGAAAAATATGGATGATCAATCTATGTAACTATCTATTTCATTGATCTTGTCAAATCACCAGGCCTACAGGGTTACCATAATTTTGCCATATCATAACCCACTGGTAGCCATTCAGTTTGGAATGCCTAATACCTAAACTTGAAATTATACGGTGGCTAGGTACAAAAGATACGCTTTTTATACGCCTTTGTAGATTTACCTTTGCAGCCACATCTTTGCATTTGAGAATATCAAATTTGTGTTGCTGCCAGATTTTTGAGATTGGGCACTGCCCACAGAATAAATGTAGCAATGCAGATTCGTTCAGACAGGCTGCCAAAAGTTTCTAAGTGCATTTTAACAATACGAACAAAATTAGTTCGGTGAATCCCCGGCTCCGGGCCTTTTTTCATTGGTCAATAACATGGAGTGTGGCGTTCTCTAAAATAAGCAGCCAAGAAGTGCCAGTCAGTCACTGTTTAATAAAAGTAGAGCAGAAGAGACACACTGAAACACCTTAATTGTCCAAATAAACTTAGGAGTCTCTCAAACTTATTTCTAAAATAAATGGAAATCTAGAAAGATCCATAGTTTTTCCCAGAATGTACGGAAATTATACGGAACTTCAAAGAGTTAGAAAAAGATACGCCGGCAAGTCAGAATATACGAAAATCGTATAATTATACGCAAATTGGCAACACTGATTTTTATGATTGCACTTTTTTGACAGATAAAAAGATTGCCGCAATTTTCCGCCGTAACGACACTAGCGAACCTAGCGGATTTTGGCTAGGAAGTACGATCGGTTTTGGTATGTTTTTTTCAGGGAGTTGAAACACCTTTATAGTACGCCGTGTATGAAACAACAACTTCTGCAAAAAAACTTTACGTTCTGTCAAATTTACTCAAATTAACCCAGTCCAAACTGGGTATAAAAGAGTGCACTCTAGACTAATTTGACTCGACTTTCTGAACGAGAGTAGCTAAATGTCCAAATTGAACGCTCTACTGTTCCTGAACGAACCAAGAGCAAATTGAGCACGCTCTTTTTGGTCGGAGCGTGTTTCCTGAACGCGCTCCAGGTCTTGTATGGTGCCGCCACAGAGTGCCCGCTAGCCACATACTTTCATTGCGTTCGGTTTGCCACGTTCCTTTAACTCCTTTAACACTTTTAACTCCAAACGACTCTTTTAGCGTTCGGTTAAGTCCGATTAGTGACAGTTTAACACGCTTAAATGTCATTTAAAAGCACCCTAAAATTTGTCCCGCTCCAGCCCCTGACTGACCGAACTCGCCTTTTGATTACTATACGGGGCAAGAGAGAGGTCCGACACGCCCAACATAGGGCGCGGCCATTTTGAACCCTATGACACAGTTTATAGCTAAAGAATCAGATCGCTCACTCTGCGTCGGCATTTTTTATCTCAATATTCCAGTTTATACACTGCGCAACTCAGATAATACAATATATATAATAAATATATAATAAAACAGCAGTCTTCTGCGTATCCTGAATTTGTATCCCTGGACAGGATGTTATTTTGGAACTTTCAACTGGTCCGAGTGAGCTAACTGATTCTTTATCAATAAACTGTGACTCCAAAAATAATATTCACTGACACTGACAGCAGCAAGCAAAATATCCGGGGACCTATTTTCAAACCGTGTGAGTACTCATTTCTCTCAAGATTCTCATCAGAAATGTCATACGTCAATGTGGAAACGCTGTTTTTAAAGGCCTCGAGGATTAAAATTCTTAGGAGGATATTAATTATCTCTAAATAAACCGTGAGAAACAATCAGTGAGTTTACACTGGCCCTTAGGACCCTAAAAATACTGTTTTACGTTGACGTATGACATTTCTCTCGAGAGACCTATTTTCAAAGTATGTGAGCACTCATTTCTCTCAAGATTCTCATCAGAAATGTCATACGTCAATGTGGAAACGCTGTATTTAAAGACATCGAGGATTAAAATTCTAAGGAGAATTTTAATTATCTCTAAATAAAACGAGAGAAACAGTCAGTGAGTTCACACTGGCCCTAAGAGCCCTAAAAATATGGTTTTACGTTGACGTATGACATTTCTCTTGATGGAAATGAATTCTCTCGAGTTTGAAAATAGCCCCCCAGGTGCGTTTTAAGGCATTTCCATTGATCTGGCAACCTAGGGATACGACATGCGTAAACAAAAAGTGGGACCGGTCCGCCATTACTGTGAGTGCAAATTGTCAAATTTTATAGGTTATATTTTTAGTGTCATTTGTGTAATTAAATTTGAATTTAATTTGTGTTTGAGCAAATTTTGAGTGTTAAAAACTTATAAAGTATATAATGCCTTGCTGTGTTATACGTTCCTGCTCCAGCGATAGACGTTTTTGTGAAAAATCGACTGGAATAACGTTTCATAGGTTAGTATCAAAATTATAAATATTATACAGGACAGTATTATGACAGGTTTGTATAAAATGTGTAAAAGTATGCTTTTAAAAATGCAAAAAAAATCATCTATCAACTTTTGGGCCCACCTCTTTTGGAATAAATACTTTTTCATACGAAATAATATTTATAGATTTCCAAAATTTCCTGAAAAACGTAGCGCGTGAATACAGTTTGTCAAGAAGCATAATTGGGAACCTTCTAAATTCAATTGTATATGTTCCAAGCATTTTCTTGAGAAGTACATTAATCGTACGCTATTTCGTTTATCAGATTTATAGGCATTTTATATTCTTATTTCTATTTAAATATAACCTACATTTGCGGTCCTTCCACCAATTTTATTTATTAGTTCTACAGCTGATTGAAAAGTAGAGCTTCATGTTTTGTGTATGCTTGAGTATTGTTTGTTTTATTATAGTTAATTTAAAACAATATTAATATACCTTTTTACTTACCTATAATTTGTTTCAGATTAGTGTGTTTAAAGGAATTGGTGAAAATGAAGCGATTCGCCAGCTTTGGGGATGTGCCAGTAAAAGTGACATCGAAGTTATTCAACGTTTCCAGAATAAAGTATTAAGGAACATGGTACTGCTACAATACTGATCTTCATAGGAACCTTAAAGTGGAGACTTGAAAATACAATACAAACATTTGCCAGTAGTCACCAACGACTGCTCCAACATGGAAATCTCGAGATTATCCAGCTCCTCAACAATGCCAATCTAATAAGAAGACTCAAGAGAATCAAGCCTTTTGAGTTAGTTCAGTGATGTTAAAGCAGAGTATAGTGCAGTTAAGTGATTTAGACTCTAAGATATATTAGAGAGTAGAATATCGGTTTGTGAATTATTTCATCTCTTGATAAGTTAGAATAAAATTTCTAATTGATCTTAATGATTAGGTTGTAATAATCGTAAATGTTTCTTTACTTAGGGCATTTAAAAAAAAACTGTTTCAAATTAGTGCATTTAAAGGACTTGGTAATGAAGTGATTCGCCTTTATATTTTATGAAATCATGTATAAAAATTATTTATTTGTTTGTTTTAAGAATCAATGTTTGAATTTTGTGTATTTTAAATAGACATGTATACTTATATGTCTTTTTTTAGTCTAATATTTAAAAAAAAGCTAGAATTTCTGAAATATTACTATTTAATATCTCTAAAAGATTTCTAATTTTTATTTCAGAAATATTACTGTGAAATATATTTACAGGATATTTTTTCGTTTAAGGCACATTTCAGAAATGTTTCAATGTAATATGTTTTGAAATATTTTCGAAATGTGTTTGTGCTGTATTGGAAAGTCCTCAAGAATAAATTAATATCGAACAATGCATTAAGATGATGCTTCTCATTCTTCTATTCCTATAATAATATCTGCTAATCGACTTAACACTTTTCATTCATTATTATTATTAATAATTAATAAGTACATATTTTTAATTAATTTACCTATTATTATTTAGGATTTTATTATTAAATAACTGTAATATGTATTATTTTATTGTTTTAATGGGCTCTGGCCCATACATTAATAATATACCTCCATTCAAAAATAAAAAAGTATTTTCTGTAGTACGAATTTGAACACTAATAAAGTCAGTTAAAAAATAGTTTTTAAAACACTTTAACATTTAAACATTATAAATTCATAATTATATTTAATTTTGTTGATATTAAAATGTTATTGACCTGTTTATTTAGTAATAATACCACGAGTGCTATCAATATAAGCATGGCTTCGCTGATTTACTGAATGTCTTGCATGAAGATATACACCTTTCAGTCTGAATCTACAAAAGTACCAAGACCAAGTAAGATTAATCCACATTTTGATTTCCTGAATAGTGCACCTACCTACACAGAGATTGCTTATTAGCCATTTTCCGCGAGCCTTGCATTAAGTTTCGTATCTGATCATCGAGCTTTTAGTGTATGAACATTTGTTCTTAATTTCGAGAAAGCTGTTAATTAAAGTAAGGTTAGATTACTTAACATTTGCGACTTTCCGATTTAAAGAACAGAAGCATTGGGTTCATAGAAAAACAAAAAACTAAATATTGGGCTATTTATGTGCCCTAGTGCAAACGTGTGACGACTGATCCAATAACTCGAACTCTGTTTACTTTTGTCGCTTATGTGAACCAAAAATGTACTATTTATTTTTTCTGTGAATGATTTCAACGCTTTAGGGTTAATTCCACCAGTGTGTTAAAGTTTAAACTATTAATTGAGGATTAAAATTACATACAAACCGGGCATATTTAAGCTTTTAAACCCCCTTCTTTTATAACCTCGGCCTTTCACTACCTTTTAAGTCAATGTCAATAAAAAGGAAATTTATTTTTTTATAGTTCAAATAATGATATTTAACCATGGTGTAAGGATACAGGTGAAGCGGTGCGCAGGTTTTATGACGTCAACATCGGTATTGCCACGGCCGCCTATACACTGTAGTGATGGGATAATCGGATGATTTTAATAATCGGAAAGTCGATACTCGAATATTTCAATAATCGGATGATATTCCGGATGATCGCTCAAATGTGCCCGTCGGTTTCAAGACGGTCGAGAGTCGAAACACGAATCATCGAGATATGAGTACTATTGTTATGGATGCGTAATCGGCACTGTTCATGATTTCGATCTGAGAAAGATTGATGAAATGATTATTGGTCATCAGGATTTTTTATTTTTGTAATATGAAATAATTTTGCAGTTAATTAATTTTATTTTGCACTAATGATTTATTGTGATTATTACTTTTGAATTTAAGGTTATTTTTTAAAATGCTTTTTATTTTTACCAATGATTTATTGTGATTTCTAGATATTAGTTTTAAATTTAAGTTTTTTTTGTTTTTATAAATTAATAATTATAGTAGTTTCACAATCTCTAAAATAATTTAGTATATTTCCTTAATTCTAGTGAGAATGTAAACATAAATTGCCGCGTTTGAGAATCCACATCGGATGCATCTGAGATGTAAAAAATCTTTGATCACGTGATTCAGTATACGTAAATGTAATGGGACAGATGTGTCCGATGTGGATAAAAAAACGCTCGAGATGTAAAAAATGCATCCGATGTGGATTCTCAAACGCGGCAAATATAATACCTAAACTACAAAAACAAAAGAGAATACACACTTTTATCAGACACCACAAAAGACCCATGATCCAATCAAACCAAATACGTCGCTGCAAATCAATGAGGTTGAATACTACCTCCACTACCTCCATGCTGCAAATAGTGCAAATACCGAAATTCAAATAAGATTATTATTCGGACGATCGCTTTCGATTCGAAATCGACGACGCAAAACGCAACCATCCAGCAATCCACACGAAACAACTCGAGTAGTACGAATACTAACTATTCCATACCTTAACCGATTATCATCCGAATTCTCTCTTAGTATTCGGAATATTCCGAATATTCTAATAATCGGATGATCGATTATTTTTAATTCGGATGATCCCAACACTAATACACTGCCATGCCATTCCATGGCTTTGTTTACATTTTGTAATGATTGTCAAGAAGTTTAACTTTTATTTCCTAGTTCTATAATCATTATAAAACTGAAAATATATTTAGAAGAAAATAACAACTGCGTCAAATAACATCAAGTTATGCTCAATAATACTTACAAGAAAAGTCACTATAGGCAGATAGACGCTTGTACAAAAGTAATGCCAAATAAAAAAAATATTTTGTGCTTTTATACAAAAAAAGTAGGTAATTTATTTCGAATTTAGCCATGGTGTAAGGAATTTAGCCTAATATAGTTTCTCTCTGGCGTAAAAAAGATAGTGTTCATCAGAAACTGAATTTTTCCATCACAAAACTTGGAAGAGGATGTTACATCTAGGATTTAAATCTTCATACCTAGCATTGCTATCTGATAGATTGAGATCAAGATGATAGCCAAAACGTACCTAAACTTACAGAGACATTACCATTAAAAAGTTTTAGTGGCTCAGCAGGGATAAAAATTGGAACTAATAAAAGGCATACACAAATAACTAATTTAAATGTGAAACTGAAATATGTAGTGTCCCCTGTATAGTGGAAAAATGTTTAACCTCTTGCCAATTAATTAATAATAGGAAGTGCTGACTCATTAAATATGTTTAAAAAGCAAGAAACTCTTGCTCAAAAAGGTATACTACAAAGTGGATAAATTTTTCTGATTCCTTGAATTAAGTAGTTCATTTTAATTTATGTGTATACTCCTGTATATATATTTCTCGATTGTCATATTTGTACTTAGGTTGTGCATTTTTGTTTTTATATTATATTTTGTCTTGATATTAGAATTTAAAAAATTTTAAAATAAAAAATTTCATTTATGAATAAGTATTTTGTTTGTTTCTTTTCCTTTGAATTTTAACTTATGTTATCTATCTTTGTTAATAAGAATGTAATTAATTCTTCAACAATAAATAATTTTGAATCGATTCAAGTAAACTTGTGTATAATGTTAACGAATGCTGAACAATAAAATTAAGGTGAAATGAATTTTATTATGATCAGTATATTTTTTTAGTCGCCAATTTTCTTAAATAATCAGTTTGGAAGTATGTGGTCACTTTTATAGATTATAAATGTAATAATTTAATTTTAAATTAGTCATCAAACATGGATATCAATAACTTGTATGCACAGATCAATTACTTTCTTGTATGGTTGGGTGCTGGTAAACCCCTTTATGCATTTAATAAATAGAAACACTTGGCAAAACATACTTTATTTTAATAAAAAGCACAGAGGTGTTATTTTAAATTGATTTATTTATGTTTAAAAATGGTTTATAGATAATGTTTACTTCTTTATCTTGTTTAACACTTTATAATGTATATTTATTGTTCTAAATTTAAACATTTAGGCCAGTCTCTTAAGGTAGTAAACCCAGGTAAAGGATAATGAACAGTTCTTAAAATCTATAAGCCTTAGGACGAATGCTTCTTAGGGAGATTGTGGATGCTATGTCATCCGAACTTCAACGAATTCTTTTTTTATTTTCATTGTATAAAACATTTATTTGACCCGGAGTGAAACATTTACTTTACTTTCCTGAATTTCCACTTGAGAATTATTTTTCAACTGGCTAATTTCTTCTTTCAATGAAAGTATTTCTATATTTGATTTGTTGCATTTTTCAGTAATTTTGTTTAGTTCTTCACGAAGACTCTTAATAGTTTTCTCTAAAATAATAATTTAATTTTTAATATTGAAATAAAAGCAATTATCACTTCAAAGTTTAATATTTAATAAAAAAATTGTTTCGAAATGATTGTAATGTTAATTAGTATATGCTAAGTTGTGTAATTTTCTTTTCAAAGCCACATTTTTTGTTAATAAGGTAAATTTGTACATACGTTTCTAGTTCTGATGATACCAATATATTTTGAGTGTCTGTTTCCAAACTTTGATTCTCCTTGTCCTGGTCTGCAGTTGACAATTGTCTGGAATGCCCCGAAATATTAACAAAGCTCTCAATAAATGTTTGTCGATATCTTTTTGCCTGCCTTCTTAATCTATCTTCACTTTCTGCAGACAATTGTCTTTTTTTCAATGGGAGATTTTCAGTTGGAACTGCTGTTTGTTTTAAGTTTCTACCAGTCTTAGTGGAGTAGTTTAATAGCCTCTGTTGTAAGGGTATTTCAAAACTATCCTTCGAAAAATGTATGGAACAAATACAAGCTTAAAAAAGAAACAAGACATAAAATTAATCATATTCAAGTTAGGTTTGCAAAAATCATACCATTTTTCAAATTAATTGTATCTTTTCACCCTCAACCGTTGACCCAGGCTTTGGCTATATCTGTTTTCGGAAATCCAAAATACTTAATATTTGTTCTCTTTGTTTTTCTTAAATAGTTCTTGCTGCCAAACACTGCACAACCTGGCATTTTGTTAGTAACTACACACCCTAAAATATAGTAGATTTTAATGTATCAATAATATAATAATAATAATAATAATAATAATAATAATAATAATAATGATATATTAAAATAACAATAATGAATATAAACTATTTCTTTTATCTTTAAAATACAACAAAAATGTTACATAACCTAACTTTATATCAATTACACTACCAACTTAATTAGAAATTAATTTAATAATACGTACCAATAATTTCTAAACAGGCCTATTGATATATAGAAATGATATTAAATATTAAGATAAATATATCTATAAACTTCTAAACACTACCAGGAAAATATTAGAATAACTTTAAAAGTCGCTTTTTAACATTGGAGACATAGGCAAAACAAAAATATGCTCCGCAGGTGACGTCATGCGCAAGAATGACCAAATTTCGTACCGCTTACCGCTTCACCTGTATTCTTCCACCATGTATTTAACCAAAAATAGTACAATAAAAACTTGTAAATCCGTTTCTGCTCTTCCGCCATTTTAGTGAGTGCAAAAGCCACGCCTACCGGTCCCACTTTTGTATATCAAAAATAATACATATGACGTATCCTTACGTTGCCTTATCAATGGGCATTTCTTTATAAGCTTACCAGAACATACTTCTGTAACCAGAGCATTTCTTTATAACGTTTGGTTACTCGGCTTTGGTTACATGTTACCAAAGCATATGTAGCTATACCTAACGAGGCATTTATTTATAACCTTACTAGAACATACTATAATAAAAAATAACAAAGTCAAAACATCCTAAAATTTCTAAAATTCTAATTCCGTTTAGAAATCCCCAAACTTAAATTAAATTTGACATATGACATTCAATAATAGGGAAACCATGGTATGCGTAATGTCACCACAGTAACCACAATACTGTAACCAAGTATGTTGTAGTAAGCTTATAAAGAAATGCCTTTTTAATCATCCGCTTCTGCTTCCGGAATTGTCGGTTCAGTCGTTCTAACCGGTCAGATTAAAACAAGAAAACCGACAATTCCGAAGCAGAAGCGGATGATTAAAACGCACCTATTAAAAATATTGCGCCAAGATGTAGGCAACACGTAATAAGGGTTCTCTCCTTTTAAAAGGCACTCAGAAAGCTGCGCAGTGCGACCATTCTCCGTATAGTAAAAGAAAATCAAAGTATGTGCCGCTAGCTTGATAGAGCCGCTTGTTGACACAATTAAATGACAAATGTGATGACAAATGGAAATAGAGGTTACGTTAAATAACATCCGGTCCGCCATATTATTTGCCCAAATCGGCCAATTTTTCGGAACGTTTTTTAGGGGTCTATATCCTATCCACTAAAATAATACAGATCAGTGAATAGACCCCATTCCTGATAAACCGTTGGCAACGCTGTTCTCAACACGTGCCGTATTGAAAGATGAGAATCCCACTGCTGAACTGAACCACATACTTCGATGTGAACTGAACGCGCCCCAGGCCTGCATGTAGGCAGTGTTGTTCCTGGTTGTACAATTGTACAAAAAGTTGTACAATCAGTTATGCGGTTGTACTGTTGTACGCACTTTTAAAAAAAGACAGAAATGTTGTACAATTTGAAATTGCTAAATATTTATGTAAAATCGGGTATATAAAAGGTTTTCTTCGCTCAAAAAGTCTACGATTTGTTAAATAGCATGCACTAAAATTAATAAAAAAATAAAAGTTTAAATTTGGCGCCATTCGCGACCAATCAGTACACCGTTTTACATCAAAAATATATTTTAAACTGGAAAAAAGAAGAATTTTAAGCATGGGAAAGTAGTAGGCCATAGTCTGTCAATAAAAAAGAAGAAGATTAATTAGTGTTTGTACAACCGAAAGTAAAAGTGTACAATTTTGACACTGAAAGTTGTACAATTCAAAAATCCCTAGGAACAACACTGCATGTAGGTTCTTTTCTGTCATTATTGTCAAAAAACAGTTTTGATATTTTTGATACTTTTTGTGAGTAATTTTATTGTGATTAATTTCATGTTTGCACTGTCAAAAATGTTCATTTTGTTAGTTTTCTAAATGTTGTTAGTTTTAGATCCAAAAAGTTGATAACAGTGACTTTTGCAATCAAAAACGTCTAGAAACGGGTTTAATGAGACGTAAAATATGTAGTTATTATAAAACACAATGCCAACATGGTTTCTTTTGCAGTGTTCTAGTTCACAAATTTTAACAATAAATTTTGAACTTTACATTTAAGCAATATGGTAGTGAAAATATTAGATTCGTGACGACTCACTAATAGTAAGTTATTATGGAATCTATCCGAAAGTGGCTGTACAAACCAAAGGTAAGGTTTATGTAGATTTTTTGCTATCACATAAAAAATTTGTTATTCTCAATGATATTGAATCTTTATCAAAATTTATTTGCATACGCGCATTTGTTTACAAAATACTTTTGGGAGCCTATAAACATTTAAAGGTAAATAACATGTTGAATATAGAATACATGAAAATTAAAATTGACTTAACACAAAATACAAGTTTATACAGTTTTTATTGAAACATGTGTTATTTATTACTATTTTAATACATTGCCACAATGGTACAATGTTGTAAGTTTCTACAGATTTCTACATAGTCCATTTTTACTTTCTACCTCATGTTCTACATTTATATATTACATCATTTGTATTGAAATGTAGATTGTTTATTAATATAAATAATGTATATTATAAATCATTAATCTCCATAAAAAATATGTTGATACCTACTTAAGATTTATTTTCTACTTCAATGTTAATTTCTCATATAAAACTATCCAGATCAAAACATAACTATAACCTGTAGCTATTGCTAAAAAACAACAATCTTTACACCCAAATACCTACATTTTTCAGTGTTTACTTCTTGTTTTCAAGATTGTCTATTTTTAAGACATCCTAACTATTTCAACCAAAGTTTAAACTCTACTAAAATATTTTTTGAGTGTCTAGATAGAAAATAATTTCTCTCAAAAATGAACAAATCAATAATATGAAAAGAGAGAGTTCAGCCTTGACTGAACATGTGAAACTGTGTTTTCAATGGTCTCCATATTATTTAGTTATTTAGTGTGGAAAACCAGCGTATTTTTTTCTTTATTTGTAATTAAAGTAATGTGAATACTGCATCTAACAGCTGTAAGTGGAAAACTGTTTAAATTTTACTATTAAAATGTGTCCCTTTCTTAACATAAATAGTAAACAAACACATTTAGGATAGTTGCTATCAAGCGGTAATCATGATCAGTGTTGCCAGAATATATTTTTGTAATGTATCAGATTTGTCTAAAAAATTACCAGATTTCATAAAAATTTACTAGATTCCATAAAATTACCAGATTTTTCTAATTATGAAGTATGGTCATTAAAGAGCAAAAAAAGGTTTATAGAGAACAAGAACACAATAATTTTAAACAATATTTTATCTTTCGACAAATTTCTGACACTATTTTATCTCTCGAGCAGTTTTTGAATAAGATTTTAATACCTTTTGATACTCTTTTATCTCTCGAACAGTTTTTAAATCTTTTTTTATCTTTTGAGCTATTTTGAAACAATAGTTTATCTCTCGATAAATTTCTAACATTATTCGATCTCTCGAGCAATTTTTGACCATTTTTTTTATCCCTCGAGCAATGTTTGTACAATTCTTAACACTATTTAATCACTCGAGCAATTTTTAACAGCCTTTTTTACCTTACAAGCTATTTTTGAACAATATTTGATCTCTCGTGCAATTTTTGAACAAAATTTTAACAATTTCTAACACTATTTCATCAATTTGGCTATTTTAAAAAAAAAAATTAATACCTTTTAATAATATTTTATCTCTCAAACAGCTATTTTTAAAAAATATTTTATCTTTCGATAAATTTTCAACAGTATTCTATCTCTCAAGCAATTTTTAACAACTTTTTTTTATCCCCCGAGCAATTTTTGTACAATTTTTAACACTATTTAATCACTCGAGCAATTTTTAACAGCCTTTTTTACCTTTCAAGCTATTTTTGAACAATATTTAAGGTCTCGTGCAATTTTTGAGCAAAATTTTAACAATTTCTAACACTATTTTATCTCTCGAGCAATTTTTGAAAAGATTTAACACCTTTTGATAATATTTTATCTCTTGAACAGTTTTAAAATAATTTTAAACAAATTTATAACAGTATTCTATCTCTTGAGCAATTTTTAACAACTTTTTTTATCCCTCGAGAAATGTTTGTACAAAATTTTTTGTACAATTTTTTAACACTATTTAATCACTCGAACAATTTTTAACAAATTTTTTATATCTTTAGCAAACTGCACAATATTTTAACTCTCGACAAATTTATAAAAATATTTTAACTCTCGATAAATCTTTAACAATTCTCGAGCAATGTTTGTAGAATATTTTCTCTCTCGAGCATTTTCTAATAGTATTTTATCGTTCGAGGAATTTTTAAAAAATGTTTTATCTCTCGAGAAATCTCTAATAGTAGATATCTCTTAAGTCAATTTTGAACAATATTTTATTTCTCAACAAATTTTTCAATAGTATTTTATCCCTCGAGCAATTTTTTAACAAGGGTTTAACATTTTGTAATACTGTTTTACCTCGAGCAATTTTTTAACACGATTTTAAGAAATTATTATACTATTTAATCTCTCGAAGAATTATTAAATATTTTTATCTCTTATTAAATTTCTAACAGTATTTTTATCCCTAGAGCAATTTTTGAACAATATTTTACCCCTCAAGGATTTTCTAATACTATTTTATACTTCGACCAATTTTTAACATCCTTTTTTACCTCTCAAGCCATTTTTGAACAATATTTGATCTCTCGTGCAATTTTTAAACAATGTTTTATCTCTCGAGAAATGTCTACTATTTTATCTGTGAAGTAATTTTTAACAACTGTTTTAATTTCTCTTGCAATTTTTGATAAATATATTTCTCACTTCAAATGGAAACGTACGCTGAAAAAAGTACTAGATTTTGTTTCGAGTGTACTAGAGTACCATATTCTCAGAGAATGTACTAGATCTAGTACAATTGTACTAGACTGGCAACACTGATCATGATAATGAAACCCAAGTATATGCTTTGGCATTGAGGCAGGCCCATATACGATTTCTTGGTTACTCCGTGACTTAAGAACCTTGAATCATTACATCTAATAGTCAATTCAGCGATTTGGAAAATACATGACAAGATTATTTAATACCTCTAGGAACCCTAATCCAACCACAAAGTATACTTTTCTCGTACATATTGTATTTATCAAGCAAACAGATGGTAGAAAATTTTATGAATAACCATGAAGAAATACAAGTTCAAAGTTCATTATCTTAGTTTGATTTAAATTGAAAAAATGGGCAAATATTTTAAGTGTTGCCAAAACAAAGTATTTGGAAATTATGTATGTATTAAATGTATAAATATTTTTCATCCCAGTTGTATGGAGCGGATGAAAGATGCTACAATTTTGAAGGGGTATATTTTTATTTATTTATACAAGTTCATACAAGTTTATTAATAATGTAATTTCTGGAATATAAAACAACAAGCGCCTAAGTAAGTGAACACTTGTATTGTGCTGGTTAATATATGTTTAATAATTTCATTTTAATATAATTGTAATAATATTGAGTACATCTTAGAATAAAATAATGATGTGGTTACAGATTTGTTTATACCTACCCTACTCTACTATTTTTATAAACTCATAATAATGTAAAAAAATAAATGTTTAACTTAGTTTAGAAAAAGTTTTTGTTTGTAACATTCCTTATACTATGTGGTAAAAGGTTATATGTTTTTGGCAATGTATATACCAAGAATCTATGACAAACATTTCTATTAAATTTAGGAAAATATAGTAGCTTATGGGAAATACTTCGCATACTATACACAGAAGTTACGTAATTTTGTTTAGACTTGTTAAAAGCATATATACAAAAGCTGTGAAAGTAAAGCGATCTAATATTACAAATATCTTTTGTATAGCAAGTTAGAGTGATAGCGTTTATTTCGGCTATAAATAATTTTTAAAATATAATTTTGTGTAACATTTGGCTTTTGTAAAGAGTTCTTATACAATCCACCCCATACTAGAATACCGTAACGAAATAATGATTCAGCAAGAGATTTGTAAACTAACAATAGCAATGTTTTTGACAAACTTTCACGTAATTGATAGAATTTATAAATAAGTTTCCTTATTTTTTTTGTCAGGTAATCAATATGGTTACTCCATTTTAAATGTTGGTCAATGATTATTCCCAAGTACTATTCCCATTTGTTATAAAAACATACTTTCTGTGCCGGAACTGAAAAGTATACTGAAGAGGTATTAAAAAAGCTGAAGGAACTGTTAGGAAACAAACAAATAGAAATAAGCAACTTAAAAAAAAATTGTGAAAATTCATAGGAATGAGCAACAGATTCTATTGCCTAATTGACTATGGTAGGGTAGGTGTCTACGGCGCCGCATTCATTTGCTAGTCAATTTTGTGGTAAACAAGACACCGGTTTCGAATCCTACAGAAGACCATGTGAATTTATTTGCATGGTTCTCTATGCACGCCATATTAGCAGAAATTTAATTTCTGTTGATATTACATCCAGATTATTAAAATCGCCATGCATTGTACCCGAAAAAAACTAAATATGAATCTCTGAACCCTGAAATTAGTTTATTAATGTCCCTAAACAGTGAGTTAAAATGCAGCAAACATTAGCTCTTAAAAGAAAAACTGGGTATGATAATTAATTCTAATAATTCTGGATCTGGAGTGAGTACAAATATTACTTCTAATAATCAAAACCAGCTAGTATCATATAGTAGTGCACTTAAAATTATATCAACAAATAAACCCAGTCTAGTGATAAAACCCCAAGAATCCTCAATTAACAACGATGATATTTTAAAGGGCATTCAGAAGCATATTCATCCTGGTGAAAAAATATCCATATCGACAGTATTAACCCTATTCTTGGCAAGAACAGATCCACTGGAGAAAAAATTTTTTTTTACATATTTGGTGTATTTGAACAAAATAACGTAAAAAGAGAAAAACATTTTTTTTGCTTAGTTTTGATTTTACAGGCCCCTATTTTTATGTATATTATCAGATACGCTGCCAGCTTGGCGACAATACTGTTTCGTATCCTACGAGATACTACGCCTGGTTAAGTATACACAGCGTTGCCAGATGAAAAAAGAAATATATGGTATCCGACACTTAAAAAAATGGTATTTTACTAACAAAAAATGGTATCTTGAATAATCTTGATAATACCAAATAATAAAGTTTTACACAAATAAAAATCAAAAGTATAATTTTTTTATTTTAAACTATGATTTAATTTACAAAGTATTATAAGAGCCGAGATAAGAGAACAGACGGTAGGGTCATTATAATATTGCTGAACTGTAATAATAAAATTGTATGTACAAATCTTTTAGTAATTTATAACTGTAATCTGTAATCTATAGGAACATATATTAATTATACAATGAGGGCGTATAGGTCGGAATAAATTCGATAATTTTCTGTCTCATAGGAAGTATTTTAATAAAATCCTCTCACTTGTCAATTTTTTTTATTTTCAACTGCACATCTTTCGCTACAACGTCATCGATATTTTTTTAAATAAACCACATATTTTTCTTTTCATTTTTGAATTCCCCGATAAAAGATACATTTTTGTAATCGTCTATTATTGGGCGTATTTTAGTAGAGATGTAAGACCATTCTTGTTACTTGTTAGTAGAGTAGAGATATAATGAATGAAATGAAAATCAAAAAGTTAAAAATATGGTGGTAAAATGGTATCAGTACCTAAAAAATGGTAAAAAAATGGAAAATGGTATCCTCAAAAACTTGCAGGTATCGTAGTAGAAAAAATGGTATAAATACCATAAAAATGGTATACCTGGCAACACTGAGTATACATAAGTTTAGTGTTCTCTCTGGTCAAATTGTACACTAATGACATAGGCGGCACGTTAGGCAGTTTATCGGGCATATAATTCTAAACCTTTTTTAGCAGGAAAGTCAATAATGACTCTTTTTGCATCTTGTTTTATACTACAGAACTGTGGTTATAGATACTGGTAACGTATATATTTTGTTTTTGACCAGTAGCAGCTCGTGAGCAAAAAATTGGGGGTTCACAATGATACAATATAGATCTCAGTACAGATTTAAGTAAAAAACTTTCAGTTTTTATAATACATCTTTCCAAAACACTGAAAACTTTTTACCTAAATCTGTACTGAGACCTAAATTCTCTCCTTGTGAACCCCCAAATTTTTGGTCACGAGCCGCTACTGGTTTTGACCACAAATAATAGAAGCAATAAAGTTAACCATATTTTCGTAATTCGCTTTACTCAGTAAAGAGTACGCGCCTTTAATTTCAAATAATTAACTTAAAATTATTCAAATAGGTAAGAAAACTCATATTTATTTATAAAAATCAAACAAAACTTGTAATTTTATAAAACAAGTTAAAAATACAGAAAGTTGAAACAAAACTAAAACTACAATACGAATAAACAAAAAATAAAACGGTAACATTCATATGCATTCATATTGCAGAATAATAATCAAAATAATAAGAATTCATTTACTAAAAATCAAACATAATTTCCAATTCTATAAAAAAAAATTAAAATCACAGAAAGTTTATGCAGCCAGGTCTAACAAAATTTTTGTACGGTTGGCCTACAAATAAAAATAATATGGTGTACGCCATTGAATTCCACGGGCGTGATTTTTTACCGAGTACTTGGTAGTGTGTCCCACCAGACACAAATTTAATTTACTATGTGCTTGGCAGCGTATCTCCTCAGAAACATAACATTTTAAACAGTCTCTAATTTTTTTATGTTAGTACTTTACTAAGGTTTGCATGTAGTACAATAGTAATAATATATTTCTGTGTATGCGTACTCATATCTTATTATCGCGCCTAATTTCCAAAAAAAATAAAATTTTATAAACAGGTGTACTCACCATTTCTCAAAATGTTCGATTTCACCAACATGCATTTGTTTAAAATGACATATCTTGACTAAAATGGAAATAATTGACTTCAAACCTAAACGGCCGTTAATACAGGGTGTGGTACATACGGTGTTGCGAACATAATCCCCAAATTTAACGATTTACTACTTACAAAAAAATCGGGAAAATTGGTATCTTTAGAGATACGACGCCAAGAAAAGGATTAAGGAGGTCCTTTCGCCACCAATGTTAAATAAAAAATATTAGATTATGACTAAAATTAATTTTTTTCTAATAGTAGATGTCCTTATTTATCTAATAGTGAACTTTTAACTATACCTTACCGTGCAAATTTTTGAGAAAATTTTTTTTAAAAATGTGTGTTTGTACAGTGTCTTATGAGAAAGTAAGACTTCAACAACAATTTTCGAATTATAATTAATTTTACTATTATTTATTGATTAGATGGAGTAGAAAAAACTAAAAATAAGGTTTTTGAAATATTTAGATTTTGTTTTATACAATAAAATATATAGAGTAAACCGTGGAACTTATTGAGAAATTAATATTAAAAAATCACAAAAAATTTTCAACTAGGTTGCTTGAAAAGCATGTCTTGTTTATAAAAAAACTATATTCATCACCTTCAATCAGAAATCAACTATGGTTAAAAAGAAATTGCAATTTATTGAATTGAAAATTGGCCAAGTTAATACACGTTCAATTTTAACTAGTATCGCTGACTTGATGGTTGTTATTAAAAATCAGGATTTTGTCATACTAGCCATAACTGAAACATGGCTTTCTGATGATATAACTGACTCTGACGTCAACATTCCTGGGTTTTCATTCTTTCAAAAGAACGGATCGTCATGGAGGAGGAATGGGTATATTTATTAGGACTTGTAATTTTTGATGACTGTTTTTATACCTCTTGTTTAGAGCACCTTTGGATCACTTTTAAACTAGACAGTATTTCTTTTTGTGTTGGTGTTATGTACAGACCACCGGATAAAAATTTAAAAGATGCTATTCAACATTTAGATAACTTATTGCCAACAATTGTTACATACGTTTGTTCTACGAAACAAGTGATTTAAATGTGCGCTCCCGAAAATTAACAGTTTCAGTGGTAAAAACTTTGCAGACAATTTTGTATTTTATATCAATCGATTTATAAAGTTATGAGAAACACGATGAAGTAAGTGAAAACTCTTTAAATATATTTTATAACGAAATAAGCACAAAATAACAGTGGATTAACAAAATACCAAGATAGAAAAACTGGTTTATTTTGCTGATAAACATTAAAATACGAAGTCAGTGGCGTATATGGGTGATTGTATGAATATTGAGTAATTACTTGAAGTAAATTTGTCAAATCAAATAATAAAAAAATTTTATAGTATCAGTTATTAAAATATGATCAAAAGAAGGGTTGAGTTCTTGTGTGAAGTTGAACCAGCTTAAAAATGCTTAGTTTTTATTTTTTTTATATTTTTTTGTAAAATGGTGTCACGGGAATGACAAATTATACACGGGAATGACAAATTGTATACAGGGGAAGGAAAACTATACAACATGAGATTGATTTTAAATTTTAATTTAAATATTTAAGTTTTTTTTAATAAAACAAATATTTAATGAGACATTTATCAAAAAAAAAAAAAATATATTAATAATAATATGGAAAACAAAATAGGAACTCTGTTAAAAAAAAAACTAATATAGAATAACATCAAAATAATTTAAACTTATGCACTTTCAAATACATCAATTGAACGCGGAAATTTGTAATATATTCTGTGTCCCTTTATTATTAATTTTGGTTCCGGAAGAATTTCAAGTATCTGTTCTTCTTGAACATAAGATACGTCATTTTCTTCTCCAATCTTAAATGTATCTCCATTTACACAATCAGAGAGTCTCAAGAAAGCAACTTTAATTTCATCATCTTGAAAATCTGATTGACACACAGCTACATATCTATAATTTATAGCAAGTTTTTTATTAACACTTTTCAGAGACACTAATACATATTTTCCAGTTTTTGCTCCGGAACTGAAATAAGAACAAGTTGGTACTTCATCATCACTATAAACATCACTAAATTTTAATTTAGAATCGTTTTTTAATAAAGTACTAAGGGGCAAATCTTCATCAGAGCATTCATGTGT
Source organism: Psylliodes chrysocephalus (assembly GCA_927349885.1). NCBI lineage: Eukaryota > Metazoa > Arthropoda > Insecta > Coleoptera > Chrysomelidae > Psylliodes > Psylliodes chrysocephalus. Next base: position 72,290,575 of record OV651813.1, read on the forward strand.
CTTTGAAGAAGGGGATACATCTTCATAAGAGATGGATCCTAGATTGTAGTGCTTACAGAAATCTGTACATGTGAAACAAGAAAGACTTCTTAACCAAAGCTTTTTTTGTACAGGTATAACCTGATGCACTTTTAGAGTGCCTTTAAAAGCTAACAGATTTTGTTTACTGATAATAGATGCAAACGTGTCTATATCTTTAGAATTAATTATATAAAAAGATATACCAGGACAGCATTCTTTTAAAACATTAACGAGAGACTCAAAACTAGAAATGTCTTTCCCTTGTGCCACAACTCAATCTGCAGTTCTCTTACAAACGCCACCAATGCCATCAGGAGCTCCCTTGCCGTGACCTGTTTCGTGGTAATTCCATGAAACATTTTTAACTTCTGGAAAATGCTCCATGAAGTGATTAGTAAGGAAAGAGAACATCTGTTTGTTCCTATATTGGGTTGCAGGACTGTCACTTAAAAAGTGGATTGTATCGATTCTATTTTGTGTATATTCTTTTAGGATAGGTTGGAGGTGAGCCCAAATAGCTGCCGGTCCATGATGTAGTGATTCTGACAGAGTACAGTAACTTTTGGTAACAGTGTCTAACCCATCATTGGAGTAAACTACAACAGTGTGCAATGTAATTTGTTGTCTCGCACTTCCAAAATGAAAAGACTGTATTTCTTCCGCATATTTCAAAGAATAATTTTCACTGAAATCACAATGTATTATGATTTCGTTGGCTTTCAACACTTTCTTCAGTACGGAGATAGAGTGATGCTGATGTAAAATTCTGCCTTCATGACTCAAAAATACTGGCAGCTTTTTCATGAAAATGGTTACCAACTCAGCTGCTTTGACTTCTTTGGGTTGCTTTGCGACTTTTCTGGTTTGTTTAACTGTTTGTGTTTTCTTGTCGAAATAGTTCTGCTTTAAGTAAATCCACTGGAAATATTGTAAAAGTTCGCTTTCAATGTACTCTTTAAAATGAGGTTTGGCATTTTCACAATTATTGCATTTACGTAAAAGGCAGTCTGCAGCATATGTGCTACAACATATATCTTTAATTACATCATTGGGAGTTTTCCCAAATACAATTTTATTTATGTACAGACTTTGAACTATTAATTCCATATTGGCATGGATAATACATTTGCAAGTCTCTCTATCGGAAACTCTCATTGGCTTAATATAGAAAGGTCGGGCAAGACAAAAAAATTTGTAACTTATTTTGAAGTTCGGATATGCATGAAGAAACTTTTGGTACAAATTCTTCAACGTGTTTGAAAGAAAACGCTTTTGTTTTGTTACCTTATCTTTTTTTACAAATTCTTTTTTACCAGGGCATACCCTACTATTGTCCTCTAGTTCTAAAAAGTCTTTAATTTTTAGTTTAATAATGTCAGTTCTTTGAATATGTTTGCCTTTTTTTCTCTCAAAACTCATTATATTTTTATTGTTGAAATTTGATGATTTTCGAAATTTCATGACTGTAGAAAGTTTTGTTCGCATTTTGTATTTTTCTATTACTTTGCCATCCAACATTTTTTTAAATACTTGTTTCTTTTGATCGCTTTTTAATTCTTGGTAAGTATTTACTAACTGCTGCTGCACTACTTCACCAAATATTAAACTTCTCTTTACTTCTTCAACTTTTGAAGGTTCAATCTGGGATGCATTTAATAACATGTTTACTTTTGTTAGTGGAGTCAAGTTTGAATCAGTAGTCTCATGACTTCTTTGTTGTTTGTTCTTTTGTAGAAGTCTATAGTATTTCTTTTTATATAGTTCAGCCTTCCTTTTCAAATCCTGCATCTTAATCGCTGCTTCTTTCCTTTCCCTGTATCGTTTGATTTTGTTTCTGTTGGCTATTTTTCTGCCAATCTGTCGCTGAAAAGAAACGTCCACGTTTGCCGGCTGGTTTTCTTCATCGGAAGAAATAGGAGGGGTATTTAATTCCAATAAAGACGTTTCTATTTCTGTTTGCTTCTTTTTTAAACGGTAGTTCTTTTAATTTTCCTTCCATTTCTTTCGTATTCGACGTTGTTCCCTGGGGGTCATGTCTTTAACACTTTTCTTAAGATTATTTTGTTTCTGTTTCAAATATGTTTGCCGCTCCTTCTCTTTTTGTTCTTGCCTTTTAACTGGATCTTCCCATATTTTTCTTCGTCTTTCCCGCTCCCGCTCTTTTTTCTCTTAAAATATCTTCCCTCGGTTTCTTTACGCCTTGTCGTTTGTCCTAAACCAAATAAATAAAAGTCAATCTACATTTTTTACTTTTTATTAGATGTTCGTCATTTTCGTGTCAAACGTATCATTCCCGTGTCAAGAAAATTTCACGGGAATGACGACACGGGAATGACATATTCGGCAATATTTATTTAAAAAATATATTAATACAAACAAATTCAACTAAATTTTGCATGTATGAGAGGGACACTACTTTTAGTTCATTTTAAAGTAATTTGTTAAAAAAAAATATATATCTAAAACAAATTTTCACTTACCATGGTAATGACGGACCAGCAGGTTACAACCTTGTTTAAAAGCACAAATTCGCGTCGCACAATTTTGAATACAGCTTGTTCGAATTCGACGACGGCTCTTAGGCAACTGTCGACTTGAACGGAAATAATGGCGTTGTTGTGTTTTCTTAACACCAAGGTCAAATTCAAAAAAGGCGGTAAAGTGATCAACACGGTAATGACGAGATTTTTAAGGGACAGTCTTTAAAAATTTGTTATTTAAGTATGCCTTAAGTAAATCATGTTTAATTCGTGCTCCAGTAAAATATAAGTATCTCACAGTTGTAAAAAAATATTGTGTTCACTTACTTAAGTTTTTAGCAATATTATGATTACATTAAGTTTTGTTGTCATAGTAGGGACAGCCACGGGAATGACAAACCGGCAGATTTTTTGCGAAAAAAAAAAGTAATGCGTACTTTTTTCCTTAAATGTAATATATTACCATTAAATATATGTTTAATTGGATAACAAAACATTTAACTGCAACTCTAATTACACATACAATTGATTTTACAGAGCAGGGACATGGAATTACTCAGTATTCATACAATCACCCATATAGTACCTATTCATTATGAATCAAAATAAAACTTTAGATGATTTATTTGAATTACGGCCATATGCACCATTCTTCTGTTAATAGTTATCAGAGAGTTAACTACATAACTGACTGTTAAATTGACAATTTTGTATTCACCATTACAAAATAGGTACGACTAACAATCTGTTAAAGGCGTTGTTAATGTAACAAACCAAATTTGGCCTGTTAATTTTACTTATCAGACTATTTTAATTTTACTTGTTTATTTTGAAGGGCTATATAAGGTTTTATAGGATATGAACAGTAATATATACGTAATTATTTTTTATACTACTGTTAGATAACAGAGGACTTTGCTGGACAATGGTGCATATGGCCGTTAGTAAAACACATTAATCAGAATCTCACTAATAAAATTGATAATCTGAATCTTGAATTTAAAACCTTTTCACACAGTGTTGGGAATAAATTAGTAGAATTAGATAATAAATTAGAAGAACTTGATTCTGAAAATAAAAATTTAAAAACTAAATTAGAAATTGTGGAAAGAAAACTGAAAGAGCAGAATTTAATTTTTTATAGTGTATACGAAAAACCTGAAGAAACCATAAAAGAATTACTGGCTACTATAACAACAGTAGTTATTAAAGAGCATCTACAAATAAATATTGAAAATTTTGATATAACTAATATATACCGCATAGGAAAAAACAAAAAGAGCGTTAGACCAGTTTTAGTTAAATTTCATTCAAATTTAAAGCGTTCCGAAATTTTAAAAAACACTAGATTATTAAAAAATCTAATTAATTATAAAAGATTTAGAAGAAAAAAAAATTCTTGTTCAGTACATGAAAGAAGCAAAAAATCAAAATAAACGTGCTGTAATCAAAGGAAGAAAGCTTATCATAGAAAAAACGTATACAGCAACAGATACATTAAAGGAGAGAGAAGAAAAGTCAGACAAACATTTCTCACCACCACCATCCAGAAACAGTTTTAGTGCACCTCAAACACCAAACCAAATAGAGAGTGAAATAGAAGAAGTTGTATTCACAGAGAGTACTTTAGAGATTACTCAAAAAAATACAAGCTCGGAGAGGACAAAAGAAAGTGAAGAGGTAATTAAAGAACAAACTCAAGAAGATAAGAGGAAACGATACCAAACCAGGCTTGGCTCTGAATCAGGAGTGGGTTCCAAAGAAAATAAATTTTTAAAAGTAGGAAATCTAAATAACAATAAAAAGCCTAAATAAATTTTAAAGTAGCTAGGTAATATACAAAAATAAAAAAAATTCTAACTAAATGTATTTTAGATGTTTTTGAATTAAATAATCAATAGGTTTGTCTGAATTTTTTGCATAATATAAACTTATAGTAATTAAATTATGAACCCGTATATTAGAAATTATAATTATACTCAATTACAAACCATAGAGCTAGATTCTGTAGAACTTTTATATTAAAATGTGATAGAAAAGTGATTCATAATTTAATTACGCCTTAGTGTTTACATAATTTATACTACATTGTTTATATATGTTTGTGTGTTGAATATTATTGTGATTTTGTATAATATATTAATTGTGTTTTAATACATTAAAAATTGGAGACACGCAAAAATGGAATCACCCACGGACAGGTCATACCTCTGTGGGTTACCATTTAGAATCGGTGAGTGAAAGAACAATACATATCCAAAATGACCATTTTGAGAAAAACAAAAAAAAACTGTTTTAAAGGAGAACTATGGGTTATTCGGCCTAAATATGTATTGTGAAGTTATAGAATTTTTGTTAACCGATAATAATATGTACATAAATTTAAAAATAAAATTATGCAAAATATGATATTTGAAAAAAATGACTTGCAGTTATACTGTTCTTTCACTCAATTTAAAAAAAATGCTTTAATTTTTTTTGTAGCTTTATTGATTATTATTTAACAAACTTATTTGTAATTTTTTAATCAGAATCTTCATTTTTGACTTTCCAAGAAATAATATATGGTAGTAAAACTCTAGGATTTCATCACTAAAGTAGAATAAAATTATCTTTATATTGGCTATCTTCTTTACGTTAGTAGGGACAACTTCTGAGTATGCCTTTTCTAATGACGAGCATACACGTAACGGTCTACCGGATAAGCCTACCTGTGCATGTATGCCTGCGCAGGTCGGCCTTATGTCTACCTGTGCAGGCATACCTGCACAGACAGACCGTAGCGTGTATTCCCGCCATAAGGGTAACTGCAGATTGGCATTAGGTTTGATATCAGTCTAATGCGCCCCACACATAAAAGTGTGCGAGAGAAAACCGCCTATGAAGGCACTTGTAGTAACATATCCAGTTATCCAGAAGTTTTACCAGTGTATGTAAACTGGCTGTACTGTGGAATGACAAAATTAGCTTTTTGTTCATCAGCTGATTTAACGGTTTTTTTATGAAAGTGCGACCACCAGTTTTTGAAATCTGTGTTAAATTTGTCTACGAAACGACATGGCTACTGAGTGAAAAAACAGTACATGCGCCGTACTTGTACTGTTCTTTCACTCAACCGAAAATTGAACAAGTCCCCATCGCTCGTATGATGTTGGTCTGTGTATTATTCTTTCGCTATGTGATAGGCCTATGAATTTTAAACAATTTGTCTATCTCAGTTAAAATTACCGTTTTTGGCACTTGTACTGTTCTTCCACTCACCGATTCATTTGTTTACTCTACTTTTAGTAATAATTGATAAGTATTATATATTCATAAATTTATATTAATTATTATGTTATATTATCTTTTGTGTTATCATTTTGAGTGAATAAATTTTATTTTTATTATTATTATTATTATTATTATTATTATTATTATTATTATTATTATTATTATTATTATTATTATTATTGTTATTGTTATTATTATTATTATTATTATTATTATTATTATTATTATTATTATTATTATTATTATTTTCGTTGTAAATTCCAGACCAGGCTATCTCGTATCTCCGACAACACGAGTCCTGACTGGCAAAAATACTCACAACTTCTCCCTGCTACCTGCAGAGTAAGAAATTATGAGTTCCGATTCTCGTGAGTTCTGAGCAACCTGAGTGAGCCCAGGATTACAGCCTTCTGCATTTCGGCGGCTATGTTTTCGGGTCTATTATGGCACGCCACCATTAATCTTAAATTAGGAACCAGATTATTTGTGATTATTTGTGATTATTTGTGATTATTATGATTATTATGATTATTATTATTATTATTATTATTATTATTATTATTATTATTATTATTATTATTATTATTATTATTTTTATTATTATTATTATTATTATTATTATTATTATTATTATTATTATTATTATTATTATTATTATTATTATTATTATTATTATTATTATTAATTATTATTATTATTATTATTTTTTTTTTCCGGAGGTGGGAAAATCCATCATGGACACGCTCTTTGCACGAATTGGACTTTAACCCACTAAAAAACCACCTCCTCCGAAAGAGCTGAACAGGTACCGCCATGGTGGCATATCTTCTGGGCAGCTCTGGTCTGTGCATTTAATTACTGCCTACCTTCCTCTGCTTTTGTCTTCAGTATTGTTTTTATATACTGGTGTACTATCTGCCACTTACCCCTCGTTTGCAACATTTCTTCCAGGAAATTGTCTGCTCCCAATATTACCCCTAGCTGGGTGTGTGTCCGTTGTCTTTGTATCGACCATCTAGGGCATTCGAACAAAGTATGTGGCACTGTATCTAAAGCTCCGCAGTATACGCAGTCCTCTGTCTCTTTTTTTTAAACCTATGCAGGTATTTGTTAAACACTCCATGACCTGTGAGTACCTGAGTGAGGTAGAAGGATGTGTACCGGTGCTTGCAGTTTAACCACTTCTGCAGGTCTGGTATTAGTGCTTTCGTCCACTGAGCGACCCCTTCTGTCTGCTCCCATTCATTCTGCCACATCTCGAGGGTGCGTTGCCTTTCTTCCTTTTTGGCTATATTATTGGTTTCTCTCCTGAGGTGTAAACGGAATCTTTCCCTTACCATCAGGTGTATAGGAATAATCCCGGCCACGACATTTAAGGCGACTGTTGATGCCGTTCTGTAGGCGCTGCAGGTTCGCAATAGGCATTTCCTCTCTACTCTAGATAGTAAGGTCTTATAGTATTTTATATGGAGCATCTGATGCCATATCTGTGCGCCATACAGTATGGTGGATTGGACCACGCCGTGAAGAATCTTTCTTCTCATGCTGCTTGGGCCTCGTAGATTTGGCATAATGCAAGACAAGCTTGTAATTCGCTGTTCTGCTTTCCTGGTGATTTTTTTCAGGTGTTCTCCATACTTTCCTTTTTCGCTTAAAGTTATTCCCAGGTATGTAACGTGTTTTGTAGGTCTTATTTCTGTGTCTGTCATGCGTACTATGAGGTTTGCTCTTTTCTTGGGGCCTCTCGGTTTTGTGATTTGCTAGGGTAAGCTTATGTTTTTCCATCCAGATCTCTACCATATCAAGGGCTACTTCTGCTTTATGGATGAGGTTGTATTTTGTATTTGCACATATCGTGAGAGCTAAATCATCGGCGAAAGCTACTGCATTAACTCCTTCCGGGAATCTGCAATTTAGTACCCCGTCATACACTATGTTCCACAGGGTTGGTCCAAGGACCGATCCCTGAGGGACGCCTGCTGTGATATTTACGACCTCTTTATTGCCGATAGTTATACCCCTGTCGTGTAGATAGTCATCTATTATGTTTTGCAAGTATTGTGGGATGTTTAGTCTCGCCAGACATTTTTTGATTTTGTCCCATGAAGCACTGTTGAAGGCATTTTTTACGTCTAAAGTAATTAGCAGTCCCCATTTTTTTTCATTTTCTACCCGTGTCGAGAGAGATGACCTTCTCTATGGCTTGAATAGTTGATTTTTTCCTGCAGAATCCGTACTGTTCCTCGCATATCCCTCCTTCTTCGTCCAGATATGCTTCTAGTCTGCCCTTGATTAGCGCTTCGTAAACTTTACTTATAGTGTTTAGTAGGCAGATTGGTCTGTATTTCGTACTATTTGGATCGGTTTGTACGTTGCTCTTTGGTATCAAGACCAGCTTCGCTATTTTCCATGCGCTGGGGAAGATTTGTAGGGTCAGGAGTTCGTTGAGAAACCCTAAGAGCCAGTTCGGCTTTTCCTTGCCTATTAGTTTAACAAGTTCTGGGGGTATACCGTCTATTCCCGGGGATTTTTTATTTTTGAGGGCGTTTAAGCATTTCGATAGCTCTTCTGCGCTAAACATGTTGACTTCTGCACTGGTTTCTCTTCTGATATTCCTATTTGTGCCTTTAGGAAATAGTTCATGAACAATTTTGAGCTTCTCCTCCCTGGGTAATGCATACGGGATGTAAGCTCTAAGCTGCTTCATTACAATTCTATAGCCATCCCCCCATATGTCGTTTTCAAGTTGCTGCAGTAATTCCTGCCAGAGTTTCTTTTTTGAAGTGAATATTAGTTTTTTTAGCTCTGTCTTCGATGCTTTGTAGGTATTTTCTGCAGTTTCGATCTCTCTTGTGCTGTGTCTTCTATTTGTGCGTATTCTGCAAGCAGTTCGTCTGTTTCTTATGCACTCGCGCCTTTTATTTGCAATATCAGCTGTCCACCAATGGGGTGTCCCTCTGCCTGCTTTGTTCCTTACAATGCTCCCTTTCCATATTTTGTTAGTAATGTCACTGTATTCGTCTATGTCCACGGTTTCTCTTTCTTTTATGTGCCAGTCAATAAGGGCCCTGCAAGCTTCCCAGTCTACGGTGGCGGGGTTTCTACGATCTTTTGTTGGTTTTCCATCAATAGTGTATTCTATGAATTTGTGTTGTGTTAGTGTCTCGTCTTCTAGTACTTGCCAGCTGCCTATTGATTTACATATTTCCTGACTGGCACATGTGACATCGATGAAGGATTTTGAAGCTCCTCTCACAAAGGTGGGTTTGTCGCCTCTGTTTACATTGAGGTTTAGTGTTGTAATCCAGTCCATAAATAATGTTCCCCTTCTATCAGTTACAGGCGATCCCCATTCGGCCGATTTGGCGTTGAAGTCACCTGCGATAACTAGCTCTGTCTGGCAGTGTCTGGCGTTTTCCATGATGTTGTCGATGCTATTTGTGTAGTCCTGATAGGATATATTTGGTGAAAGGTAGACTGCGTACAATGTGAAGCCTGGAAATGTAACTGTCAGGTAGTGGTCGTAGGAGTTTATTTTTTTAATGCAAATACGGTTATTTTTTATGTAAACAGCGACGTTTTTTAGATTATCGACAAACCAGCCTCTTTTTGCGCAGATTTTTTTGTTGGGTTCGCTGACGATTATTATATCGGCGTCAATTTCTGATGCTGTAGAGTAGGCTGCATCGTGTGCTGCCCTGGTTCTTCCAAGATTTGTTTGTAAAATACGTATCCTTTGCATTTCCCTCTTTTCCTTGGTGCTTGTTTGCTTGTGTAGTTGTTGTTCGTTGCTGTTGTTACTTGGTTAGAAAGTGCTGGGTAGTCTCTGTCCGGCTTCCTTTTTTCTGGCCTCCTCTATGAGTCTTTTGTATATTGGGCACCTCATATTGCTATTTCCGTGACCAGCTTCTTTGCAGTTGTGGCAGTATTCCTCATTGTCTTTAGGGCATTTATTATTATTATTATTATTATTATTATTATTATTATTATTATTATTATTATTATTATTATTATTATTATTATTATTATTATTGTTGTTATTATTATTATTATTATTATTATTATTATTATTATTATTATTATTTATTGTTATTATTATTATTATTGTTATTATTATTATTATTATTATTATTATTATTATTATTATTATTATTATTATTATTATTATTATTATTATTGTTATTATTATTATTATTATTATTATTATTATTATTATTATTATTATTATTATTATTATTATTTATTTATTTTATTTTATTTATTTATTAAATACACTGCTCTACAGGCTAAATGCCTAGTTATAGAGCAGGAAAAAAATTGTAATTACAAAAGTAAATATAAATATAACATATTGCACAATAAGACATAATTTGGATATAAGATAAATTACACAACATAACAAAACTTACACAATATAACAAAAATTACATAATATGACAAAAAATTAAATAAATTAATGACTATACACAAGCAAATAGTACCGAAACAGCTTTACAATTTTTTGAGCTGCGAAAGCTTACAAGAAAATAAATCAATTCTACCTTGCAGGTTGTTGCAGTTTTCACACATAAAATACAACGGCGAGTTTTTTAATAAATTTGTCCGAGATAGCGGGAGATAAAACATTAAGTTGTTTCGAGATTCAGTTCTTGGCACTTTAAATACAAGTTGTTCTAATAACTCGGAACAATCAATTTGGTAGTTAATAAGTTTATAGAGGAATATTAACGAATGATTTTTTCGTCTACATTCTAAGCTTTGCATTTGAAATCTATTTAGAAGTAACGTGTGATTTATCCCAATTGGTGGATATGTTCCGTCTATCTTAAATGTCAAGAATTTTAGATATCGTCTTTGAACGTTTTCAAGAGCGCTTATGTGAATATCATAAAATGGTTTCCATATTATTGAAGCATATTCTAATTTTGATTTGACAAACGCATTGTACAACATATTCATGGTTTCGATAGAATTGAGGTCAACTGCATGCCTAATGATAAATCCCAAATTTCTGAATGATGCTTTTACCACGTCATTTAGATGTTCATTAAAAGTAAGTTTTCTATCGAACTTTACCCCAAGATCTATAACAAAATCAGGCCTATTTAATATAACACCATCCAAACAGTAGTTATAGAGAATTGGAAAATCTTTTTTGGTATATGACACTATATTACATTTTTTTGAATTTAATGGAAGATTATTTTTTAAACACCAATTATTTATTTTATTAATATTACTTTGTAATTTAAGACAATCATTTAAGATATCTACCTGATAAAAAAATTTGACATCGTCTGCATAAATTAAATATTTTACGTTAACGTCATTAATAATGTCATTTACGAATAGTATAAATAAAAGCGGTCCCAGAATCGAGCCTTGAGGTACGCCAGAGGTTACTAAGATATCGACAGACTCAAATCCACGCACTTCAACAAACTGGGTTCTGTTTGTCAAGTATGATTGAAAAAAATTTATGACAGGCTTGGACAATCCAAACTTGCTAAGCTTTTGAAGTAATATTCTATGATCGAGTTTGTCGAAAGCCTTAGAAAAATCTGTATATATTACGTCTAGTTGACCGCCGCCATCAACTATTGCAGAACTGTATTGTGTAAATGAGAATAGATTTGTTATTGTTGACCTGTTCTTACAAAAACCATGTTGTTCGTCCACTATCTGATGTTTGACGTGTGGTATAATATTATCGTATAGTAAAATTTCAAAAACTTTGGCAAAATTACATATAATAGTGATGGGTCGATAGTTCTCAATACAATTTTTTTTACCTTTTTTAAAAACAGGACAGATTCTTGACCTCTTCCATGCATTAGGAAATGTACCAGTACGCAATGACAAATTAAATATTTTATTTAAAGGAATAGCTAACGCATGGGAACAATCGCGAACCATGAAGGATGGTATATTATCAGGTCCCTTAGTAAATTTAGATTTTAACTTTAATATTGCCTTCGACACATCAGATTCTTTAAATTCAGCTATATGTACATGTAAGTTATTTGATAAATCACTCTCAAAGTCAACATCAAAATTTGATGAATTACTGTAGGAATTTTTAAAGTAAGTAGCAAATCCATTTACAATATCCTGCATGTTTAAAAGATTTAAATCATCATAAGTCATAAATTCAGGTATTCCACCATCTTTCCGTTTAGAATTTACGTATGACCAAAAGTTCCCACTATTTCTTTTTATATTCTCTTGTAATGTTTTAACGTAGTCTTTATGTGCTTTCTCTACGTCCTTTTTAATTTTGGATCTTAGCCGTTTAAGTTCTTCGAAGGCATTTAAATCATTATTGCGCTTAAACTTTTTTCGTGCTTTCTCTTTTTTTTTAATATCTCTAATAATAGGTCCTTTGAACCATGTGGGGTATTTTCTTGCAGTTGGAACATATTTGGGAATGCATATATCCATCATACCATGTAGTTGTTTATAAAATAACTTACATGCAGTTTCAATATTATTCACATTATTGAGAAAAGACCAGTCACATGAAGCTATTAGTTGATATAACATCATATAATTAGCTTTACGAAAGTTATACTGTAAATTTTTATTTACTGGATTAGGTTTACTACGAGGATTAGATATTTGAAAATTAATATTCAAAGCAGGATGCGAGACATCTTCAGGAACCATCAAATCATATACCCTTTCAACAGTGCATGATTCATTACAGAAAACTAAGTCCAATAATCGATTGTTTATGTTAAATATATTATTATATTGTTTGAAATCGTGGAGATTTACGAAAGCATTTAATTCAACTAGCTGACCAGTGAGAGGTGCCATATTAGCATACTGGGGAACATTAAAGTCTCCTAAAACAAATACTTTCTCGTAATCAACAAAATTTAAGGTGGAGAGACAATCAAATAAGGCTTCATAATCAACAACTTTAAGACTTGGAGGAATGTAAACAAGTAGTATTAATATTTTGTAATAATTTAATGTAATCGTAGTGCCTAGAATATCAATAATTGGAATAATATCGCTAATAAATGTTAGATCTATTTCATTACTAATAAATTTTTTATTGACAGCTAGCAAAACACCTCCACCGTAATTTAATTTAACTCGAGAAGCAGATCTATCCTTTCTATATACATGATAATTATCGGAAAATATCTCACAGCTACGAAAAGATTCGTTTAACCAAGTCTCTGTCAATGCTACAAAATCAAAATCGGACTGAAGAGAAAACAAGTAAACGGTATTTATTTTAGTTCGAATTCCACGGACATTCTGATAATATAGATAGCAGGTCAAGTTTTTATTAAAAATATTAAATGAATTATTTTGCGGGTGTAGAGCTGTACCACCAATGGTTAATACATCCGACTGACTCATTTGCGATTGCTATGCTACATAAAGTGAGGATTTTAACTCATCTATATGACGTTGGTAAGAATTACAATGGGTGTCCCATGCAGCATGATTTACATTAATTTGAACCAGAGAATCCCGTTCCATCACCTTTACACAATTTATACATTTTAATTCATCAACTGAAGCCTTACATTCTTTTACAGCATGTTTTTCTGCACACCTTGGACAATATATAGTACTACTGGGACAATTTTTTGAAAAATGATTAAAACCATTACATTTATAACACCTCTTAACAGATACACAATCATAAACAGAGCAGACATCGAAGCCAATAAATAGCTTACCTTCACCATTCGTCATGATATTATTATATGATGCAACATCAACCTGCAAAGTTGTTTGATAAATTTTTTCTATTCTTCTTAGTGCAAGATATATCTAAAACTTTACATTCAATAGAATTAGAACAAAATACAGATTTATTTTGATTTAAAACGTAATGTTCAATTTTTTCACTATCTAATTCAGCCGACATTCCTACAACTCTTATTTTTGGTTTTATTCCAACCACATCCTTGATTTCATATTTTTCCATTAGATTATTATTATTATTATTATATTATTATTATTATTATTGTTATTATTATTATTATTATTATTATTATTATTATTATTATTATTATTATTATTTTTCTTTCTTCTCCGATTTCGTTGTTTTTCGGGTATATTTCGTCTTCTTCCAAGAAACTGCCTGTTTCCTCAGGTAGAGACTCTTCTGTTACAACTATGTTACTACTTTTCTTAATATATGTGCTGTTCCTAATACTGTTGTTTTTTGCAGCTGGTATGTTGTTCTATGGTCAGCGTTACCAGGTATAGTTTTAAGAATATTTGTAAAGTTTTTATGGATTGTTCCTGTTGCTCCTATGATAACCGGTAATATTGTAGTCTTTAAGCCCCACATCCTACTTAGTTCTATTTGTAGATCTCTATATTTCAGTCTCTTTTCTGCTTCCTTTTGGGTAACTGTATTGTCCGATGGTATTGCGACATCTATAATATAGCAGACTTTTTGGCCTAGATCTTTGATTATTATATCTGGCTTATTGGCATTAATTGTTCTGTCTGTTTGTACTTGGGTGTCCCAGATTATTATTATTATTATTATTATTATTATTATTATTATTATTATTATTATTATTATTATTATTATTATTAATTATTATTATTATTATTATTATTATTATTATTATTATTATTATTATTATTATTATTATTATTATTATTATTATTATTATTATTATTATTATTATTATTATTATTATTATTATTATTAATTATGTTTTGATGCACTTTATTGTCTCGAGCAGCTGGGTAGGTGTTTTATCCGAAGCTTTACCAAAGCTCTTGGGATTTTAATAGGTTGTAAATATATATATATATTTTTTTAGGCTTCATATCAGGTTAGTATTCTTCGGAGGATGTGTGCAGACCCTAACAATGCTATTTTCTGGACTTCGTATGCATTTGCTTTACCGGGGATTTGTTTTAGATGGTCACCAAATCCTCTTTTGATTAACCCCAAAGTCCCTACTATTACTGGCACAACCTTGGCCTTTACATTCCACATTCTCTGAACTTCTATCTGAAGGTCTTTGTATTTGGAAATTTTCTCCGCCTCTTTAACCATGATGTTCTGATCACTGGGAATAGCAATGTCAATGAGTAAACAGATCTTTTCTTTTCTATTGTGGTATACTATGTCGGGGCGGTTGGCGTTAATGGTCCGATCTGTTCGTATAGGGTAATCCCACATGATTGTGATTTCCTGTATATTTACCACTGGCATTGGTACATGCTCGAACCATTTGTCGGGTACTTCACCTCCAAGTTGTTTGCAGATTGACCAATGTATATAACTAGCTACCTTGTTGTGCCGATGAGTATACTCGGTAGCAAGTGTGGTGCATGCACTTAGTATATGCGCGGTTGTCTCTTCTGCTTTTCCACACATTCTACATCTGCTGTCTATTTGTATACCAAGTATTCGATTTTGGTGATATCTGGTGTTTAAGGCTTGATCCTGAGCTGCGATTATCAAACTTTCGGTCTCTCCCTTCAGGTCTGATCCACGTAGCCACGCTATACTGGCATCTTTGTCTACATGTGGCTGATTTAAATATTTGAGAAATTGACCGTGTAGTGGTTTTTTCTTTACACGTTCTATCCTGTCATATTCGATGGCATCTCTCATTTTGTGGGAGTTGTCTGTTATTTCGCATCTCAAATTATCAGCGCTTTGTTTTGTTGGCTGTATATAGCGGTCTTTAATGGTACTTCCAAGTTGGGTCAGAGAGTATTTCGATTTATTATTATCATCATGCCTATTTACCATTTTTATTAATCTGTCGTTACTTTGTACCACATACTTGCTAAGGCCAGTTACTGCAATACCATAGGCTGATTCGAGCTCGGATAAACCACGCCCACCATCTTTTCGTTTGATGTATATTCTGTCTGCATCGGCTTTTGGATGATGAATTCCATGCAAGGTTAGTAGTTTACGTGTTTTTCTATCCATTTCTTTGACTTCATCTCGCCTCCAGTCTATTATTCCGAAACTGTATGTGGGCACTGGTACTGCTAAGCTGTTGATTGCTTTCATTTTATTTTTCGAGTTAAGATGGGTCTTAAGCACAAGACGCACTCGACGGTAATATTCCTTTTTAATTTTAATTTTCATTTGATCGTGCTGGATGTCACTGCATTCATCTACTCCTAGATACTTGTATATATCATCTTGTTCCAGATTTTTGATAACTGATCCGTCGTTTAGCTGAATGTTTTGGCTGTGGGAGTACTTGCCGCGTTTAGTTATTTCAGTTCCACATTTATCTAGGCCAAATTCCATTTTGATATCATTACTAAATGTTTTAATGATGTGCAGTGCTTGTCTTAGCTCTTCCTCGTTTTTTACAAATGTTTTAAGGTCATCCATATAAAAGAGATGACTGACTTTATTATTCTCAGATATCTCATAGCCTAGGTCTTGTTTGTTGATAAGATTGGTTAGAGGGACGAGACTAACACAGAAAAGTAGTGGTGATAAAGAGTCCCCTTGAAAAATTCCTCGATTTATTGCGATCTTTCTGGTCTGCAGAGTGCCGTTCTGGTGAAATAGACACATTTCTGTACTCCACTCGGGCACGGTGGTGTAGCGGTCTATCGCGCTTATATTCATTTATAGGCAAGTTTATGAGTCTGAGACTGCTGGGTTTCGAATCCCAGACCGGACCATGTGGATTTTTAATTAAATTGCATGGTTCGGTTTAGGATTTGATGTGTGGCGTATTAATAGAAATTAAATTTCTGTTGATATGACATGCAGATTAAAAAAATTCGCCATACATTACCGTCTCGATGATGGTGGGTGAGGTTTTCCTCACCTGTAAGTCAAATGGCACCATCAATCATCTTTAAGTCGCCCCGGAGCGCCACGGCAAATAATAATAATAGCCGTCCCTTTCCCCGGACAAGCTCAGCTTTTGGGGTTAAAATTCACTCGTAAGGGGGTGAATTAGGGAGAGTTATTATTATTATTATTATTATTATTATTATTATTATTATTATTATTATTATTATTATTATTATTATTATTATTATTATTATTATTATTATTATTATTATTATTATTATTATTATTATTATTATTATTATTATTATTGTTGACTCTTTTAAAAATTGGATGATTATTGGGCTTACTTTGTATATTTTTAGGGATTCCAAAATCCAAGAGTGCGGCACGCTGTCAAATGCTTTCTTATCATCGATAACCATTTTGCTAATAAGGAGTTGATCTTTACATCCTCTTGTTCCTTTTCGACATCCTTTTTGTTCTTCAGGAAGGATGTTGCTATTAAGTAGGTGCTCATATAGTTTATTTGCCACCGCTGCCGAAAGAATTTTATACATGGTCGGCAAACATGTGATTGGTCGATAGTTTTTTGGGTCTTTGGAGTCTTTGCCCTTATATTGTAAGAAAGTGGATCCGGTAGTCATCCACTCAGGAATTCTTCTTGGTTCTTGGTTAATTAAGTCATTAAATGCTCTGACTAGGTCTTCATGAAGGGCTTTAAAGTTCTTAATCCAGAAATTCTGTACTTTGTCAAGTCCAGGAGCTTTCCAATTTTGGGCTTTCTTTATGATCTTTTTTATGTCATTTAGGCTTAGATCTTGCCATAGTTGTGGTGTTACTTGTTGGTGTAATTGATGTTCTTCCTTAATCCATTGTGCCTCAGAATTGTGCTTTAGGTCATTTTCCATTATGCCACTCCAGAAAGTCTCCACATTCTCTTGAGAAGGAGGTACAATGAACTACGGCCCATTAGTCTACTTCCTTTAATTTCCAAAATTTTAGAATGTGTCGCTTACTCGCAAATTTTTGAATTTTTATCCCAAAATCATATAATTCCATTACATCAGTCAAGATTTCAGAAAGGTCTCAGTACCACAACTTCTCTGGCATATCTACTAGATAACATTATAAACAGCATGGACAAGAAAAAATCGAGTGCAGTAATTCTTTTAGACTTTAGTAATTCTTTTAGACTTTAGTAAATCGTTCGACTCTATAAATCACAAACTGCTTTCTGCCAAGTGCTCATATTACAGATTTGATGATAAATTTTTAGGATTCATAGAAACACAACTACATAATCGTTCTCAAAAGATTATTGTTGATGATCAGAAGTCTACCTCAATTCCAATAAAGTTCGGCGTACCCAAGGTTCGGTGTTGGGACCTCTGTTATTTCTACTTTACACCTCGGATCTATAACATGCATCAACTGTTGAGTCCAATTATTTGCTAACGACCCGCAATTATTCTGATTTTAACGCAAATGATCATGTCAATGCCGTGAACTTAATAAATCAGGACCTTAATGACATAACTGTATATTCCACACACCATAATTTGGACATAAATGCCTCTAAGTCCAAATTAATAATTTTTTGTAATAATAAATTCAAAGATATTTTAAAATCTAATGTTAACCTATGTATTTCTGTGGATTCCTATCGAATGTTTAGCAAAAAGTTTGGGGCTTTATTTCAAAGAATTTATGAGATTTGATATTTGATAAACATTTGAACTATATTCTTCAACAGTTCTACGACGCACTTCGATTTCTTTACTCAAATACATTCTTAGAGATAAATCAATAAAAGCTAACTTGGGTCAAAGTTTAGTAATTTCAAAAATCGTCGCCATTCTTGCTGAACCTCGTATCTCAAAATTATTCAAAATTGAGATATGTGGCTTATGGATAAATCAGTTATTGCCGCATCAGCTCATACAACTCGTATCTTGATTGTATTTAAATTTCGCGCCAAACAACTACGAATCTATAACGCGTATCTGTGCCTTATATATTTTAAACATGCTATAACTCGTATAAATTTATGGCGCGAACGCGTATCTAATGTCGACATAGTTTTATACGAGCTAAACCTCGTATCTATCATTTTCAGAACCTTGGTGGTAGTTAAACATAGTTTTTCTTACTGTTAAGATAATAGTTGTTTATTAGTGTTTATAAATATAAATAAGACGGTAAGTAATCTTATAAGAGTATTTTATAAAAACTAAACTTATTATTTGATGTAGACGATTTTTAACAGTGATATTTTTAAGGTTATGTTCACGTTTCTAAGAATAAAACTTCAATATAAATACAAAATGTACTTTCTTAATTTTTTATCTATTATTTTGTCTAATAATAAATATTATTACTATATCTAAAGTAATTTTCATAGGACATTTTTTAAGAAATAACTGAGTTACGAGGTTTAGAATTTAACAGTCCTGAGAAAAATCATATAAAAAATTTGATATACGTGTTTTAGCAATATATTATTTTTGTATTTTAATTATAAAAAAGTTAGATACATAACTTATAAAATCGGCTATGTAATTGTTATTACTTTCCTGTCCGTATACAGATAAGGAGAGTATCTCCTCCAGAAATTATAATTTTTTTTTACCTCGAATTTTTTACGGATTTTTACCTTTTGGGGTTCCCTGAATCCGTTTTGATTATTTTCGTGATAATGTGTCTGTCTTAAGCTTTAATTCATCTTGCGATAAGCTGATTAGTAATTGGGTATAGTCGCAAATTCTTTTGCTATCATTTTCTATATTTCTTGTCATATACATAATTTTCATAAATTTTAGAGAAACTTGACAATGATTTTCTTAAATTGGGCCGCATTCGAGATGTTTTTAAGGAAAAATACACATTTTAAATATCAGTTTAAAAACGAATAAAGACAAAGAAAAACACCAAATATTAAAAAATGTTTCGAGTAAGATGTGTATGGAAAATGTATGTATTTAGTTCATCCTCTAAACATTTACAGGGATGATAAAATACATTGTACAAAATAACCGGAAAATACCTGTGATAACTAAGCAGAAAAGTCACGTAATCGTCACATCAAATTTTGTTTATAAAAGATTTTATTTTAATTGCTTTTTGTAAACAAATGATATTGTTTACAGGCAAAATGAATAATAGTCGAACTGCCAAGATATTATCACTATGCAGGAGTGATAATGGTAATTCATCAGAGAGTCCTATGCATTTTAAGAATGACGTTACATCTGCCTACACTGACTTTTCTGAGGTCCATAATTCTAGAGAGTCCACAGAAGTAATGCCCATGGAAGGAGTTACCTGTATCCGCGAAGTCGAGAATAATCCTGAGCCGTTGGAAGAAACAGCTACCACCGATTTGTTACTTCTTCCTTCCATATCACAGCCTAACGAATTATTTTTGTCCAAGAATGATCCTGTTATGGTAAACATTAGTTGTGAAAAAAGCATGAACAACCATTTGTCTAGTGAACCTACACTTGATAAACATGATGCTGTACCCGAAATTGGTTCAAATAATCTAAGTGATTTTGAAGACTATCAAGAATCTGAATCTAGCTACAGACCAAGTGATAATGGTTCTTCTTCTCCAGAGAGCGACTTTGAGATCAAAGAAGATAATAAAGAAAATAATTCTGAAGGAAAAAAAGTAAAAAGAATACGATCCAGAAAAGGCCAGACCAATAAAGAACTGTGGAGCAGACGAAAGAATCAAGTACTTAGGGAAAAGGGACAAGAGTATGTTAGCCAAACGAAAAGAAGTATGAATGCTCGTAAAATGGGTCCTCGATGTGATTCAAAAACGTGTGCCAGGAGTAAATTAAGAAAATGTAATTTATTAAATGATGAAGATCGAAAACTATTATTCAGCTATTTTTGGAACGAACTTGACTGGAATGGAAGAAAAGCTTACATAAAAACACTTATATCGTGCATATCTGTAGTCCAAAAAACAACCAAAAAAAAATCGAGGAGAAGATTTACCCTAGGATATTCAGTTAAGGTAAATGAGGATTTTCTGCCATTTTGCAAAAAAATGTTTCTCTCCACTTTCAATATAAAGGAATGGTCAGTGCGGTCCTGGGTTACAAGTAAAAATATTATTGGAGAAGTTAATATTTACAACAATGAAGTTGAATCCGAAAAAGAGATTAGTAAGACAAATAAAAATTCAGCCAAAACTGACTCAGCTAGAACATTTTTATTGCAACTTCCCAAAATGCCGTCCCACTATGCCCGAAGTTCTTCAAGCAAATCCTATCTCGAACCACTCTACCAATCTTACGCCGATCTTTATCGGGTATATATAACGTACTGTAAGGAAAATGATATTAAAGAAGTCTTAGGTAATGGGAGATTTAGAATGTTATTTCAAGAAATGAATCTGGGGCTGTTTCAGCCAAAAAAAGATCAATGCGATCTATGTGTATCTCAAAAATTAAATGCAGTTTCATTAGATATTTATGAAAAGCATATTGCTCAAAAAGATCGAGCTCGGGCGGAAAAAGTTCAAGACAAAGTAGAAGCTCTTAATGGAAAGTTTACTCTTTTAACTGCAGATGTTCAATCAATTCAACTAGTACCTTTCACTCCTGCTAGTAGTATTTATTTCAAACAAAAACTTGTTTGCAGAAATTATACGATTTGCAATCTTGTAACCAAAAAAGTGGTATGTTATGTTTGGCATGAGTGTAAGGGAGGGGCTCAGAAGCAAACAATTTTGCGTCATGTTTATTAGATTTTTTAGATAAAGAATTGTCTGATCAAGAAAGACAGGAAGTTATCTTATTCACCGATGGATGCAATGCTCAGAACAGAAATACGATATTGGCAAATGCATTGCAATATTACGTTAATACAAAGAATGTTCTAATTACCCAGAAATTTCTTGTTAAAGGTCACACTCAAATGGAGTGTGACAGCGTTCACGCTACCATAGAGCGAAGAAAGAAAAATAGAGAGTTGTACGCTCCAGCTAATTTTGTTGAATTAATCAAGCAGTCCAGAATTGGTTCTCCAGGTCCATATAATGTTAAATACGTAGATTACAATTTTTTTATAAACTATTCGGACATTTCTTATTATAACTCTATTCGTCCAGGGAAAAAAGCTGGAGATCCTGTGGTAAATGATATTCGCGCTCTAAGGTATAGTGCAGAAAATGACCTTCAATATAAAACTGATTTTAATGCGGATTGGCAAGCTCTGCCACAACGCAAAAATAAATCGAATGGCCTGCCTAAACCCTTGTATTCGGCGCCACAACCTATTAGTAAGTCAAAATATGATAGTCTTCAATCTCTTAAGCCAATAATCCTAAAGGATTACCATGCGTTCTATGACGCCTTACCTCATACCACTAATTAAAATGCCAATGGGTTAATGTTTTTATGTAATGTAATAAGTTTGGACGAAAGAGTTTTTAAGTTTATTTTTTTTTAAATATATTATTAAATTTAAATTACTAAAAATACTGTTTTAATTACAAAATTAATTTTCTGTACGTTGTGACTTTATTTCAAAAATAAAAGATTATTCTTTTAATTATTGGTCTTTTTGTTTCAAAATAGTAGACCTCGTATCTCACAAAAAAAAACAAAATTAATAGTCTATTCCTCGCATCTTTACCTCAAACCCTATATAATCTAAAACTTTTTTCTTTTTTAAATTTTTTCTTACGTTGAACCTTCTTTTAGGACCTTATTAAATACCCCATCAAAATAAAACTTTCAAAGCCTTATCAATTTATAAAAAAATAGTTTTTTGCTTCTACTGTAAAAATGACTATTTTGAGATACGAGGTTAAGCAAGAATAGCGACGAAATTCTTTACGGAATTATTATATATTACCCATATTTTAATTATGTTTCAGTCAGCAGCACAGTGTATCCACTCTTACCGTCAAGGTCAATGCGTGTTAAGTTTCATACCCCCGCCGTCGTGAGGTCGCCACCGTCACCGGTTATAGGACACGCTTGTGCAGCGTTGCCAATAGCAATAATTTTACCCGATTTTTGGGTATTCTTAATTAACTAATGAACTTTAATGAATTGATTTATAATTTATTAATGCAAGATTATAGCGTTTTTGCCGTTTTTCATTTAGTAGTATGTACTATTGCTGAAAAGTCATGTTTTAAAATATTTTCATCGTCACTATTGCATTTATTGGTGACTTTAGGCGTTCGGGGTAAGTGATGAGAATTATCACCATTTGATCGTGACAACACTGCCTACTTTGTGTACTTGATACCTACATAACCACAAATATTTCTTTATTATTTTTATGAATGTTGTTAGTGATTTGTTTGTTTTTGAACTGATTGTTAAATAATAAAATGGAAATAAAACAGAAAGTCAATAGTGAAAAGGAAATCAAGCACAAAATTAATACCACAGCATAAAGTTTATTTAATAGGCAGTGTCGCGATTAGTTTCGGCTTACATTGGTCAGTGACCACAT
>OV651813.1:72314105-72326605 GCA_927349885.1 Psylliodes chrysocephalus
AAATTTCAATAACATAATAGCGGTTGGTAAGTTATGAAACAAGAAAGAAATTGGCAAAGTTAATAAAACTACCTGTATCTCGGTTATAAAGTAAGAATATTTGGAATCATATCAGAAGCATAAAAAAACTAAGTATTAAAAAAAAGAGTGAAACTTCTTAGACTAATTCACTCTAAAATAAAAAAAGACAAATAAAATCCGCGTACATCAATATTTATCGCACAGCTACTTGAATATACTATTAAGGTTATAACTCTAAACGGCGATGCACGAACGACGATCGTTTGCAGTCGTTTTTATGAATTAGCTCATCATATTTTTTATGTATTAACTTTGATTTATATAAATTTATTTAAATTTATTTAAATTTATTTAAATTTATTTAAATTTATTTAAATTTATTTAAATTTATTTAAATTTATTTAAATTTATTTAAATTTATTTAAATTTATTTAAATTTATTTAAATTTATTTAAATTTATTTAAATTTATTTAAATTTATTTAAATTTATTTAAATTTATTTAAATTTATTTAAATTTATTTAAATTTATTTAAATTTATTTAAATTTATTTAAATTTATTTAAATTTATTTAAATTTATTTAAATTTATTTAAATTTATTTAAATTTATTTAAATTTATTTAAATTTATTTAAATTTATTTAAATTTATTTAAATTTATTTAAATTTATTTAAATTTATTTAAATTTATTTAAATTTATTTAAATTTATTTAAATTTATTTAAATTTATTTAAATTTATTTAAATTTATTTAAATTTATTTAAATTTATTTAAATTTATTTAAATTTATTTAAATTTATTTAAATTTATTTAAATTTATTTAAATTTATTTAAATTTATTTAAATTTATTTAAATTTATTTAAATTTATTTAAATTTATTTAAATTTATTTAAATTTATTTAAATTTATTTAAATTTATTTAAATTTATTTAAATTTATTTAAATTTATTTAAATTTATTTAAATTTATTTAAATTTATTTAAATTTATTTAAATTTATTTAAATTTATTTAAATTTATTTAAATTTATTTAAATTTATTTAAATTTATTTAAATTTATTTAAATTTATTTAAATTTATTTAAATTTATTTAAATTTATTTAAATTTATTTAAATTTATTTAAATTTATTTAAATTTATTTAAATTTATTTAAATTTATTTAAATTTATTTAAATTTATTTAAATTTATTTAAATTTATTTAAATTTATTTAAATTTATTTAAATTTATTTAAATTTATTTAAATTTATTTAAATTTATTTAAATTTATTTAAATTTATTTAAATTTGTTTAAATTTATTTAAATTTATTTAAATTTGTTTAAATTCGTTTAAATTTATTTAAATTTATTTAAATTTATTTAAATTTATTTAAATTTATTTAAATTTATTTAAATTTATTTAAATTTATTTAAATTTATTTAAATTTATTTAAATTTATTTAAATTTATTTAAATTTATTTAAATTTATTTAAATTTATTTAAATTTATTTAAATTTATTTAAATTTATTTAAATTTATTTAAATTTATTTAAATTTATTTAAATTAATTTAAATTTATTTAAATTTATTTAAATTTATTTAAATTTATTTAAATTTATTTAAATTTATTTAAATTTATTTAAATTTATTTAAATTTATTTAAATTTATTTAAATTTATTTAAATTTATTTAAATTTATTTAAATTTATTTAAATTTATTTAAATTTATTTAAATTTATTTAAATTTATTTAAATTTATTTAAATTTATTTAAATTTATTTAAATTTATTTAAATTTATTTAAATTTATTTAAATTTATTTAAATTATTTAAATTTATTTAAATTTATTTAAATTTATTTAAATTTATTTAAATTTATTTAAATTTATTTAAATTTATTTAAATTTATTTAAATTTATTTAAATTTATTTAAATTTATTTAAATTTATTTAAATTTATATAAATTTATTTAAATTTATTTAAATTTATTTAAATTTATCTAAATTTATTTAAATTTATTTAAATTTATTTAAATTTATTTAAATTTATTTAAATTTATTTAAATTTATTTAAATTTATTTAAATTATTTAATTATTTAAATTATTTTAATCTATTATAATTTATTTTATTTTAATTTATTTTAATTTATTTTAATATAAATTACAGTCATCGTTCACTCACCCATTGTTGATACACCTTGTATTAATATAGATGCATATAATATATATTTATTAAATAGTTACAGAGAGTGAATGCATTTAAAAAACTTGTTGGCTCTGTGCGAAACCCAAGAAAAAATTTTGGCAGTTAATGTGTTAACATAAAATAGATCTTAAAATGAAAATGCAAATATATCTAAAATAAATTTTTTGGATGTCACATAACCTAGTGTGTAAAGTTCTAATATACTCGATGGTGGATGTCATATAGTCGGGTGAGTAAGTTTTAATATACTGAATGTTGGATGTCAGACAGTCGAGTGAGTAAATTCTAATATACTCAATGGTGGATGTTAGACAGTCGAGGGACTAAAATATTTAATATACAAAATATACAAAACCAACTGACGCGAGCGCCACCTTCACATCTATACACTGGAACTAAATTTATACACAAAATTGAAAATCAAGCATTATAACATCCAGCTGAAATTTGTTTGGTACTCTTTTAAACCTCCCCTATGATGTTTGAACCCCAAAAACGTTGTGACATCCGAATTTGGATGTCACATCGCAAACGGATGTTACAAAGATAGCAACATTTTTGCGACATGATGTCACAAAGTCGGCAGGACGAATCTATATATATATATATATATATATATATATATATATATATTTATATATATATTTATATATATATTTATATATATATTTATATATATATTTATATATATATTTATATATATATTTATATATATATTTATATATATATTTATATATATATTTATATATATATTTATATATATATTTATATATATATTTATATATATATTTATATATATATTTATATATATATTTATATATATATTTATATATATATTTATATATATATTTATATATATATTTATATATATATTTATATATATATTTATACATCCCGCAGCAATATTGCGTCCTTTCATAACCCATACATTTTGCGTCTCTGGAAACAGTGTGTTTAGAATAGATTTCATCGAGTATATTGAGACTACTAAAAATTAATTGTCTCAAAATATGGTTTTTATGACCATATCGTTAAAAAATTATATACGTTTTTTTTTTATTTTCCGACCATTTTGACTCCTTTTATATTAATATCTATCTTGCATCCGTATATTACTATTTTACGTCCAAAAGAATATTTTTGTTTCATTTAACATACTAATTTACGTCCAACAGTGTTGCCAATATTTTTTAAAATTCAGGAAGGCTTTGTATTAAAGACCAATTTATTTCGAAACCAACCATAAGATTAGTCTAAATATATAAAATTATTTGTTCTGATTGACTGACTGACCCATCAATCTTACCGCCAAAACTTCTAGGTCTAGGAAGCTAAAATTTATAAGATAGGTTTTTTTATAACGTATGAAAAAAAGAATTTTCAAAAATTTTAATTCTAATGCAAGCTTTGTATCTCTTTTTTGTTTGAAGTTAGACACATAAAAGTTTGAAATACAGCTACCTGAGCGTAAATAAATAATAACATGTTTTAGGGTTTTAGGATGTTCACATTTAAAGGGGAGGAAACGGGGAAGTGAACGCTTGTATGGAAAAATAATTTTTTTTAGGTAGCGTTTTTGAATTTTCATATTTTAAGGCGGGAAACAAGTGGGAACAGGGGATGAAAGTTTGTATGCGAGTATCGATTTTTTAAAGGTAGGAATTTAAAAATTGGAATTATAGCTACACATCATAAATAAATAGGTAATGAATTGTTTAAGTGTTAAGGATTTTCACATTTTAAGGTGGGGAAATGGGAGTTCAAAGTCTTTATTAAATATTGGTTTTTTAAACATAGCAACTTAAAAATTGGAATTGTAGCTACTCATCATACATAAATAATGACTTGCTTCCGGGTGTTTGGATTTTCACATTT
Source organism: Psylliodes chrysocephalus (assembly GCA_927349885.1). NCBI lineage: Eukaryota > Metazoa > Arthropoda > Insecta > Coleoptera > Chrysomelidae > Psylliodes > Psylliodes chrysocephalus. Next base: position 72,318,189 of record OV651813.1, read on the forward strand.
TAAAGAGGGGAGAACGGGGGTAAAGTTTAGTATGGGGTATTGGTTTTTTAACTTGAAAATTGGAAGTGTAGCTACTCATCTTAAGTAAATAATGACGTATTTGAGGGATTTTATATTTTCACATTTAAAGGGTGAAAAACAGGGGGTGGGGTGAAAGTTTTTATGGAAGTATCGGTTTTCCAAAGGTAGGAATTGCAGCTACTCATCATAAATAAATAATGATATATTTTCGGGTGTTTGGATTTTCATATTTTAAGGGTGGAGAAACAGGGAGTAAAATTTTTTATGGAGAAAGAAATAAAAATACAAAAATATATAAAAATAAATAAAAATAAATAAAAATAAATCAAAATAAATAAAAATAAATAACAATAAATAAAAATAAATAAAAATAAATAAAAATAAATAAAAATAAATAAAAATAAATAAAAATAAATAAAAATAAATAAAAATAAATAAAAATAAATAAAAATAAATAAAAATAAATAAAAATAAATAAAAATAAATAAAAATAAATAAAAATAAATAAAAATAAATAAAAATAAATAAAAATAAATAAAAATAAATAAAAATAAATAAAAATAAATAAAAATAAATAAAAATAAATAAAAATAAATAAAAATAAATAAAAATAAATAAAAATAAATAAAAATAAATAAAAATAAATAAAAATAAATAAAAATAAATAAAAATAAATAAAAATAAATAAAAATAAATAAAAATAAATAAAAATAAATAAAAATAAATAAAAATAAATAAAAATAAATAAAAGAAAATAAAAATAAATAAAAATAAATAAAATTAAATAACAATAAATAAATAAATAAAAATAAATAAAAATAAATAAAAAAAATAAAAATAAATAAAAATAAATAAAAATAAATAAAAATAAATAAAAATAAATAAAAATAAACAAAAATAAATATGAATAAATAAACACAAATAAAAATAAATAAAAATAAGTAAAAATAAATAAAAATAAATAAAAATAAATAAAAATAAATAAAAATAAATAAATAAAAATAAATAAAAATAAATAAAAATAAATAAAAATAAATAAAAATAAATAAAAATAAATAAAAATAAATAAAAATAAATAAAAATAAATAAAAATAAATAAAAATAAATAAAAATAAATAAAAATAAATAAAAATAAATAAAAATAAATAAAAATAAATAAAAATATATTAGAATAAAAAGATAAATAATTATCATAGTTATCAATCGAAATCATCAATTATAATCATCAATAATAATCATAATTATCAATCATAATCATAATCATAATCAATCATAATCATAATCATAATCATAATCATAATCATATTCGTAATCGTAATCGTAATCATAATCATAATCATAATCATAATCATAATCATAATCATAATCATAATCATAATCATAATCATAATCATAATCATAATCATAATCATAATCATAATCATAATCATAATCATCAACCATATTCGTCAATCATAATCGTCAATAGTAATCATCAATCATAATCATCAATCATAATCATCAATCATAATCATCAATCACAATCATCAATTATAATTATCAATCATAATCATCAATCATAATCATCAATAATAATAATCAATCATAATCATAATCGTTAATCATATTCTTTAATCATAATCTGCAATATTAATCATTAATCTTAATCATCAACCACAATCGTCAACCATAATCATCAACCATAATCATCAACCATAATCATCAACCATAATCATCAACCATAATCGTCAATCATAATCGTCAATAGTAATCATCAATCATAATCATCAATCACAATCATCAATCATAATTATCAATCATAATCATCAATAATAATAATCAATCATAATTCATCTAGCATAATCATTAGTCATATTCTTGAATCATAATCTGCAATTTTAATCATCAATCTTAATCATCAACCATAATCATCAAACATAATCATCAACCATAATCATCAACCATATTCGTCAATCATAATCATCAATTATAATCGTAGATCATATTCGTCAATCACAATCTTCAATCATAATCATCAGTCATCAATCATATTCATCAATCATAATCATCAATCATAAGCATCAATCATAAATATCAATCTTAATCATCATTCTCAATCATGAATCCTAATCATCAATTATAATCATCAATCATAATCATTAATCATCAATCTTATATATCAGTCATAATCATCAATCATAAATATCAATCATATTGGTATAATATTAATAGTATTTTTCTTACAATATGTAAATCAATATTAAATCAGATTTTTTAAAACCATAACTAAAATTATGTTAAAGGAATTATAATATATCTATTAAATTCAAATAACCTCTAGTAATTGCCCCCAAATTTCTTATAACTAAAATTTCATTTAGTACTATCCCGTATTTAATCAAACAATTAAAATTATTTTAAAATAATTATAATTTACGTAATAAATTTTAAAAACCTAAGATATTTGCCAAAAACTTCTTATAATCAAAACCCAAAAACAATTATTTTAAAATAATTATATATAATCCATTAAATTAAAATAACCTAAAGTAATTTCCGCAAATGTTTTTACAGAAAAAATATTTAATTTAGAAATCCCTAACTTCACTCAAACCCTTAGAATCCTAACTAATATAACAAAAAATATACAATAAACATCCACGCACTTAACAATGCTCTTTACAGTGATTTGGTTTTACACTTTACAGTGTTGCCGCTAGTTGGAGTCAAAATAGTGAGTGAAATGAAAGGATAATATACATTATGTATATTATTTAGCGCCTCTAACGGTAATCTCACAAACTAAATTTTGTATATTTTCTTTCATATCTGGCACTAAATTGCGTCCATTAAATACATTATAACTGCCATCTTGTATTGGTTAGCTTTAAATAAGTGCTAAATATAGAAACCCAACCACAAAACAAACTTATCTCTGTAAAATTGATTTAGTTCCGTGCTTTTACAAGGCGGGAAAAGCCGAAAACTATTTTGCGTCCGATATACGGACGTAAAATAGTCATGGAAGCAAAATGTAACGTACTGTGCATGTTATCGGACGCAAAATACTGCTAGGGATATATATATATATATATATATATATATATATTTATATATATATTTATATATATATATCATGCTATTATTTCTACGTCCATACGTTCTGAATTTACATATCTTTGTGCGTCCTCTCACTTTGGGCGTCCATATATGGACGCAGAAAGTTAAGCCCATGATAATTCATACTAGGAGAGTTGTATCCATCTCTAAATCAACCTGCAAGAATGTACTTTCCACCTTCAGTAAGATGTCCCAAAAAGAAAACTGTAACTTGCTTCACTCGTTTGCAGTGACTTGTTAAATAATTTCTTGAGGACGCAGAATAGGTCATCGAATAGAAAATAATATTCAAGTCAAGTTCAAGTTTTTAACACCACGTAGCGCCACCGTCGTCGGGTGTATATTTTTAATTGTATATTATTATCCATTTCACAACCTTTCAGCGTCTTGCGAAGTGGCAACATCGTATCAGGTGAGTCACTTGTTGCGGGTTCGTTTTATATTTGTAAGACGTGTATTTATTTGTGAACGGTTGTTGAGGCGGTTGGAAGTACGCAGTAGATATTAAATAGGTAAGTGTAGCCCTGTAATACATAAACAATAGATAATATTATGGATATCAAGTTTTATTTAAAAATCAATGCGATGGTGTGTGCATTAAAAGGCAAAATTATTAATATACCTACTTTAAAGTTTTTTTATAGTTTTGGCAAAAAAGTATATTAGTCAATTTAAGACAATTTTTTTTATTACGAAACATAGGTATTTATTTGCGTTTTGTTTCCAATTTGGCAAAAAAGAACACTACTTATGGTCATAGGCGTACACTAAGGTTAGTTTTAGAAGGGTTAAATTGAAAGTTAAAAAAAAAACAATGTTTCTGATGTCCTCGTGTGGGGTAACAAAAGTTGTTTGCAATTATATTCTCTATAATTATTGACCTATACGTAATTTTCCTAAAATAGGGCGTATTCGAGAAAATTAACAAAAATTGAAAAATTCAGTTTTTAATGGAATATATCTGTTATCTATGCTTGAAAAAGAAACTTATTTAAATAAAAGTGTTTGCAATAATATTCTCTATAATTATTGGCTTATACATAATTTTCTTAAAATGGACCATATTCGAGAAAATTATCAAAAATTGCAAAATTCAATGTTTTAAAAAATGTTTACAAATAAAAGTTCCTTGAGATGTTATTCTCTGTAATTCTGTTTTATGCATGATTTTCCTAAAATGGACCGTATCCGAGATATTTGAGGAAAACTGAAACTTTCGAATTTCAGTTCAAGAACGGAAAAAATACCATATTTAAAAAATTATTTCAAGTAAGATGTATGTGGAAAATGTGTATTTGGTTTATACTCCAAACGTTTACAGGCGTAATACAATAGGTTGTACAATGTACAACAGAAACGGGAAAAGCCTGTAATAACTAGATAGGAAAGTCATGTGTTGGCACATCAGGTTTTTTTTAAAGTCTATTAGCGATTTAATTTAAACTCAATATTTTTCAAAACTTTTGTACTAACGAGTACACAGAACTTTCACAAGCTGCTTTCATGGCTTGCTATTTTTTTGCTTTCGATATTGAAAATCTGGTATCTGAACTTTCAGCGGTAAATATCGTACAAAGTTCATTTTGTAACTAAGTCATTTTTTTACATAGAGGTACTAAAAAACTACACTCTTTTAGTATATGTCAAAAAATAGAGGGTGTCATTTTAATTTTAAACCGGGATTGGCTGGGGGTGGTATCTCATATACTATTAATTTTCTTTCTACTTCACTAATGACATTCCAAAATTTCAAATCGATATCTTTTAAAACACCAGATATAATTATATTTAAAGTTTTCAAGCGGACACCCGATATACATCTTGCTATTGTTTTTGCGTCCATACATTTTGAATTTGCATATCTTTGTGCGTCCATATACAGAAGTATACATTTTACCCAATGTTAGAAACTTAGGTATGGTAATATTATTAAATTGGATGATCAATCGTTTTTTCAAAAAATAGTAATAGAGCGGGTGCGCTTTTTAGTTACACATGACATATTATACTTAGTTATGATTTTTCGCATGATATTGTTTCTGCATCTATACATTTTGAATTTGTCTATTTTTCTGCGTCCGTATATGGACGCACAAAGTTTAACCAATGTTGGAAACAAAAGTATGGTTGTTATATTAATAATTAAATAAGATAATTTAAAATTTTATCAAAAAAGAAATTAACAATATTAGAGTGGTGCGTTTTTTGGATAATAATTATATATTATACTTAGTAATAGTCTCTACACATGATGTGCATCTTGCTATTGTTTCTCCATCCATAAAAGTGTCCATATATCTATAGACACACAAAGTTTACTCAATGTTGGAAACAGAAGTATGGTAATATAAATAATTAGGTTAGATGATTAATAATTTTTTCAAAAAGTAACAATAATAGAACTGGTGCGTTTTTAAGTTACACATGACATATTATACTTAATAATGGTCTCGCATGATGTACATCTTGCTATTGTTTCTGCATCCATACATTTTTAATTTGTATATTTTTCTGCGTCCATTACGTATCCATATATGGAAGCACAAAGATTTCCCAATGTTGGAAACAGAAGTATGGTTATAATAATAATAATAAAGTTAGATGATTTATAACTTTATCAAAAGCGAAAGTAACTATAATAGAGAGGGTGCTTTTTTTAGTTAAACATGACATACTTAGTAATAATCTCTACTTATTATTATATACATCTTGCTGTTTCTGAATTTTTTTAGTTAAATATGACAATATATTAAGTAAGAGTATCTATCTACATGCATACCTACTATATTTATAAGTCGGTAAAATATAAAAAAAGTTGAGTATTTTGAACAACAAATTAACAGCTCTCACAAATTCTCCATGTTTTATAATTAAAGTAACCTAGCTAAATGTCCTTTTAAAAATTATGAAATTGGTGCTAACGTAATGTAATTTTATTTGTAGCGTTTCCTTTATTTATGATATTTTTTGGCTTTAAGTTTTCACTTCTCTTTTAGGTTTTAAATATGTGGTCATCTCGAAGTTCGAAAATCATGACAATGGCGCGTAACAGCGTACTTGAGGAAAGCGATATCAGTGGTAGATCTGCAGGTTCTTCGCAACGTAAAAGTTCGAGTATCGGTAGTTTAAGTGACGTCCCAGAACAATTTCGAGATATAGTGAGAAATATAGATATAGATTCTCCACAATGTAATTAATACAAGAATCGTAGTAATATCAAACTGTTATAATTTTTATATATTTTAGCTTTCACCTCACCTACAATGCAACTTTCCCAAGAATATGTTACAAAAAACATAAATATTTCATCTACAGCGGAAAATGAACAATTACAAGGTAAAATAAAGTTCAATATTTCACTTCTTTAAGGTATCATTCCAGTAAATATTAATATTTTAATCAGACAACGTAGAGAATATTTTCTCCATTCGTAAGTTAAATCTGAAACAAATAAAATTATAGATAGGCATAAATTGAAAATCGGAATAGTGTCGCAGTCAATTAATTGTAGCGGACGTTTTTTTTTAAGATATTACCACTGACGCGAAATTAAAACCTCATGCTGCCACTAATTCTATTGAGATATATGGTTGTTATTCATATTTTAATTTTAGGACTAGAGATAACTTCAATGAAAAACTGCAGTTTAATTCCTGATAATAAAAACGATGCTGCTTTGAGGGATATTTCAAATAATTTGGACGAATACAAAAACCAAAAAATAGTAATACTGCAAGATATTATTATAGGGAATTCAAATGAACTATCAGAATGTAAGTAGCAATGATATCTACAGATATTAAGCAGTTGCATTTAAAGAAGAAACATTAATTTTTTATTTTAATTTGACTCGCAACACTTTACTTTTTAGCTGAGCCAGATATATTGTTTTCATCGGATTCGGATGAAGATCCCACATACTATCCCTCTGATTTAGAGTTTGAAGGAGATACTGTAAGAATTCATTTTTACGTTTATTAATGTCTTATGTGCATTATATTTTAAAATAAATTTAATATTATAACGAAATTCTTAACTACGGACTGCTTAATTCATTTTTTTAAATATGTTGTTACCTTACACATTATTTGGTTTATTTGCAGGAACAACGAGGTACAGGATTGCACATAAGACATGAAAATACTGAGAACGACCTTTCAATTGACAAAAGCCCTTCTCTTCAGTGTTTAGTAGTTTCGGTAATTAGCTTTTACACAATATCAATTAAACATTATTCTAAAACTGTATTCGTCTCTTTTAGACTTCTTCTAATGAACCTTCTTATTCTGAACAAATAAGTTCAACAGTTTTTACGGTAAAAATACAATTAAATAAAAAACAAAGTCATTTTAATTATATTTCTTTTTAGGAGGTAGAACAAGCAAACTCAAATTCTCGTGGACAGTGTGAAAAGTCCAGTAATTTGATAAAGACGTTAGACAAAAACAAGAAAGTTCATCGTTATCCAGACTTCTGTTTTTATTGTGAAAATGATGTACTTAACTTTGCTAGGCACGTTATACGCAATCATTCTAATGAACTTGAGCTTCAAAAAATTATTAGATTGGCCCCAAAATCTATAGAGAGAAAACGGTGCATTGCATCTTTACGAAAAAAAGGAAATTACTTAAAAAATTCATCGTATGTATTTAAACCGGTTCATAAAAGTTATGTAGACAAATCTGAAGAAAACTACGTTGCATGTCAATTTTGTTATGGACTTTATTCACGTAAATTGCTATGGAAACACACAAGAAGTTGCCCGGAAAACAAAAACCAGAGCAGTGGTTCCTCTCTAAGTAATGCCCAAAATTCAATGCTTCCAAAAATGGATATTAATTCTGACTTAAGAAATAAAGTTTTTCCTCGAATGCGTGCTGACAAAGTGTCTCTTAGGGCAAAGAAAGATTCTTTGATTTGCGCTTTTGGAGGAAGGTATTTAAATACCCACCGGGAACAACATCATATTAATGTTTGTTCCAGAAAAATGAGAGAGTTATCTAAAGTTTTAATAGAGTCTGTAAAACTAAATTCGGCAATTAAAAATCTATACGATTTGTTGCATCCTATGTATTTTGATACAGTTGTTGCAAGTGTAAAAATTATCGCTAAATACGATGCTCAAAATGATATTTATCTATCTCCTACTTTTGGTATGAACATAAGTAGAAGTTTAAAAGATTGTTGTGATATTGCCATATTGCATCTAGTTAAAAGAAAATACAATTTTCATAATGTAGCTGCTGCAGAGGCAGAAGCAAATATTACGACATTTAAAAGATTATTAGAAAGTAGTT
>OV651813.1:72331605-72376107 GCA_927349885.1 Psylliodes chrysocephalus
AAAAACACTACACATGACGTGTTTGGATGTACAACTTCTTTTTCAAATGTGACTAATTTACAATTCGGTATCCAATATATATGCGAAATAATTTAACAGAACAAAGTACTTTACTTTAAATAGTTAGTTTATTTTGTTATATTATTGATGTTTTCTTAAGTACTTTGTTTTGTTAAATTATTTCGCATATATATTGGATACCGAATTGTAAATTAGTCACATTTGAAAAAAAAGTTGTACTTCGAAACATGTCATGTGTAGTGTTTTTAATTTTTATTTTTTAAAATAAAAGTTTTGTGAAAATCTACCAAATTTGGTTTAACTCATTCAAGAAGTAAGAAACCTTATAACAATTCCTTTATCAGATTCAGTACTATTAAGAAGCGCCATATAAATGCAAGTAAAATTTAATATTACTTAAATAATAATCATGCATGACATGCATGTCAAATTTAATTTCCTAGTTCTATTATTACTTGCTGGCGTGAAAGTAGACAGTCCCTATTAGGCATTCCAATCATTGCGTTCGGTCTGCCAAGTTCCTTTAACTCCTTTAACACTTTTAACTCCAAACGACCCTTTTAGCGTCCGATTAGTGACAGTTTAACACGCTTAAATGTCATTTAAAATTTGTCCCGCTCCAGCCCCTGACTATCCGAACTCGCCTAGTGACAACCGATAGTTACAATTTGACAGTGATGTTATATAAATAGTTATATAGATTGCTCAAACTGGGTTTCATTTGTGCGCTGATTCTGCTAATAGGCATCACAGTAGGATTACAGTAGGCATTCCTAATCTGTCAAGCGTTTATTTTTTGGGATGTGCTAAACCGATTTTCAATGAGCAACACAAAACACAGCTCCACACACTACATGAGTACTTGGGAGACAATATGGTCTCATGTAATGCGGCCGCTTTGAACAATCTCTATTTCATTCACCCTATCAAATTAAGGCGACACAAAACCGAGGGAGCGCTCGGCACTTTGCGGAGACGGTCGGTAGATAGATTTTGGCGGAAATTTTGAATGTTTGATATTTACAGATTTCACGTCAAATTTCAACGGCCGTTTGGTTATATTACTTTGTTTATTTGCACTTATTTACGTGAAAACAATTTCTTGATGTTGTGTAATTTCGATACTTTTCATTAAAAAAAGTTACCTATATTAACTGTGTACTATGTGCACTGAGAGGACCGACCATATACAAACAATTTGTTGATAAACTGGTTTAAATGTTGGTTACAATAGTTGTAATTGATGGTACAGTTTGGCCAAAAAATATTTGCTTTGAATCAGTTATCAAATTATATTTCATTAAACAAAATCCTTTATTTACAGTTTTCATTAAATCTGCAATTTCGATTACAACCCATGAGAAGAAACTTATGGGTAAAAACTACTTTTTTTCTAAACAAAAAAAAACAATTATCAGTATGTTCCATTTTCGATGTAATTGAGGGGTTTATTTAGAAAGTTCATGAAAAATAAAAGACACGCTATACATACATATGCATATATTTCATTTAGATAAACCTAGAATAAATAAATGATAGGTAAATACATCTAATTAAAACCTAAACCATACTATAAATAAATATTTAAAATAAGTTTTTATTTAGTACAAAAGCAAGCCCTGTCACTATTGCCACACCATAGAAAAAAGACATCAAAAGTCTATTACAATTGTTTTTTTTTTTTTTTTAAATTTCGTGCTTTTCCGCTTTCCTTTTCTGTATCGCTGATCTGTTACTTGTTCCATTACTAACATATTTGCCTGAACTCCTTATAAAAAAGTACCAACATAATTTTTAGCTGCATACATGGAAAAATGGTTCAATTACTTTGTTATATGCCTCATCATTCAGGTATCTTAAAAAATGCAGTTTCAATTTGCACCTCTCACTTTGCTTCTCTAGCTATTGTAGTTGAACATTTATTTTCAGATTTCTTCTCTCCAATAAAGTTTTTAATTTCTTCATTATGTCCCCCTTTAATTATCTGGTAACTTTTCCTCAGATAGTAGTTTGGCACCATAACATACGAAATGTACGTGTTCACACACTGTAGTTTTTATAGCACGCTCTATATAGTTTCTTTTATAGCGATGAACACATACCTTACATATTCTTCAATATAAATATTTGAGTAGGTACTTTAGTAAATCTCACTTTCAGTAAGAGTTCGGTCTCAAGTATTCAAGATGACCAGAAATGCTTCAAAAATAAGACTGTTATAGTTGCTTCTTTTCAACTTTTTAAAGTTATTGAAACATATATGAACAATAGATTCATCACTCAAACATAACGGATTTTCCATGCTACCAGTTTCAAAAGACCTTTGAAAAATGTTGTTTTCAGTAATTCTTTAGCAATGTGAAACTGTTATCTACTTTTTGTTATAAAATGCACTCATATAGTTGTTCATTGGTACTAGTCTTTTTCCAATCATTGTAAATATTAATAAATTGTAGAACACGCTAGCGAAACCTCAGTCCAATATTTTTTCATATTTTCTAATAAATTAAATAAAAATACAGATATATAAGAAATATATCAAACTATTTATTGTTTTAAAAACTAGACAATGTTTTGTTTAAAAAGTATATTCTTTTCTTACAAATTATTTATCTACTAATCTTCATAATTCCTATTAAAATTTGATCTATAATCCAAATCGCAAGTACTTGAATCGCTGTCATCGAATTGGCTTTAGGGTTAATTATGATAAAAATAATTTTTAATCTATCAAAAACTCCCTCTCTGCTAATATGTTTATTATAATATTGCTTGGAAAGGTCCCCAATAAGTTCAATGTGGTTGAAAAACACAATGGCAGGAAAGAAGATGTAATATTTTGTCTATATTGTTCTGCTGAATTATCTGCTATATATTTCTTTGGTGGTGTGTACCTAAAAAAAGAATATTTATTTCTAGTTGCTATTTTGTATAACATGTGTCAATATCACTATATTATAAATTGTAATATCAAAACAACACATATCAAATATTTAATGGTAGGTACACCGTTATAGCAAATCTTGTAATTGTAACTTTATTTTTAATTTTTTGATATTGTTTTAAAGTTTACTTCTAAAAAAAAAAAACAAAAATGGAATTTTTGGTTTTCACTGTAGATCTTGAGAAAATGATAAACATGTAGATTTTTATTGATCACTCTAATCAAATTTTTCCAATTTTTCTTTGTATCATAGCTAGAATAAAGTACCTACCATTAAATCTTTAATATGATGTCATTTCAGTATTACAGTTTAGAATATAGCTATTTTTGGCACATAAAAGAAACAAGTTTTTTACTCAATTTACAGGATGACTGATACCTTTATTTACTTCAAATTTGCCATTGATTTTTGAAATATACATGTTTCATCAATGAAAGCGGCTTCTCAATCAATTTTTCTTCCAAAGTTATACGTTTTCCTGCAAAAAAGTATATGTATTTATATTACTATAGATAGGTACAAATGTAAACTTTTATAGGCAATATAAATAAATTATGATTGGATAACTAGATTTGTCTCTAAACTTACTCGTTTCATACATGTTATAAATACTATTTCAGATTCCAGTTGTATCCAGTGTTATTGTATTAGTAATCCCTTGTTTATATGAATGCTCTTTAATTAGTGATTTTAATCATTCAATATTCTAATACTACTAACAGTAGAATTAATTAGAATGCTGTAACAGGCTAAAACAGACAAGAAATCAATTTCATATTTCTATACATTAATACATTTCTATAATTTTTAACTTACTTCTCATACAGCACTTACAGAGGCATAGATGGTTGAACGTAATGCTGCCGTCCTAGCAAGAAAGGTCCTATCTGCAAAATTAACAAGATTTTTCAATCTCTTTGCATTTTGTAGATTTCTTGTTACCAAAACGGAATGTTCTGTTTGCGTCGCAAAGGTACTAAAACGTTAGTTTCACAAAAGAGATTTTTTGGCATTTTGTATCTCCGAGCTCGGAGTTTTGTATGTAGAAATAAAAGACAAATAATCTTTTTCACACTATTTGTTTTAAACATCAAAATGTAAACATAACACCATTGGCTGCGTTCATCCGCGCCATTTCAAGGAGCGCTACAAAAGTAGCGATCACTTACGCTACCTGATCGATCTTTATGCACGGATGAACCATGTTTAAAAGTGACATTTGATTTTGGTTTATTCATTTTACTTTTGAGTTGAATGTCTCTGGTTGAAGATTTGTTTGTTTATTTTTCAATTGCTAATATGCTAATATAACCCTACTAGTCACCAAGCAAACCGTGGACGTAAGTGCGTAAGACAGATCAGTGATCACCGATCAGACGTAAATAAAATGCGCTACTTTTAATGGCGGCCGCTCCTTGAGCGAAATGTCAAAATACACCGTTCACACGTGCCACTCGAGAGCGCTACCAGATCGATCAGGTAGCATGTGGCACGGATGAACGCAGCCATTGTTGTTCCTAGGTAGGTATTTTGGAACAGTGTTGCCACACCAATTAATTTTTTCGTAATAGAATTTTGAACCAAAAGGTAATAAAATCGTAATAGATAATATTTTAAAGTAACATAAATGTACCAGAACTAATATTAAATAAATTTAACAATAAAACTGTGTATTATCAAATATATCGGTTTGGTTAATAGAAATAATAAGTTTCGAAAAGTATAATGAAGAAAAACCATGATTGTAAAAATAAACATTTATTTCAAACAAAAATAAGAAAGGAAGTATAATGTAAAACACATGTAAATATACCATGTGTGTAAATAAATATTTAAAATGTTAAATCTTCTGCACATTGTAAATTATCATTTTTATTTACATTATAATTTAACAAAGCATCATTCGGCTCAAAATTACAACAGTTATTTTCATTCAATAACTGCTTAGTTAAAATTAATGAATTGTATCTTTCCACATGTAGACGATTTCTTAATTTGGTTTTAATATTATTTATTTATTTATTAAATGAGAAGATATTACATGTATAAATAGCTATAGTCGTACTTTAAATATGAATTGAGGGCTTCTACGTTATTAAATACAAGATATAAATTATGCTGAAATGCTGGAGGCTGGTGGTAATCCCCTACTAATTTAAAATTTGAGTCATAACAAAAAAATATTATATAAGAAAGGATGCTTATTTTGGAAAACACAGGCATAATAAATGTATAGATTTCTAATTTTTTTTAAATATGGCCTCTGAAGCTTAGATGGGGCCACTCATAAAATTGTGATATTTTAAAAAGTAATAGAATATTTGTTTTTTCTTTAAAAGTCGTAATAACGTACTAATGTACTTTTTTAGTAATAGATTTTTTACAATTGTAATAGCAACGGCAACACTGTTTTAGAATTGTACAACTTTCAATGCAGGGTTGCCAACTTTTCAAATTCCATTTACCGTACCGCGCAATTCAAATTACAGTACATGGCCTCTCAATACCGTACACTTTTATTTTGTAGAAAAACTATGTATAAATATCGTTTTCTTCAAGCTTCTAAAAAAAGTTCTCATTAAGTGTTGTAACGTGGTCGTTGAAAGCAAATCTACCTAATTAAGTAATAAGGGATTTCGAAGTTATTTTTAGAAATATATTTATTTCAAAAGTATTGAAATCCGAGTTACAAATAATAAAAATGGCAATGTTAAAACCTTGATTATCAAATTATAACTGAACAAAGAAAATAAAGAATACAATGGAAAATGCAATATCTACTGCATATATATATATATATATATATATATATATTTATGTTCCTTTCTTTTCTTTTTAAAATACTTTCTACTGCGTCACCATTATATCTTATGAGCAAATTAACTTTTAGATCGTCTACGCACAATGTAAACATAAGAAACAACTTTAACTTTAATTTATCAATGCCTCGTCACTCTAGTGCTATTTATAATCGTAGTTTTTCGTATAACGCGGTTGTTCTGTACAACACTTTACATACCGATATTAAAAAATCACGATCTCTGCCTGTTTTTAAAAATGCTTTAAAAAGGCAACTCTTTATTAGTCAAATGTAAACTGGTAGATATAATGAGATACTAATGTAAAATTGTATTGATAAACTTTTAATATTATAGTAATTTAAATGTATATGTTTTGTTAGGGTTAGGTGTAAGAATAGCCACAGGCTAAACCTCGCCCATGCTAACTGTACAAAAATGTAATTATTTTGTGCAAATAAAGACCCGTTATTATTATTATTATTATTATTACTCTACTCTACGAAAACACTGATAACGGATATAATATTACTTATTTCTAGTCTTTTCTACTAAAGCACTGATAACGAATATAATATTACTGATTATAATTATTATTTTATTTATAGAATAGAATGTCCATGTTCATAGCCGTCACGTTGGGGATCTTGACTTAACACCTCCCACCGTTGTTTAGAAATTAGGGTGTAATTGATGGAATCCTAATTTCTAATCCGTAATTCTTCTATTGGTATATTTCGCTCTTCAGGAATTGGTATATTGATATTATTTTTACGTCTTAAACATTTTTTCCATAATAAAAACATTGCTGCTGCTAATATTGAAAGGTAAATAAATATGGTCCAATAACTCAAGTGAGAAGATATTATTGGTTTTTCTTCTTGAAGGTTTATTAAACCATTGTTCATATTATTTCTAATTGAATTCATATCATCGAGATTTATTGACTCTAATTCAATTGGATCAATTTTAGTCGGATTTTTCTTTTCAGTGGATTCTATTTTAAAATTCAATTGTGGAATGTTTACTATTTTCGTTTGTATTTTGGAGTCTTCATGGATTTGAAGAATGGTGTTGTCAATTCTGATTTGGCATGTACTCGGAATTTTTAATATGTAGCTTCCTTGGATAACTTCTTTTTTTTCTATATTACATATCTTCGTAATGGTCGTCTCGTTTGGAGAAATAATAATCCACTGATTGGCACTTATTTTTTGAATTTTCTTGTTTTTCATTTTTATTAGTTTCGGATTGCAATTACTGTAATTTTGTGTAAACTGGATTAACTGAACTTCACATGGCATTTCTGGATGTAGAGAAGATACCTCTGGTAGTGGACACATATACTCTTCAGGCGTGGTTTCTTGGCACTCCGAATTAGAAAGCATGTAATGATACTCATTAATAAAAAGGAATGTATTTTTTGGGATAATAAATTGGAAAAGGTTTTGGTTGGTCAACATTGGAAAAGAATAAAGATGATAATACATATAAGGTGTAGGTTCTATCAATGGAATTTCTAATATGAAAACAAATTTAGTAGCTTTTTGGTAGGCTTTGATTTTAGTAATTTTCTCGAAGAGAAGTATAGTACTTTTATTAACAGCATACGGAAGGGTGATTTTTCTGATATGTTTTTGGATATTTCTGAGTTCATTAAGGAAGTCTTCTGGCTGAATAATTGATGGATGTAGTACAGACATCTTAGCAAATGTAATAGCGGTTTCTAGTTCTTCTATGACTCTCAGCATGGAATTTGAGACTGTGATCATTTGAATATAAATTGTATATAAATTCAACATAGTATATGTATCTGCTTCCTGTATTGCTCTATTATTGGCTGCTGCCTCTAATTGTATAATTTTTTCTTTCAATGTTGCTTGATTTGTCGTCAATTTACTGATTGTAGTATTAAATTTCTCAATAGCTGTTACTGTTAACGATATTTGTTTTTCTGCTAGGATCTTTTGCTTAGTTTGCTGAGCTTCTAATTTTTGTAAAGTTTCTTCATAACGCTGACCATCTTCTGCATCGAGATTTCCTGTTATTGCCTTGACTACGCCACCAAGAAAATTTACTAATCCCCGTCTTTTTCTATTAGTAAAATAATTAGGAAATAGTTCGTTCAACTTTACTTTTATCTCTTGTAAAATATGTTCCAAAATATATTGATAATTAAGGGATTCTCTCGAATAACCAGATCCATGTGGAGTAATTTCTAATGAATTTTTTATGTGATTGAAGTTTTCTTTCATTTGTTGGAATTCTTGGATTATGATAGAAAAATCAAACGATTTTAAAAAGGTCCATTTGTCGACTATATTTTTAACTGTCCCTAATTTTTGAGGTAAAAGGCCTGATTTCCCTCAATTTTTCTTATGACTGGTTCATTAGTATCGGCTATTGCTGACGTGATGATCCAGCAGATTGATCTGGAAAAAGAGGATGTCTTAAGTTGTCTAAATGAATTATTTTGGATTGATTATTAGATGTTAATACTGCGCATGTATTATCTACATTTATTCTCAAAATTTTGTAAGGCCCTATATATTTCGCTTTTGCTTTATTTCTATCTGCTTCTGGATTTTTCTCAAAGACTTGATCTCCTACTTTAAACGTGGTTTGTTCTTTCTCTTTTTGGTTACGGGAAGTGATAATTCTCTCTTTGTCATTTTGAATTTTATCTTTAATTCTATCATATGTTAGTTTTACTAACTTTCTGTGGTCATTTACATATTGCTGGTAATATTCTTTTTCATAAAATATTTCATAAGGATTTCTTGAGGATGTGTGGCCATATAATAACTCCAATGGTGTATATCCAGTCGCTGAGTGTATTGAATTATTGTATCCTATTACAGCATAGGTCATCAATCGTCGTGGGGTATCGGTTGAATGTTCTTTGATAATTCTGTAAAGTTCTGTCAAAGTACTATGAAATCGTTCAATTAATCCATTGGATTGTGGATGATGTGGTGCAGTAATGTGAACATTGATTTTATGCATTTCTAATAGGGTCGTAATTGTTTCATTCTCGAACTCTGTCCCAGGGTCAAAGGTTATTGACTGTGGTACTCCAAAATGTTGAAAAAATAAAATTATTTTATCTGCTATTTCTATGGCATTTTTACTGGAAACGTGATAAGCTTGTGCCATTTTGGAAAATTCGTCTATGATAGTAAAAAATGAATTTCCTTCAATAGTGAAAAGATCAGCATGTAATTTTTCAAAAGGTTTACTTGCAGTTTCTGTAATTCTTAGGGGTATATTTGGTGGATGTCTTTCATATTTATTAGTTTTGCATACGAGACATGAATTAATATAGTTTTCTATTGATTTTTTCATATTTGTCCAATAATATCGTTTGTTCAAATATTTATAGGTTTCGTTGATACCCCTGTGGTTAGTTTTTCCTTCATGATGATTTTTAATCAATTGGATTTGGTCATCTTTATTGTAATCATTCGGTTCAAACATCTTACCAAATTTGGATGATCTCTAATGAAAGTATCAGAAAATACTTTGCAAAAGTCTTTATACATTTTGTCTCTATCAAAATAGACAAAATACTTTTTTCTTGGTTCACAGTGTTGAATTAATAATGTCTTAATATTATCTTCATTATTGTCCTGTAAAATTTGAGCATGAATTATTGTTTGCTTGCCTTTCTTCTGCACTTTTGGTGGTAGAGGATTATTATAAACAGTTGTGATTATCAATTGTCTCTCTTTTTTATCAACTGCATCATCTAGAATTGGTATTAGATTTAAATTTTCTGTTTCTTCGGTATTTCCCGTCATAACGTCTGGAACTTCTAAAGGTATAGACTCGATTTCCATAGATTCAGGTGCTAATGTTGGTTGAATTTGTTGATTTCTGGAAAATGGTGGTTCTGAGGTATCAAGTTGGCTTTGAATTTGTTCCTCTTCAAAATTTATTAAATCGTCTAATAAAATATCGAGTTCTGGATATCTTTCGACTTGAGTTGACATTGTATCGAGATCTATTGGATTAAGTTGAATCCTTGAAAGAGCATCGGCATTGGTATTATATTTTCCTTTTTTGTAGATTACATCAAAATCGTATTCTTCAAGACGTAATCTCCATCGTTGTAGTTTTGAGTTTGGTTCATTAAGAGACGTCAACCATTGTAAAGGACGATGATCGGTATATATTGTAAATTTTCTTCCATATAAGTAAGGTCGAAAGTATTTAGTAGACCACACGATAGCTAAAAGCTCTTTCTCAATTGTGGAATACTTTTGTTCTGTCTCGTTGAGTGTTCTTGATGCAAATGCTATTGGCTTATCTTTTCCCAATTCACCTTGTGATAAAACGGCTCCAAGGGCATAATTACTCGCATCTGTTGTTAATATAAAAGGTCTTCTAAAATCTGGAAATTGTAGAATCGGATCATTTAATAAAATTTTCTTTGATTTTCAAAACTGTCAATAAATTCTTGTGAATGTAATACTTTTGCGTTTTTCTTTAGGCATTTGGTCATTGGTTTTGTAAGCTGGGCAAAATCTGGAATGAATCTTCTATAGTATCCTACAAGTCCAAGAAACGCTTTAATCTCCTTTTGTGTTGTGGGTATAGGATATTCTAAAATAGCCTTTATCTTATCTGGATTTGGTCGTACTCCATGTGTAGTGATAACGTGGCCTAAGTACGCTACCTCTTTCCTTAAAAATTCGCTTTTATCTAATTGTATCTTGAAATTTGAATTTCTGAGCCTTTCGAATACTTCTTTTAAATTTTCAATGTGTTCTTGGAGTGATGTAGAGAATATAATAATGTCATCAAGGTACACCAGGCATTTCTCGTTCTGGATTCCACGTAGGATGTTATCCATGACACGCTGGAAAGTTGCGGGTGCATTCTTCAACCCGAATGGCATCCTTTTAAACTCGTAGTGGCCATTCTCTGTATTGAAAGCCGTTTTCTCTATATCTGGTGGGTTCATTTGGACCTGATGGAAGCCTGACGCGAGGCCTAAGGTGGTAAAATACTGACTTCGTCCTAATTTATCTAGTATATCATTAATGTTTGGTAAAGGATACTTGTCATCTACTGTTTTCTGGTTTAATTTTCTGTAATCTATAACCAATCTCCATTTTTTCTTTCCGGACGCATCAATTTTCTTTGGTACTATCCATAAAGGTGAACTCCATGGAGATGTTGATGGTTGGATTATGCCTTGATCTAACATAGAATGTATCTGAGTTCGGACTTCTTCTTGATGAATTTGTGGATATCTGTAAGACTTAGTATATATCGGTATTTCATCAGTTAACCTAATACTGTGTTTAATTTGGTTATTAAATGTCAACGGTATTTGTTCACAATGGAAAATATCCCTGTATTGATAACAAAGGTCCCTAATATGTTTCTTTTCTTCATCATTCATGTGTTCTAAGCGTAATCTTTGAAGGTTTCCTTTTTGTATTTCGTCAAAAGAACTCATTTGATACTCGTCAGGTGGTTCTTTATATGTATTTATTTCAAAAGCTTCAATAGGTTCAATTTTGACAGGTTCAAATAATTCCAAGGTTAACGTTTCTTCTGTTGGATTTAAAATTGTAGTAAGTGCTTTTTGATTTTTTACTGAAACAATGGCGGATGGCATTTCAACTTTTTCATATTTGGTATAATTAATAATTCCTTCACATATATTCTTATTTACTGGAATTTCAACAATTTGTTCTGTCCTGGGTGGAAGTTCTATATAAAAAATATTTTTTTGATCTTCCTCATCGGTTTGGATATTTTGTTCTTCTCCATCAAAGTAAAGTGGAATTGAAGAATCAAGAGTTATCAACATCTTATTTTGTAAATCAATTTTTGCGTTAATTTTCTTCAATAGATCAATTTCGATTAATCCTCCATATTTTGGATTAAAATTAAAGAGATAAAATTTCTGTAAAGTATCAGGTTTATTAAAAATTTCTGATAGTGGTAAAGTTATACTGGAATCGTGAAATGAAATAGTATGTGCTGATTCTGGGTTAATTAGCGTTTTAGTAGATCCAGTGTCAATCATAAATTTTGCATCAATTTCTGGAATTATAATATAAGGCAATTTAGATGTAGATGTAGCATTAATTTCTATCATTTCTTCTTGGTTTGTTTCTGACCAAGCCGAAAATTTTGATTTACATTTTCTGATTCTGCTGCATTAAATGAATCATTTTCTTCAATAGAATTTTCAACGGCAGTTTCATAATAATTATCATTAGAAAAGTAATTATCAGAATTATTTTCATTTTCTTCAGAAAATCCATCATCTTGATAAAATATTTCTTCAAATGTAAAGTTTGGCCTCTGTCGTTGCTGAGTTTGTGCAGGTCTCAAAGAATTATAAGATGATGTTTCCATTGGTACTGGTTTTGGCAACTGTCTGTTTGGATTTGGCTGGAAAGCATTTTTTTGTGGTGGTCTTATTTGTTGATTTGTTTGTGGTTGACTTGGGTTCCAATTCGGTTGTTGACGATTTGGGTTCCAATTTGATTGTTGTCTAAATGGCTGCCTATAATAGTTTATAGGTTGTGATTGTTGAGCAAATTGCATTGGTCTAATTGGTCGTGGCACAAAATTTGAACGATAGTTTGGTTGACTGTAGAAAGGTCTTTGAATCGGCACTCTTGGTAGAAAACTTGTAGGCAACTGTGGTTGATTAACACGTTTTTGCTGTTGAATTAAGTTATTAGTTTTATTTTTTGCATAACTAACATTTTCTTCGCTCAACACTTGTGTTAAAGCAGCTTCAATTGATTCTGGATTTCTAGAACGTATAATTGAACCAAGTGGTTCCTTAAGTCCGCTCAGGAAAGCTTTTAAAGTTAAGTTATCATACATTTGTATTTTGACTCTTCGGATTTGGGCATTAACTTCACCGACTGCTAGATTTGATAATAGTAGACTTCTTATGTCTTGACATCTAGAGCAATACTGTTGAGGTGTTTCATTTTGTTCTTGACGTAGTAGCATTAAATCTCTTAATAAGGAATTTTCGTCTCTTTGATCTGCGAAATTAAGCAGCAAAATATTTCTTAACTGTGCCCACGAATTAATTTCTCGTGAACCAGCTACTAATTTAGCACGCCCTGTTAATTTGTTTTTAATTGAAGTTATTAAAAATTTATTAATGAAAGCATGTGGATTGTCTCTATTAAAAAATTGAGTGATAATGAGATCACAGGCTTCTATGAAATCAGCTAATTCAGCAGGTTCTCCATCATATTTTGGAATAACTTCCAAATAAGAATTTTTAAATGCGTTCTCCATATTTATTTGTGGATTATCGTTAAGATTAATTCTCAAAAAATCGTTAATTAAATCGCCAAGTTCACTCATAGAATAAAAAGGATACGTAAAGGAATAACAAAATTGGAAAAAGGAAAATGAGTATCACTTACATAACCAGTAGTGGATGCTCAGCTACTCCCATAGTGTGTTAATCCAAAATAGTAAACTGTCACAGTTCTTTTACACCGGTCCCGGATCGGCCAATCACATCTACTCAGTTTTATTCAAAATTTTCAGTTTTATTTTTATTGTCACAGTTTATTTCACAGTTTGTTCACGTTCAGTTCTCAAAATTAGTTGGAAATAACTCCGAAACTTCGAAATCTTCCAGAAGGTTCGAAACGAATCTATATCGATTTCCGTCGATTTTTGTACGCGAAACCAATAAAAATCCGTCACTGACTGCGCCAATTAAGTAATAAGGGATTTCGAAGTTATTTTTAGAAATATATTTATTTCAAAAGTATTGAAATCCGAGTTACAAATAATAAAAATGGCAATGTTAAAACCTTGATTATCAAATTATAACTGAACAAAGAAAATAAAGAATACAATGGAAAATGCAATATCTACTCTACTCTACGAAAACACTGATAACGGATATAATATTACTTATTTTTAGTATTTTCTATTAAAGCACTGATAACGAATATAATATTACTGATTATAATTATTATTTTATTTATAGAATAGAATGTCCATGTTCATAGCCGTCACGTTGGGGATCTTGACTTAACAACCTATATATTATTATGTGAATTCCAATAATAAATATTTTTCTTATCGTGTCCTATTCATTTTTACTTTCCTATCTATATACAGTTATAAAGAAAGTATAGGAATCATGATTTTTTTCGACCTTCATAATTTTTTGCATAGAGGTATTTATCGTTCATTCGTTTTCTGTTTCTATAACGTTATTGAAAAATAAAATGTTTTTTAAATTTTGAAAAAAAATTTTTTTCGAAGAATTTTTTGAAAGTGTCACTTATTCATTCAAATGGTAAATATTTGATATAGGAAAAAATGTATTCCTTCAAAAAGTTGCCAGACCATCTAAGCAATTCCAATCCATGAAAAAAAATTCAAAAAACTTTATTTTATACAGTGTTTGGCAAAAGTGACTTTTAAATTCTTATTAATTTTTGTAAAACTTCATAAATTTGATTCTATAATTTTTTGCATAGAGTTATTTATCGTTCATTCGTTTTCTGTTTCTATAACGTTATTGAAAAATAAAATGTTTTTTAAATTTTGAAAAAAAAAAATGTTCGAAGAATTTTTTGAAAGTGTCACTTATTCATTCAAATGGTAAATATTCGATATAGGAAAAAAATGTATTCCTTCAAAAAGTTGCCAGACCATCTAAGCAATTGGAATCCATGAAAAAAATTTCAAAAAACTTTATTTTATACAGTGCTTGGCAAAAGATTGACTTTCAAATTCTTATTAATTTTTGTAAAACTTCTTAATTTTGATTCTATAATTTTTTGCATAGATGTATTTATCGTTCATTAGTTTTCTGTTTCTATAACGTTATTGAAAAATAAAATGTTTTTTAAATTTTGAAAAAAAAAAATTTTTCGAAGAATTTTTTGAAAGTGTCACTTATTCATTCAAATGGTAAATATTCGATATAGGAAAAAAATGTATTCTTTCAAAAAGTTGCCAGACCATCTAAGCAATTCCAATCCATGAAAAAAAATTCAAAAAACTTTATTTTATACAGTGTTTGGCAAAAGTGACTTTTAAATTCTTATTAATTTTTGTAAAACTTCATAATTTTGATTCTATAATTTTTTGCATGGAAGGTATTTATCGTTCATTCGTTTTCTGTTTCTATAACGTTTTTGAAAAATAAAATGTTTTTTAAATTTTGAAAAAAAAATTTTTTCGAAGAATTTTTTGAAAGTGTCACTTATTCATTCAAATGGTAAATATTCGATATAGGAAAAAAATGTATTCTTTCAAAAAGTTGCCAGACCATCTAAGCAATTGGAATCCATGAAAAAAATTTCAAAAAACTTTATTTTTTACAGTGTTTGGCAAAAGTGACTTTTAAATTCTTATTATTTTTTGTAAAACTTCATAATTTTGATTCTATAATTTTTTGCATAGAGGTATTTATCGTTCATTCGTTTTCTGTTTCTATAACGTTATTGAGAAATAAAATGTTTACATTATTGGAAGTCCATCAAAGAAAGGCGGATAAAGCATCTAAAGCAAAGGATTTAGACATTACAATGCACAAGAACTTGACGACTACTTTTGCTTCGATTTACAATAAACATTACCTACTCTGTTATTAACAACATTAAAGGTCTTTTATCTGAGACAACTTTGGACGTAAAATTTTTGCGTCCATAATTTGATTACTGGTGAAGCTTACATGTACACTTGGGATGAAACTGTAGGTCGTAGAGGATCACAAGAAATTGATTCTTGTTTAATACATTTTATTAAGTAATTGTCCCCCAATGTAACCAAACTCATAGCATATAGTGATTCGTGTGGGGGGCAAAATAAGAATAAAAATATATGCAAATTATTTGTTTCTAACTAAAGCTACCCACCTAGAAGAAATTCATCATAAGTTTTTAGAACCGGGCCATACATACATGGAATGTGACAGAAACTTCGCTTTAAGGAGGTCCTTTCGCCACCAATGTTAAATAAAAAATATTAGATTATGACTAAAATTAATTTTTTTCTAATAGTAGATGTCCTTATTTATCTAATAGTGAACTTTTAACTATACCTTACCGTGCAAATTTTTGAGAGAAATTTTTTTTAAAAATGTGTGTGTTTGTACAGTGTCTTATGAGAAAGTAAGACTTCAACAACAATTTTCGAATTTTAATTAATTTTACTATTATTTATTGATTAGATGGAGTAGAAAAAAACTAAAAATAAGATTTTTGAAATATTTAGGTTTTGTTTTTTACAATAAAATATATAGGTTACCGTGGAATTTATTGAGAAATTATTATTAAAAAATCACAAAAAAATTTTCAACTAGGTTACTTGAAATTTTTTTGTGATTTTTTAATATTAATTTCTCAATAAGTTCCACGGTTTACTATATATATTTTATTGTATAAAACAAAATCTAATCAATAAATAATAGTATAATTCGAGAATTGTTGTTGAGGACTTACTTTCTCGTGAGGCACTGTACAAATAATCAAATTAAAAAAAAAATTCTCAAAAATTTGCAAGGTAAGGTATGGTTAAAAGTTCAGTATTAGATAAATAAGGACTTCAACTATTAGAAAAAAATTAATTTTAGTCATAATCTAATAACTTTTTTTTAACATTTGAGGCGAGAGGTGTGGCAAAAGGACCTCCTTAATTGAGAAAAATGAGAAAAAGAATCCACAAGTATTCATACCTGATCAGTTGAGGATAGTGATTGCTTGTTCCTCAAAGAAATTTTTCGTGTGTAATATGACTCAAGAAATGTTTTACTCCCTTGAAAATTTAGACAACTTAATAAAAGATTTCAAAAAAGACTGTAGGAAAACCATTGAAATATAGGGAAGTCGCTTATTTTAAATATGACAAAGATATGGAAACATTTTTATTTGAGTTTAAACATACTCTAGATAGTTCGTATTAATATTCAATATGTGCTTGCGGATCACGTTTCGTCGGACGTCAATGGATTTCCTTAGAATCAACATTGCAGCAATTTAAGAAATTCCCAGTGACTATTAGACCTGAAAAATGAAATAATCTCCAGAGCCTTCTGGAGTACATTCCACCTATTTACAGGGGTCGGCATAAGTCTAGCAACGCTCTAAAAATTGGCATAAGTCTGGCCAAAGTTATCTGGAAATGCATGCTCGAAGATTTACGTGGGCAAATGGACAACGATCCAACACTCACGAACATCCGTCATTTCATGCAGGATGAAGCTTCGCCGCACTACGAGTTATGTGTACAGGAGTTCCTTAATGATCATTTTGGAGAATGGATAGGAAGACGAGGAATCTGTGAGTGGCCCGCACGGTCCTGTGACCTGACACCCTGCGATTTTTTCATGTGGGGCCTTCTCAAGGACCGCGTTTTTGCAAGAGGACCACGCACCCTTCCCGAGGTTAGAACTACAATTGAAGAAGAATTTGAAAATCTTCGCGTACACCTTAAGGTGATTACAGCACCCCCTTATAATTTTCGGATAAGGATATCTCAAAAAGTAATTTTTTTAAAAAATTTAAATTTTGGAAAAATAAATAAGGCAATATCTAGAATATGCATATTTTTTAAATTTTTAATTCCTTCCAGTTTCCGAGAAAAAAAATCAAAGGTCTTTAAATTTTGAAATATCATGATGAAAATAAATGCGTTCCTCAACAGCACTATTCTCAATATAATCCATGAATTTAAGCTCTTAATGTCTTGTTAATGATTTTTTAAAATTCGCAGAAATTGGTAGCTAAAGGTTTGTTCCAACACAATAGCAAATCGGTTTCCGTACTGTCGGGATTCTGCGCAGTCTAGATTTAGTGTTCCAACAAACTTCGGACTTAAAACTGTACAAAAACCTAGTGTTCCAACACACCCAAACTTAATCACAAACCAGTTTCTGTACTGTCAAATCAGTTCCTGGGTGTGAATATGAACGAATTGTCAAGATATGCGCAAAACGAAAGTGAGCTCGTAAATAAACCACCACCAACTCTAAAAATCGAATAATCAAAATTTATAATCTTTTCATGAGTTTTATAATTTTTTTACTTCCCAAATTCAAAATTTTACATTTGTTAAATTTGCCTTTACTTTGACGTTATTAACAGAGTGTGTCTGACAACACAAAAATGTGTTCCAACACATCCAAGTTCTGAATCGCGTCCCAATCCTCGACAGGTCGTGGACAGGTCGTCGACTATCAGTCGTCGACAATAAGTTGTGGACTGGTTTATGTATGGTCCCAAAATTGTTGTTGGAACAAACCTTAAAACGCCTCGTTAAGTGCTATTTTCTGGTATAAATTGGTGTAAACTGGTGTAAATCATTTCAGGAAACGAATGATGACTGACAGTGTACGATACGATAGTTACAGTCGCGTTACAACAGAATGCAGCACTTAACGAGGCGTTTTAGCCACTAATTTTGGCGAATTTTAAATCATTAACAAGACATTAAGAGCTCAAATTTTGGGATTATGTCAAGAATACTGCTGTTGAGGAATGCATTTATTTTCATTATGATATTTCAAAATTTATTGCCCTTTGATTTTTTTTTCTCGGAAACTGGAAGAAATTAAAACTTTAAAAAATATACATATCTATATATATAAAATTGTTTGTCCTGACTGACCGACTGATTGACTGACTGACCTATCAGCGTACAGCCAAAACTACTAGGGTACACACACAAAGAAAGCAGGTTTCCTGCTTGCTGGTTACAAGCGCTTACAAGCGCCAACAACTAGGTTCGATATTAAATACACCCGCACACAGACAAAGCTGGTTGAAACTTGTTGAAAGTGCCGATCGGCGCTGAGAATTTACCGGAATGAATTTCTAATTCTTGGTCGCTGAATGTCGGTGTCAGTGTACAAACACAGTGGAAGCAGATTTCCGCTTACCGGCAATCAGCACCGAGCTACGCTTATAAGCTTTCAAAATGAATGCATGTTTTTAAATTGACAAGTATACAGTAAAAGCAGGTCGGCACCAGTAACCAGCGCTAACCTGCGTTCTCGCTTTTGCCGGAATGACAATTTAGTTTATTTCTGCTTTTGGTACGCGCTGGTTTAGTGGTTGTACCATGGATAAGAAAGCACTTATTGCTACCGTTTTTGAAAGACTCCCTATTTGGGATAAGAAGGAGAAGTTGCATTGCAATCGGAATGAGATTGATAAATATTGGAAGTAAATAAGCACTTAAATAAAAGGAACATTTTTCAAAAGTTTGCTGCCACACGTAAGGAAAATACCTGAAAACAGAATACTATCTGTTCGTTGTCGCGTACAGGAATTAGTGAAACCATATTTCTATTAACTTTACACTTGTTCTCGTCCATTATCTTCTACATCATCTCATTTTAGTGCCCCTTCACCTGGTTATCACAACATAGATCAAAATGACCAGACATCCGTTTCCTTAAGCCAACTTAACACTTATCCTCGTCCATTATCTTCTACATCATCCCATTCTAGTGCACTTTATCCTGGTTATCAGAATACCTACTCTTCCGTTTCCTTAAGCCAACAATCAACGACGTCCCAAAATCATCTTGCTAATGATCCTAGATTCCTTAAAAGTAACCAACAACAAAATATAACTGACAATAATACTACAGATTGTATACCAATTCTATTTCTCTTCAGTTTAGTCAAAACAGAATCCAAAGCAATCAGATCGTAATCACAAAAAGACAATTTGCTAGAAGTTGTAGACGCAACTGAGAACGATTTTTCTCGCTTTTACAGGTATTCACTCTGTACCATTCAGTACCGAGACAACAGCGCAGATGGGCGCTGATTGCCGGTAAGCGGAAATCTGCTTCTACTGTGTCTGTACCTTTAGACGTACATTTCCTCGCACCGAGTATGGATATCGGATCATTAATTTTTCAAAGAAACTCATTATGGGACAAACGACTTAAGTCCCACAGCAACAGGGATATAGTGCAATGTTTTTACTTATGTTTAATACAATATTGTAATAACCATAATATTTTATTTATTTTATTCATCTAATAGTAACCTTTCTTCTGGAAGGATTTGCTGCCTGTACCAATTATACCACGTTTCGGTTAACCACATTTTAATTTTTTCCAAGATGGTGATGTTCAACATACATTTTTCATTCGCGATTTACTGGATGTGTACCTTGCTTCGTGCGTTGCATCCTTAGAAATGTATTTTCTATCAATAAAAAGTCTTTGTCGTAAGGTGAATCAAAAATCTTTGCATGAACGTTGATTTTAAACTGGCCGAAAACTGGCGTTCATTGTGTACTACTAAGATGACTTGTAAGCGCTGGTTTTCGGCTCCGGAAATGGTTGCTGATTAACCTGCTTTCTTTGTGTACGTACCCCTAGGCCTAGAAAGCTGAAATTTGAACATAGGTTTATTTTATAACGTAAACATCCGCTAAGAAAGGATTTTAGGAAATTTTAACTATAAAGGGGGAAAATGGGGGGAGGGAGCTTTTAATGAAACTCTTTGTTCTTTAAAGTTAGAAACATGAAAATTTAATTTACAGCTGCTGAGCAAAAATAAAAAATGACGTGTTTCAGGGTTTTTGGATGTTTTACATTTTAGGGGGGGGGGGGGGAAACGGGGAGTGAAAGTTTGTAAGGGACTATCGATTTTTTTGTTCTCTATGAAGTTAGAAACATGAAAATTGGAATTGCAGCTACTGACTACAAATTATTAATGACGTGTTTCAGGGTTTTTGGATTTTCCCATTTTAGGGGGGGAAATAGGGGGTGAAAATGTATTTGGGAGTATCCATGTTTTTGGTTCTCTTTAAAGTTAAAAACATGAAAATTGGAATTGCAGCTACTGAGTACAAATTAATAATAATGTGTTTTACGGTTTTTATATTTTAACATCTTGAGGGGGGGCAAACGGGGGTAAAAGTTTGTATAAGAGTATAACTTTTTTGTTCTCCTTGAAGTTAGAAACATGAAAATTGGAATTGCAGTTAATGGATTTTCATATTTTAAGGGGGGGAAACCGGGGGGTGAAAGTTTATTTGGATATATCGATTTTTTTAAAGGTAGGAACTTGAAAATTGAATTGTAGGTTATCATCATAAATAAATAATGAAGTGTTTCATGGTTTTCGGATTTTCACATTTTAAGGGGGGAAAACGGGGGTGAAAATTAATAAAAATTATTAAAAATTAATAAAAAATTAATAAAAAATTATTAAAAATTATTAAAAATTATTAAAAATTATTAAAAATTATTAAAAATTATTAAAAATTAATAAAAAATAACAATTAATAAAAATTAATAAAAAGTTTTTAAAATTAATAAAAAATTAATAAAAATTATTAAAAATTATTAAAAATTAATAAAAATAAATAAAAATTAACAAAAATTAATAAAAGTTAATGAAAATTCATAAAAATGAATACAAATGAGTAAAAATTAATAAATATGAATAAATATAAAAAAATTAATAAATATGAATAAATTTAAAAAAATAAAAAAAATGAATTAAAATCAATAAAATTAATAAAAAAGGAAGTCATGTATTTTTTTTACATTAATAACACGACTATATGCGAGCAAAGCCGCGGGCAATAGCTAGTTCTAGATATTATTGCCTAATTTATTCTGCCAACTTTAAATCTTTTAAAAAAATTACTTTTTGAGATATCCTTGTCCGAAAATTATAAGGGGGTGCTGTATTGATTTGAACACTTAAACTAACCCTTTTTTGAATCCCCTTTGTAATTTCTTCGAATACATTAATTTTGACGCTGCATATTTTTATGCCGACCCCTGTATCATGGGTTTTACAAAAATATGATCCATCAAAAATCTAAAGGGAAGAAAGCACAAAAGGCCAAAACTGCAACTACTAAAAATTAAGAACCAGGTCCCAGTAAGTCTAACAATGGAGCCAATGTAGAATCGGATGCTGAAGAATACTTGGATGATCATGACCTTGATTCGGATTATGAATCCTAAGTGGTATTTCCTTTAATAAACATGCTTATATTAAAAAATAATTAGTTTTATTTGACCAAATTTAACAAAATTTTGGCTGAACTAATTTTTATTTTTAAGCTGCACTTTGATTTTGCCTCATTTTTTTTAGCCACATACCTTAACACGTAGAATTTTCAAATAGCAATTAACTTTAACATCTAATTACTCAAAAATATATAATCTGCACTTATACCCTTTTTGCTCTAACCCCTTCGCATCTGTAGTACTTTTACCGGGCTCAAATCCAAATTGAAGATTATAAAAGATATATCATCAATTATCAGGTTTGTGACACAGGGTTACACCACATATAATTAATTTATTAACACATACATGTAAAATAATTGTTTTTTACATATATAATTTAAATTAGATTTAATCATAAACAAGACCCTATCATTCTTGTTATAATCACCACCATTATGGATAGCTGTAAAATCGGATATATTGAAGTTATTTGAGAACATTCACTTAATCCAAAAATATCACAAGTTTGTATATTATATGTATCAATGAGTGCTAAGAATTCATCCAAGTTTTTGTTAGCATATTCAATATTTTTTTAATGATGATACTTTCGAATTGTATTCGTCTGGTTCTATAAGGTCATCAAGATGATCTTGTTCGAGTTGTTCTAGTTCCTCTAAAACTATATCATGTATTACCATAAAATATTTGAATTAGTTAAACAAAAATAAGTGAAATGAATTTCCCAGTTATACCAAATAGACACAGCAGGCTACTTAGGGTGATAGTTTATAGTATTTTTGAATATTTGTAAGAAAAATGTATATGTTGTACATTCCATGTTTGATAAACTGTCGAATTCACACCACCTCCTGATCTTTACGATGTACATGCTAACCTTAGCTTCCAAAAACTGCGCTCTTCTCATCAGTCCGTAGAATGTTAGTATCATCTGCAAAAATGGTGAAAAGTCCGTTAATGTTAACATTGACTATTTTATTGAAATAAAGTAAAAATAAAATGGGTCCTTAGCCTTAATCTTGCGGAACACTGCATTTTAACTTAACTTGACTGGACTGGTGACTTTTATAATGGACAGCTTGATATCTGTCAATTAAATAAGACAACCTAATTCAAAACAGATCCCCGAAAATCGTATTTTTCCAATATCCTTAACAAAATCTTTTGATTTACGAAAACAGCTTTTGACAAATTACAAAAGACAGCTAAAGCCACATTGCCCTCATTTATCTTCAAATAAAGGGTCTCTAGAAAAGCGAACATCGCATCTGTAGTACTTTTACCGGGCTCAAATCCAAATTGAAGATTATAACTTAGAGAATAATTATTAAGAAAATACAGCATTTTTTTTTCTTTACTTGTTTTTTGATATTGTTGGCAACAAAGATATAGGACAGAAATTTGATGGTGATTAAGATCTCCTTTTTTATACAAGGGTATCACTGTAGCAATCTTCAGACAATAACTAAAAATATCAGAACTAAATAAGGCATTAGGAACGTCTGCCAACACCGAGATGACATTTTCTGGCAGTTGTGATAAAAAATTAGCTGGAATACCATCCCATCCCGCAGAATACTAATTTTTATTGTACTAATTGTCTCTTTTAATTTCCAAAATATCAGTCGGGAGAAAATAGAAAGACTCAGAAGCCAAGAATTCATTTTTTTTTAGGTATATAATTTTATGTATTTTTATAATTACCATGACATGTTTCACGATAAACGTTGTATAATTTTTTTGTACAAATTTCCTATAAGGTGAATTAAATAAATAAATAATTTTATTGGTTAAATTGGGTCCGATCGAACAGTAAAATTTATTAAAATCATTAGCGTTCAGCTCAGAAATTATAAACGACAATAATTTTCCCCTTAAGTCATTAACAGCTTTCCATGTCTCTTTTAGTTTATTCTTAGCAATATTTAAGTTTAAGTCTCCAGGTTTGGATGGAATATTTCCCGCCCTGCTTCAGTGGGCACATGGGGAATTACCACACATAATCCGGATATCCCGGAGCAGTCTGGAACTAGGATATATACCAGAATCATGGAGAAAGGCCAGAGTCGCCTTTATTTCAAAAGTAGAGATTCAAGAAATTATTCCTTTTGGGTGTAACACTTCTAATATCGCTGAGTATATTACATTGTGATATAATCATTGCAGTTGCCTAGGTCTTAAAAATAAATATATTTTATTAGTCTACTCTTTCTTCTGATTGGACAATAATCAAAAAATATTATTTTTCAGATATGCTTCCCTACGTGAAGACATAGCTAACCTTCATACCCGCGACACAACCCAAGTAGAACCTCATTGCGAAGTATCGGACTATTCCCGTCCTCCAATTTGGATACCCGACGTGGAAGCACCAAAATGCATGAGCTGCGGTGCGAACTTTACTGTTGTAAAACGTCGCCATCACTGTAGAAATTGCGGCAAAGTTTTTTGTGCCCGTTGTTCGTCAAACAGTGTACCTTTGCCAAAATTCGGTCACGTCAAACCTGTCAGGGTTTGTAACAAATGTTTTATTTATAATTTGACCCCGTTTACCATGTGAGATAATTCAGAGATTTTTGATTACGAGTTAAGATAAAAACAATAATATCGCAGTTTGGTTATTAACATTCAAAAAGAATCTTGGTTTGGATTAATTTGACATTTACAACTGACAGGACGTACTATTGGTATCACTCATTATATATAAAACAAGGTGTGGTATTCACATAGATGCGGTGTGGTAACCAATGAGAATAATCTTCCCTAATAGCCCCGTATTATTTAAATTATTAATTATATTTATCTTTTCTTTTTTAACTCATTTATAACTACATCGATTTGTTTTATTTGTATATATATTAGAATATAATTTGCTAACATAATTTTTCATTTAAAAATTTGTTTGATTTTATCATTTTTCTTTAGTTTAATGACCTCCGACTATTCTGATAACAGTTAAAATCCTCAAACATTAATAGGAAAATATAGGTTTCACATCATTCTTCTTTGCACGTAGACATTACAGTGCCCATTTTGCATTCTCCAGGGACATTAATGTATTACTCTAAATAAAATACATTAACTTGTGCATATTATCTCGTGTGGCTATTAGGGAACAATTTTACTCTTGATCTGAATTTTATAGATGTGCAATAAAACACCTTGTATCACTGACATTTAATAAGTATAACAGGTATCAATTGTTATTCAATAATTATTATAACTTTCTTGATATTGCCTAAATTTTCTTGCAATAAAAAATATTTAATATAAATGTCTAATTTAACATTATTAGCGGATTTAATAATTAAAATGTATTTGGAATGATAAATTATCAATATCTCAAATGTGGTTAGTTTACTCAAGAAAAAATAAAACCTTAAAATCAATACCACATCAATTTTATTATAAAAAATACAGGAGCTACTAATTTCGGCCTCACAGTGCCATCTTCAGGCCTGTAATACAATAATGTAATGTAGTATTAAAGATGTGGAAAAAGAAAAATAGGTAGGTAATAGATCTAGGAGTGGATATGAGAAAGAGCAACTGCGAATAAGTTTCAGTTGTACGAGATAACCAATCAGGTTGTTGAAGTGACATGGTGGTATATATGGGTAGTATCCGAAACTTTTTTGACCGGCCTTAAATCAAAATAAGATAGTTGCAAAAACTGTAAAATAGCAACTGGAACTATTTCGCTACCTATGTTGCCATTATACAGCCACGATACTTTAAAGTGCCAAGTAATGGTCGTTTGAACTATTATGGGACCTTTCTGCCTTTCTTTGTACCCAGTTACTTTATTTAGGCATATTAGTGGTACTGCCAGATGGCATTAACTGATTCACTGGTACTATATAGTAGTGATGTCGCTTTAAAAAGTCCACGGACAAGTCCGACGGACTAGTCTGAGAAGTTGACTAATCCAAACACACTTTTCAAAAGTGGAAAAGTGTATTGCGAATGCGCTAAATAAATAAATTAATTCGTCTGAATTTCTTACAAAGGGAAAATTTAGTTTAAAAAAGAAGAAAAGACAAATGTTTACTGACTGTTGTAATGTTTTAACGATATTTTCGAATTTTGGTTTCATATCTTATAGCGGATTCGACTGGCTGCATTAATGCGCATTTAATTCGACTTTTTTAAGTGGTGTTTGTTCGACTGACAGAACCTTATTAATTAAATGTCAATTATTGCATTCGACTGAAATTGCTCGGTACCAAGGCATAGTGGAATTTTTGTTCGACTGGCAGTCGCTCTTGCTCAAAGTTCGAATTTTTTGGAACTGTACTTTTTTTCAGTGCCAGTGTCATTTTGGAGGTTAGGAATTATTTAATATTTTTAAATATATTACCATCTTTCTCTTTATTATTAGTGATAATGGAAAATCTTTGAAATTAATAGAGATATAATTTTTGGTTTGGCAACTATAAATAAATATCGTTAAAAATTTGTTATAAATCTGAAATGTCAAGTGCTAACTGTGCCAGTCGAATAACGATAGAGACGCGCTACACCAATGTCGAACTCTAGCTCTTGCTTGCTGTGTGCACTGCTAGATATAAATTTGAATTATAAAAATGCTGCCCAAAATCAATTCAGAACCGAAAGCGCTTTGTCTTCGAGCAAGAGCCTTTGAGTCGAATCCGCTATTAAATGAACTCGTGAAAAAATTACCAAAAAATCCAAAGGTTAGAAGTATTTTACAAATGATTTGCCTAAAAAAAAAAAAATGCAAATACAAATATTGTTCCCAAAGTGTTTTTGAAAAAACATCCAGGATGGAGATTTAACCTTCACCTGGCCTAGGTACATACCCCACGCTCTTTCTCATTGATTTTCGATATTTAATAGTGCTTTCGACTGGAACGCTCTTTCTCGTTGCCAGAGCGATTTTAGTTATGCACTCATTTCCGGCAGCATTTTTATAATTCGAAATTATATCGAGCAATGCACGCTCTGAGTGCGAACCAGTTCCTGTACCATTGTATCGATATTCGACTGGTACAGTTGACATTTCCAGTTTCTAACCTAATTTAATATCGGTGTTTTTAACGGTAATAGCTACTTATAGGTGGGCTTCCACCGGGATTTAAATCTATTTTATAGAAGTCTGAATTTTCAAATTTGATATTTAAACATTTCATATGAATTTTTGTTCATGCTGAAGTTTCTTTTGAACTGTAAAGTTTACAATCTTTATTTATTAATATAAAAGTAATAACATAAATTTGCTTCTTTTTTAGAATATTTTTCCTCAATTTAAACTTATCCTAAATTCATTGTCAATTTTTGTTTTCAATATTTGATACAACTAATTTATCTATATCATCGCTAATATCTTTATCTTCACTGTTACTGGATAATAAAGACAAAGGTAACAAATAGCGGATTGGCTGCATTAATGCGCATTTAGTTCGACTTTTTTAAGTGGTGTCTGTTCGACTGGCAAAACCTAATTAATTAAAACTCAATTATTGCATTCGACTCACCAAGTTACTCGGTACCAAGGCATAGTGAAATTTTTGTTCGACTGGCAGACGCTCTTGCTCAAAGTTCGAATTTTTTTGGAACTGTACTTTTTCAGTGCCAGTGTCATTTTGGAGGTTAGTAATTATTTAATATTTTTAAATATATTACCATCTTTGTTTTTATTTTTAGTGAGAATGGAAAATCTTTGAAATTAATAAAGATTTAATTTTTGGTTTGGCAACTATAAATATCGTTAAAAATTTGTTAGAAACTTGAAATGTCAAGTGCTAACTGTGCCAGTCGAACTCTAGATCGTGCTTACTGTGTCCACTGCTAGATATAAATTTGAATTACAAAAATACTGCCCAAAATCAATTCAGAACTAAAAGCGCTTTGTCATCCAGCAAGAGCATTTGAGTCGAATCCGCTAATAATTTAAACATTGAAAATGAAACTTAACCTTTAAATCGGCATTGGATGGTACTGAAAAAAAGTACAGTTCCAAAAAATTCCAACTTTGAGCGAGCGCTTCTACCAGTCGAATAAAAATATTATTGTGTTGTCGTGCCGGGCAATTTCAGTCGAATGCAATAATTGGTTCAGTTCTGCCAGTCGAACTAAATGCGCACCAGTACGACCAGTCGAATGCGCTATAAATCTTCGAAATCGAAACTCGTAA
Source organism: Psylliodes chrysocephalus (assembly GCA_927349885.1). NCBI lineage: Eukaryota > Metazoa > Arthropoda > Insecta > Coleoptera > Chrysomelidae > Psylliodes > Psylliodes chrysocephalus. The sequence goes on from OV651813.1 coordinate 72,359,503, forward strand.
CGACATCTATTGGTAGTCAAGGGATATACTTTTATACCTAAAACAGTGTGATAGCACTCTCAAAATTAAATACCTTTTTTTAAAGACCCATGAAAACAATTATTATTCTTTTATAGTGATGTAACAGAAGAAGACAGCTAAAATTTCTGCCCTTTTTTTTGAAAAATAAAAAAAGTTAAGGTTTTGTTTTTATAGAAACGCATTTTTTTTTTCAAGTTTTCCAGTTTTCCGGATTTTTATTGAACGCCGATTTTTATTTTTTTCAACTCTGACTATTCTACAGTTTAATGTGGTATCTAAAGAGGATCTCTGAATTTTTTTGAGACAAAATAATCAATATTTCAATTTTTACAAAGATTTTTATCACTAGGGTTCGTACGTACCCCACGAGTCCAGGTATGTTACTCAGGATGAGCATGCCAGGTGAAAATTCTAGGTGTTTTCTATGCTCACCATTTCTTTTCCGGACATGTCCGTCGGGCTAATCCAAAAATTACTTTTCATGAAATGTCCTATCTCTACTATATAGTAGTGATGGGTCGCTTGTGGAAAAGTCCGACGGACTAGTCTAAAAAGTTGACTAGTCCAAACACACTTTTCAAAAGTGGAAAAGTGTATTGCGCATGCGCGAAATTAAATTGACTAATTTGTCTAAATTTCTTAAAAACAAAGGCAAAATATAGTTTAAAAAGAACAAACGACAAATTATTACCGAACAATATTATATATTACAGGCCTGAAGATGGCCCTATGAGGCCGAAACTATTCGCTCCGGAATTGTTTGTAATAAAATTGATGTGGCATTATTTTAATGTTTTATTCTTTTCTTAACCTTCCAGTAGTCACCCCAACTATTTAGAATTTAGTAGTCACCCCGGTATGTGACACCGGAACTTAAATTAAAAAAAAAAAAGACATCCCGAATAGATTCAAATAATGTTAATCTGTTAATAATAAACAGTAGAAGTAGTTTTTTATTAAAAAAGAGAAGCCTCATTTAAAAAACTTCAAAAACTTGAACTTAAAAATACATGGTCTTTGGTTTTTAGCGACTAAATTTGAGACTATTAAGTATAAAATATAATAACTATTCTAGTCTAAAAGGAGATTTTATCACTGTTTAGTACGGTTGGGCAATGTTTTCGAGGTACATAAATTTATTGTCGTAAAACAGGAAAATCTTTTTAGCCGATTTTTCTTCCAATCACAGTATGCACATCTTCCATTTCTTTTAACATATGCAACAGGTACAGCGTCATTTTGAATTTGAAATATTTCTCGTAATCTTAGGGAAAAACCAATTCGTAAGAAATGTCTTCTCAATTTTGAAATTTATCACATTCTCAATTAGCATAAGATAAAAGAAGGTCATCGGCTATCTTCTATAGTATTACAAATTACAAGCACAACTATAACTGGCGTAGAGTTTATCCACTGTATCGACTCCTCCTGTTGTAATCAGTAACAATGATAGGTTTATTCTGCTCTCCTGTTTCTTGGTCGATATCATCTTTTTAGTGCATACTCGAGACTACAAGTACGTTTTTCTTTTTATTTGGTTTATAGGATACTAAAGTGCAGTAAACCAATTGTGATGATTCTTCCAGTTCCAGAAATGTGATTTGTTTTTCTAAGGACAACATCTTCAGACCTTATACGAGCCTTCTGGTTGTTGTCCGACATAATAATATATTTTCATCTTGCTTGTGTAAAAACCCACATTTTCCTCTAAACGACGGCAACATTTCATCAATCGTTATAAGTTTGGAGTGATGAAATCCTTTTTTCGCAGTTTCCCACAAACATTTTACGGATTGATGCAAGCCTATCAGTTGCTTTGCGATTATCTCGAGTTTGATTGACAATATACCTTATAACGCGCAGAAGAAATCTAAATCTCTGAAAAGACATTGTAAAGCGAAACATTTCCACACCTGATCCATCGGTACTCCATAGGTCTTCTGCATTTATTCGACTTTGCATGATAAAATCCAATCAATGCACTAAGTTCAATGAAATTAGTTAGACTTGCATCTTGGTTCCCAGAGTACATCAATTTTATCATTAAAAAATATTCCCTTATCTTTGCTGGTTCCTTTAGCCGTTTCGTATCTTTCAAAGGTCCAGGAAATCGTTTTTTAATATTCCTTTTCTCGTTTTTCTGGTCTTGTGCTAAGTAGTCACCCCAGTGTTGAACCCCTTTTACGTTAGTTGTCACCCCAGTGTCAGAATCCGTCTAACGTAATAACTCCTAACGACTAAAACAGGACTTACTACTATAACGCGGGCAGCGCTATGGCACGGTACTCACAATACTATTTAAAATACAATGAATATTTGTGTATGACACCGTGGGTGACTACTGGAAGGTTAAAATGTATGTTTGTATCTCTCGAGGACTGATTTAAACTCCACAGCACACTATTTCAATGAATACATTTTTTAACTATTCAACAAATAACCAAGCTGTTTCTTGTATTTATAAAAAATCTTGTTCACTCTCTGAGGTTGATTGTTTTTTGTGTGTACTTAATGTGATTATTGTACAGTATAAGTTGAGATCATATATATTTTTATCAGAACATATCTGTCCTAAGTTAACTTTTTAATATGCTTCATCGCAGTTTCAATCTTAAAAAATTCCAACTCTATTGGTAGGAAATAGCATGCGGTCTAACGTTATTTAAATAGCTTTGATAATTGTCACATTTTTCAGATAGCATTGTCAGCCAGGAGTTGCTTGTAAATGCTTAATTTGTTGGATGGTAAATTTTCACCAGCATTTTCGTCTAAATACTAAGCGATAAGAATTTTAAAATTTTGCATTGCAATAATAATTGTAACAATATAAAAACTTTTAGATGATTTCCTTAACATTTTTTTTTCAATTTTCCCTAACAAGGCTGAACTTTATACCAATAAATAAAATATAAGTTGTTGGTATACAGCGTGAATCAATTGAGAAATTAGAACAGAAAATAAAAAAATATTGGTATACCTAGCTGTTGATGAATAAATAGAATGTTAGTAGTAAAAAAAACTAAACAGTAAAACAATTAGCTACTCTGGATAATGTTTTTGTCAGCTGTCATTATATACAAATGAAGATTTGGCAATAGTTGATTTGCGTTGTTCATATTTGTGATATATTGGAAATATTATTATTATTTTTAATAGTTGCAAAAATATGTTTAATTAAGGCGAAATTTATTATTTTGACGTTAATGTATAAATATAGAGCTACAAAAATGTATTGACTCAATAATTTTAATTATTGTACTGAAATATTTTGTGATAAACTTGTACATTTATTTATAATATGGTTTATGGGATGAATATCTCTATTAAAGAATATTTTTAAAAATTTGGTGATTTTATTGATTCTCTCTAGCACTTAAGGCATTTCGAGAAGGTTAATGCAAGCTAATATATCAGTGATCCTGATGTCAGTCAGTCAGCCAGTTTTATGATAGACGTTATACGTCAATGTTATTGTAGAAGTTGGGTGGAAATAAATTGAGATAGCAAAAACCTGCGTAACATTTGTGACAGCGGTGGGAAACAAAATAGAAGTTCATGGTAAATACTAGTTCCACTGAGTACGAAGCAGGCCCACCAGATGGAAGAGGATAGAAAAAGGCAAGAAGAGGAAAAGAAAGGAAAGGCGAGAAGAGGAGGAGAAGGAAAGGCGCAAGAAGGAAGAAGAGGAGGAAAATAAAAGGCGTAAAAAGGACGAAGAAAATTAAGGAGAAAAGGCATAGGAAAGCAGATGTAGAAATTATAAATGGTTTGCTACAAATTCAGGAAAATTTCAAGTAAGAGGTAGGTCGGCTTAACAGCATTTAAAAGCTAATTTAGAACAGCAGCAAGAGCATTTAAAAACTAATTTAAAACAAAAAACGGCTAGAATAGAGTTAGAAATGCAAATTAGAACTGAATTAGTTGAATTAGAAAGAATAATTCGTAGCTTTGGCAAGCAACAGAGAAACTGCAAACACTACCTCGTCCTCATATACAGGGTGAGTCGGGAGGAGCGCACCAAACTCTAGGAGTATATTATACACGTGAAAATAATGTAAAAAAACTCATATGTTCTTATCCGATTTTCATTTGTTTTCAAGTTATGGCGTAATTAAAAATGTTCATCTAGCTTTCCACTTCTGAATTTTAACATTATCAAAGTATGCCATATGTTCAAGGCTCAAAGGCATTTGATAATTCTGACTTTTTGATGAACTGTCAGTGTACAATGAACAGTAACTGAACGTTTAATTTTGAATTTATGTGATTGTTAGTGTTGCAAAATGCCAGATACTTATTCAAATTTAGAATATGCAAATATGGTGTTTGTTTATGGTTTCTGTAATGTAAATGCTACAGCTGCTGCTGAAGAATATCGTCAACGTTTTCCACACCGAAGACATCCTGATAAAAACGTATTTATTAGTTTTCAACAAATTGTGCGAGACTGGTAAGCTTCCCAGTGCTTTCATAACATCTGAACGCGCTACTCGATAAGGTTTTGTAGAAGTAGAAAATATTCTGCATCTAGTAGAAGAAGATGCAACTACTAGCTCACGGAGAATTGCCACTCAATTGAGAATTCCACGAGCAAGGCTTATATCCTTATCACGTACAGAGAGTACAGCACCTACAACCACAGGATTACGCTAACCGTATGGAGATTTGTCGGTGGATAAATAATAATCATCGTGTTGTATCGAGTATATTCTTTACGGATGAAGCTACATTTACCCGTGATGGCAATAATACTCGTAACTATCTAATATGGTCAGACGAAAATCCCCACGCAACAGTCGAAAGCAATTTTTAACAACGGTTTTCTGTAAACGTGTGGTGTGGTATGGTTGACAGTTATTTAATTGGCCCTTTCATTTTGGAGAATCGTCTCACAGGAGACAACTACCTCAATTTTTTACAAAATGAATTACAAGGCCTGCTAGAGGATGTTCCTGTAAATATTAGAATGCAGATGTACTATCAGCACGATGGAGCTCCTGCACATGTCGCTCGTCAGGTCAAGCAACATTTAGACGAACGTTTTCCAGGGCGTTGGATTGGTCGTGGAGGTTCTATTAATTGGCCTGCAAGATCTCCAGACCTCGCACCATTAGATTTTTGTTTATGGGGCTGGATGAAAAATGAAGTCTACAAAATAAAAGTGGACACACGGGATGCACTAATTAGACGAATTGAGAATACTGCAGCCCATATTAAAGAAGAAAGAAATGAATCAATTAGGAGAGCAACAAACGCTCTTCGTAGACGAAGCAGAAAATGTTTAGAAGTCAATGGCGGTATTTTTGAACACTTATTGAAAGAACGCTATGATTAAGATAATTTTTATGTGTAAATTTGTTAATATGCTATAACTTGAAAACAAATGAAAATCGGATAAGAACATATGAGTTTTTTACATTATTTTCACGTGTATAATATACTCCTAGAGTTTGGTGCGCTCCTCCCGACTCACCCTGTATAACCGAACCAAGCCTTATTCAAAACCCAGTTTCATAAAGCCATACTAGCAAGACCATTAAGCCCACCCACGTTTGATGGTCAGACAACATGGAAAACGTTGCGAGGACAGCCAGCAACCATTTTACAATTACTTGCCCTAGAGGAACCCAGTTATTCATTTCTCGTCCAAGCTTTGGAGACGAGATATGGCCAACAGAATTTGAAACGTGTATTTCAAAGCCAGTTAAAGATTTGTAGTCAAAAACATAATGAGAATCTACATGAATTCGGGGCCGACATAAGAAAATTGATTCATCCACAGGCGCCCAAAGATTTCCAAGAACAAATTGGAATACAGGCATTCATTGATGTACTACAAGATGCGAAAATGCAGTCCTTCGTCTACATCATCACAAGACGCTGAGGGAGAAACTGATTGCAGCCCAGGAATATGAAGCGGTAAAACTCATATCCAGATCTTTATGCGCAAAAATGAGAGAAATAAAATCCCAGGAGAGTGGGGAGGCTAATACTAATGCTATTCCCTCTCGCAAATATTAAATATCCTACAAAATATGTAACGAAATAGCCAAAATGAGAACAGACAATGCTTCAATTGCGGAAGAATCTGTCTATGGATTCGCTCGGGAACGACGGAAAGCCAACACCGATAAAGCAGAAGCTAGAATTGACAGGCGTGCCACAGATACACGTTTTAGGAGAGGCGACCCAGTATGGCTGTGCAATCCCAAGCACCGAGGAGGACTTTGTCAGAAATCGCAACGGAACTGGTGTGGCTAATAGTACAGTTTAGATATTTAAAATTAATTTTTTTAAGGTGTATTCAATATCCCATGGATATTCACTAAATATATTAAAATCTAGGCGCGAACACACACCATGGTGGATAATATCCACTAGATGTAATTTATGGATATAATATGTACCTAAATATCGGAAAATATGTGAATTGATTTAATAATTATTAAATTAAATATTTCGTAAGTTTTATTCAATATCCCACAGATATCCGCTAGATAAATAATATTGGCAATGAACGCGAGCGCAAGCGCGGATATTTTCTGTCCTCGCAGGTGCCATCGGCCATTTTATAGTTTGTTTTCGTTTTGTTTGTGTTGGGTGCATGAGTTTCATTGAATAATAAAAAGGAGGTAAAGTAAGCTTTAAAACATAAATTTATTAGTGTAAAAGGTTGATAGGTTAAATAAGACAATAGTTATTAAATTCACGTTAAGATTGTTAAGTACCCAGACAGCACACCAAATATTTACTGAACGTCCCAATATCCACTGAATGTCCAGTCCATGGTGGATATCTATTTTATATCCATGAGATGTAATTTATAGAATGCAAATGTACATAAATTATAGTAATTCTATCAGAAATTATTAAAAAATTACGCCATTATGGCTAATAGTACCATTTAGATATTTCAAATAAGTTTTTTCTTAATGTATTCAATATCCCATGGATATCCACTAAATATATCAAAGTCTAGGCTCGAACGCAAACCATGGTGGATATCCACTGGATGTATAATTTATGGATATAATATGTACAAAAAATATACAAATTGATTTAATAATTATTAACATATAATGGATGTACACTGGATATGTTAAACATCTATAGAATATATCTATTGGTTACTTATGAACCTCTACTGAAGGTACCTATTAGATATTTTGCTGGATATCCATAGAATATCTTCTATATCTTGGATATAGACAGACATTTGGATATCCATATTAGATCCAGTGGATATCTATGATATCTTGTGGAATTTAGGGTGTTTCATTTTTGAGCAACTTCTTTTTTTCAACGAAAAAACAGGCTTAAAACTTTCAGGAAGGTGAAAAAAGAGGCCTCTAAAAATTTGAGCTCTTAATCTTATCATTTAGTGGTGCCTGTTCCTAACTTTCCATTTTCCATCTAAATAACATGAAAAAAACATTTTTTCTTTATTCTTATTTTTGTAGCTTGACATTTAAGCGTTGTAAAAATAAAGTGAAAAATTATTTTGGTAGGAAATTGAACGCGCTACAAAAAGTTCTGTTATATTTTTTTTTCATAGAGTGAGCCGTTCTGATGATATTCAAACTTAAAGTTGCAAATGTATGTATTTAGGACTTTTATTTAATTAAACTGATGACTTTTTTATGTCTTAAAAATTATTTTCAAGAAAACATCATTATTTTCATATAGAAAGAAAATAACGACGCATACAAGACAAAAATTCACCAGAAATATTTATAAACAAAAATATGAGTGACTTTATTTCAAAACAATCATTAAAACTTTTTGACAAATTTGATTTGCCGTACCACTTTCTGGATGCAGATGTCCTAATTTGGCCAGTTAATGAAAGTTATCAAGAGAATTTGGAGTTTTTCGAAAAATTGAAAGTTGTCAATGACGTTGCATGACATGGCGTCGCATTAGTAGAAGAATATAATAGATGCCTTACTAAAGATGAGGAACAAATTTAATATTTGTTACAAGTGGTAAAGGAGCACCGACGAAAATATCCAAATTGTAATAAAAACACTTCAACAAATATAGTTACATCATTTAACTCTGATAAGACATTAAAATATCTATTAGTTTCAAAATTTTAGTATGCTAATTGTTAAAAAGTTTTTTTTTAATCTATAAAATAATAATTTTACTGAACCTAATTCATAATTACTTTTGTTTAACAGTTAATCAAACAATATCTAAAATGTATTTTTTTAATTTTAGCTTCCTAAAAATTTTAGCGCACAAAAACCAGTTTTCTGATTAAAAATAATTTTTAAGACATAAAAAAAGTCATCAGTATTAGTTTAATAAAATAAAAGTCCTAATTTCATACATTTGCAACTTTAAGTTTGAATATCTTCAGAACAGCTCGCTCTATGAAAAAAATAAATTAGAACTTTTTGTAGAGCGTTCAATTTCCTACCAAAATATTTTTACAATGCTTTAAATGTCAAGCTACAAAAATAAGAAAAAAAAATTTCCATGTTATTTAGATGGAAAATGGAAAGTTGGGAACAGGCACCACTAAATGATAATATTAAGAGCTCAAATTTTTAGAGGCTTCTTTTTTCACCTTCCTGAAAGTTTTAAGCCTGTTTTTTAGTTGAAAAAAAGAAGTTGCTCAAAAATGAAACACCCTGTGGATATATTGGATATCCACAAAAGATATTCTGTGGATATCTCTGGGATTTCGTGTATTGTCTGGGAGATACCCATTAGATATATTGCTGGATATCCATAGGATATCTTCTATATCCTGGATATAGACGGACATTTGGATATCCATATTAGATCCACGAGATATTTATGATATCCTGTGGATATATTGAATATCCACAAAATATATTCTGTGGATATCTCTGGGATTTGGTGTGTTAGTGTGGGTAGGTTGTATGCAATTTACGTACGTTAAAATCCGTGTCCTTTTTAGGTAATTCACAACTAGAAATTCTTGTCGTTTTTAGGATACCCTATTTTATTATAATTAAGATGGATGTTATTTTATCACCTTCATATACCTACTTATTTCGTGTGATTATTGTTGGTGATTCGGTTTGGTTTTTATTGTTTAATGGTTATTATAATTAATTAGAAAGAGGTATTTTTTTCACTGGTTAAGGCAATCTTATTACCTTGTATTTAACAAATAACGTTAATTTATGTGTAGCTGGACCAGCAGTTTTAATAAATAAGTATAATATATACACAGATCCAGCCCTTTTAAATGATTAGTTAGTGTTATAATTGTATAAGTGACACTCTGCACAAAATGCTTTTTTCAGACTTCATTTTCGATTTAAAATATAGTTTCACTTTTTGAGGAATTGTACAACAGAGTGTCTTTTTTTAGGAAGAAAATTCGTTGAAATGGCGGCGCCAATATATAATGCGTGATTAGGTTTAGGTTTTCCTTGGCTGCGGGTACTATGTTCATTCATCAGCTTAAATGTAATATGTTATTTAATATAATTGTATGTTTATACTATAGTTTACTTTTTTAAATATATTTAGCCTGCTCATAATATTTGTCTTCGTTTTACCTAACTATATAACAACAATAAAGAATAAAATTTATTTGTAAGATGCTTATATGTTAGATAACTCGTGCGTTGTATTAAGTTTAAAACTTACTTTATATATTCAATGACATTTTGGTGATTTTTTAGGCATGGTGTACAATATTTAATTGTAAAAATAAAATGTTGATACTCTTTCTACTCTGCATGCTATACCTATGCTGTGTAGCGTCAAAAATAATTAACGCTGGAATAGTAAACCTTGTATGGGTGTTTATACCAAATTAAAAATACAGATGATGCTATGCTACTGAAATGCTGATTTTCTTCACATGGAATGTTTTTACATTATGCAGTACTTTGTTCCACTTATCTTCCAAATAAAAAATTAATGAAGCATTAAAGACGACATCCTATAGACATATAATTTTTGATATCTTAAATATATCAAATAATGGATGTACACTGGATAGGTTAAACATATGTAGGATATATCCATTGGTTACTTATGAACCTCTACTAAAGGCACTTATTAGATATTTTGCTGGATATGGAATATCTTCTATATCCTGGATATAGACGGATATCCATATTAGATCCAGTGGATATCTACGATATCCTGTGGATATATTGGATATCCACAAAAGATATTCTGTAGATATCTGTGGGATTTCGTGTATTGTCTGGGAGATACCCATTAGATATTTTGCTGGATATCCATAGGATATCTTCTATATCCTGGACATAGACGGACATTTGGATATCCATATTAGATCCACGGGATATTTATGATATTGGATATCCACAAAAGATATTCTGTGGATATCTCTGGGATTTGGTGTGTTGTCTGGGGGCATTTCGGGAAGGTTAAAGCAAGCTTAAATAAGTCAGTGATCCTGACGTCAGTCAGTCAGTTTTATTATAGACGTTACCCAGATAGCACAAAGTCGTCTTAAAGACCTCTTTAAGACGTCTCGCATAAGACATTAGAGACGTCTTTAAGACGTCTGGTATTTCCTGAAAGACGTCTTAGAAGACGTCTGATGTTACAAAAGGGGACGTCTTTAAAACGTCTTATATTGGTCTTTAGAGCTTAAAATAAGACATCTTTAAGACGGTTTATTAATAGCTTGTAATGGTATTGTAAAGCCTTAAGTAAGCCAATAAATAAGATGTCTTTAAGACGTCTTATTAATGGCTTATAATGGTCTTATGAAGCTTTAAATAAGCCAAAAATAAGACGACTTATTAATAGCTTATAATGGTCTTGTGAAGCCTTAAATAAGACGTCTTTTTAATGGCTTATAATGGTCTTGTGAAGCTTTAAATAAGCCATAAATAAGACGACTTATTAATAGATAATATTGGTCTTGTAAAGCCATAAATAAGACGTCTTTAAGATGTTTTATGAACGTAGGACGTCGGATATCTTGGTTAATAAAAAGTAGAACAACCTTGCAGATTATAAATAATGCAAAAAATAGAATTAAAATATTTGTCCACGACCACTTAATAATAAATCAATATTCTACCTCCTAACTAAAAGCATATAGTACCCATATATCACGGAGTGAATTATGATAATTCACGCTTTTGTAATTCTGGCACATTCCGGTAGATAACTAAAGATAGGCGATACTTTTCATAACAATATTTTCTAGATCGAAAAATCAAAAAATCGAAATATCGAAAAATCCATAAAATTGAAAAGTGGAAAAAACAACAGTTAGTTACCTATGTTTAATAAAAACTTTTCATTCTACACTTAACTTTTATTTAATAAAGAAACCATAATGGTCGTGGACAAAGTATAGTATTAGACTCGCAATTTATGGCCATTATTCACTCGGGTGAATAATGGCTACCATAAATTGCTCGTTTAATAATATACTATTATTGATAAAATATCTATTAAGAGGTATTTTCTTTGTAGCGCATTCGATCACTCCTCTTTAGCCATAACTGGATTACTTTTTCTCTTTGATTTGTTGCCTTTGTATAGCTAAAGAAATTTAGTTAAGAGGAAACCGGAGCTCCCGTGATAAACAAAATTCACCTTTACCTGCCTTGCTCTCTACGTCTCGTGCCGCGCTGACAGCCCAAAGGCGAATTTATTTCCTCTGTAATAATACACGTACGCTATTGCAGTTATAAATCGGAAAAGTAAGAGAACTAAACCCAACCATTGAGTAAAGGAGTATAACAAGAGAAGCAATGGTTGTGTTAAAACGCGTACCCTACTGCTCTCTCATCGGAAGTCTCTTTCATGGCGAATACCGCACCTCTCTGCCCACAAACCCGGTGTCCGTACAGTGGCGACAATCGGATGGTAGATTTTTATTTCACAGTAGGTAACACAGGCAAATTGTGATTGCTTTAAGAAATATTGAATTATCGAACAGTTTATATATTTATGCTTGCGTTAAATTTTATTATTCAGAATTTAAAATTAAATAATAAATAACTAGATTAAATAAAGACTTTTATATTACTTACCTAAGTAAATAATAAACGGAGAACATCAATGTTATTTTTAATAATTGTAGTAATGCATCTAAAATATGAAGTGATCTGCAATAAATTATATAATTATTTATTATTTCTAAAACAATAATAAAAAATGTCAAGTTTCATTAATTAATTTATCAAAAAATAGTACCTACTTTTCATGTGCATAGGTAATTTTAAAATGTAAAATAAATCCACTTTTTAATAAAAAACATGTTACCAACAAATATTTTATTAAAAAAAAAACTTCTGCAAATATAAAAAGAAAATTAAATTATTTACAGGGACATTTATTCTTAGACGTAAACATAAACTGAAAAGAAACTGGAGATATACCAAATATTAATTTATGAAAAAAGTAAGACTAAAAATTAAACAAAAACAACAACTATAATTTTTAATTAATTTATAATGAAAAAACCTGCAGAAAATTAAATTTACAGTGTGTTTCAGTCGTCAACCTATCGAAATAAAAAGAAACTTCATGTTTTGAACTGAAAATTAAACAATATTAAACAATTACAATTTGTAAAATTTTATATATAATCAAAATATGTTATAAAAAAATATACCTTATTTTAGAACTAAAACTAAAACAAAAATAATAATTTTTTGTAAAAAAACTATGTATAAAATTATATACAGAGTGTTTCATTCCTAAATGTAAACACAAATTAATCAGAATAAAAAATTGAGAAAAGGATATTAAAAATTTAGAACAGAACATCGTTGGGTACTGGATTTCTTTAAGAACTTATTTATATATATACAAGAGAAGGTTTAGTGCGGTGAAAAAATGTAAAAGATAAAAGGATTATTGGGCAAATACCGCAAAAAATGAAAAAAAAAAAAAAAAAAATGCCTAAAGGCAAACCGTAGACACGTGTTTCTGACTATTGGTCTTCATCAGTACGGTGCAGCCAAGTTCAAAAGAGAATGGAACTAGCGATGAAATCAAATCAATAGGAGATCACTCAAGAAGCCAACCACACATTTGTGGACTGTGCTAACATTCCCAGTGATTACTAGGAAAATATTAGCGTCGCCACGGAGGTAAGTTATAGCCGCTATGAAGATGCAACCAAGCCCAGGGAAACTAAACAAGAGAAGGTTTAGTGCGGTGAAAAAATGTAAAAGATAAAAGGATTATTGGGCAAATACCGCAAAAAATGAAAAAAAAAAAATGCCTAAAGGCAAACACGTGTTTCTGACTATTGGTCTTCATCAGTACGGTGCAGCCAAGTTCAAAAGAGAATGGAACTAGCGATGAAATCAAATCAATAGGAGATCACTCAAGAAGCCAACCACACATTGTATATATATATATATATATATATATATATATATATATATATATATATATATATATATATACAGTGTCTACTTAAGTTGGACTCACATGGAAAACTTTTTTTATAATTGGTTTTGTGAAAAAAATTTATTCTTGATAAAAAGTTCTGCATGGTCCAGAATCTATAATATAATCATCAGATATCATATTTTAACAGATAAGAGAGGTAAATTCAGTATTTAAATTTATAACCACAATGTACCACAGCCATTCAACTAATTAAAAAAAAAAACACAATTTATAATGTAAAACGTAAATAATCACCAAACCTGAATTTTCATGCTAACTGGCTGTAATTGCATATTTGAATAGGTATAACCTTTAATTCAAAATAACTTTACCTTATAACATTCTTCCGTATTGTGAAAAATAAACTTTTTATCAACAATAATTTTTTTCACAAAACCAATAATAAAAGAGTTTTCCATGTGAGTCCAACTGAAGTAGATTGTATATATGAATTGATTTTTTTTTATTTTGATGACAAAATAATTACTTTTCGATGTGGTTTTGGTAACTCAGACCGAAGCAATAATTGTTTTTTATCTTGTTTCGCCATTTCCCATTTTAAATGACGGAACATTTTCATTTTAATAAATAAATTAATGATGAAATCATAGTGAATGGTACATTCAGATTTGTCTTCGAGTTCAAATAACCTAAAATGATTTTGAAACGTTATCTTTATGGATTCCCTAATATTCTTTGAAACATTAATACGACATTTATATACTTCAAATGCCTCATTAAAATCCCTTAACAAATCTTGGACATAAAATACAAATTGGTCTGAAGGTCTCTTCAAAAAATTTATTTGTTCTCCTTGAGAAAAGACTTTAGAAAGAATAAAGAGTTCATTAGGATTTATTAAATCATCATCATTTTTAACAAAGGAGCTGTAACACTTTGTACAATTAAATTTCTTTTGAAATTTATATATCAAATATCCGGCAACATAAACAGAGCAAGTTATTTGTTCTCCTTGAGAAAAGACTTTAGAAAGAATAAAGAGTTCATTAGGATTTATTAAATCATCATTTTTAACAAAGGAGCTGTAACATTTTGTACAATTAAATTTCTTTTGAAATTTATATATCAAATATCCGGCAACATAAACAGAGCAAGTTTCCAAATTTATGCTAGTGGTTTCGTTATCGTCAAGTTTTGCATTCAAATATATATTTTCTTTTCCCAAAACTTTTCCTGTCGTAACTTCAACTTCCCCTGTCGTAACTTCAACTTCCTCTTGATCTTTTTCTTCAGCTTCCTCTTGATTTTCTGTTTTTAAAATGAAGTGTACTTTCTTCAACTTCCACAATATCAAGTGCTTCACTTTCAGAAATTTGACAATTTCCTGTATCCATAGCCATTTGAAGACGAATATTCATATTTTGTTGAATAGCTATCCGACACTGACGTACTGTTGGAGTGGGATTATAACCACCTCTATTTCTAATAACAGAAAAAAAGTTTTCAAGCGGGTCTTGATTTAGGAATGATGTCAATAAATAAGTAATTCCTTGGGATTTGACGTTTTTTAAGATTTAACAATAAAATAGATGTTAATGTCCACTAAAATCCTTCAAAACAGTATATATTGTTTCGTATTTTATTATTTTCCAACACATCTATGCTTTGGAAATATTTTATGACTTTTTCCAGTATATCAATAGATGTGTTGTTGTAAATTGATAATGGTCCTTTAAATGGATTGGGGTCTTGTAATACTCTACTATTCAATGAATCAAAAATGTTATTAATATTTTCAATAAATTCTGTAGAACTGTTCAATTGTTTTGTCGACACAACGGTTCTAATTGCAGCAGCAACGGTCTTTGAAAATATTTTAGCAGCATATTTTACACGCATCTTCTGAAAGTTTGACGGAGAAATGTGATTAGGCGTAATTTTTAACATTGCCCTAGTAGTGATACTCCTCTCATCAATATCATATGTATTTGTAACGTCAGTCCAAGAAACATATTTTCCTTCCACAACAAATTGCAATTTCTTGTTCATAAAATTATTTCGCAGACTTTTTAATAAATGAGGCGCGTCAAATACGGTAAAAATAATTTGCCCTCCAATTTCAATGGTAGGTTTTGTTTTTGTAGCACCCAACAATTTTAAAGCCTTGCGATTATTTGACCCCTGGTCACAAACTAAAACTTTCGGATCGAAAGTTAACTTTCTCAGTGCTGTGATGACACTCTTAATCAATTCTTGCAATGAATTGCTCTTGACAGGTCCAGCAGAAACAAAATATCCAAAAGGTATTCTCCAATTATAATATAACCCGCGAATTAAAAATACCGAAGCTGTATTTGCTAGTTTGTTTTCTCTTCCCAAACTTCCTAGATCTTCGTAACCTTCAATTATATCTTGGGATTGATTGAATTCTAGCATTTTTTTTAATGCGAGCTCATCAAATATTACAACGCATGTTTTTTCTCTTGATGTCATGGTGTTTGCTTTCAATGCAAGCTTACTTATTAAATTTGTTTTTACACCCGTTCTCAAACTGCATATATTTAACCAACCACTAATTGTTCTAGTAGAGGGCAAAATAAATTTAAGATTTTGCAGTAGAAATTTGTAGGCTCCAGGTGACTTGTAATGCAGTGAAAGAGCGAGATCTTTTTCGGCTTGTGACCACTTTCGTTTTTTTGTATGAAACAACTGCATATTAATAAATGTTTCAACTGCTGAGCTTCTAAATCTTAACAAATTGTACAGAATTGACCCCACAGAAAAGCTAGTAGATTTCTTTTTTAATCTGAACATTTTAGATTTCCTTGCATTTATTTTATTTTTCATGTTTTTTATTTTAACTGAAAATATCTGGCACTTTTTCTTTAGCATCGCTTTTGTTGGACTGACCATTCTCAAAATGCGATCACTAACTTCAGAATCTTCTGATGAAGATGAATTTGGGCTATTTCATTGGCTCACAGGTGGTGAATCTAGCGCTATTGTTCGTTGTTGATCTGTAAAATAATATAGGTATTGTTCATACTAATTTGCATGGTATGGCTTAGAAATAGCCGACCTCTATTGAATAACTATCTATCATACCTTTTTCCAAGTAACCCACTGGCATGGAATGGCTAGCAAATAATTCAGAAGTCTCCAACTCATCATCTGAACTATCTGTTGGCATTTTGCGCTTCCTTTCATAAAGGCGCCTAGGTTGCGTAGTCACAAATA